>CM076572.1:540305066-540905066 GCA_034641835.2 Pinus albicaulis
ATGGTAGCCAGTCCACTTATCAAACAGATAATCTTTGCCATCAAAGATTTATGACATTGAAGACATTGTTGGAAGGCACATCATCAAGCTGCATCCTTCAATATCCAACACCTTTGAAAACATCATCATTCTGAAAACATCCTCTATCATTAAGAATCCAACATCTACATTGCAGAATTCAATCTAAGAGGGAGTTCCTACCTTTATCTTCATCATCATCAAGGAAGCTGCTAGGAGGACGAAGTCACTCTATTCAAGTAAGTATCTATGAACTCATATAAATCTATCTAAATGACTTATTGCAAAGAAAGCAACAAATTGGTTGGCTCATCAAACTTTAGTGCATGGAAGAAAAGGACAGATTTGATTCTAACCAAAGATGAAGTTATGGGCTACATCAAAGGATCCACAATTCAACCTTCAAAAGAAGATGCTCCAGCTCATGCCAAGTACATGAAAGGAGAAATCAGAGCCCAGAGGATTCTCATAGAATCCATTAAGGACTCTCTCATATCCTATGTATCAAAATTGGAAACTGCAAAAGAAATATATCCGAAACTAGTGGAGCTGTTCTCTATGAGTACTGCAAGAGAAGCAATCTCTCTGAGACAAGAACTATACAAGATGAAATTGTCAAGAGAGGAAGGAATCACCTCATATTTTATGAGGATTTTTGAATTAAGAGACCAACTACAAGAATTGGGAAAAGTAATATCTGATAATGATATGACTATAGTGGTGTTGACTGCTCTACCGGAAGAATGGGGAAACTTCACTTCAAGCTTATACGAGAAGAAAGAAGTAACATCATTCCACAATCTATGGTCTCTACGTAAAATAGAGGAAACAAGATTGAAAGTCAAAGTTGATACAGGATCAAGTGAAGGGAATCAAGCCTTTGCAACCATCTCCAGGAAGAAAGGAAGATTCGGTAAATTTGGTCCTCAGAATAAAAGGAGAAATATGGACAAAGTACGATGCTTTGGACGTAATGAACTTGGGCATTATAAAAGGGATTGTCCTATAACTAGGAAGGACAAGAGGAAAAAGGAAGAAGCCCATGTCACAGATGAAAGGGAAGAAACTGATGCAAAGAAATCTAAGAAAGAAGAAGCGAAAGATTTCTATTATGATTGAGATCATCTTCCTCTTTAAGTGATTTATGTTGGTTGTAAAATAGTATGACAGGAAGCACTGTATATTAATAGCATCATGATAGAAGCATAGAAGGAGCACTTGAAGAAGTAGCTCCTGGAAACCTCATTGATAACAACATTGATGGAAGGTAGTCATCAAGTTCAAGGGTCATCATTCAATAACCAATATGGAAACATGTGTTGACATTTTCTAATGGAGTTTTCTATGGATTCACTAGTTATAAAGAAAGCAAAAGATTTCATCGAGAATTCCATGTTATAGAATTTTGGGATTAGGATATGATGACATATTGATGAAGCAGATCAAGGGAATGAAGTTCTTCATTCTAGTAAAATTGTTGCAGGATGACTCAAAAGAAAAGGATGAGGTACATATATCTATATGCTAAAACTGGATGTTGTGAAGTCATGTCATGTGGTTGCAGGGGATGAACTTCTATCTTTAAAAGTATGATCTATGGAAGGAAGATCTCTTCTGGTGCACAAGTTGCCACTAACAGATGAAATTAAATATGTCCTCATATGGAATATGAGGTGGTTGTATACAAACAAGGAAGTGGATACTGGAAGTTGTTGGGGATAACATTGTGTGGAGAAAGAATGGAAGAGATCATGAAGTGCAACAATTTAAAGAGGTGGTTATCATCTTGAAGCCAAGAAGATATGACTAGGAGATCTTCTGGGAAGATATGTGGACTCTAATAGAAGTATGGTAAAGAAGAAGACACTTGACAATACATATCTTTAGGAGATGTCTCAATCTGAATAAAGGATGTTGATGCCTACAGGAAGATGTCATGGTGAAAGATCATCGCTCAGGTAACATTTGATTTAAAAGTTCTTATGCATATATGTAGAAAATTCTAGTTTCCCACCCCGGTTTTCAGTTTTCGCCTTATTACTCCAAAATAGTTAAATGCCCTTTCCCATAACCATACATTCAACAACTGGAAAAATAAATTTTGCTGAAAACACAAATTCTGGAAATTTTTCAGAATGCTGTAAATGCAGAAATAAAATAACAACAGTAACAAACAGTCATTCAACACATCATAACTCAGAAATTTTTGGTCAAGGTGACCCTGGAAAAACCCCCTACAACTCTTGGGGAAAACCAATTTGGAAGCTTCTCATTTATTTCTGAAAAATGCTTTTACAGTGAGCAGTAATACACAGAAAATTACAGCAAACACAAAAATCACTTATCTTGACTTTCGTGCCACCCTCCACCTCGAAAAACGTGCCGAACAGCAAACAGAAATATTTCAGAGAAATTACAGCATTAAATGCTGTCTTAGCTGCCTCGAAAAACGTGCCAGGAATGACCGTACGGATTCCGTACGGATGGGACAGCAGCCCCCTTTCTCGATTTTCGTGCCCAGAAAAATCTGCCTTGAAAATCGTGCTCCTTGCTGCTGTTCCAGCTCTCGAAAACAGTGCTGCCCCTCTCTCGAAAACCGTGCAAATGCTGTACGGACTTTCTGCCTTGGTTAATGTGCCAATGAACTCTGCTGTACGGATTTTTCAGCCTTGGGAAGTGTGCCCTCTTGCTGTACGGACTTGCTGTGCTGCCTTTGCTGCTCTCCCTCTGCTCAGAAATTACTCTTCAGCTTCCTCTCCTCCTCTCTCAATCTGCTCATGAAAGAATGAATGACCTTTTCCTCCTTTTCCTCCTTTAACCTAACCCTAAGTGACTTTTGGGGAATCCCTAAATCCAATGGCTGAGATAGATTGAGATCTAGGGCTGAGATTAAATGCTCATTTAAATCTCACTTTTCATTTTTAATTCACCCCACTTTAATAAAGACCCACTTAGTCTTTTATTTCCAAAGTCACTTTTTCCTTTCTAATTTTATATTGACTTTATTTAAAGTCACTTTAACTTTAGTAACTTTATCACTTAAAGTCACTTTAAAATTAGATTTGACTTTATAACTTTATAAAGTCACTTTAGTAACTTTATCGCTTAAGTCACTTTTAAATTAGATTTAACTTTATAAAAATTTATAAAGTTACTTTAGGAGAAAAATTAAATTCTTTTGGACACTTTTCCCTAGGCCAAAGATCAAAGCCTTAGGGAACCACCTGTCCTCCGGTACCAAATTTCAACACTCCCTCTTACCGAGGAAGGTGTTCCTCACCACAACCATCTTGTCTCTGAAGTAGACATGCTTGCCCCGTGGTAAGGCTTTGGTAAGAATATCTGCAACCTGCTCATCAGTGGGAATATACTCAAGCTTCACAACTCCTTTCTGAACATAGTCTCTGATGAAATGATATTTGATCCCGATATGCTTTGACTTGTCATGAAATACTGGATTCTCCGTGAGTTTAATGCAACTCTGATTATCACAGTAAATCACTGAAGGTCTCAACGGCTGACCAAATAAGCCAAACAACATTTTACTGTGACGAGGGAATCCAATATTAACTAGCTAGATTGGTGCCATATACTACGCCCCAGTGAACTCAATGCTCTGACCTGCCTTGGTGAACCACCAGCACCAGCTATAGATGTACACCCAAAACAACACCCTGAAGTGCTCTTCCTATCGGAAGCACAACCTGCCCAATCAGAATCAGTGTAACCTGCCAATCTCACTCCATCCCCCTGCCTGTAGTCCAGACCATAATCCACTGTCCCCTGCAAGTACCGCAAAATGTGTTTTGCAGCCACCCAATGAACCTTCCTAGGCTCACACATAAACTGACTCATCATGTTGACTGCAAAACAGATATCTGGTCTAGTGTTGACCAAATACATCAAGGAACCAATCAGCTGTCTGTGCAATGTGGGATCCACCAACTCGGAATCCGAAGCATGAAGCTTCTTCCAGTTGGTGATCATCGGTGTCGACATGGGTCTACAATCCTCCATGTGGAATCTGCCAAGGATGTCCACAACATACTTCCCCTGTCCCAGGAAGAAATGCCCCTCCTCCTGCCACACCTCCAAACCCAAAAAGTAATGCATCAAGCCGATGTCCTTCATCTCAAACTCCGCCGCAAGATCTCTCTTGCGGTGCTCTATGAGTCTCTCTGCACCTGTAATGACCAAGTCATCTACATACAGCACCAGAATGAGAGGCTCCTCACCTATCACAATATAGTAAAGGTTCGGATCTGCCTCACTCTTTGTGAAACCCATCTTCTGCAAGTATGTATCTATCCTGGAGTACCAAGCTCTGGGAGCTTGCTTCAGGCCATAAAGGGCCTTCTTCAATCTGCACACATGGGACTCCTTCCCATGCACCTCAAAGCCCTGTGGCTACTCAATGTACACCTCCTCCTGTATGAAGCCATTGAGAAATACGGTCTTCACATCCATCTGGTGGATCTTCCAACCCATCTCTGCTGCTATCGATATAATGGAGCGGATCGAAGTATATCGAGCCACGGGAGCGAAGGTCTCCTCATAATCAACTCCCTCTCCCTGGGAGAACCCTCTAGCCACAAACCTCGCTTTGAATTTCTCAATGCTGCCATCTGCAGCATGCTTTACCTTGTAAAGCCATCTGGAAGTAACCATGGATTTGCCCTCAGGCCTAGGCACCACCTCCCAAACATCATTCTTCATGATAGAAGAATACTCCTCCTGCATGGCCTCTCTCCAGACCTGCTGGCTAGCTGCCTCCTCATAGCTAGAAGGCTCAGAGTCAAGGATGCTGGTGGCCATTGCCATATAGCTACAAAACCTCTCAGGTGGTCTGCTCTCTCTGACCGGCCTCTTAGGCTCAGCAACAGATGTGGCATCTCTCAAGGTGTCCTGAAGCCACTTGGGCTTCCTCTTCCCCGAGCACACTTCTCCTGCTGGAGAATAAAACTCCTCCTCCTCAACATCAGGAGCCTGGGCCATTTCCAACCCCGTGCATCTGCTTGTCCTCTACTGCCCCACAGACACCTTGAATCTTTGGTCACAAGTGTAGACGTAAATCGAGTGGACTCCCAGGTGTTGCTGCGTGGGTACTGCGTCTTTGCTTGGCCGCGCCACCTCGACTGCGAGAGCCCTCCCCAACGTGAACGACATCGTCATAGATGTACCTCCGGATCCTCGATCCACCGCCTTCAGATCCCTGAGCGTAAGCTGAGGGTCTGGCTGATCCAGATACTCTAACTCCCGTGACCTCCTAAAGGCCCTATCCTCCTCGAACTTCACATCCCGTCTGACAACAACTTTCCTCTGCGCGGGAATGTAAATCCGAAAGGCCTTGGAGGTCTCACTGTAGCCCACAAAGATACCCTTCTCTGCGGTGGGCTCTAGTTTGGTCCTCTTCTCCTTGGGTATGTAGGAGTATGACATGCACCCAAAGATACGAAGATGACCCATATAAGGCTTCTTCCCAGAAAAAGCCTCCTCCGGAGTCATGTGCCCCAAGGCACGATGCGGACTCCTGTTCTGCAAGTAAACAGCTGTGTTGCAGGCCTCTGCCCACAAAAACAATGGCAACCCCTGATCATCTAACATGGCTTTGGCGGCCCCTCCGATGGATCTGTTCTTCCTCTCCGCAACCCCGTTCTGCTGGGGGTTGTAAGGAACAGTGAGCTCCCTCCTAATGCCTGCCTCCGCACAATAGTCAACAAACTCTCCAAGGGTGTGCTCTCCTCCATTGTCCGACCTCAGGGACTTGATCTTCCGACCTGTCTGTGTCTCCACAAGAGCTCTGAACTCCTGAAACCGCTTGAAGACCTCACTCTTGGTCTTCAAGAAATAAATCCAGGTCCTCCTGGAGTGATCATCAATGAATAAAACATAGTACTCATATCCACTCAAGGAAACATGAGACATCCAACCGCTCACATCAGAATGAATCAAATCAAGTATCCCAGTCGCTCTGCTGTCACTGCTGGGAAAAGGGGATTTGGCAAACTTGCCCATCGCACATCCTCTGCAAGTATCAAAGTGATCAGTACTGAAATCTGGCACACCTGTAGTGATCTCTCGCAAAGTCCTCAAGGCTCCATGATGCATGTGCCCCATCCTGCGGTGCCAAATCTCACACTGCTCAGAACTGCTAGCTCTGCTGTCGGTACTACTGCTCAATGCCAAAAGGGACTGAAATGCAAACTTGTACACTTTTGCATGGCGTACACCTATCACTCTAGTTGAATCAGCTGGAGTGCCCCTGGGGTACATCAACACCTGTCCTCCCCTGAACAGTACCTCATATCCTCTATCCTCCAAAGCTGAGACGGATATGAGGTTCTTCCTCATCCCTGGCACATAAAGAACATCTGACACCTTCAAGGGAGGTTTGGACTTCCTCTGAAATGTCAATGTTCCCACACCGACTGCTCTAACAACTCTGTCATCACCGAGTACTACCTCTACATCAGTGCCACTCTCTGAAAGCTCTGAGAAGTACTCACGGACTCCTGTCATGTGAAGTGAAGCCCCACTGTCCACATACCAGATACCCGAAGATGCTCTGCTAATCGAGGGAAATGCATGCTCCCTCTGAACCTGTGTGGCAGGTAATCCTGCACTAGAAGACTCACACGCAATGAACCCAAACTCCGGTCAAAGCGATCTGCAAAGTCCTCAACCTCTGCTGAAGCTGCCATACTCTGGTTCTTCCCCTTCTTCTTCTTTTTCTCCGGACACACAACTGCATAGTGTCCCATCTTCTGACAATTCCAACACTTCACTTTGGAATAGTCCTTCTGTGTGTTATCCTGTTTACCTTTACCTTTGCCCTTGCCCCCACCATTGCTTGTGGAAGCCTGCTTCTTCCCTTTGCCTTTCTTGCGTCCTGCCAACAGTGCTACATCCTCATCCTGCTCAACTGGCTTGGCTGCCCCAAGCTGACCTTTCCTGATCTCTGTCTGAATGCAATCATCCCAAACCCTCTCCCCTGTGGGAAGGGTCTCACGTGCACAAACTCCATCAGCAAAGTTCATCCATGAACGGGGGAGGCCATTCACTGCAATCCGCACCAACTCAGTGGGTGGAATGGCCTCTCCAATCGCTGCCAACTCATCTCTCACATTAGTAATTTTTGTGAGATATCCAGCTGCACTATCATTGCCCATCTTAATGGTCTTCATCTTCTCCTTCAGGACCATTTTCCGGTTCTCATTGGTACTCTGGTAGAGATTGGACAATGCTGTCCACATCTCATGAACATTTCTCTTTCCTCTCACATGAGGAATGCAATGGTCTTTGATTCCGTCTAGAATCAGCCTCTTACCCTTGTTGTTATTTTTATTATATGCTGCCAACTGAGTAGCATCAGTAGGCACATTCACAGGGTTTTGTGTGGTATGTACCATAATGTCCCAGACTTCTGCCTCCTCAAAGATACTCTGCATTCTCTCCTTCCAAATGTTGTAGTTGGAATGCCCATCCAACCTATCCTCCACCCTCAGTCCCAATGACATCCTGCTGTCCTAAAACTGAAAAATAGCACTGCTGTGGTAAAGATAAAAACTGCTGTTTGTGAAAAATCAGCTTGCTGGAATTTTCTGAGTGAAAAATCAGCAAGCTATAATTTTCTTCCTTGCTATCTCAAACTGCCCTTCAGCACTCAATCTCTGATACCATGTAGAAAATTCTAGTTTCCCACCCCGGTTTTCAGTTTTCGCCTTATTACTCCAAAATAGTTAAATGCCCTTTCCCATAACCATACATTCAACAACTGGAAAAATAAATTTTGCTGAAAACACAAATTCTGGAAATTTTTCAGAATGTTGTAAATGCAGAAATAAAATAACAGCAGTAACAAACAGTCATTCAACACATCATAACTCAGTATTTTTGGTCAAGGTGACCCTGGAAAAACCCCCTACAACTCTTGGGAAAACCGATTTGAGAGCTTCTCATTTATTTCGAAAAAAATGCTTTTACGATGGCTTGATAATACACAGAAAATTACAGCAAACACAAAAATCATTTATCTTGACTTTCGTGCCACCCTCCACCTCGAAAAACGTGCCAAACAGCAAACAGAAATATTTCAGAGAAATTACAGCATTAAATGCTGTCTTAGCTGCCTCGAAAAACGTGCCAGGAATGACCGTACGGACTGTACGGATTCCATACGGATGGGACAGCAGCCCCCTTTCTCGATTTTCGTGCCCAGAAAAATCTGCCTTGAAAATCGTGCTCCTTGCTGCTGTTCCAGCTCTCGAAAACAGTGCTGCCCCTCTCTCGAAAACCGTGCAAATGCTGTACGGACTTTCTGCCTTGGTTAATGTGCCAATAAACTCTGCTGTACGGATTTTTCAGCGTTGGGAAGTGTGCTCTCTTGCTGTACGGACTTGCTGTGCTGCCTTTGTTGCTCTCCCTCTGCTCAGAAATCACTCTTCAGCTCCCTCTCCTCCTCTCTCAATCTGCTCATGAAAGAATAAATGACCTTTTCCTCCTTTTCCTCCTTTAACCTAACCCTAAGTGACTTTTGGGGAATCCCTAAATCCAATGGCTGAGATAGATTGAGATCTAGGGCTGAGATTAAATGCTCATTTAAATTTCACTTTTCATTTTTTAATTCACCCCACTTTAATAAAGACCCACTTAGTCTTTTATTTCTAAAGTCACTTTTTCATTTCTAATTTTATATTGACTTTATTTAAAGTCACTTTAACTTTAGTAACTTTATCACTTAAAGTCACTTTAAAATTAGATTTGACTTTATAACTTTATAAAGTCACTTTAGTAACTTTATCACTGAAGTCACTTTTAAATTAGATTTAACTTTATAAAAATTTATAAAGTTACTTTAGGAGAAAAATTAAATTCTTTTGGACACTTTTCCCTAGGCCAAAGATCAAAGCCTTAGGGAACCACCTGTCCTCCGGTACCAAATTTCAACAATATATTTATCTGGATAAGTTTATGCACGGTTGCCAATCATGTAGAAGGATGTAACATCCTTGGAAGATGGTTCTAAGGAAAGCAACATAGCATAAAGATGGACCAAATGAGAAAGACTGATGAATCACTTTCAGGTGGATGTCATGACTCATGGATGAAAGTGATGGATGATTTGTGCCCTATGAAGTCAAAAATTGAAGATTCCTCAATATCGAAATCCAGGACATTGAGGGGAGGAATTCTTCATGAGCAGTTGGGTGTATGATAATTTTAGATAACCATGGCATGTTTTATGCTTAATGCAGTTTACTTCGATCTTTTTTTTATCAACCCGATTCAATTTCAGATAAGCAATCACATAATAATTGAAAGTAAATGTTGATAGAACATAAATATAGATCAATAGAAGACAAACCAATATAAGATACAAGAATTTGTAATTCTTCTTATTCAGCAAAGATAAAGAAAAATGTATGTTACAGCAGTGAACAGGATGCCCTAGCCAGGAAACACTTTGCTGGTCAAACTAGCCCTTTCAACCTCCAAATAAGTTCAGTCAAACTCGATCAAAGATCAGCCTTTCTTCAGTGTCACATTCACCCCACAAATCAGCTTCCAAAACAGTCAACGCAAGTCAAAATCCCTATGGTCAAGGGTTGCGATCAAGGTCAATTATTTGTCTTGATTTCTGTGCCCTCCAATGCGGCCTTCCAAAATTGAAATTTATGTGCTAAAAACGCAGTCAAACTTCAAGGGTTGGCCCACAGTCAACACTGTTCAACGCTCCAAAAAGAGGCCCTAAAATAGTCTGAAAATTGCAGCTTCTGATTCACACGTGGTAGAGAGAGAGAAGCCTCTTGAAGGTTGTACGAAACAATCAGATGAGGGAGAATGTGTGAGATGAGTTGATGAGCAAATGAGCATCAAGTCTCTCCAATTTATATCCATGAATGAGGGTGTGTGACACATCTTTTGGGGCTTGTGAGCCTACATTAAAATTCTGGCCGACCTTGACAATTTGCACGTGTGGAAAATAAATTCAAAATATAAGTTCTGCTCATCCAAATAAGATGATCTTTAGATCAATCTTGCACCTCTCTGAAAGAGGAATCCTACAAAAATATCATCTCCATCATATGAGCAATGCAACATGGAGTTTGGACCTAGTTGCCCAAATTTAACACTCCCTCTCAACTAGGGAGAACTCCACCTGTGCAATCCTAACATCCAGTACCATCATGTACTATCATCATCATCATCATCATGCAATCCTGTGTCATCCTGCTGTAACTGCTTTGTTGGCTCTTCTCTACAAATGAACGAGAGTGAGTCACAAAGACATCACTCTCCACTGAACCAAAGTCAGTCTATAGGTAAAAACCTCAACCAGACTCAAGAGTGAGCCACATACTGACCCGAATTTAATTTAGAGGTAAGAACTTCATCCAGACTTGATCCCAGATCAAGGTGTTGGACACATACCATCCTAGACATAGAAAGTACGACAATCCCTGATGCGTCCATCAGTCATGCTATCGGTCTCTATCCTCATTTCCCAACTCAATGGACAAATGAGAGGTGCTTCCAATGAGTCCCAGACTCCATGGGTATGATGCATGTGAAGCATAGATCAAAGAGAGCGTGAACAAGCTCAATATCATAACGGTGGGAAAGAAGCACAACAACAAGGTAAGGCAAACCTTGCCATATGGTTGCTTATAGCTCCAAGAAGTTATCCCCAAGCCCCTTGGAGCTCCTAGAGCTAATAGTCCAACTCAGGCGAGACCCTCAATATAGGGTCTGTCCACGATACGAAGCTTCTCACAGAAGGTTAATAATTTGACCTTCCCCAGGGGCTTCGTGAGAATATTTGTGACCTGCTCATCAGTCCAAATATGATGGAGTCTTAAGGTGCCTCGTTGTATCATGTCCAGGACAAAGTGGTACCTAATATCAATATGTTTGGATCGATCGTGGAACACAGGATTCTCAGAAAGACGAATCCCACTTTGTTTATCACAAAGGATAACAGTGGTATCCAACACATGTCCAAATAGCTCACTGAAGAGCTTTCTCAACCAAACAGCTTCATGACAGGCCATACTCACTGCAATGTATTCGGCCTCAACAGTGCTCAAAGCAACCGATTTCTACTTCCTACTCATCCAAGATATCGAAGCAGAACCAAGAGTGAAGCAACATCCAAATGTGCTCTTACGATCCACCACAGTGCCTGCCCAATTAGCATCGGTATATCCATGGAGCCTCATACTCCCGGCAGTGTAACTTAGCCCATGGTTGATTATGCCCCAAAGATATCTCAAGAGATTCTTGGCACCAATCCAGTGAATGTGATGAGGCTCGACCATGTATTGACTCAACATGTTCACTACAAAACATATGTCCGGACGTGAGTTCACTAAGAACATCAAGGCCCCCATGAGTTGATGATACTCGGTGGGATTTCCCAACTCGGGCCCAGCAGCACTTCCACACAACTTCTTAAAGTTGAGTTCCATCACAGTACTCACGAACTTGCAGTCCACCATCCCAAATCTCTCAGCAGCTTCACGACATATTTTCCTTAAAAAGGGAAAATCTCACCTGGCTTTTGCCAAACCTCCAAGCCTAGGAAATAGTGCATCAGTCCTAGGTCTTTCATCTCGAACTCGGAAGCTAGCTCCCCCTTACATTGATGAATGAGAGGGTCAGCACCTGTCAGGAAGAGATCGTCCACATAGAGAACCAGAATGAGAGGCTTGTAATTATCAACCTTAATATAAAGGTTTGGGTCAGCATCACTTCGAGTGAAGCCCGACTTCATCAAGTAGCTATCGATCCTCTCATACCAAGCCCTAGAGGCTTGCTTCAACCCATAGAGGGCTTTCTTCCACCTGCATACATATGTGTCTCTATCTTGGACTTCAAACCCCAGAGGTTGTTCCACATATACCTCTTCCTTGATTGAACCATGTAAAAAGGCAATCTTCACATCCATCTGATGGAGACTCCATCTTTGCGTTGCAGCAAGGGCAATGATCGAGCGGATGGTGGTGTAACGGGCAACACGTGCAAATATATCATCATAATTTATGCCTTTCTTTTGAGAGAAGCCTCTGGCAACAAATCTTGCCTTGTACTTTTCAGCACTTCCATCGACTCCATGCTTGATCTTGTAGATCCATTTTGAGGTGACAACAGATTTGTCCTTCGATCTAGGGACCACATCCCAAACATCATTCTTCATGATCGATTCATATTCCTCGTGCATAGCATCCTTCCAAACTTGATGCTTTATGGCTTCTTCAAAAGTTCCAGGCTCAGATTGTACAATAGTACTCATGGCTACTAGGTACCTATTTAGCTTCTTACTTTCTCAAAATGTTCCCCTTGGAGCAATATGTCTCTTCGCATATTCGAGAGTGTATCTTAGCCATGAAGGTTTTCTTTTATTTGAAGAAGGTGGATCTATAGGATCCAACGGACCTTCAACATCGAGCATCGGTTCAACCTTCAATTCTGCCTACCTTCCAGCTTCTTCTTCTTCTTCTTTGTCTTCCTTTGAGATAGGAAGATTTCTAACTTTCCTAAGGGCAGCATCTTCATCGAAGGTGACATCATGGCATATCTCCACTTCCCTTTGACCAAGCACATAGATTCTATATGCCTTCGAGGTTTCACTATAGCCACAAACATTCCCTTCTTCCCAGAAGCAACCAGCTTGCTCCTCTTATCTTTCGACACATGAAAATAAACGGGACTTCTAAAAACTCTAAAATGAGAGACATCAGGCTTCTTACCAAAGAAGACTTCTTCGAGAATTTTGGAGTTCAATGCGGAATGTGGGCATCTATTTTGAACATACACAGTGGTGTTGGCAACTTCTCCCCATAGAAACTTCGGAAGACCTTGGTCATAAAGCATGGCACGGGCAATTTCCAAAATGGTTCTATTCTTTCTTTCAACAACACCATTTTGTTCGAGAGTATACACAAGAGTGGTCTCCCTCTTAATGTCGGCTTCCCTGCAATAGACATCGAATTCATTTGACTCATATTCGGTTCCATTATCGGTCCTCAAGATTTTGATCTTCTTCCGTGTTTGATTTTAAACCAAGGCCTTGAAGGTGCAAAACCACTTGAATGCTTCGTCCTTCTTCTTCAAAAAATATATCCAAGTCTTGAGGGAGAATTCATCTATAAAAGTGATATAATATAAACATCATCCCAAGGATGTTACGAGCAGCATACCAGATAGATCAGAATGTATCAATTGCAAAATATCAGATGTCTTCGTGACACTTGAGGGGAATGGTCCCCTTGTATGCTTTCCTTCGGCATAACCCTGACATACACCTTCATGATCATCTTTGAAATCAGGCATCCCTGTAACCACCTTCCTTGCTTCGGGAAGGGCTTTGAAATGAAGGTGTGCAAACCTCCAGTGCCATAGCTCGGATTGAAGGGTTGAGTTACATGTCATGGCCCCCAGCGGACTTCCTCCAACTTGATAGAGTGTATCAACTCTAAAACCAAGAGTGAACAATTCTTTGAAGTTCCTCTTCCAAATGTGTACCTTTCCATCGATGAACGCCACCTTGAATCCTTTGTCTTCCATTGCCGAGATAGACACTAGATTCTTCTTCAAGTCGGGTACGTACAACACATTTTGCAAGCGAAGGACTTGACCTTGATTTATATGAAGGTCACTGTCCCTGTCCCTTTCACGCGATAGGTGGCATTGTCTTAATCAATGTTGCGAACATCGGCATTGGGATAAAATCGGCAAGGGTCCGGAAAACCAAAATATAGGTAAAAAATCGGCAAACATCGGCGAAATTAAGATACCATAAAAATATCTTTAAAACTCGGAAAACATCGGCTAGACCAAAAAATCGTGATTTCGAGATAAAATCGAGATGTTATCGAGATGTTCGCAACACTGGTCTTAATTTCCAAATTAGTATCATTTTCAATCAAATCAGAGAGGGCTTCCTTATATCCAATGAAGTGCCTTGAGGCACCAATATAAATCAACCAATTGTCCAGCGTATCGGAAGGATAAGCAGCAGAGAGGGCAAATATAAGAATATATTCATTTTCCTGTCAACAACATTAGATTAATCATACCTGGAATCCCTTGACCTCTTGAAAGGTTGTCGATTTCCACTTCGATCAGAGGGAGCCTTCCTCTTTCCTTTGAACTTGTTCTTTTGATTTCCATTCCCCTTAAAGTGGTTGTTGTAGTCATCATCTCCGAAAGAGTCCCTTCTATTAAGGCACTCTCTTGCATAGTGACCAAACTTGTTACAAGTGTAACATCTTCCTCTTCTTCCTCCCTTGGGACCCGCTCTTCCATGATTTTGTTTTCTCGGACCAGCATTGTTCCTCTTCTTTGCATGAGCGGAGAAGGCAGTAGGGTCACTTCCACTCCCATTTGAGGGTTTATCTCTCTCCATCATTCTTATCTCTTCTTGAGTGCATCTCATCAACAATTCAACAAAATCAGGAATCACATTATTATTAAAAATAGTAGTACTGAATACATACCAATCTCGGGGGAGTCCTCGAAGAGCAATGAGATTGAGCTCTCGGTCAGCTATGGCTTCTCCAATAGCTAAGAGATCATTCTTGATTTCGGTGAGCCTCATGAAATGTGATTGGATGGATTCTCCTTTGCCTTTCTTGATATCCTTCAACTTGTTCTTCAAAAATAGAATTTGATTAGCATTGATAGCCCTGAACATGCTAACCAACTTATCATACATCTCTTTAGATGTGCTCAGCTCAAAGATATAAGCAACCAAGTGCTTATGAATAGTATCCTTGATGATCTTGTTCGACTTGACTTCCCCTTTCTTGTACTTTGTCTTAGTGGCAGTCGGTGCATTTGATGGAGGCTCATTGATCTTCCCCTGCACATAATCCATAACATCTTGGTCTTCCAATGTCAAATCCAAAGACATTTTCCAAGCATGATAATTAGACTTGTCAGTCAGCTTATCACAAGATTTGAAACCTGTGTATGATAAGGAGGCCATTGATCCTGGTCCTTGATTTTTCAACTTCTTCGGTGATTGCTTTTCACACTTGCTTGGGCTTTGTCTTTACCTCAACTTTGATACCATGTTAATTTTAGATAACCATGGTATGTTCTATGCTTAAGGCAGTTTACTTCAATCTTTCTTTCTATTGGCCCGATTCAATTTCAGATAAGCAATCACATAATAATTGAAAGTAAATGTTTATAGAACATAAATATAGATCAACAGAAGACAAGCCAATATAAGATACAAGAATTTGCAATTCTTCTTATTCAGCAAAGATAGAGAAACTAGCAGTGAACAGGATGCCCTAGCTAGCAAAGACCTTGTTGGTCAAACCAGCCCTTTCAACCTCCAAATAGGTTCAGTCAAACTCGGTCAAAGATCAGCCTTTCTTTAGTGTCACATTCACCCCACAAATCAACTTCCAAAACAATGAATGCAAGTCAAAATCCCTGCAGTCGAAGACAGTCAACACTGCGGTCAAGGTCAACGATTTTCCTCAATTTATGTGACCTCCAATGCAGCCTTCCAAAATCGAAATTTTTTGTGCTAAAAACGCAGTCAAACTTCAAGGGTTGACCCACGGTCAATGTTGGTCAACGCTATAGCAAGAGGCCCTAAAATAGTCTGAAAATTGCAGCTTCAGATTCACACGTGGGAGAGAGAGAGAAGCCTCTTGAAGGTTGTATGAACCAATTAGATGAGGGAGAATGTGTGAGATGAGTTTATGAGAAAATGAGCATCAAGTCTCTCCAATTTATTTCCATCAATGAGGGTGTGTAACACATCTTTTGGGGCTTGTGAGCCTACATTACAATTCCGGTCAACCTTGACAATTTGCACATGTGGAAAATAAATTCAAAATATAAGTTTTGCTCATCCAAACAAGATGACCTTTAGATCAATCTTGCACCTCTCCGAAAGAGGAATCCAACAAAAATATCATCTCCATCATATGAGCAATGCAACATGGAGTTTGGACCTAGCTTCCCAAAATTAACAGTCTCTCACCATTGCTGCTACAGGTCCCTAGTTAAGAGGGAGCCTGGTGGTAAGTTTCTTACTTGGTAGAAACTAGAAGTATGTCCTTCCTGAGTTAAGAGGGAGTGACGTTTATGATTCTCTAATTCATGTGTCATGCACTAGACCAGGACTAACAGTAGTAAGTCTTAGTGAAGGCCATGAGGAGAGAATGGATAGACACATCATTCTGGTCTTCACCTGGAACACAGATTGGAGGATTCGGTAATCATCTAGCATCCGATACTCTTTGAGAATGAGATAGGGCATTCAAGACAAGAGTAGTCGGGGACCGATATTCTTTGTGGGTTGGCTACCCAAGAAAAGAATAGTCCAAGAATGTCATACTCAGGGAACACCTGGGTGGAGTATGTACCTTGGAGAGATAATGACTATGGTGTCTATTAGACAAGTCATGTGTCTCACCAGCATCGTAGCCCACTGTCTCGTTGAGAGATGGGCCTATTAGTCAAGGCCTTGCACTAGGACAATGTTGGTTGATATGATGCTATACAAATGTGATTACCAATCCGATTCTTCTTATGAGATTCTTCGGATTGAAAGTGACCATGTATCGTTATGAATACCTCCCTAGTAAAGAGGGAGTGTTGCAAAGTGTAACTATGTAATTATGTATTTATGTAATGAAGACAAAGATAATATAATATATTTTTGGTATGCTTGCTTCATGGGTTTCATGAGCAAAGTTTTATTATAGGTCAAAAGATTTCTTCTTGATGTCTTTTAGGGTTTTGTCATCTTGTCATAAATATACTAATTAAGAGTCATGTTTATGAAGAGTCAAGTCACACTTGTATGCCTCAAGACCTTGCCAAATTAAGCTTGAAGACATGGGACAAATAATGCTCAAGATCAGCATTGGAACACCCTTCAAGTCAGCCTTCAATAAGCTCTACAAGTCGGACTATAAATCAGTGTTAAAGTCGGTCTCATTACACATGGACAGGTCGGCCCAATTCCAAGTTGGATCAACTATATATACCCTATATATAATGCGCACAAAAACAGAGACAACTACTCAGATTCCTTTGTGATTTTTGGATAGAATTTCAGAGAAAGATTGCGGATAACAAACTCAAGTAATAAGGTCATACAGCAAGTAGAAAATACAAGGGCCAAGGGTCTGTGTCATTGTCATGGTACTTGTCGTCTGAAAGTCTATAAGAAGAATTTCTTGTGGGTTTTCCCCTCCAAGAGGGAGAGGTTTTGGCCCTGGCTTGAAAAGCCTAAATATGTGTCTCTTGTGTTTTTGGTAATTGACTTGATGAAAGAATTAATAAGCTAAGAAGAAAAGACATAAGTAAAAGAATTAAGCTCACAAGTTATTACCAGGAAAAGAATTTGAATTAATCACTACCCTACCAAATTCTCAACAATAATGATAGAGGATTATGTTGGTTTGCATGTATCTACCAGTCATAATTTTCTCTAGACAACTCATAGGACAGGGATATCCAACCAAGAGAGGTCCTCCTTCTTGAAGATAGGAGCTGAGATTGTGCAGCACCCGATGTGGCCATTGCTTGAGGACAAGCATTATCTTCCCTATAAATTGATTACCTACGAAGGAAGAAATAGCTTATTTGACCATGTAGGCTATAGTATTGATAAAGGGGTAAAAAGCCCAATTTTTCCAATGTTGGGGGCAACTGTGCAAATATTGGATCGGTTGGGGCAAAAGAACCCAAAATTGGGGGTTGCTTACACAACCCTTCAAATATGGAAGCCCGTGGAAAAAACTATAAATTCAAAAGAGTTAGATTTCATTTGATCAAGAAATTGGAATTGAATTACTCTGTTTTTTTTTAGCCTGAAGCTCTGAGGATTTTAAGACCCCTTCGCTTCTACTAATTTTGGTAGTGAAAGATTCCACCCTAATTAGTAATTTTAATTTTTATCTTTCCTATTTTGTTATGGCACAATAGTGAGACTATCTAACTGAAGGAGTTGTTGACCACACTTTGTTAACAGTCCAAGAAGCAGAGTACAAAGCAGCAGACAATTTTTTTCAAGGATCAATGCCATCATACAACTTCCAGTTTGTAAACTCAATTTCTGCAAAGGTTATTTTAAATGATGCTAGTATGACCATTAAGCCATGTAACAACACCTAGGTAAGCCTATGATTTTTGTCAGAGGATTTCATCCTAAGAAGTTTTTTTTACCTCCCCGAATTATGTGTTCTCGTAAACACAAATAATTAGCAGAGTTTTTCTTCCAGTTATAACCCCAAAGCTAGGGTGGAATTCATTGACAAAGTCTTAGGTGAGTCCTAATGTTTATTGAGTCTATGTAAAAGTGTGTTTAGCAATACTTTAGTGCATAGTTACTCAAAGTTAGACGCCATGGCTAAATCATTTTATTATAAACACACTTGGTTTCATACTAGATCATATTGTGTCGCGTAATTGGGTAGTGTCGTGAGGGTCTATGTCTAAATGTGGAATTCCCCTTCTAAGGGTTGAATTAATTTGCAATATCTTGATGTAAAAAATATTGTAGTGCATGGTTACTCATAGTTAGACACCATGGCTAAAATATTTGAGGGTGGAAAAAATTATTGATCCCCTCTAGTCATTTAATTAATTTTTTTGGCAAAATTAAATAAAAATCCTAAGCCAGAAAATTTTGAATCAAAAAACAATTGGAGAGAAATTAAATTCTCTCCAAGTAGAAAATAATCAAAAATTCGTGGGTCAAAGAAAATTTAATTTTTGAAGGACCCCCACCAAGGGAAAAATGGATTTTATAAGAAAATTTGACCCCTCGGACCTTGGTGGTTAAGTCAAAGTGAATTTTTTGAGGATATTAATCCAAAATATTATTTTATGGATTAATAAAAAGGGCATTTTAAGAAAAAATTGTATTTTTCCTCAAAAACAAAAACAAAAAAATCAACGGTAGAGATTGGGTTATTTTCAAAGGAAGATCAACGATAAGATTATTTTGACAACGATCAAGCCAACTAGTCGTTATTTCCACTTGGAGGGGTTATATTCTCTCATTTTCTATATAAGGAAGCTGTTGAGCTCCACATCTCATCTTTGGATGATGTAATCTGTAATGCATGTACTGAGCCTTGCTTTGCTGGAATTGTATTTCTCACAATAGAGAGACTTTGGCGTTTCAATTTCATGGTGTTCTTTTATCTGTTGATCTATGGTATGTGCTAGTTATTTTTATGCTCTATATTATATGCGCTTCATAATTATATTTCATTTGTTGCATGATGGAACATCTAATGGTAGGTATCTTGCCTAAAGTGTTGGGTTTAGAGATACAGGTCTAAATCTCTTATGATCTAACAATTTATTTTTAAGTTTGAAATACAGATCTACAAGTACGTTAGCCCTTTGTCTCTAAGTTCACAAACTATGGGGAAGAATCGACCGTGTTTGGATCTGAGCTTTCGTTTTGCAGGGTACTTTGTAGAAGGGTTTTGGCTAGTCATTTATTTACATACCTCATTCATAAAAAATCTCTAGAAAAAATTAATCTCTTTCTACTGTGCTATAACGAAATTTACATGCTATTAAGGGCTAATTTATTTTTGTAAATATTGTAAATATTTGTAAATAATTTTTCTAACCCTTGTATTTTAACTTTAAATTTTGTATAGTATTTGGGGTTTGGGGTTTCAGATTTTTGTATATATTGGGTATTTGGGCTCTCCATTTTTTCAATTGTGCAGGTGATTTCTCAAGGGTTTGAAGCAGCAATTAATTTCTGGGCTGCTCATTCAACAGCAAAAGGCTGATCTAGGCCCTGGAGGGTAAGATCTAGCCTTCCAGCTTCCAGCAACTCAACGTCCAACTGAAGGAGAGCTTCATCATTTTTTAGGCATTTTCTTCTTGATTGCAGGGATCCGAGTACATTTGGAGCCTCCTAGAGGCTAGTTGCAGCCCTCTAGGGCATTTTTTCCCTAGGGAGCAGGTCCTAGGGGCCTTCTTTTCCTTGTGGCACACCTTTGAGGGCTTCCTCCTTCTCGCCACAGGCCTAGACAGCCTTGCCTTGTGGGCCTTTTCTAGGGTGGCCGCAGGCCTTAGAGGCCATTTTCCCTTAGCCGCTAGCCCTATTGGGCTTTTTTATTCCATCACTCAGCATTTTTGGGCAAGTTATGGGGTTTGGCATCAAAATTTGGACTAATTTTTGTGATTTCAGGCCTAGGGCATCATTGAAAAATATTTGGGACTGATATCTATTGTTTTGGACCATAAATTTTGAGTTTATTGGGATAACAATTTGTTTTGTAGATTAACTAGCCTTTTGGGCAAGGGTTTCAAGGGCCAAAGTTTCCAAGAGGGTTGATCCACTTAATTTCAAGATAGCACATTGTGTTGCAAGTGTTTGAAGGAGTTCTAGTCCATTGGAAGGTCAACTAGTCATCAAACTAGGCTTCTAGGCCTAAGAGTTTGCTCTCTTTCCTCATATTCTCCTTACTGTTTCATATATCAGATATGAAGCATCATACTTACAGTGGTATAATTTCTGAATTAACACTCTAGAAACCCCTAAAAACACATTCATATAAGCTCAAAATCATTCAACACCTAATCTAAATTGATAAATAAAATTTTTGTGCCCTTGGGTTATTGATTGCTATAGTATTTTGGAGGTATGATATGTAATTTTCTAAATCTGATATAAATGCGACAGCAGTGAAGTTGTGAGTGGTTGAACTAATCATTGTTGTCTTGTTGGTCACTCTTTTCATTTTTCATGATTGGCATAATTTTGCATCTCAAGATTTACATCTAAGTGTGCTAAAATAAAATCAACCTCATCTGTGAAGCTTGAATAATTGTTCATGCTCTAAAGGATCATTGCTCATTTTGTTGCATTTGCATGGTACATTTCATTGTTATTAATCTCATCTCAAAGAGGATTAACTTGACATTTGCATTCTATTGATATCACTTTGTTGCATCTTACTCTTGCAAGTAACCTATTGCTTCTAATTGAAAAATGACACAAGGAATTGGTTGCTAATTGGTTAAGAGCATTATCTTGTTTCATGGTTTAAGAACATTGTGATCTAAAGTTAATCTTTTGATATCATCTTATTTGAGTAATATTGTGATCTTAATTGAATAATCTTATTGCTCATCTTGTTGAAGGATTCTTAATTTGGTGCTCCCTGCTTCTCATTGGTTATCTATTTAGAGCATTTGTCAAATTTTAAGATTGCTGATCACTTGATAGATCTTGAAGTGATTTGTATTTGGGCATTATGTTGATATTCTTCTATTAGCAAGATCATATTTGTGCCTTTGAATTGAACATCATAACTATCTAATTTGACTTGAAAGTACTTAAGAGGATCATTTAATAATTTCATTTACGGTAATCACTCATAACTTGCACTTCATCCTAGGATTAGTCGTGCATTAATCAATTTAACTCCAAGCATAAGCTTGGTTGATAGAAAGATAGGACCACCTTTCTCGCCTAGCTTGTGGAGTCTAGACCCTCACTTATGGTTAGCACAGTGGCATTGCAGTCATCAAGGCCACAGTCCTTGCAGCGTCGGAGGTATTTGGGTGGTTAGAACTCCAATGAAGGTATCGTTAATAAAGCCATAGCTTTCTTCCCCTGGGTTTCTCTCCACAACCTACATTTGCGACTAATTCCAAAACAGTTGAGAGAGAGGATTCACGTAGAATAGGCATTTAATATAAAAATAACCAAGAGTTTGCATTCACTTAGTTTTAGGTTTTGCATCTCATATAGGATAGTTTTCATCCTTGCAGCAACTGTTCATCTGGTAACTTGGAAATTAATCTACATTGTGCAAGCAATTTGAGTCATAAGGCATTGGTCTCATACTTAATAAATTCTTAAAATATAATCAAATTGTGCTAAATAATCTTAACTTGCCAATCATTTTCAACCAAGTTGTTAGGCCATTGAATTGCGTCTCTCGAACTCATTGTTTCATCCATAGGGACTACCACCCTTAGCCTAATATAGGGAGGTAGCTTAAACGGAGAGGGTTGAGATCAGAGTGATAGCCCCTGTCGTGAACATTGTCCCTTTCACCTGTACAATTTGGGTGACAATAGAAGCAAATTCTATGGGGGACCATTAAAGGAAAAAGTAAGATTGAAATTGTCTGAGGCTAAAAGAACTCTTTGGAAGCCAATCGAAATTTTGAAGCAGATAAAAAAAGTTTACTGAAAGAGTTGAGGCCTTGTTGTCGCATAGAATGTCTAGGCACCGCGACAACGCCTCAGATCGGGGAGTTGTCACCCTGATCCCCAATCTCTCTATCTAAGTTGTCTCCTTGCAAGCTAAGGGAGGTAGACCCTAACGAAAATGAAGAAGGAGAAATGGTTGAAAACCAACCAATTCAGGAGACACAGCTAGATGACCAAGTACTTGTTAAGACTAACGAGATTTTATAGATCCAATTAGATTTGAAACTTTCAAACCAGTGCTTTGTGGAGTCAAAATATCCCATTATGAAATTAAAGTCAAGTAATTGATATGTAACTGCTGCTATGAAAAATCAATCCACCACAATGATATTCAATAAAACACCCTCACAATTATCCATCAACAATGTTCGATAAAGACATGCAATTTATCATCACTTGAAATATTCCCAAATTTGACTTAAACAATTAATTACCGATTCCAAGCAATTTAAAACCACACTTATAAATAGCTCAACGATCATCAACCACAGCTAAGCATGAAAACACTTCAAACCGACCATTTAAAATTCGAAACAAAAATGTTATCATGAGAGAACCATCGAATTTAAATGCTAGGCATTTCCAATATTTCCAAATTTGAATGATATTCTAAATAATCTCAATTCAGAAATCTATAGTCAAACTTTAGATAGAAAGAAATTTAAAGCTCACCTTGACTATGTAAAAATTTTAAATTTTTTGAGAAATTTTCTAAAGTTGAAAAATTTAAAACTTTTTGGGCCTTTTTTTATTTTTTTTGTTTTCTTGTCCAAAGTTGATGAAACTAAAAAATTTAAAAAAAAAAAAATATATATATATATATATATATATATACAACTAAGGCTAAAGTTTTAGAAAATGAAAAAGTTAAAAAAAATTGAAATTTTCTTATTTTTTTATTTATTTTTGTTTTTTATATTTTTATTTTTTTATATCTTTAAAATTTCAAAAAAATCTAAAAAAATATTTAAAAAAATAAAAAATAAAAAATAAAATAAAATTAACCCTAGAAATAAATTAAACTTTTACGCTAACTATACAAACTCAATCAAAATCAAAAATTTTAAAACTAAAACTATGGCAAATTTTTAAAAAAATCTAAAATCTAAAATTTAAAACCAAACTAAAAAAATGAAAAATCGAACATACGATGAGTTTTGGCTTTATGTGTGTAGGTAGAAGTCGATGGAAAAGGAGGGAGATGGCTGCGTGAAAGAGCTAAGCAGCAAAGGCTGAGGGACAAACAACGTATGCGGAGGATGGAGCGAAAGGAAACGAGGGCTGACGGTAGCAACGAAAGAGGAGCAAATTAGAACACGTGAAGGATGGAGGCCACGAAAAAAGGAAGGTGCAAGGGCAGCGGACAGGTTTGAAGGCGGGTACGAGGGATGAGAGCAGCGTACAGGAAGATCAAAGTTACGCAGGGAGGAAAGGAATGGAAAGGGAAAGCGTGAGAGGGGAATAGAGGCCATGGAGGGAGCAGATCGAATAGCTTTCCAATGCAAGAGCTGGAGTGAAGAAACTGATAGGGAAAGAGATAGCACAGAAAGGAAGGAAACACAGGTAGCAAGCTAGGGCAGCAGAAAAATTGCAGGCACACAGATTTCCGATTAATTTTTTTCAACCAGCAATAAAATTTTACCAGTATAACTCAAATTTTAAAAATATTTGATTTAAATGCACCTGCGATTTACACTTTTGCGGTAAAATTATGCCCAGATCTGCAGCCCAAAATGATCCTGAGGAAAGATCTTACCCTCCAAGGCCTAGATCTGGCTGAGATCTAAAATTTTCCTGAGAATCTCCTTGTAAAACCTGCACAAGACCATAAACAAGAGACCGAACAACCGAGAAAATATGCACAGAAAATAAACCCCTAAACCGTGGTGAATATTTGCAAATTTACAATGCTATTTTACAAATCAGAAGCCGTCATGGCCAGATTTAAAACCATTTTTGCACAATTAATAAAAAGAGAGATTAAATGAGGCGCAAGCCCAAGAAGACCCTGCAAAAACAAAATTTCGTAAAATAACTTTGGGAATTAGGAAACAATGAGTTTTTTCAGATTTTCTGATATCTAAGAGTCGACTGGTCTAACTGAAGACTTCCCCAAACGCTCAAATCTTGAAAAATGATCTCTGCACACTTAGATCTGAATTTTAGATTGATAGAGATTTAAAAATAAACATGAGACTTTTCAGAAAAATAGATAACTAATATTTCCATTAAATCAAAATCCAATTTTAGAAATCCAGAATATTGCACAAGATACTTGTATGCAGATTAATCCATAAAGGCCATCAACCATCAAATGCCAATAGAAGTAGAAAAGTTTAGAAACAATATCA
Organism: Pinus albicaulis; assembly: GCA_034641835.2. Classification (NCBI taxonomy): domain Eukaryota; kingdom Viridiplantae; phylum Streptophyta; class Pinopsida; order Pinales; family Pinaceae; genus Pinus; species Pinus albicaulis. The sequence goes on from CM076572.1 coordinate 540,329,669, forward strand.
CCACATAGATCTGGAAAAGGAACACCAAAGTTTGTAACCCCAAAGTCTTTATGCTTTATTCATCAAAAAATTACAAGAGCTTCCAAGAACAAGTGCACAATTCAAAAAGATCGAATGACTGAAACACTGACAAAAACCTCTAATTTATAAGATAAAATCTCCAACGGCTAGTTTGGTTGATCCATGTAAAAGTAATCTCGACCGTTGAAAAAGATTTAATCATCTTTTAATCTCGACCATCGAAATTATAAAATTTTGAGGAAATTCGAATTTATCATTTAATTCCATTTTAATTAACTCAAAAATAATATTTTTGATTTAATTACCTCAAAATTTTGACTTTGACTTAACCACCAAGGCCCAAGGGTCCAAAATTTCTTGAAATTCTCAATATTCCCTTGGCCTGGGACCAATAAAAAATTATTTTTTAAGGACCCACGAATTTTGGCTTTTAAGGATTTTAACTCACCTAGGACTTAAAATTAATTAAATTTCTGTCTTAGGATTTTTAATTAATTTGGCTAGAAAATTTAATTAATTGACTGAGAGAGAAGTTAATTATTTTTTCCAACCCTCTTTACATAAGATAAATACATTTAGACACATAAAAGGGGAATACCCATTCGTATAGACCCTTAAATAACTACCCAATTCTGTGACTCAAAACATGATCTAGTAGACCAAGTAGCTTGTAATAAAATAATCTAGCCAATTAGCTAGGATTATTCCCAAACTACTTTTACAAAGACTCGATAGAAAACACTAGGACTCACTTAGCATCTTGATGACAAAATCCACCCTAGCTTGGGGTGAGGCTGGAGGGAAAAACTCTGCCGATCACTTGTGTCGAGAAACACAAATGAATCAGTGAGACAAAAAACCTCCTAGGATAGAAATCATCACCAAAATACTACGCTTACCTAGGTTGTTATATACATGGTGGTCTTACTTAGATCATTTACATCATAAACATGCAAAATGGGTTTACATCATTTATAAAAATGTCGTCTAACGATGAAATCTGAATGGCGTGAACAACTCGAACATGATGGATCCCATTTGAAAAAAATGGGGGTGTATTGTTATGGGGTCGTTGACACAAAGTGGGCAATAGGCCTCTTGTAGCCATAGTTTGAAGTCTGAGGCACCTAAAAGTCCATCCGAGGTGAGCAACCCGAATTCCCTGAGGCAAGGTAAAACCCTGGGAGGTTGATCTTGTGATATTCTAAAACAAATTGACGGATTTTCTTAAGGTGAACAACATCATTCATGAAAGATATGAAGAATTTATGAGGCCATGTCTTCAAACCCCAAGTCCTGAAGGATAATTTGGCTCATGTAACTGAGCAGAGAGGTTACTTGAGGGAATATGAAGGTTAAAGGTTGCAACAGACCCAAAATTCATTGAGAAGATCCGGGAACACTAAAGCGAAAAATTGAGGAGTTTCTAAAGATAATTTGAGAGAAAAAACGAGTACAGTTCTTCTAAAAAGAACTCGCATAGGGTTTTACAAGTCTGCAGGTTGACCTAGAGTAATTTGAATCTGTGGTTAGGATTCTTTTGCAATGTTGAACTTACTTTGTTCTATTTGGAACTATTATTACTGAACCTAGATTAAATTGTTTATGGAACTACTGGTTGGTTAAATTAAAGCATTATATTGATTGGTTTATTACGTTGTTGAGAAAGCCAACACTTTTTATTGAAGGTAATGTTATTTGTATTGAATGAACTATTTGTATAAAAAAGAAGGAATTTTGTTGAAACCCTAGCTACCTAAGAAAATCTAGGGCAAAAATCAACTTATGATACTACACATTCAAATGAGGTTCGCCATTAAGTTCGACTATATATATATATATATATATATATATATATATATATTGTTGAAGAATAAGGTAGCTATGGTCGACATTTTTTTTTATTGCAAAACATGAAGAAATTAATTTGTTGTCTCCTACAAGTCGGCTTCAAGAGACCTACATGTCGGCCCCATTAGGGCTAACTAGCCCACACATGTTTCATACATATATATGTGCTCGTTGGCTCTCATTTGAACATCACACAACATCACAAGTTCGGTCTACAATTTCAGAGCTTATCCACATATGCGAAAATCAAATAGAGGATTCATTTTGCCTACGTTGATTATCTCTTTCGAGGCTCATTAATTACAATTGACTTGGGTGATTTTGGTGTCAATTTGACTTTTGTTTTGTTCATCATCGAGGCCGAAAATTTTAGAAGCGCCTTGACTTTCGCTGATTGTAACTTCGCTCTTTTGGTGTGACATGGACCTGAATGACAAGAATGATGTGTCTATCTCTCCCTCTTAACTAGGGAGGATATATCCATTCCTATGAAGGAATGTACCCAAGCTCCCTCTCAATCAGTGATTTGTTTCCAAGTTTCTCCTTAATGAGAAGCTTGCATCTAGGCTCCTTCTTAACTAGGGACCTATTTCCAACAGCAGCTCTTTCTTCATTGGTGGAGATCATGGGTCCTTCAGCTGCCTGTAGCGCTCCTCCATTCAATTTCATGAATTTCATTTTAATGTTATGGAGACTTTATCTTTTGGGACTTCTTTGTAGGGCATCGGTCATCCATCACTTTCCTTCTCGAATCATGTCAATCATGTCATCCTTCGTTTCATCGGAAAGTGTTCTATTAGACCATATCTGGCTTTTCTTCATATTGTTACCTCTTCCCTATCATCTTTCCCTTGGGATCTTTCATCCTCCACGAGTAATAGTTGTAGGTGATATCTACAACTTCCCTTTGGTAGCCTTGTATTAGCCCATCCAAATATTGTTCAAAATCAAAAAATAACATCAAAAATCACCTTTTGGGATGGCCCTTCATCATGACATCTGCTTGTTCCACCATCAACATCCTAACACTTCTCCGAGATATTCAATTTTCAAGGGTCTTCTTTCTTTCCAGACTTTCCAAAGGTATTCATATCTTTCCACGGAGATATCATGGTCAATTTTTCTAGTCATCAGATGTTGATTGCCTTTTCTATGTGACCATAGTTGCATCTTTCACGATCTCTTCTTTCCTTTATTCACATATTGCTTCCCTGGAACTTCCAATCATAGCTCCTCCATCTTTGTCAACGTCTCATATTTCATATGGGGACAAATTATGTTGATTTCATCTAGTCAATATGTGAACCATGCCTTCATGCATTTCTAGAAGAGAGCCTTTTCCTTTGATCATACTCATGAGGTAGGGTATCCATGCTCTCTGCAACTATATGATGACATGACTTCATTTATCATACATATGCATACATACCTCTTTTTTTCTTTTGGTCATCTAGGCTTCCTTCAGCAACTTCCTTTTCCTTGATTGAGAGTATTTCAAAATGCTGCATTCCTTTATCACCATACCATCATTCTTTCAAACAACGAATCTCGTCCAAAGTGGAATTCTTTAGCGAGACATTTGATTCTTCCAAGTAATGAATCTTCTAATGAAGATCCCCATGGAGGATCTTGATTATCCTCATCCTGCAAATGCTCCTTTCCAATGATGTATGATGAGCTCTATACTAGATGACTTTCCACTACCCATAAGTGTTACTTATGCTTCTAATGAGGTTACCAAGAGTTCCTTCCTTCTAATGATGACTGTCATAGAATTCTACTCCAGCTATTTTTCAAGCTTCTTATGATGATGTTTTAGGCTCTTGCTTTAGTCAAATGCTCTTATGATGTCGTCTCCTAAAATGATGCATCCTATCATGCTTCTAATGATTCCTACCCCGATAGCCATATTTTACAAAAACTGAAAAAAACTAGATGGAGAAGACTTATCTCAATCATAGTAGAGATATTTTACTTCTTCCTTCTTGGATTTCTTCTTTTCAGCTTCTTCAACTTCTTCGGTGACATGGGATTCTTCTCTTCCTCTTTTGTTGTTGTCCTTCTCGAGTTTGGGACAATCTCCCTTGTAGTGCCCATATTCTTGACATCCATAACATTGAACCTTCACCATATTCTTCTTCCTTTTTTGAAGACCAAATTTCCCAAACTTTACTTTCCTCTTCGCCATGGCAACATATGCTTGAGTTTGTTTGTTTGATCCTACATCACTTTTAGCCTTCAACCTAGTTTCTTCAATTTTGCATAGTGACCACAGTTCATTGAAAGGAGTAGCTTCCTTCCCATAGATGCTTGATGTAAAGTTACCCTATTCCTCTGGTAGTACATTGAGCACTATAGTAGTCATTTCCTTGTCAGACATTATTTCTCCCAACTCTTGTAGTTGGTCCCTTATTTTCAGACACCCTCATAAAGTATGAGGTTATTCCTTCTTCATTTGATATCTTCATCTTGTAAAGTTCTTGTCTTAACGAGATCACTTCTCTTGAAGTGCTTACGAAGAACAATTCTAAAAGTTTGTCATATATTTCTTTGATGTTTCTAATTTTGATACATAGGGAATGAGAGGATCCTTATTGGATTCTATGAGAATCCTTTGAGCCCTTACTTCCCATTTCATGAATTTTGCAAGAGCTTGAGCTTCTTCCTTTAGAGGTTTAGAGATTGAGCCCTTAACATGTCCCATGAATTCATTTTCTATGAGGTTTAGATTTGTCATTTTCTTCCATGCAAGAAAGATGGAAGCCCCAACCAACTTGTTGCTTTCCTTGCCAAAAGACATTTTGATAGATTCTGATGTGGACATTAAAGATACTTACTTGAGAAGATACTCCTTGATGACAATACCTTCAATTTGTTGCCTTCTTAATCTTGATGACTTCTTGATGGAGATGTCTTCTTGAAGGAGATTTATTTCTTCAAAAGATGATCCTTCATGGAGGGGAGATTGAATTCTTGATGATGATGACAACACCTTTTTTTCTTCCCTTTGAATGAGTAGACTTTAAGATGCTTCAATTTGTAGGTCTTTTGAGGTCTCCTTCTTTGAAGTGATGATTGAGCGAGGTTCCCAAGAATGTTTCAAGTGTAGAATCCTTCTTTGAACTAGGGTTTGTAGGTCTTCTTCTAGATGTAATCCTTGTCCTTGAGATGTCTTTGAGATGAGAGGTCCCTTTTGATGGTTGATGCTCTTGATAATCTTCTAGTGCTTCGGTCCTTAAGTGTCCTTCTTTGAGTTGCCCTTCCTTGACTTTGTCAACTTAGCTTTGATTCCATGTTGAGAAATAAAGGGGCAACAAGTGTAGGTGATTTCTCTTTGAATGATAACTGCTTCTGATATATTTTTACTCCACTTAGTTAGTTTCTTGTTTCTCTTGTTTATTATTAGTGTTCTTTATCATCAAAGAGCTATCAAATCATGAATAAGAATCAGACAATGGGCACAAGATATAGGCTATCAGCCAGGGCCAAAACCTCTCCAAGCTTGAGAGGAAAACCCATTGAATTCTTCTTCTTATAGAATCTCCAACTAATGAATTCCAAGACCAAGACCCTTGACCAAGAACCTCTCCAAGACCAAGTCACAAAGCTTCCTATAATAGTTCTTCATCCTCTTCAAGTCAACATTAGTGAAAATGTCTTCTACACCATTGTTCTCGTCTTCTCTTGAATTTCGACCTCTTATCACAAACCTGTAATTTTCGTCCTACCTGTAACTATCAAGATGCCAAACGTGAGTGCTTGATGGGGTAGATCTATGAGGCTCTTCTCCTTCGCTAGACTTGCACCCTTCTCTTTATGACTTTGGCTAGTAATTAAGCCTCCTTCTTGACCCTGATCTCGGCTCCTTTAGAGTCTGCTATAACCCTACTGCAGAAACCCTAGCAGCAGTCACATGTGTGAGTGGAGGGACGCAAAAACAATAGTAAAAACATCGATCTTCTTCTCCTTCTCCTTGTTGCTTAAGAGGCTTTCTTTCTTCCTTTCTCGTACTTCTTTCTTCTTCGTAGGTGCTTGATTAATATCCCGTAAAGTAAGGCTAAGTCCTCTTTATATAGTCTTCTTACTTATGCAATTAAACCGACTTGTCATCATGTCTAGGCCGACATCTCCTTCTAGATAGGTCTATAGCTTCTTTTGAAGGTCAACTTGATGAGCATTGGTGACGAGGTCTTGGAGGCTCTTTTGACTCTTACAATGACTCAAATAAATTTCTTTACAATATGTAACATCCCCACATGGGTCTTTCATACATGACATTAACCTAGAAGCTCTCAATGGGAGCTTGACCTATAAAATAAATTTCCTTGAGCATGAAACCCATGCCTCAAGGTCAACAATAATAATTTATTTTTCTCATTTCATTAAATACATAAAATCATGATTACATATGTCATTATGAAGACGGAACCTAGTTACATATTTCAACATTTTCAACAATGTGTGTTTGTCGGAGAGGACACAGTAAATTGTCGGAAGGCAGTTCTCGAGTTGGTTTAGGGTCTCATAGGGAGGACGAATTGATTTGGAGGGGTCGAGTTGCTTCCAAGAGGGAAGATCATCTAGCAGAAGTGAAGAAATGAAATTTACCAGAGGTTTGTCAATTTACAACAACCAGTTGTAATATTTTCCAATCAGATTTGTGGACACCAGCAATGGAGATCAATTTGACTATAGCATGTTCCCGTATGTCAACGAGTTGTAGATATTCTCACAAAGGCCTTGGGCAAGGCAAAGTTTTTCTTCCTCAGGGACAAGATGGGAGTAGTTGAGAACACCTTCCTAGTTAAGAGGGAGTGTTAGTTTTTGGTAGCAATGGACAAGTGTTCTAGTCTCTATGGTGTCTAAGAGGCTAAGGAACACAAGATCTCCATAACCTAGAAAAGGTTTCGTAAGAAATGCCTTAGAAACACCTCAATTAGATTAATTGACCAATAATTAAAATTTACCTAAATCTAACTTAGGAAAACTAGTTAATTAAATCAGATTAATTGAGGAAAATCGATTTTGCTCTAGAGACTTTCAAAAAACTCACTTGATGGAGTCAAAATGATCTTAGCCATCAATTGTGATTAGATCATGGTCATTGATTGCTCAACGAGAGATTATAAGAGTAAGTCAAAGGGGTTGGAGAGACACAAATGACACACAAGACACAAGATATTCAAGTAATTTGACTTACCTAGTTGCAGTGACTCAGCAAGGGTGCACTTGAAGCAGAGGGAGAAACCAGCGACAGGGTTTTTAGCAATGAGAATTTCTGGTGAAATTCTTCAAGGGGTTTCCAGCATGCTAGTGTTAGGAAGGGAGGTCGAGCTTTCCAGCAGAGGAGACCGAAGCAAGCACTGCGAATTGCCAATGCGAGTTAGCCAGTCAGCTAGTGCTTGTTTCAAAGGCAGCAGTTCGATTTCCAGTCCAAGGAGGTGATCCAGAGGAAGTGTGAGTTGCCTTAGAGAGTAATAGCAGGAAATGAGATTGCCAAAACGAATTTTCGGAGGTTGTGCGAATCTTCCAGAGTCACCAATGTGCATTTCTGGCCAGTAGTGCAAATTGGTTGTAGGAGTGTGAGTTGGATAAAGGAGGCTAAATTGATTTGTTGGAGGGAAAACAGATTTTCTAGTTATTTTGCTAGTGGACATAAAATTGTCAGAAGTTTTGCCAATAAATAGGCAAGCAGTTGTATTCTCTATTTTGCTAAAAAATAATATAAAACCTCATATGTTACACTGGTTTCCCCCACATTGGGGTTTTTCTAGGGACATTTGTCCAAAAATATTGGTGATCAATTTTATGTGTGCGCATTATTTTCTCAGTTCCAATATTTAATTTATGTGTGTGCATTATCTAGATCTAGGGTTTTAGATCTCTTGACCCTAGGAAATGATAATAATTTCTTTTTAGATTTTAAAGCCCTTCTTGGGTCCAAAACCTGATTACTTGGTTATTTCACCCACAAAACCTTTGTGGTCCATTTTATCCCAAAGCCAGTGCCCTAGGGTTGTGGGAGTACCTCCCAAGCTACACAAATCAACATATCATACAATAAATAATTAATAAACTTAAAATAAATATATACATAAATTTTTTATACAAATTTAATTAAAAACAATAAAAATTAAATGGTCAATCTTTAAATTGTAATAGAATATTAACTACTGATTACACACTATATATATGATTCTTTTTTTAACCATCAAGCAAATGTAATAGGAGGGCTAACGTGCAATCATGTGTGTGAATGCTAAGCTTGATTAAGCCCGTTGACGTGCATATGTTTTGAAATAACTTTGGTAGTCGATTACACTGTGGGGAGGTTCTAAAATTCGCTAGCCAAACACCATCAAAATTAGACTATGTCGTTATTTTAAGATTCGCATCTACCGAGTAACAATGTGCATTGTGGATTCTTACCAAATCCTCGCGGATAAAATTTGGGAGCCAAGCGCTATTGGACTCTAAAACATTGGGATTAGATTTTGTTGGGGTTTTAATATCTGCACGTACTAAGTAACCATGCACAGTGCAAATCCAAGTTGAATCCTTGTGAATCCAGATCTGAATCTGTATCTAATGCGGGGATCTGATGATCTAGTTCTTTAGCCTCACAGATATGATAATAGAGCCAAATCCCAACGAACCAATGGCAGTTAACCTAAAGGATGGAGGTGGTATCAAGGGAATGAAAGACGTTAAATATGGAAAGGGAAATGGGCACACTACTTCAACCCCCAAGTATTCCAAGTAGTGCCCCTCCTATAACCTGAAGGCCTTAGAGGAGGTCCCACTAGACTAGAGCTAAAAACTAACCCCCTTAGGTGAGAGAACAAGTTTACAATCAAGATTGGTCAATCATCCAGATCGCCCCTTTATCCATGTTAAAATGCCAAAAACATTAATTAAAACCACTTGATTGCAAATGGTAAAAGCACATGTCGAGTGGTAACCCACCTTCATTCAACAAGAATTTTGAATGGTGAGAGGTGCATGACTAGTGCAAATGGCAAAGAAATGTGGTATACCATCATCATTGAGAAATGTGTAGGGTTGTTGACTGGTTGGTTGTCCAATATGTTCGCTGGCACACTGTCCAAGATAGGAGAAAACGTTTTCTACTATAGGGTTACCCATTTTGGTGGGTAACAACGAACAAAACCCTAACCCTAGAATTCAAGAATGTTCCATGAACCCCTATCACCATTAGACAAAAGGAAAAGGTACAAAGAAGAGTGAATGAGAGAGAGAGTCTAGTTCTCTTCTCACATCTCAAAACACAAGTGTGATAATGAATAAGTTATATGACCATCGTCACAAAAATGATGTTGTCCTTCCTCTATTTATACGTGAAGAGAAGGGAGGTTTGCAGTGACTATTAGACCTAGTCCACTACAAGCAACCTACAAGATACAAGTAGATCCACCCAAGTAAAGCACTCCCTTTACAAGCAACACAAGTCAAGCTCCATGGTGGTGATGATCCACAAGCAAGGCTCAATGGCAAGGATGCTCTCCATTCAAGGTCCAATAAATCCTCCTCCAAGTGCTCCAATGCATCTGCTAGGCCATGTGCCCCCTCCATGTCCACCCACCTACATGTCCACTCTCAATCAAAGTGTCCACGAGTCAAGTGTAAGCCTCCATGAAAGAAAACAAGCAAACACCAAACTATGTAGGTCTCAATGCCCTCCTCTGGAATCTGCAACAATCCTTCCCCAATACAAGGTGTCCACCAAGCAAGTAACCAAAGCTCATGTGTGTGCTACATGAAGAATATCGCTAAGCCCTATACGACTCCAACTCTCCAAGGAAGAATGTCATCAACACAACCATACAAGATCTAGCAATCAATGAGTGAGCCACCTCCAATGTGCATGTCCAGCTTGGAACAACCAAAGGTCAACCATACACCAGTCAGGCCACATCACATGAAGCATCTCCAAACATGGTGTAAACAATTTTGCAGAAATTCCAAAAGCTAATAGTGATCAGCAATTGTGGAGTTCATAACAGCACTGCATAAGGGTCAGAGAGGCTGCTGAAGTGGATTTTTCTGCTACAAAAACTGATGGAGTGGTAAGAGAGTGTGGTTGTTAGCATGGTAACAAGCCACACACTTACCCATAAAAATGTTGAATCATCGCATTAGAGCCATCAGCATTAAGAGAAAGGAGCATTGAAGTGGAACACTACAAGAAAATACAAATTGAGAGACATTGGGCACTGCAGATGGAGAGTTGAAGAGACACGGATCCCTGACCTTACAGCTACCCCATTAATCCACAGCATTGCCTATAAACTCATGCACAGCAGAGATTAGTAACACAATCCTCATCTATTGAGCAAATTGCTGACAGTCAAGAGAGATAGACACTATTGTAAATTCCTGCAATTTCTGATAATGAAAGACTATGCATAGCCATTCAAAGGTAAATCATGCTCTCTTATGATTAATTCTGTGTGGAAAATGTGTTCCTGTTTGAAAAAATAAAAATCAGGTCAATCTTGGTGCTTATGAAGAATTGGCAAAAACATAATGCTAAAGACTAAAAATAGAAATTCATAGTGAAAAGATGCAGTTTCATGAATTCATTCACAAGTGGGCTATTACTCCATAAATGACCCATAGAATTCCTGAAACACATCACAAAGCAATATATGTTATAGAAATTCAATAAGGGAGGCCCTAAAATGGGGTAAAGCTATCAAACTCCTCCCTTATCATCACAACCCAGCAATAGGGGATATCACATAATGGGTGTGAGGGAGAAACCCCCGGCTCTTTACTATACAAGCAAAAGATGGCAATCAAAGAAAATGTAATAGAGATGGACAAATTACTTCCTAGAAGGACGTAAGGAGCAGTCCTAATATGTTAGTTCAATATCAATAATTTCCTTTCACAGTAGTTCCTCAGTTTCACATGTTGTCTTGGACATTTGTACAAAGTTACAGACTTCAAGGAAGGTGCCCCATCCCTTGACGTCTGCTATACTCATCTTTTGATGTGTTTTATATCTTTACATTGTCTGTTGAAGATTATCCAGGTCTAATGAGGAGCTAAGGATGTGCCCTATCACATCCATTTTGTTGTGCAGTATACCATTCTTAATGAATAAACTAAATTGAAATAAAATTTAGCCCTAATTAAGAATTAATTATTGACAGTACCGATGCTTAGGAAGTGTTCCCCCTCATAAGAGATGATGAAATAGCATATAGGATAAAAGTTAAAACATATCTACATGGCACTGTATCATTTATGAGATTACAAAGTTACAAATAGATCATTCCAAACAACCAAATAGAGAGGCTTCAGAATTTTCTTCAAATTAGATAAATGACCTACCAAAATCCGTGCCGTTTTCCCGGTATCTTTGCGTGAATGCACAAAAACCATTGCTTGCTGACCACGTCTTACTGCTTCCAGAACCTGAAGTAGCAAATTGCCGAATGAGCTCCAAATCCACCAAAACCGCCAAGCAAGAAACATCCCCTTCCAAATAATTGTAGAGTCAAACTGTGTAAATATAACCAAGCTGCAAGAATACCTTATTATAACAAATTTCATTCATAAGATTGTTACGAGCAACAAAATTTTGCTCACTGACACCTATATATTGCTGTGAAAGTGGAACAGGACGGTAACTGGAGTCAAAAAAGAATAATCCAGTGTCCACATTGACCCTCAAAAATTGTGCAACCTGCACAAAGAAAAGTCAGAGGCGTAATGCCCAAGATTTTTTCATTCCATCAGTCAGTACATTTGAATTTTCAACATTACAGAAACAAAGCCACAAATATTACTGGTTAATACTTACCTCTAGATAATTTGGAAGAGTAGCTGATAGGCCCACAATCCTTATCATACTTTGCGTCGACTCAACCTGTGAATGAACACCAAGAGAGAAATGAATGGCATACCATAGTTCAATACCATCTTTCAATATTTTAAATTTTTCAGTTCTATTTTTCTTCACCCTTTGAAAGCTTGAGAAGTCCTCCATTGTTAACCACTACATAAACTTCCAATGTATGAATGGCCAAGTAGATAGTGAAGAGTGTTGAATTTGTAACTATGGTCCGTCTTCATAATGTACTTTTGGTCACTTGATGTAATTATATTTCTGATTGTAAAATATATTTATAAATGCTTGAGCCAAAGGAAAATTTATTTTGAGCCAAAGTCCCATTGCGACTTTTAAAAGATGTAAATTTGAATTTTTAAAATGAAATTTTTGGCTCCAAAAGTGACAAGTCGGCTTCCCTCCAAGTCAAGTTGGCCCTAGCCAAGAGACACGTCCATTCACCCTAAGCATGCTACTATATAAAGGTAGCTCGAGTTCCTCATTTGGGCAATTCACATTCCTCTCTCAAGGCAGTTTCTGGGCAAGTGAGCTAAGGACAAGAAGGGCAAGGAAAGACAAAGAAAAAGGCAGAATTTTCTCTCTCCTATCTCTCTCTAGCAACTCACACATGTGAAGGAACCTCTCCCTCTGTGACTCGCAGTTTCTGGGGCAGCTGTTGCAGGGGGTCGAAATTTTCTAGGTTACTGAGGCAACTACTCAGGGCTGAAATTTTGGGTAACTGGCTATCTCAGGAGGGCCAAAATTCTAGATGTGCAGGATCAAGTTAAAAGGGCAAGACTGGTTTGGGTGACTTGACTTGGAGGAGAAGACCAGGTTTGATCATAGGTCTAGGTGTGTCTCTCATTGAATAAGAAGAATTTCTCTATTGAAAAGGTTGTTGGATTTCTCCCCGTAGTGTGTTTTCCTAGGTTAAATTTTGTCTCTTTTTGTGCATTATGATCTCTACTGTTCTTTATTGTTCAATTTCTGGAGTATAATCGCTTAATGATATATTGAAATAAACTAAAAGAAGATCTACATTGAAAGTAATTATCAAAATTTCAGATATATCGTGCTAACCCTAATTGCACTAGAAAATCAACATGGTTTTAGAGCTCTGGTAAGGGAAGAAAGGAACATTGTGATCACCTTTGCAGAAACCCACCTCCTAGCACATGTATAAATTGGAGTTTGTTTGACCTCAATTGGCATCCATCCATCACACATCACATCATTCAATCTGAAATAGAAGAACAATCCCCATGTGTGAAGAAGAAGAAGAGTTTTCTACATTGACTAGCTCTCATGTTTTTGTCTTTGACCAGCGTTGACCTGAGTATTCTTGTTTCTATTTTACCGAGATTTTGATTGATTTTGGAGGGCGGATTTTTCAGCGGTTCATTGACTCTGTTTGACCGAAGATTTGTCTTGTTCTGGCACGTTGACTGAGGGTTGAGCACATGTCAACATCTGCACTTTGACCGAGCTTTGACTGTGGTATTACGGGCTGAAATTCAGCCCCTGCTGCAAACTTTGACTTGGACCAGTGTTCACTATTTCTCTCTCATTTGACCAGTTTGACTTGGCATTTATTGAGATCAAGAGATTGGAATTTGTTTGGAATATTCTGACGCACATTTTGATGAACTGAACTCTCTCTCATAAGGAAAGATTTGATGGATTTTCTCCTTCTGGGTTTCACCCTACTCGCTGATCTAAATTTTGGTGTCCCTGGTATTATTTTTTACTGTGATCTGTACTGCTGCTCTTTTGTTAATGGTTGAAATTTTTCATGTATAATAGCTTGATGATTGGAATGCTCTAAAGAAGTCAAATTGTATCATTGGAAGTAGTTATCAGTTTGAAAAATTGTCCTAGTCTTGATTGCACTAGCGAAATCAACAAAAGAAATCCATGTAATCCTACCTTTGAACATCTGTGAAACGTGCCAAGATGGAATGTCATAGTGAGACATACCTCTGGAAAAATACCCTCCAACTTGTAACTACCATTGAACTCCAAGGAACTTTTGTCGTGCTTGGTGAGAGAGAAAAGTGCATGACAATGTGAAAAGGAGAATGCATTTTCAAGGAATAACAAGCAGTCTTGTAGCAATTATGACTACAATGACAGAAGTGTTGTAAGAAGAATTGACAAATTTCAAAGAAATTCAATTATGACAACAATGACAAAAATGTTGCAGGAAGAATTGACATATTCCAAAAATGTAAATCTTAAGGAAACCTTTGAAAAAGATCGATTTACAAGATGTAAACAAGGCCATCTCTAGAGAAATTGATATATTAAAAGTTAAAACAAGTAGAAGTAAGTTAATATGAGGGAAATGAATTTCAGTTAGACCAAATCAAAATCCGTGGCATTCTTAATGAACATGTTGAATATGAAGTTCGTACACTACAATGTAAAATGGAAGACCGAATTAACAAGGCAAATAAATTTGAAAAATGATTACAGGAGTTAAAGAGAACAATTTACAAATTGCAAATTAAAGACAAAGGGCTAGCTCTAAAAGATGGCATTACCCAGTCTAACGATAAAAGGAGACGAGTTGAGCAAAGAAAAGTAGTGCAAGAAGACAAATGGAGAAATTTTGACAAAATTTTACCAAATAATGATAACGAAATTGTCTGCGTGAGAAAGCAAATTAAAGAAGTTAAATAATTGTAGTAGGAAAATCAACCCCAAAGGTTGATAAAGAGACATTTACTATCCCACCCAAATCAATAGTATTTATAGAAGACAAAGTGCAAACTATAGATGAAGAGACCTTACAAATTCAATTGAAATGAACAAACAAGTGTCACTACTGACGGAAATTTATCTATCATTAGAAAAGTTAGATTTCCATCTACCGACAAGGTGACATCTACAAATTCAATAACAGTTGAAAATCAATTTAACACCACTGAAGAAATTGTTTCTCATCCCAAGGGTATCGACATACTACTAAATCCCAAAGCATCAGTTTCCAAATCCAACATATCATTAGGTTGCTCAACAAATATATGCTTTCATCATCGTAACAACCAACTTATGAACATCACTCGAGACAAAATTGAGTTTACATTCCTACAGGATGGGACTTGTTACCTGCTCAAATGTACCTAGCAAGGAACCAGACCCCATTTCCAAATGGACAAGACACTAGCCAAAAAAAATTGAAGTTCAGAAGTAATCAAGGCATTTTTTGCCCCTTTTTCTTTTTATCTTCTCTCTCTTCTTTTATCTTTCTTCTCTCTATGCAAATTCTGTACCCCCATGGGGTATTGTAAAAATGACACTCGCATGATGAACTTATCTAACAGACCTGGAACCTTGGGACCTGGTTACAAGGGAAAATGCACTCGTGTGTTTTTCTCACTCGGTTAATCATTTTCACTTTTCCACGATAAATAATTAATTGAGTTTTTGTAGGAATTTACAGGGTAAGTTCCGTAGATCAAGAACCAAAGGTCACTGCTCACAAACAAATAACAAATCAGTACACCAATATAATCACGTGGTTAAAACCCTCAAAGAGGGAAACAGTGCACAGCCTGAGCCAACACGGCCACTTCAGGGAATTTATTAATATAAAAAGAGAAGTTACATATGTTTCTATCATAAACGGTTACCGAACAAATGACCCTCCATGCTCTTTAAATAGAGATCATGGACCAATCGGGTGTTAAGCCACGGATAAAGTGTCGATAATACCGAGGTGAGAGATAACCGTCGGATCACTACAAATCGTGACCGTCGAATTATAAGTTACAAATGTACATGGTGAAGAAACACACTTTACCTAACTCTACACTAGACAAGGTTTTTCTTAACTATTTCCTATGTGTCGGAATATCCTAACAACTTTTTCACTCATATCCTCCAAAGTTGGAGTGTGCCTTAATAATTAAGCATTGAGTGTTTTCTAAGTCTAGGGTCAATGTATATTACCATGTTAGGCCATATCTAAAGTTTCATGGAATCGCATTAGGTATTTCTATGATTTTTTAATAATTAAAAATTTCTTGCAGAACGGGAATTTTTAATTAAATTCTATGTAGCAAATAAAAAGTGGCACTAGGAAATGTTGTATGGCATGTGAGTACTCAAAGTTCATATTCAAAGTACAACCATTATCCTAGTACCCACTTTGAGGTGGAAAATATTAATATTTCCCCATGAAAATTCACTTTTATTCATAAAAGTGAGAAAAAGACAAAAAATCAAAATTAAATAAACTGGAAACATATTAAAAACATGTTCCTAGCCAACTAAGTTTTTCATCAGTCAAGTGAAGTGACTAGGCATTCAAGGATTAGTCAAGGACGAGTTTGAAGCTCAAGTTAGAGCTTTGCATGAGGGTCGAGTTTGCTGCAACCTAAAGTGTATATTGGTTGCTAGTGAAGGGCCACATGAAGGGTTGAGTTCACTCCTTAATGTCAGCCAATTTAGTTGTTGGACAGCCCAGTTAAGGTGGCAAATGAGTGGGAGTTCACTCCCCCATTCCCCCCATACATTGTACACTTGTCTCTCCTCACCTACACATCTACACTTGGAGCCATACGCTGCTCCTCTTAAGTCCCCACGCAGTCCTCCTTTTAGCTCATACACAACAGTTGTTAGACACTTGGATGAGGTCGTTTTTCTCTTTGGGTATTCTCTTGCCACTTGGGTGATTGGATCTTACCTTGGGATCATCAAAATGCATTAGGATTTTCTCTTATTTTGTTATATATTGAAGAGATCCCTATCGAATTTTGCAACCAGTATCAATCTTCATAATGTATTTCTGTCATTTGTAAATTTACTAAAGCATATTTAATATGCTTGGGCCATGAAAAGAATTGTATTTGTAACATGAGTTTCATGCTCAGAAAAAAAGAAAAATTTGCATATTTGAAAATGAAAAGAAAAACCAAATTTAAGTGTCTTTTTGGTCAACCCCAAATGGTTAAGTCAACCCTTCATTTGTCAAGTCGGCCTACCTAAGAGACGTGCCCCTTCGCATGGACATCCGACGGACAACTATATATTGGCATTAGCACTCCACCAATTTGGCAACTAACTCGCAGCTTCTAAAGAAAAAAGAAATTTGAATCTCTGTGGTTATGTGAACTTTCTGAGGCACACTTAGTTATGTGAGCTTTCTGAGGAACACATATCTTTGTGGAAGATAGCGAAGTCTAAGGCGGTATCTCTAAGGAACAATGCGAAGTGTCCCTATGAAAGAGAGCGAGGTCTGAGGCAGTATCTCTGAAGAACAATGCAAAGTATCTCTGTGACAGATAGCAAAGTGTAAGGCAGTATCTCTAAGGAACAATGCAAAGTATACTTGTGGAATGATATGAAGTATCTCTGTGACTTGATCTAAAATAGAATATGAAATTCAGCCCTTATGGGGGACTGAAGCAGACCTCTTTGAAGATTGAATCACGAATAGTTTAAGGCACCTTATTCTAGAAGTCTTGGAGGGTTGGTTTGGCATTTGGAAAGTGGTTATCTAGTTACTACTAGTCAGTTCGTTTATGAATTGGATTTCTCTTGTTGACAAAGATTCTATAAGGAAAGGATTGTTGGGTTTTTCCCTGGCCTCTAGCCTAATTTCTGGTGTTTCTTCTCTTTTTGTGCATTGTGATCTCTACTTGCACAATTGAATGTATAATTGCTTGATGACCTAATTGAATGAAGTAAAATATAAAAGAAAAAAATATATAACTGCCACAAGTACTTATCATGATTAGAAATTCAACAATTCAATTGAATTTCAACACTCACCTCTCTTGAAACTAGTATTGAAGCTTGAGAGTTTGGAGAAGTGTTGTTGATTTGTAATTGTTCCATTTTGCTAATAAAGCAAAGCCTTGGAGGCTCATGATTTTGAAGCACTGTGTGGTTTGCTTGGCTCTTCTTGTTGAAAAATGTAATCAGTGTTGGTCTTCATAATTGTATTTGAGTCATGATGTTATGTATTTATCGAAAAAAAAAAAAAGAAATTTTATTCTAAAAGAAATCGACTTATTAAAGCATGGGTTTCATGCTTGGGTCAATGATTTTTAGGTCGAAGCCTCCATTGTAGGCTTCTAGGGTTTATGTCAAGAGTCCTTATCCTTGTCATCATGTAAAAGACCCTTCTTGGGCTTTATCAATCAAGAAAGAAATTTATTTTAATGTAAATTAGGTCATTTAGGACTCCTCTATCAAGTCAACCTCATCAAGGGAATTTAACCTCATAGATTCACTATATAAAGGGAGCAACTCGACCTCATTTGGAACACATTCACAACAAGTTCGATATGCAATTGTTGGAGAAGAAAGAAGAGTGAAAAATTCAAGGGAGGAGGAGAAAAACCTTAGTCAAGAAGAGAAAACCCTAGCGAAGAAGTTTGGAAACCAATTTCTCTCTCTTGTGATCTACACGTGCGAAATTATGGAGCTGCAAGAGGGTCGAAGTTGCAAGGCTGCAATAGGGCCAAAATTCTAGAATAACAAGGCCGAAAATTTTGGAGTAGTTGGGCCAAAATTTTGTCTTCAATGCAGTATTGATGAATTATTGTTGCAGTTGATCTTTGGAGTCTAGAAGGAAAGTTTGAGGGTTGACTTGGTGGAGTAAGGGAGGTCTTTTGGTCTAAGGTCTTGGTCTATCTCAATTTGATTTACTAGTGGAAGAGTTTCACTGGATTTTTCCCTATAGAGGGGTTTTAGCCCTCGCTGAGTACCTACATCTGGTGTCATTGATCTTCATGTTTTGATTTGATGATTACTTGATGAAAAGAAGATAAAAGAAGAACAAAAAAAGAAAGTCAATAACATTACAAGAATATCGCTAGTAATTATCAATATAAGAGAATTTTTTTGCCTTTCCAATTCTGCATGAGGTAACCTTGTCGTGTTTTCATGTTATTGCTTTGATTTTGTAGCTTAGGCCTTGATAGGGACATTGTTGTCCAAAGAAGAATATTAGCAATTACTTGTTATCTTCTTGTTAGTTTACATTCTAGAATTGAAATTCACATGTGATTCTCAGTTGAATAGCATGCTTACTATTTTCATTGTCTAAGTTATACCTATGTCTACTAACTTTTTGGCAAGAATAAAAGTGTTTACAGGTTCTTTTAGCTTGGAGATTGGGGACCTCCTCAGTTGAAAAAGGCCCCTAACTCTCTCTTCTTTCCTCACATAAAGTTCCAAAATTTTGTCTTGATATGATATGATATATTTTAATAACGTCCACGAGACCCACTAGTCTAAGGGACCCACATTCCACCTCAAACAAGACATCACATTCTCAAGTTTCCCACTAGATCAATTCTTCTACTGTGAATTTTGATCAAGAAATTCGTCGTTTTGTGAAGCCTTGCTTCTTCGAACAACATACTCAAATTGCCCACCTGTTAAATTTGGACAACTGGGTCCAAACTCCATATTAAGATGCTCAGATTAAGAGGTTAATATTTTTGTTGGATTCCTCTTTGTGAGAGGTGTAAAATCCATATAAAAAATGTCTTAATCCGATGAGCAGAACTTATATTTTGAATTTATTATTTTCAATAAATTATATGTGCAAGGTCGGCCAGTTTTGTAATGTAGGCTCGCATGCCCAACAGATGTGTCACACACCCTCATGATGGATATATATACAGGAAAAGTTGGAGAGATTTTCATCATCAACACAACTCACATCTTCCTCTCTCATCAAGGAGTACGAGCTACCAAGAAGGACGAATTTAATCCACACGTGTGAAGGACGAAGAGGACAAACTGTACGGTCAAGCTGAAGTACGGATTTACTGCTGCTAGGGTTTCGCAGAAACTTTGACCAGCGTTGACTTTGGTCAACGCTTGGTCCAAACAAGCTGAAAATTGGTGGAAGGTTCGATTTATGAAGGCCGTACTACCTGGCACAAAAATCGAGGTCAAAGGGTTGACCGTTTTGCTGTTGCGTTGACTTTTAGCTTGCTGTCCTTGCGTTGACTTTTCAGGACAGCGTTGACTTTTGCAGAGTTGACTTGGGTTGACTCATCTACTGGTTGGAGGGTTGTTGTGACACATGCTGGGCTGGCTGACCAAAGGAGACTTTGCTGGTTGAAGCATCCTGTTGACCGCCGAAACGAATAAACACATTTTTCCTGTTTCTGATTTGTCTTCTTTAAGATCTACTTATATGTTCTATCTGCATTTTGCTTACCTACTTGTATGATTGCTGAAATAAAAGTGAAATTGCTTCTAGCATAGAACATCTACAAAACTTAACATGGTATCGGAGCTGAGGTGAAGACAAACTCAATCTATAGCAATCATCATCGTGGAAATGGGTTCCACTAGTCTTGAATTCAAGGAGAATGACAAGCTGACCGGAAGTGATGACTTCCATCCCTGGAAGATGATATTAGATCTCAATTTAGAAGATCATGATCTCCTGGATCATGTGACAGGGAGGATTCAAGAACCTCCATCCAATGCCTCTGCTGCTGTTAGAAACAAGTATAAGAAGGGAGAAATCAAAGCAAAGCTGCTGATCAGGGAATCCATAAATAAGAGTCTGGTTGCCTACATATCTGGACTAGGCACATCCAAGGAGATGTATGACAAATTGATACTTATGTTTCAAGTAAACAATGTGAACCAAGTGCTATTCCTCAAGAACAAGTTGAAGAATATGAAAAAGGGCCGAGATGAGTCTGTTCAAACTTTCTTTCTGAAGTTGACCGAAACCAGGAACCATCTGCTAGCTATTGGGGAGATAATAGCTGATCGTGAGATGGTTCTCACCGCACTTGGAGGACTTCCATATGAATGGCAAGTATTCACAACTACTATCCTCAACAATAATACCATTCCTAACATTGATGAGCTTCTGTCAAGATGTATGCAAGAAGAAACAAGGATGAAGGAATTTGATAATGAAAGAAATGCTGCCTATGGTGCTCATTCCCGAAAGAAGAACTCTGGTGATTCTAAGGACAAAAGAAGGACAAAGACTCAAGAGAAGAAGGGTAAATGTTTCACCTGCCATAGGCCTGGACACTATGCTAGAGAATGCCCCTTCAAGGAGGATTCTCCCGATAGTGACGATAACAACAACAACCGAAGGAATGGGAATCAAAGAAATGACAAATCCAAAGAAAAGAGGAAGGCTCACTTTGGAGGAAACAATCAACCTTCTAAGAGGTCCAGAAATACCAGGTATGAGGAGTCTAATGTTGTTGATAAAAGAAATGAGTATATTCTGGTATCTGCTCTCTCAGCTGCATCTCTGCCCGACACGATGGATGTCTGGCTAATTGATAGTGGTGCCTCAAGACATATCACCGGATTCAAGGAAGCGCTTTTTGACATGGTTGAAAGGGATACTAATCTAGAAATTATCCTTGGGGATAATGCCACTTATCCTGTAAAAGGGACCGGGACTGTGACCCTTCACTTGTCTCAAGGACAAGTCCTCCGTCTACAAGATGTACTCTATGTACCCAAATTGAAGAAAAATCTTGTGTCTGTATCTGCCATGGAAGACAAAGGATTCAATGTAACTTTCTCTGATGGAAAGGTGCTCATGTGGAAGAAGAGCTTCAAGGAAGCTATCTCAATTGGTTCTAGGGTTGGTACACTCTATCAGGTTGGAAGGAGTCCGTTGGGAGCTATGACTTGTGATACTATCCGACAAACCGAACTATGGCACCGTAGATTTGGAAAGCCCTTCCCAAAGCAAGGAAGGTGTATGTAAGGGCTGTGCTGAAGAATATAACATAACAAGGGGACCTTCTTTCCCCTCAAGTGTCACAAAGACATCTGAGATATTGCAACTGGTCCTTTCTGATATTTCTGGTATGTTGCC
Source organism: Pinus albicaulis (assembly GCA_034641835.2). Classification (NCBI taxonomy): domain Eukaryota; kingdom Viridiplantae; phylum Streptophyta; class Pinopsida; order Pinales; family Pinaceae; genus Pinus; species Pinus albicaulis. The sequence goes on from CM076572.1 coordinate 540,351,235, forward strand.
TATAACATCCCTGGGGGGATGTTCTTACTATATAACATTTACTGATGACTTCTCTCGCAAAACCTGGATCCTTTGAGGAAGCCATCAAGCATCAAGTCTGGAAGGATGCTATGCATGAAGAATATGAGTCTATTATGAAGAATGATGTCTGGGATGTGGTCCCGAGACCGAAGGACAAATCTGTTGTCACTACGGAATGGCTCTACAAAATCAAACATGGATCTGATGGGAGTGCTGAAAAGTTTAAGGCAAGGTTTGTTGCCCGTGGCTTCTCTCAAAAGGAAGGAATTGACTATGACGATATATTTGCACCCGTGGCACGATATACCACCATCCGATCAATCATAGCCCTTGCTGCTACACAAGGATGGAGTCTTCATCAGATGGATGTCAAGACCGCTTTTCTGCATGGTGCAATAAAGGAAGAGGTGTATGTGGAACAACCTCTGGGATTTGAAGTTCAAGATCAAGACACTTATGTCTGCAGGTTGAAGAAAGCCCTCTATGGGTTAAAGCAAGCACCCAGAGCTTGGTACGAAAGGATGGATAGTTACTTGATGAAGCTGGGCTTCACTCGAAGTAATACTGATCCGAACCTATACTTCAAGGTTGTGAAAGAGAAGCCTCTCATTCTAGTACTATATGTGGATGACCTCTTCCTGACTGGTGATGACCCTCTCATTCATCAATGTGAGAGGGAGCTTGCTGCTGAATTCGAGATGAAGGACCTAGGACTGATGCACTATTTACTAGGCCTGGAGGTCTGGCAGAGACCTGGAGAGATTTTCCTTTCTCAAGGAAAAATATATTGTGAAGCTTCTGAAAAGATTTGAAATGGTGGAATGTAAGTCTGTGTCGACACCGATGGAACTCAACTTTAAGAAGTTGAGGAGCAACGTTGCTGGGCCCGTCCTACTGAGTATCGTGAACTCATAAGGACCCTGATGTTCTCAATGAACACTTGTTCGAACATATGCTGTGCAGTGAACAGTTTGAGTCAACACATGGTTGATCATAACATTCACTGGGTTGGTGCCAAGAAACTCTTGAGATATCTCTGAGGCACGACAGACCATGGGCTGAGATACACTGCCAGGAGTATGACACTCCGTGGATATACTGATGCCGATTGGGCTGGCAGTATGGTGGATCGCAAGAGCACATTTGGATGCTACTTCACATGAAGATCTGCTTCGGGCAGGAATCTAAAGTCGGCAGTCTTGAGCACCGCTGAGGCCAAATACATTGTAACATGTATGGCCTGTTGTGAAGTCACTTGGTTGCGAAAGCTCCTTGAGAGCTGTTCGAGCATGTGCTAGATGCCACCGTTATCCTTTGTGATAACCAGAGGGGGATTCATTTGTCATAGAATCCCAGGTTCCACGATTGATCCAAGTATGTTGATGGCTGGTACCACTTTATCTGGGATATGGTACAGCGAGGCGCCGTAAGGCTCGATCATATAGGAACTGATGAGCAGGTCGCAGATATTCTCACTATGCCCTTGGGGAAGGTCATGTTCCTAACGTTCCGTGAGAATCTTGGTATCATGGAACAACCCTATTCTGAGGGTCCTGTTGGACGATGAGCTCTGGGAGCTCTGGGGGGGCTTTGGGGAGAGCTTCTCGGAGCTATGGGCAACCACAAGGCTAGGCTTGCCAAACCTTGTTGGTGTGCTTGGACCCCACCGTTGTGATTTTGAGTTGGTTCACCTCTCATTTTCTGTGCCCCGTATGCATCCTACCCATTGAGTTCAGGGCTCATGGGAAGTACCTCTCATTTGGCCAATGAGGTGTGGAAAAGTTAGAGACTATTAGCAAAGACCGATGGACGCATCAGAGATTGCCGTACTCTCTATCTAGGATGGCACGGTCCAACCACTTGATCTGGGATCAAGATTTGTGAGGTCTGGGACCTCTGGACTGACTATGTCAGTCGGGGGATGATGTCTTTGTGACTGACCCACTTCTGTTCTGAAATAAAAAGCCAGCAAAGCAAGTTTCGGCGGGATGACGCACGATGTTGATTGCACTAATAGATGGAGTTCTCCCTAGTTGAGAGGGAGTGTTAAATTTGGACAACTAGGTCCAAACTCCATATTAAGATGCTCAGATTAAGAGGTTAATATTTTTGTTGGATTCCTCTTTCTGAGAGGTGTAAAATCCATATAAAATATGTCTTAATCCGATGAGCAGAACTTATATTTTGAATTTATTATTTTTAATAAATTATATGTGCAAGGTCGGCCAGCTTTGTAATGTAGGCTCGCATGCCCAACAGATGTGTCACACACCCTCATGATGGATATATATACAGGAAAAGTTGGAGAGATTTTCATCATCATCACAACTCACATCTTCCTCTCTCATCAAGGAGTACGAGCTACCAAGAAGGACGAATTTAATCCACACGTGTGAAGGACGAATAGGACAAACTGTACGGTCAAGCTGAAGTACGGATTTGCTGCTGCTAGGGTTTCGCAGAAACTTTGACCAGCGTTGACTTTGGTCAACGCTTGGTCCAAACAAGCCGAAAACTTGTGGAAGGTTCGATTTATGAAGGCCGTACTACCTGGCACAAAAATCGAGGTCAAAGGGTTGACCGTTTTGCTGCTGCGTTGACTTTTAGCTTGTTGCCCCTGCGTTGACTTTTCAGGACAGCGTTGACTTTTGCAGAGTTGACTTGGGTTGACTCATCTACTGGTTGGAGGGTTGTTGTGACACATGCTGGGCTGGCTGACCAAAGGAGACTTTGCTGGTTGAAGCATCCTGTTGACCGCCGAAACGAATAAACACATTTTTCCTGTTTCTGATTTGTCTTCTGTAAGATCTACTTATATGTTCTATCTGCATTTTGCTTACCTACTTGTATGATTGCTGAAATAAAAGTGAAATTGCTTCTAGCATAGAACATCTACAAAACTTTACACCACCTTTAGATCACTTTCAAACTGATTATGAATATCCTCATATGCTGGACATTCCATGATAAAGTGCCAAAAGTTACAAATTCTTTCTTCCCATTCTTCTTTGGGAGTTATCCATCTACCTGTCTCGCACCTAAGATGGTGAGATCAAGTCCTCAGTTGTGTTATTAAAATTTTAGCCTTTCCCTTGATTGTCGCACTCAAATAAGTCTTTTCTTCATGTAATTATGATGGGTTGAATTTTTTAAGATATATCGCTTTTTTCTGCCAATCCGTCAGTCCTGAATTTTTCAACCACCCAAATTTTTATCTCCTCTTTAGCATTAGGACAATCTTGCCACTTAATTCCACATTTGCTCATCCATTTGTCATTTAGTTTCCTCCATGTTTTCTTCCTGTGCTTTAGCTCCTTCATGTAAGTCAACTTGGGCCAACGATGTGCCTCCATGTTTTCCACCTTTTTTAGATAGCTTAACAAACAAATGATTGACGAAACTTCTAACGGAAACATCCCAGCCTCAACTAGCAGGATCTCATATGGTACTGTTGCCTTGACTTTGAGGTTACTAATGATTAAGTGCTTTTGAATTCGTTCTATTTGTCTCCACTTGTGATTTGACATGCTGCTGCCCTAAACTTCACATACATATAAGACAACTGAGGTAACCAAGACTCCAAATAGAGTTTTCTTGGTTCTCCAGTCCCACAATTCTGCTTCCCTACATCTGTTCTAGAGAAGGTAAGAAGCTCTCCACCCCCCTTGGATCCTTTTAGTTATGCATGTCTCCCAACTGAGCCTATTGTGAAAAACAATTCCTAGGTACTTGTATTCTTCCACTATCTCCAGAGGTTTTCCCTCAAATATGAAGCTACCCTGTTGCTTTTTTTGTTTCAAAGAGAAGATCATACCTTTGGTTTTTCTGGTGTTTACTTGCATCCCGACTTCCTCACAGAAAAGCTCTAATGCTTTCAAATGTTTTCTCAAACCACAGGCAGATTTTGCCATGAAGATAAGATCATCAGCGTACAGAAGTAACTTCACGACGTAACCTGCTAGTTGAACACCCTCTCCACTAGTGTTTTTTAGCAATTCTTCTAGCTTATCAATATATAAACCAAATAGAGTGCGAGAAAGGGGGCACTCCTGCTTGACCCCAATGTCACTACCAAAGCATTCCGAGAAGCCGTCTTTAGTTATGATTTTAGCCCTAACTTTCTCATATAGTTTGTGGACAGCAACTCTATATTCATTTGGGATTTCGAGCTCTTCCATTCTTTTCCAAAGCTTATCCCTGGGAACAGTGTCAAAATATTTTTTGAAATCAACAAAGCAACAAAAGGCTTCCCCACCCTGAATGTCTCATACTTTTACAATGACATGCCTAAGCGTGATGCAATGATCAATTGTAGAATGCTTTGGCCTAAAGCCAGTCTGTCCTTTTGCTCTTTTACCCTCTTTTTCTACCCAACTGCTGATTCTACGCTCCATCATGCTCCCAAACAATTTTCCAAGAAGAGGATTGACCATAACAGTGCGATAATTAGAGGGGTTATTGATGTCTCCACCTTTGTAAAGAGGGATAACGATACTTGTTGTCCATTCCACTGGAAAATTGGCTTGTGTGATGTTGTTGAAGATCCTTTGGATGATTGGGGCCAAGATAACCACACCCCATTTTAAGAATCCTGCCTGTAACCCATCAATGTCTTGGGCTTTACCACTCGCTAAATTTTTTATGCCTCGCTTGACATCCTCCACAGAAAATAATACAGTTGTGGAGTTGATTATGGGGGGCTATTTTTCTCTAGATTTCTCTCATAAAGAAGCTTTGCATATTCCATCCAATAAGTAGTTGAGATATTATTATCTATTTTCACTCTCTTTTGCTATAATTCTCGCCAAAATCTTTTGGGGTTGTGCTTTCCCAAAGAGATTAAATCCTTTCTCCTTGCAGTCACATAAATTTCTTTTTTTGTTTTTATCAAATTTTTATACTTGTTCTTGCTTTCACTATCTACCTCCTTCTCTTTAAGGAATCTTTTAGCCACTTTGCACTCTTCATCAAACCAAGGATTCGTTGGGAAGGTGTTTGAGACCCTCTTCTTAGGCCGAGACCTTTTGCCCACCTTTAAGGCTTTGTGGATTAGAGGGATCAACATGTTGTTGCCCATGCCTTCTATTTCTTCATTGTCTTCCTTGTTTTTTGTGTTGAGTTTTTCCCCCTGAAAGTGCTTTTCTAAAGCAGCAACAAAGAGCTCTTGGTTTTTTTGATTTATGAGGATTCTTCCATTTGCATGCACTTTCTTATGCCCTTGTTGGGTTTGCCCTTCCTATATCCCACTTGATTGTATGTCTAACTTAATACAAAGAGGCATATGGTCAGAATTCATCTCTATAGGACAAGCCTCAATATTGAACTCTAACAGCTTACAGATAAGGCCCTGAGAGCATCTTACATAGTCCACCACACTTTGACCATTGTATGTTTTACACATGATGCCACCGGATGTTGGCCACGCTTTCATGCCATTGCAGATTACCATGTCATGGAGGCTACATAAGCCTAACAACTCAGCTCCAAAGTGTGACACACTCCCATTCCCATCTTTAGAGATCCTTTTCCATGTGTGATCTTCATTCTCCTCTAACAAAAGAGGATTGTTGTCCCAATTCCCCGCTCTTCCCCATTGAATGCACTGGTTGTTTGCTGTCCTAGCATTAAAGTCGCCTATTAGCACTAATATTGTTTAAATCTAGCATTTGAAGACATTAGTTGGCTTTTCCTTGGCTAAATAGTGTAGAAATTCATAGTTTAATTTCTAGTATTTCACTTGGTGATTTTGGGCTTTAATGTACTTTCTTGAGTGTTTCAAAGACATTTTGGGCACTTTGGTACTAATTAGCTTGTTGGTCTTTAGCAGGTCACTGATTTTACAAGGGGAGGTTCCTCCCAAATTGGATCAACTTGAAGGACTCAAGCACCTGGAATGAACCTTATATTGTACCCTTTGGCATTCTACCACCATTGTAACTTAAGAAAACCATCTTTCTATCCATTCATTCAGAAGGGAGACCATCATCAAGCAAGTATTGTAATCATCTTTGGAGTTAATAAAGTCTCCTAAGCATCCCCCCTGCCCAATGGGGATATCTTGTGCTTATCTTGTCTTTTTCTTTCAAGTTTTGTTTTGTTGGGAAAAATTAACCATTAGATTAGTATAATCATGCAACTTTAGATTAGTTTTATTTTCATTTCATTAGATTAGTCTAATTGCAATCTTATAGAATAGATTTCCTTTTATTCTCTCCATAGTAGATTTCAATTTTTGCTCTTATAATAGATTTCATTTTACGAAGTAACGAACCCATCGAGCTCTATCATGCTCTACGGCACTGTAGGCCTAGCCTGATCCTTGCGCATGACCAAAAAGAGCTCGTTGGTTGACATAGTTTAATAGGGAAAACCAATTCTATTCTCCTTATTGTAAGATTGGGAGAAAACGATAAACGTTGACTTGTGAAATCAAGATAGGGGCTAGTTTCCCCTCTTCTTGGATCTCCTTGCAACGGGTTGACATCTGAGCTCTCAAGAGTACTCATTGAGGCAAAGTATCCTCCTGTAGGATCTCCTTGCAACTTTCCTTAACCAACAAGTATAAGAGTAGAAGAGGAAACACACCAAAGTTAGACTTACTTTATTGAAATCACATTGGTCATATACCTCATTGTGCACGCACTCAGTTAATTAATCTAAACCCAAGTGAAAACTAACTTAATAAAAAGTACCAGGAGCACTACTCTACAACATCATTTACAGCATTGGATTATCGTGTACTTTCAAGCAATATTTACTTTTGGCATTTCATTTACTTTCCGCGAGCACTCTTATTTGGCACTAGTCTCCATTTACTTCATCATTTTCTTAAGAGTCTTTCATTTCATTTGACTCCTAGAACATTTCTTGCTTAGCTTATTTTAGTCAACCCTTAGTTTTTCTTTCTCATAGGGTCCAACCCCCCTGTTGAAATTGTAACTAGGTTCGGTCTTCATAATTGTCATTGTACTTGTATCAATATGCATTTCATGTAAAAACAAAAGAAGAAAAATTATTATTATTTTGTAGCAGTTTAGTCCAACCTTAGTTTGTTTTTCTCGTAGGGTCCAACCCTCTTGTTGAAATTGTAACTAGGTTCGGTCTTCATAATTGTCATTGCACTTGTATCAATATGCATTTCACGTAAAAACAAAAGAAGAAAAATAATTCTTATTTTGTAGCATGTTCTTCATGCTTTAATTTTTGTCAAAAGAAAAGGTCAAAGGGCATGTTCTTCGAGACCCTACGAAAAGAAGAAAATTTGAATTTTGTAACTGTCATTTGTCCGTCCAAGTTACCAAGTCGGCTCTCCAGAAAGACAAGTCAGAATGCCCAAAGGACGTGTCTCTTCACATGAACGAACAACTATATATTGACACCTACCGTCCACCATTTCGCATCCAATTCAAGTCTCTTCGGTGAAAAGTGAAATTCAGGTTTGTGGCATAAAATTTGAGACACATAAAACGAAGTTCCTTATGGCATATTGCTCTCTGTGATGCGAAGTTCTTGAGGCAATATAATTCTGTGATATCCGAATTTTTTGAGGCAATACAGTTCTGCGACATTCGCATTTCCAAGGGAAAATATTTCAGAGGTATATGTTGGTGCGAATTTCAGAGGCATATTCTATTGTAATGATGCAAGTTTCAAAAGTACATAATGATGTGAGTTTCAAAGGCATTCAAGGACAAGCATATGGTAGGCTGGTTGTGCTGAGAAATCAATAGGGCTATAATTAGGGGGATTTCTCTTATACTTGATAATTGCTTGTGATGTATTTTTAGTTTTTCTTGATTATTAGCTTCTTCACTTATTATTATGTTGTTCTTATCATCAAACAGCTACCAAAAACATGAAGATAAATAGTACAGAAGAACATAAGATGTAGGTTGCAAGCCAAGGCCAAAACCTCTCCTCTTGAGAGGAAAACCCACAAATCTCTTCTCTTCTGATGTCACTATGCTTTGAGTGTATACTTTATATGAAGTTATGATACTAAATTCCTTCCTTCCATATACCCCTATATATAAGCTTCCAAAGAGGACGACATGCACTAATGAGGTTGACTTCTTAACTGCTAGGCCGAAATTGGTCTTGGAGGGGTATTTTGACACTTTAAACAAAAAAATAATTCTTTTGACATGTTACAAGATACCCAATGGGGTCTTCTTCATATGACAATGACTCTATTGACTTCTTGACTCTATGAAAAACCCTAGAAGCACTCAATGGGTGCTTGACGTATAGCTAAAATGACCTTGAGCATGAAACCCATGCTACAAAAAATAACAATAACATTTTTTCTTTCTTTTTACAATATACATGAGTACATTTCATATTTATGAAGATCGAACCTAGTTACATATTTCAACACTATGTATTAACTAGAGAGATATTCATTATCCATACAAGTTACTTGGACATTCTCATACTGAAGATTTCTCATAAGAGTCAGATTGGTAAGCCATCTCATAAGTTATTATTTCAACTTATCTCATTGGATCTTAGCATATCAACCAGCATTGTCATATAGCAAGGCCTTGACTAATAGCTTTATCTCTCCACAAGATTAGAGCACAATGTTGGTGAGACAATGATTGAAAGACACCATCATCATTGTCTCTTAAGGCACATACCCCATCTGTATGTTCACAAAGTATGTCCTAGGACCATTCCTGTCTTGGATTAACACACCTCAAGGAATTTTCTCTTCAACTTACCTATTGGATGCCCTACCACATCCTCAAAGACTATTGGAATTCAGATGCTTATCCAATCCTCCATTCTTTCTTCACAAAGTGAAGACAACAACGATGTGTCTATCTCTCCCTCTCAACTAGGGAGGAGATATCAACCAATCCAAGCTTGTCTCTCAAATACAAAAGCTTCTTATTAGGATGAGATTTGTCAAAATATCAGCTACTTGCTCATCGACGGAGATATACTGTAGCTACAACACTCCATCTTGCACCAGCTTTCATAAGTAATGATACTTGTTGTTTATGTTCTTTGTCTTTCCATGGAATACTGGGTCTTCAGACAACCTTACCCAACTGGTGTTATCACAATGTACAACTATAGGGTCCATTGGTCCTTCAAACAAGTCAGATAGCAGATTCCTCAACTAGACAACTTCTCTACTAACTTCACATGCTGCAATGTCCTCAGCTTCAGCACTACTCAAAGCAATTGACTCTTGCTTTCTACTCATCCATGATATCATAGAGGATCCCAAGCTAAAACATCCTCTCGTAGTGCTTCTTCCATCTGTCTCATTGCCTCCCTAATCAAAATTTGTATATCCAATCAATTGGACATCATTCTTTCTATCATACTTTAGGTAGTAATGTATTGTTCCTTACAGATATCTCAATATATGCTAGGTTGCTATCCAGTGGTCATGTCTAGGCTCTTTCTGAAACTGACTGAGAATATTCACTACAAAGAAAATGTTTGGTCGAGTGTTCACAAGATACATTAGAGAGCCAATCAATTGCCTATAACTTGTAGGATCCACAGGGCTTGAATCAGAACTTATTAACCTCTTCAAGTTTGTGATCATGGGGGTTGTCATAGGTTTGCAGTCCATTATGCTAAACCTTTCTAACATCTTAATCACATATTTTCCTAGATATATTTCTCCAAATTTTTGCCAAACTTCCAACCCCAAGTAATAGTGCATACTCCTTAGATCCTTCATAGTAAATTCTGTTGACAACTGTCTTTTGCATTCTGTAATGAGAATATCATCCACATATAGAAGAAAGATTACGGTTTCATCCTTCACTACCTTGATATAAAGATTTGGATCAGCAGAATTTTTCAGAAAGCCCAATCTTTGTAGTTAAGTGTCCATCCTTGCATACCAAGCCCTTGGAGCTTGCTTAAAGCCATAAAGTGCCTTCTTCAACCTGCAAAAATGAGCTTCTTTATCAAGTACTTCAAATCCCAAGGGTTGTTAAATAAACACTTCATCATGGTGCCATTCAGGAATGTTGTTTTGACATTCATTTAATGGATGTTCCATCCCATAGATGTTGCCAAAGATACCAACGATCATATAGTTGTGTATCTAGATGTAGGTGCAAATGTCTCTTCATAATCGATGCCTTCTTGTTGGTAGAAACCCCTAGCCACAAACCTTGCTTTATATTTTTCCATACTTCCATCTGTTGCATGTTTAATCTTCTAGAGCCACTTGGAAGTCACCACAGATTTGTCTTTTGGCCTAGGAACGATTTACCAAACTCCATTTTTCATTACAGATTGATATTCTTCATTCATAGCATCTTTCCTTCTTGATGATTGATCGCTTCTTCAAAGGTCGATGGTTCTACCTCAATCAATTTTGTCATGTAGGTTGCATATCCTAAATACCTTTTAGGCTTCTTGCTTTCCCTGAATGTACCCTTAGATGCAGCATGTCCTTCAGCATCTTGAAGAGTAGATTTCAACCAATTAGGTCTCTTCCTATTTTCAAGAATGATGACTTGTTGCACAGGTTCACTAGGACCTTATTCTTCATGATTGGAATCTTCTTCCCTACGATTTTCTTCAGATATAGGTAGTTCTTCATCATCGGAATCAATCGGGAGATCTTCAGACTTCTTATATACAATTCTCTCATCAAAAATAACATCTCGACTTACTTCAATTCGGTGCCCTTCCTTTATGTAGATCCTATATGCTTTTGAAGAGTTACTATAGCCAACAAATATGCCTTTCATGCTTGTAGGATCCAACTTGTTTCTTTTATCTTTTGGAATGTGAATGTAGACAGGACAACCAAATATCTGGAGATGGTCTACACATGGTTTCTTCCCACTGAAAGCTTCTTCACGAGTCATGTTGCCAAGTGATCTACGAGGACTTCGATTTTGAATGTAGACAGTTGTTTTGGATGCTTCTCCCCACAGAAATTGAGGTAAATCTTGATCATGTAACATAGCTCACTTTCTTCAATTGTACAATTCTTTCATTTTGCTACTCTATTTTGCTCTGGATTATATGGAACTATCAGCTCCCTCTTAATCCCAGCCTCCTTACAGAAAGTTATGAGCTTCATTGATGTGTATTCTCCTCCATTGTCAGATCTTAGTATTTTATCCTTCTTTCTATTAGATTTTCTACTTTTGCTTTGAATTCTTGAAATTTTTCAAATACTTCATCTTTGCACTTTAGCAAATAGATCCAAGTTTTTCTTAAGTGGTCATTAATGAAAGTCACATAGTATGGATGACCTCCAAGATATTTTGTAGACATAGGACCACAGACATCAGAGTGAATGAGATCCAGAATTTCTTTTGATCTTGAAGCACTGATTTCTTAACATTTTTACCTAATGCACATCCCTTGCAAACTCTTTCATGATCCTCCTTTAGTTCAGGGATGCCATTCACTATTGTGTTTAGAGTTGGTAAGATTTTGTAATGAAGGTGTCCAAACCTTCTATGCCAAAGCTCACATGGGTTGACTTCAATGTGAACCAAGGCTTGAGAGAGAGGTGTAAGCAACCTGTAGAGTTTTCCTTCACGAATCCCAATGATTTTTGCATTGTTGATGCTAGAGCCTTTATCCCATACCATAAATTTTCCATCTATAAAAGCAACTCTATCTCCCTTATCTTCTAGACATGAAATAGAAGAAAGTAAATTCTTTTGCAAACCTAGTATGAATAGAATGTTGTTGAGATGTATGTTTCCTCCATTTTCTAGCTCCAGCTAAGTTGATCCAATTCCTCTTACAAGATAGCTCTTTTTGTCTCCAAGTTCAACATAGTAGGAAGACTTTCCTCTTAATAGGGTCTTTAGTTATTTGTGCTCACTTGTCATATGTCTGGATGCTCCACTGTCACTTACCCATATATTTTCATCTTCAAACGTACCTGTAAGTGTTGAGAATAACCCTTTGTCCTTTGTAGTAAAATTCTTGGTCATATGACTCTTGATAGATAATAGGAGATTCCAAAAATTTTTGATGCCTTGCTTGAGATGACTTGCCATCATAGAAAATTGATTCAATGACTTCTTTAGAGATGTAGTGATCTTCATCATGCCCTTTGTCAACCTTAGCTCTGATACCATGTTGAGAAATCAATAAGGCTATAATTAGCATGATTTCTCTTATACTTGATAACTGCTTGTGATGTATTTTTACCTTTTCTTGATTATTAGCTTCTTCACTTAATATTATGTTGTTCTTATCATCAAACAGCTACCAAAAACATGAAGATCAATGGTACACAAGAAAACAGGATGTAGACTGCAAGCCGGGACCAAAACCTCTCCTCTTGAGAAGAAAACCCACAAATCTCTTTTCTTATAGATTCTTCAAATGACGAATTCCAAGACCTCTAGACCAAGACCAATACCCTTCCAAGACCAAGTCAGGCCTTCTTGATGATGTGCTTTTTCTATCCAAGTCAAACCCAGTCAAATATCTTCCAGCCGCACAATTTCAACCCCTAGCTACAGAATTTCGTCCTCCACTGCAGGTCTGAAATTTTTTGCCCCTACAAAAGTTGTTACTTCCACACATGTGAGGAAAATTAGGGCTTCCAAGGCTCCCTTGTTCCTTTGCTTTGGCTGCTTATCCTTCTAGGGCTAGTAGGTGACCTAAAAGTCCTTTCTTCCACCAATTTCGACCTTCTTTCTGCAACTTGACAACTTCGACCTTGTAGCTACAAAACCCAAGCCTTATCTTCACACGTGAGAGAGAGAGAGATAGAGAATCAACCCAAAAACTTTGTCCTTCTTCCTTCTATCCTTCTTCACTTGCCTTTCTTTTGCTTCTTCTTCGCTTGGATGATGAGAGAATGAGTGATTGATCATAGGAGGTCAAGTTCTCTCCTATATATAGGCTTCCAAGGAGGATGACATGCCCTAATGAGGTCGAATTCTTAGCTGCTAGGCCCACTTGGTCTTGGAGGGGTATTTTGACACTTTAAACACAAAAAATAATTCTTTCAACATGTTACAAGATTCCCAATGGGGCCTTCTTCATATGACAATGACTCTATTGACTTCTTGACTCTATGACAAACCCTAGAAGCACTCAATGGGTGCTTGACTTATAACTAAAATGACCTCCAGCATGAAACCCATGCTACAAAAAAATAACAATAATAATTTTCTTTCCTTTTACAATATACAAGAGTACATTTCATATTTATGAAGGCCGAACCTAGTTACATATCTCAACAGATTTACTATCTTATGGACAAGACATGGCAGAATTTGGAGGGCTGACTTGGCACTTGGATCACTGGTTAGTTTGACTTGGATTTCTCTTGTTGATGAAGAAGCTATTAGGAAAGGATTGATAAGTCTTCCATATTTCACCTTGTGGGATTTGCCCTAGCCTCTGGCCTAAACTCTGGTATCTCTTGTCTTTTGTGCATTGTATTTGTATAATTGTTTGATGGCCTAATAAATGAAGTAATGGCTAAATGAAAAACATATAAATAAACAGTCACAAATAATTATCATGTCTAGAAATTCTCTCTTGCATTGGAATTTGAAGACTCCCTTGGCTTCACTAGGAGTTAGCCTAGACAGAAGAGTTGAGAATTGAGTGGCAGCTGCTCAACTCGAGACTTGCCCCCAAGGCCACTCCAAGTGGATTAGAGATTTCTCCACGTTAGCCCAGGAGTGGATTACGTGGCAACAGGACTCAAAGTCAGCTTGTTTTTCAAATTATACTGAAAATCATAATCGAAGAAGTCTTAATCAAATCTTTCACTATACAGTTTCAATAAAAGGTAATCCAGGGTGGATTGGTCCTTTTATCATCCAACAATATTGCTCAAAGCTTCAAAATTCACACCATCCCATTTCCTCAACCATGACAACATCATGAATAACCCATCAAAGGAAAGCATTACACAGGAACAACGACAGTGTTGAGCACAAAGCATCCTCTAACAGGAAGGACATATTCACAAACATAATAATAATTAAAAAACAAAAGGTTATGCCTGTACATGCTCATGAACAATCGATGGTTTTATATATAATCACAAAACAGTAGTGATATCAAGAGTCATGTGATCAATTATATATTTTTATCCCTTGTGGATTTTATCAGACTGCCATATTTATTTTGTATTCTTGAGTTAACTTCCAGTTCATGAACTGGTTGGTTCATAAAATTCGAATTACAATGAGGGATTGCAAAGGCAACTCCTAAGTGCCAAAAGAAAAATATATATATAAATGAAAATAAAATTAGTAATAAATAAAAAGTAAACCTCGAAAAGAGAGAAGCACTACTCAGGACTAGAAATAGAGGTATAAGTAGGTTTCTACAACTAGTACAAAAGAAAAGAGACAGAGTTCACTGAACAAATTCATAAAAAGATATGAAACAAGCGAACCAAAAAAGTGAACAAAGTAGTTACTAAAACAGTGAGTAAATGAATAGCATAGGAAGCCCATTTTCATAATTATTTTACTCTTAAACCACAGATGCTTTCAACTTTATTGAGATGTCAAAAACATCCTGCAGAAAGACCAATAAAATTCAGGAGAAACCTCTTTTGAATCTTGATATGTAAAAGCTCATTGTTTTTTTCCCAAGTTTAAATCAAACTGAGAGATCGTATTGTTTTTATTATTTCCCCATTTAGCAAAGGATGCAGATGTGGGAATCTGTGTCATACATCGAAATGAACGTCAATAATATAAGGCATTATTATGAAGAATATGACTTGTAAACTCACCTGACGAAGAGTTCGTGCAACCAAAGCTTCTATAACTGGACCTCTGTCATCATTCAAGAGATGTACTTCATCAATGATCAAAAGTTTAACGAGGGATGACAGTGACATGTCACTGCTTTTGCGAGTGATCACATCCCATTTCTCGGGTGTTGTCACAATCATCTGCAGCAGAGAAACATCAATTTCTTTTTACTGAATTTACGTCTCCAGATGAATAACATAACTGATAGGTCTGCAATTAAAACATTATAGGACCTGTGTTTCTTCAAGCTCGTCTTTCCTGAGCTGCATATCACCTGTCAGTTCTCTGACAACCATGTTCAAGGGAGATAGACGGCGACTAAATGCTGATGACACTTCTGCTGCCAAAGCCTGCAGTTGAGCACAAAATCAAAAAAAATGCTAGTCAAAATTGAATTTAAAAAATTACAGTTAAAGATTGAGAAGAAGAAATCTTACCTTCATAGGTGCAACATAAACTATTTTGAACTCATTCTTGTGTAAAATACCATTCTTAATATGTTGTTCAATCTGCAATGTAGATAACCAAGTTTACTTCAATTGTTAGAAATACCTACAAGATAACAAAAAAACGAGACATCCTATGTGTTTATATCGAACTCAATGCAAGAATTCAGTAACTGTAGATTGTCAGCAGATCTATCAAATTTTAAATTTATCATGTCAACGATCATAGATTTTTGGGACTATCATAGCTCCCTCTCATTAATTTATACTTTAGAACCAGCATTTTTATTACCTCACGTAAAACAGCAATCATTGCAATATTAGTCTTGCCAGCTCCAGTGGGTGCACATACCTATTGAAATAAATATTGATGGTTAGTCAATTGTGAAATTACTATATCACAAGGATGATCCCGTGCTCCACTGGGAACATTGCTCCATGAAGCATAGTCACCAATACCACTTGTACATGCATAGAATTATACTAGCAGTATAGATCATTACATGAAAGTTGTGAGTCCTTACCAGTAAATTCTCATTGCTATGGTATGCAGTTGGAAATATCTGACTTTGAATGCGGTTCAGTGTTTTGTATCCTTCAAAAGCAGTTTGAGCAAAGCTGTCCAGGCCTGATATCTCAATCTGCAAAAATTAAAATGCAAGTAATTACACGAGTTGCATCAGAAAAGAGATAATGAGGACTCTGAGACATCAATGTGATATAAACAACTGAATGCAATTTCCATTTGAGGAAGGATTAAGCAACAGAGGAAAATGCAAAAATCTATTCAAACTTGACCATATGAAAGGCTGAATAAAGCCCAAGGGGTTAGCTCAACTGGTTGTCACCAACGTTGCTGGGCATTTGGTTAATTCTGTGCCAGCACATGCCCTCGTCAAATCCCCTGGGATTAGGCACACTAGTCTATGCTCCTGGGTTTACTAGGGATACCATCCACAAATGTGGAGAAGAATCCCTTGGGTCCCCCTGTAAGGTTTTCCTCGGAAAGAAAAAAATAAAAAACAACGCTCAATAGCATTGTCTCCACCTGAATACAGAATTCTAAAAACATGAATTAATTTAAGCACAATAATTAAATGATGAAAAAAAGTGTAGATAACCAACAATCATTATATTGTCACTAAAATAGTCATAAGAATATGAACCATTGTTCTAAAACTGAAAGCATAGTAACAGAACAGCTTATATAAATATGTCCCAAGACTGGTGATAAATAAAGGGTTGCATGGTTCATCTGGTGGTGCTTTATGCAGGCTGCTGGAATGTTGTATCACCATTCTGGAAAATGTAATTTTGTTCTTTCTTGAAATAAAATTATGATTTATTTTCCACAAAAATAAACAAATAAATGTCCAAAAAATTACGAGTGCACTACAAAAGTGTCCCAACCAAATTAAGTATAAAAGAGAGCATAATGCATCCCTAACCTAATCCTTATTTATCTACAAAAAGAATAATAATAATAATAATAACAAGTTAACAACATATGGTGGAAAATTCTTATCAGTGTTCCATGGGGATGCATCCCCCAAGGTGGGGTTCACACACCCCACGTTCTTTTTTCATTTTTTTCTTTTCTTCCTGGTTAGTTGCTATGGCGATGATGATGCAATTACAGTCAATCCTACAGCTCTGTCTTGAAAATGCTCTGATGGAAGATTTGAAGTACCCCCGCTTTTTGAGGTATGCCTAATCTCTTCGTTTTGAATCTGTTCTGTTAAGGGGGGGAAGAAAATTTGTCAACACAACATCACTTCCTATCTGGCATGATCTATAGATAATCTCATTGTTGGGTTTCCTTGGATCGTCAACATGATATCTTTTCTCTAACTCCCGATCAAGTCTGACAAAGTTATTATCTGGCATGGGGATGGTGGGATACGACAAGTCCATTTGAAGGCTACCACCTAAATCTAATGCCCAATCAGGAACATCTATCACAACAATATCCAGTCACTATTCTGTCTGGTATGCAGCTAGGAAAACCTGTAAATCTTTAATTATCCCACACACTTCAATTGTTTTAGAATCCATTGAACATATGTTGTGATAGGGCCTAGATACCCTTAAATTTAGTTGTTCCATGACTTTCTTGGTCATGACATTTGATGAAGCCCCTGAATCAAGCATGCAGTTGTGTAAAAGACGATCATTCACTATCAAAGAAACATAAAATGGCAGATGATCTTCGTTCCCCACATAACAAATTCATACTTTTCAATACAATTTCTTCATCTTCTGGTTCATTATTAGGCTTTTCTTCCCTTTGAGTAACTTCAATTGCACTTAGTAACTTGGCCCTTTGAGATGGTATCTTTAAAAGCTTTGTCACAGGGATAGAAACCTTTGCATTATTCACGCAATTGCCCAAGTCAAAATTTAATTCTGAAGTAGGAAGAGAAAAAATTTTGTGATTATTCCGGTCTTGAATATCCCTTCTCTGATAACTCTGTTAGATGATCCAAAAATAAATATTATCATAGGATATAAAGTTTGAATAAAATAATTATTAATTTAAGATATTACATTAATAATTATTATTCTAGAGTATTTAATAAATTTTTGAGATACTTAGAAATAGAAATTTGTTATTAAAAATAGGACTCTAGAAAAGAGTCGTTTCCTAGGCTCTAAGTTAGGAATAAAGTTAGTAGAATAGATGGGAGGTCATTTAATGTAAGTGGACACTTGTTATTTAATAAGTGATCCATAATTAGTGGAAGTTAGGACATTGAGCTTATAAATCGCTGATTGCAAGAGTGTTTTTGTTGTTCGGGTGTAAACTCTTGCATAATTCCAATGTAATTATTTTTTTGGGATTAATAAAATTACGTGTCTGAGGACACTTCGGCCATTATTGTGGTATCGGAGCTACGGTAATGTTGCAGTGCATATGTGGAGGAGGATTCCAGCTATACCAGTTCGTGGAAAACTCAACTCCATTGAATTGATCAGCCAATAATTGGTATGAAGTTTGTCAAGATTTTTGAACAGAAAATTTTATTATTGATTTTAGATTTGTAAATCTTAAAATCAATTTTATTATCAAAAAATTCAATTGAATGTTTTTTTATGAGAGTTTCATCGAAAGTCCTGAAGGTTGAGATTCAGCCATTATTGTTCGAGTAACAGTAGCAGCTCCTGCAGCTCGTGGGGAGTGTTTCCTTAACCAATTGTACAAGGAGAAAGCTACTGCTCTGTAACTTGTATTTTAACGCTATTTGCAAACATTTCATTTCTGAAATGCTGAAGGAGCTGTAGCGTTAAAACGCTGTTATGCCGTTTAAATTATGCCACTATTGCAAACATTTCATCTCTGAAACAGCTGCAGCATATTATTAAAACACTGTTTGCAAACATTTGATTTCTAGGAGCCGTAGCATTTTAACGAATTTAATTTGTTTAACGAGTTTGCAAGTGCCGGAAAGACAGAATCTGGCATTCTCTTGACAGTGCTGGAAAGACAGAAACTGGCATAGCATCTTAACGAAACTGGTCTGACAGTGCTTCTACAGCAGAAAATGACCAACCTGAACCACAATCTCTGACATGTTACTCCACATTGCAGACTATAACTCTCTCTGTGACAGTCATGTCGAATTGAAGAGATAATCTCTTGGACCTGCGTGTTGCATGGAGCAAGCAAAGAACTGCAAAATTCCAGAAAGTCGTAGGAAAATTCCAGAGAGCGATTAAGAAAATGTCTACATAGCAGCAATTGCGTAGTCTACATAGCAGCAATTGCGTAAGAAAATGTTGACAGTTATTTCAGAAAACAAATGCTCGAACAGAAGCGGAAATTGACATGTGCGATGCTTGGTTGTCATCCAATTCCATGTGCGATGCTTGGCTGAGCAAATGATCGGTTGACATGTGCAATGCTTGGTTGTCATCCAATTCCAAACGAATCCAAATTCACATAACTAGGTTGGTTTCTTGATGCAAGCAGTCTAAAACAAAGAAAGTCTGAATTTGTAACACGCACCCATTGGAGTTATTTTTTTATTGTAATTGGAGAAATAAGTAGAATATTTATTTTTACTTGAAGAACATTGCAATATTTTGTAATTGGAGTTATAAGCGAGAATATTTTTTGTTTTGTTTTGGAGAAACAAGAAGCGATATTGTAACTCAAAGTAATTTTACTTTGAGGGGGGGTAACTTTTTTTTACCAGATTGTGCAAGAGCACTATTGTAAAAGTCAAATTTTGAAAGTTGCCCTGTAAATATTTGAGAAATTGACTCGAGCCAAGTGCAAAGCTCAATCAATTTTCTCCTGTTTCAACGACTATTCGAGGGTCAAGGCCAAGCCCCAATAGATTGTTTTTTGCATTGTGTGTTGCTGTTGTGTTGCGCATCTTGATATTTTTTTTTTTTTGGAGCTTGATTTGTGGTGTGAAGTCTTAACACTACAATGTCTAAGTTGATTAATTTCTTTTCTGATTCCGACAAACTTGAAGGCTCAAAATCTTACAAAACATGGCAACGCCTCATCGAAAGCACTCTTGTTTATAATGAACTATGGCATGATATTTTTGATGGAGATGTAAAGCCAAATAAACCTACAAATGCAGCTGCACTAGCAAAATGGGAAGTTAAAAATGCCAAAGCATTAGCTCTCATTAAATCTTCTGTCAATGATGAAATGTATGTCCATATCGAAAATGCTAAAGATGCATGGTCTGCTTTGAGAACTTTTAAAGAGTTGTTTGATACTCAGCCTCAATCAAAAAGAGTTGACCTACAATTAAAATTGTTGCATCAAAAATTGACTGAAGAAGGAGATATTCTTGAATACATCTCCAGACTTGAGAATATTAAGCAGGAAATTGTTAATGCTAGTTTTCAAGTAGTAGATGATAGTTTTATGGTCACAATTTTAATTGTTGGACTTCCTTCTTCCTACACACATTTTTTGGAAACTCTACAACTAACTGAAAGTTAGAAAAGCTAAAGTTTGATGAGCTCTGCAAAATGTTGACTCAACATGATAAAACTTTTGGGAAGAAAAAGAAAGTTGGTGAAGACGTTTTTCTCACAGAGGCCAGTACTAGCAACTCCTCAGCTGACAATTCCAGAAACAAAGGAAAAGGTAATTTTAATCAAAATCAAGCAGCGCAAGGTCTTGGTCGCAGTCAACACAGAGGAAAAAACTCCAACAGAGGCTCCAATTCAGGCAGAAACAATTCTCAAGGCAGAGGCAATAATCAAAATAGAGGATATCAGCAAGGCACAAGACAGAATCCAGGGAGAGGAAAATCTCAAAACAGAGGACAAAGCAAAGGTCGAGGACAATCTCAAGGAAGAAGCACCGATTTGAGTCAAACTGTTTGCAGGCGATGTAACAGAATTGGTCATTATGCTTCAGATTGTCGCACATCTATCAATAAAATTTCTAAGTTTCAACAGCCTTCAGCACAATTTGCAAATAATCAAGATCAAGATGATAATGACTCAAAATATGTCTTCACTTCTTCACCAGCAATCCAAATTTCCTCTTATATTAAGAGTGATTATGAAGATGCTTGGATTTTGGATTCAGGAGAAACTCAACACATGACCTGTAGACGAGATTTCTTTTGGAATTTTCAAGAGTGCCATCTTAATTCCATCTTTCTAGCAGATGATACAAAACATACGCCTTATGGAAAAGGTGCAGTCAAAGTTTTTCTCCTTGACATTGGAGAAAAATTGATTTCCAATGTGTGGTATGTACCCACCTTTAAGAAAAATTTGTTGTCTTTGGTCATGATTCGACAAGCAGGACATCAAATAATTATGGAAGATGGCTTAGTTAAGATTAATTCAGTCAAACAGAACTTCCAAACAGTGATGACAGGATATGAAGACGGAAAACTGTTAAGGATGAAAGGAACAGTTATTCCAAGGCATTCTGATTTTGCAGGGGCAGTTACTACAGGAATTTCACCTATAAGATTATGGCATGTAAGATATGGACATTTGAATTTTGATAGTCTTTCTCAATTGCAGAAACAAGGGATGGTTAAACAACTTCCAACTTTCAATAAGGAAAATGCTAAATGTGAAGCCTGCATTTATGGCAAACAGAGTCGAGAAAGTTTTCCAATGAGTACATGGCGTGCAAACAGGCTGCTGCAACTAGTTCACAGTGATGTGTGTGGTCCACTACAAACTTCATTAGGTGGTTGCAAATATTTCTTGCTATTTATTGATGATTTCAGTAGAATGACTTGGGTTTACTTCTTGAAAAACAAGTTAGAAGCATTTGAGAAGTTTAAAATTTTTCGACAACTTGTTGAAAATGAGGTCAAAGAAAAGATAGGTACTCTCAGGATAGATAATGGGGGAGAATTCAACTCAAATGAATTCAAAACTTATTGCAGTGAAAATGGCATCAGAAGGCATCTTACAAATGTTTACACTCCACAACAAAATGGAGTCGTAGAAAGGATGAATCGCACATTGTTAGGCATGGCGAGATCCATGTTAACTTTCAAAGGGTTAAGTCCAACATATTGGGCAGAAGCAATCCATACAACTGTCTATCTAAGAAACAAATCTCCAACTGCTTCTTTAGACAGAATCACCCCTTATGAAGCTTGGTTTGGTTTCAAACCTAAAGTTAAACATCTTCGAGTTTTTGGATCCATCTGTTATGCCTTAGTTCCCAAAGAAAAACGAACTAAGCTTGATTCAAGAAGTTTGAAATGCACAATGATTGGCTATTCAGATGAAAATAAAGGGTATCGTCTTTTGACAAATGGAAAATTTATTGTGAGCAGGGATGTCATTTTTGATGAAACAGAGAGTAAGAGTGCTGAAGAAATCGAAAGTCTTCTTCACAAGTTAGAAACTAAGGGCAGTAAAAGGAAAGGAAATATGCAAAGTCAACCAACTTCACCAAATTGGTATGAACTTGATTTTCCTTCCTCTGAAGATGAGTCATCTAGTCCATCTACTTCAACAAAATCATTTGGGTCTTCTAGCAGTTCATCAATGTCTCCAAGCAGCAGCGATTCTTCTAACAGTGATTCTCCAGATTCACCACCTGAACGACGAACATCAGTATACATTAATCCCCCTTTACAATGATGGGGACTTCTCAGACTCTCAAACAAGTGAGCGACAACTTCCGAAATGGGCAGTTCAACTTTTGAAAGATGTAAGGCCTAATGAACAAAACAAAACAGCAACAAGGGGATCAAAATGAAATGAAGGAAATTTTGCTTTGATAGCAAATGATTTTACTGAACCTTCTTCTTTTCAAGAGGCAGTAAAACATAAAGCATGGCAACAAGCAATGGTTGATGAATATCAGGTAGTTCAAGACAACAACACTTGGCAACTTGTTGATTGTCCTCAGCATGTTAAACCTATTGGATGCAAATGGGTTTATCGAATTAAGTACAAGCAAAATGGTGATATTGACAAGTATAAAGCAAGACTTGTTGCTAAAGGTTTTGCGCAGCAGGAAGGGATAGATTATGAGGAAACGTTTGCTCCTACAGCTAAATGGAACACCATCTGCCTCAGACTTGCCTTAGCAGCTCAACAAGGATGGAAAGTTCATCAAATGGATGTAAAAAGTGCTTTTCTCAACGTAGATTTACAGGAAGAAGTATACATGACTCAACCACCAGGTTTTGAAATTGAGGGACAAGAACATAAAGTCTGCAAACTGATAAAGGCTTTATATGGGTTAAAACAAGCTCCCCGAGCTTGGTATGCCAAAATGGATGAATACCTTCGCAAAGTTGGTTTTCATCACAGTGAATCTGATGATACCTTGTATGTACGCCAACAAGGTAAAAATCTGGTGATTTTGATTATGTATGTCGATGATTTGATCATCACAGGCAACAATGATGATCACATTGAACAGGTGAAAAAGGAGTTACATGCAGGTTTTAAGATGACAGATTTGGGACTACTTCACTACTATCTTGGAGTTGAAGTATTCCAATGTCCACATCAGATCTTCATTTCTCAGAGTAAATATGCAGCAGGAATTCTTCAGCGATTTGGAATGCAGGATTGCAAGTCTGTCCTTACCCCTATGGAACAAAACTTGAAACTTTCAAAATTTGAAGGGGGGGAAAAGGTGGACAGCACTACTTACAGACAGTTGATTGGCAGCTTGATTTATTTGACAACCACTCATCCTGATCTATCTTATGCAGTCAGTATTCTTTCACGTTTTATGCAGGAACCACTAGACAGCCACTGGAATGCAGCCAAAAGAGTTCTTCGATATATCCAAGGAACAAAAGAATTTGGTCTTCTTTACAAAAAGACTAAAAATTTTGTACTTGGTGGATTTTCAGATGCCGACTTTGCTGGAAGTATTGATGACAAGGCATCAACCTCAGGTTACTTAATGAACATGGGGTCAGCTGCAGTTTCTTGGAGTTGCAAGAATCAAACTACAGTGTCCACTTCTTCAGCAGAAGCAGAGTACATTTCAGCATGGGAAGCAACATGTGAGATTGTTTGGTTGCGTCGAGTTTTACAGGACTTGGGAATTCCTCCAGCAGAAGCTACTTTGTTATTCATCGACAATCAGTCAGCAATAAAGCTTGCCAAGAATCCAGTTTTTCATTCAAAGACAAAGCATGCAGACACCAAGTATCATCATATCAGATCTCTCATTGCAAAGGACGTCATCAAGCCAGTGTATTGCCCTTCAGAAGATCAGACCTTTGACATTTTCACGAAACCTCTTGGCAGAATAAAATTTACTAAGTTCAAGGATGAACTTGGTATCTGTTGCAATGTATCTTTGGATCATAGGGGGGAATGTTAGATGATCCAAAAATAAATATTATCATAGGATATAAAGTTTGAATAAAATAATTATTAATTTAAGATATTAATTTAATAATTATTATTCTAGAATATTTAATAAATTTTTGAGATACTTAGAAATAGAAATTTGTTATGAAAAATAGGACTCTAGAAAAGAATAGATAGGAGGTCATTTAATGTAAGTGGACACTTGTTATTTAATAAGTGATCCATAATTAGTGGAAGTTAGGACATTGAGCTTATAAATAGCTCATTGCAAGAGTGTTTTTGTTGTTCGGGTGTAAACTCTTGCATAATTCCAAATATAATTATTTTTTTTGTGATTAATAAAATTACGTGTCTGAGGACACTTCGGCCATTAAAGTCATCCCTTTGTGTTTTTCCATAGCAAGAATTTTTCCAGATGTAGGCTTTTCCCCAAAACTCTTAGTGACTTTGTCAAAATTTGCAATCATGTTGTCAACCCCAAGATTATTAGGACTATGGTCAATCTCTTGATTTCTTTCAATGGTGTATATTTGAACTTCCATGGAGAACATATTGATTTGACCACTAGTTCCTACATGTTCATCTACCAACATGCTACCTTCCATAATTCTCTTTACATATGGGCATGTGGATTCTTCATGGAACTCATTACATGGCCTACAAAAAGGGGGAATTTGATCTACCATGTTGGTGGATTCCAATGGATTTGTACGCCTATTATCTTGTTGAGGGCCTCTATTCTTTTTGCCATCCATTATTTGGCCTAGGTTGGAATCTTTGCACTTGCGATCTTTCCATGGCCACCAACCTACTTTGCATGGCTCGAATTTCTTTAGTGTGGTTTGCTTCCATGCTCTTGATGAGTTGAGTTAATTCCTTAATAGGATCATGGGTAGCCTCTTCCTTGGCTTTGCTTTTGGAATCATTCGATGTCGATGGCCCTCTAGTGAAACCAAGAATCTCATATTTTCCTGATTGCTTTATGGCCCTCTCCATTTTCAAGGCTTCAGTTTGAGCTACACCCAAAGTTGCAGGCTCCTTTCTTCTCAACTCATAAGCAGTGTCAACACCAAAAGAATCCAGATAGGAACATAAGAGAAATTCATCATGAGGTTTAACAGTAGTAGGCATGCTTTAAACCAATTCATTGAATCTCTAGTTAAAATCCTCCATGGTTTCATTCTCATTCTTCTTCATGGTGTTAATGGCACTGATCAAATGACTTCTCTCTTCTCTCTTCATACTTTCCCATGAAAGCATTAATAATCGTTTGTAAAGAATCATACGAGTTAGCAGGTCGCTCAGTGAACCAATAAAGAGCATCCTCTTCCAAAGAGAGAATGAAAAGCCTCATCTTTACATCCTCGTAGTTAGCAACGTTACACCACTTAAAGATGCAAATATTAAAGTTCTTCACATGTGATGCAGCTCTAATGGCATTGTTACCTTAAAAAGAAGGCAACCTTTCAATATCCTTGCCAGGGATATTTTGAGGATAGCCATTAATGTTAATAAAGTTAAAAGGAGCAAAAAGATCATTCATGATGTTAGGCTCAACTTGTTCTTGAAACAGAAAATGAATGTCAAAAATAGCCTCTTGCCCAAGACTAGCAAGAGCTCTACTATGAGAAAGTTTATTTAACCTCTCTATAAACCCTTTCAGGATCAGGAGAGGGGCTAAATAAACCACTTGAATTTCTCCTAGTAGAGACTCTATAAAAATTAGGATTGAGTGGAGTCGCCACTTGAGCAAGAATCTAAATCTAAAAATTCAAATATGCCAAAACCAAAAGTTAGTCAATTTCCCAGGTACAAGAAGACTTGTCCCCTAGAACGGCGCCAAAAATGTTATCGCTTGCCACCTACGCCTACCTACTAGTTAGAGGGAAAAGCCTTTAACCCCACAAGGTGTGGTTGGTGGCAAGGAACTCAAAGAAGGGGTTGTCACACTAATCCCGACTCTCTTTGTTTAAGCTATCTCCTAGGTTAGCTATGGGGGGTGGTCCATAAATGGAAAACTAAGTTAAAAGATGTGAAATTCTAGGAGAGTTGTTAGAGTTAAATAGATTACTTCTTCAGATTTATAAGCAAAAAACGTGATATGAGCAATAACCATTAATACATAAGATAAGCATGAAACATATGAGAAACCAGTGCCTCTAGAGTATTGCTCTTTGAAATGAAAATGTATTTGCTTAAATGAAGTAAAATGCTTTCAAGATAAATAGATTTATGAATCAAAACATGAGATGCAATTATACTAGATTTGGATGCAATTAATCTTGGTTACTTTTAATCTAAAATGCCTAATCTAGGTGAGAAGTCCTCCTCTTGTGCTCTTACCAAGGAGTGAAAAGTGGGGTGACTGTAAGAAAGAGGGAGCGAGGGCACGGGGGTGTCATTAACGATACGCGTCCCCTGAGTCTTACGAGCCAACGTGTGCCTTCGTTCCTACAAGGAGACAAGCCACCTTCATAACTGCAGGGTCACACGCTTTTACCTTACTTCGTACCAAATGGAAGAACTTTCCAAGAAAGCATTTTTCCCTATAATTTATATCAACCAAGCTTATGCTTGGAGGTAAATTTTAAATATGCAAATAATGCAAAGTGAAATGCCCAAATGTGGGTGAAATGCTTCCAATGAGATATGTTAATGACAATGTGCTTAAGATTTGTGCTTAGCCCAATATGACATAAACTAGCAATGATGCTCCATAAAACATGTATCAACAACTCAAATGGAAATATTAAAATGGAAACTAGCTCAATGCATTTAGATACCAACTCATAAGCTTTGTAATGAAAATGATGTGATATGACAATTATTACATGAAATCATAAGCTAATAAGTTATTTGTGAATGGAATGAGCTAATAAAATGTACACAATTAGATTACTTAAGTCGCAAATAAATGGACTTGTAAAGGATTACTCCAAAGATGTGCGCAAAAGTGAGACAAAATTTTCTAATAACCCAACAAGAATATAAAATTGCAACTAGATGACTTGAGATAAAAATTAATGATTAGCATGAAACCATGAAAACATTAGCTTGCCAAATGAAATGAAAGTGCTATGTTTTTTACTTAAACAAATGAAAAAATAGATTGCGCAACGCAAGATACAAGAAAATGGATTGGCAAGTCTAATTGCAAAATAGGAAAATGTGAGTGTTATGTGTTGAAGTTATGAGTTAACCATTCACAACTAGATTAGATTAGCAAACGAAATGATGAATGCAAGTAAGTTAGTTGAGCAAATTAGAAACTAGACATAAGAAAGTTAACCACTGAAGAAGATTTCCTCCCTCTAAATGAGTAGGTGAGATACCATGGGAAAAACTGCCCAAGCTCCCTCAAGAAAAGTCAGCTCTTTATTAATTTCTTGTTACAATGATGAGAGCTTCCTTTATTGTGAGGAAAGGCTCCAATTTCGAAAATGCTTTTACAATAAATATTTGACTTTTATATACTAGAATCCCTTCTTGAGACAGCAGTGACAATATTTCGCAAAAATTCGGCAATAGAATACAAGGGACACTCCTCGAATAATATCTTGAAACTCTAGCCTCTTGAGATGATGAAATCTGCTCCAAAAGTTCATGACAATCTGCAAGGAATTTCGATATGATTTACAGCCTTGAGAGCCTAAGTCCCTGCCAAGGTTAGTAATAAAATACTTCTTGAAAAGGCTGTCAAAACCTCCACAAAATGGACCCAAAAATCAATGGAGAAATATGAGAAAAATGCCAAAAGTATTTACAAATATACAAGGACTAGACCGATGGTTAGGGAGTATGATTATTATCCCTGTCTTGTCAAGAAGCATGCTCTTATTAACAAATATGATCAATGTAAGCACAATATTTAAAATAAATGATTTGAATAGAATAGATTTCATCACAAACACAAACCCAAGAGAACCTGCAAACACAAATCGAAAGATAAAACTTTGAGATATCACAATGTGGGTTCCTCCATGTTCATGCTCAAGAGCGGGTTGATTCCTTCGAGAATGTCCCCTCAATTTTGATGCTTGATCCAAAGATATTTTTCTACACAACTTCAAATAAACTCATTAGATCCACATGGGTTAGAAAAATATAATGTATAATGTATCTTAGACGAGTAAAATGAAGATCGCGATCAAGAATTATACCACAACCATAGAAGAATAACACCTCATAGTCGAACCCCAAAGTCTTGTTATTTCATTGAAAGATGAGTATACAAAGTGGCAAAACTAAGTTGCACGAAACGGGGAAACGGAAACGAATTTCCGAAATGGGAAGCGATATGAAACACGACCTCCCCAAGTTTTGGAAACGGGGAAACGCGATATATATATATATATATATATATATATATATATATATATATATATATATATTGTAATTTAAATTTATATTAGAATTTAGGACATTTAAGAAATGTTATGTGAATTCATAAAACATATATGATAAATTCAAAGCATAAACTATTACAAGTTACAAGACATTTACTCATGAATGATAACAGAGACATAATAAAAATAGCAATATCGGAATATCCAAAACCAACCTTTATTATATATCAAAATCTCAAAATCAGTCTTTATTATATATATGAGGCTGCAAGCACAATAAAGACTACGAGGCCGCAAGTACAATAAAGACTATGAGCATGTCAAGTCAAGATTTTGTTCAAGTGATGGCTACATTTTTAGTAGGGTCATGATAGAGGAGTTTGACAACCAATGTCACTAACATAAAGGTACATAGAGGGATTGGTGCTCTTGATTAAATACGAGTTCCATACCCTAATACATGACAAAATCCGATGGAAACATTGCAATCACCCAATCCTGAAATCCCGAAAAACTGGTAAGTCTGCTGGATTTTGAATGAGATCTAAAATTCTGCTTTCTCCATATGAAATCCAATGAGGTCGAAACCACTCTCAGACATCCTGAGTCATTTCATGGTAATGTTAAAAATTTAAGTAAAATGATGAAAATGTCACTTTTACTTCAAGAATTTAACATTACCATGAATCGCATATAAATAATAGGGCCATAAGCTTGATCATTAGAAGCGAGAGTCTTTTTATAAGTTGAGAGAGCTATCTAGAAGCATCCAAAAGACACTTTCCACAATTAAAACAATAATAAAACACACGAAACCCAAAAAAAACAATAAAAAATTAAGTTAAAACGATGGAAACGCGCTCGTACAACCTTGAAACGCGTTTCCGTCCGTACTAGGCACGTTTCCCCCACATGAAACAGCACAGTACGGACGGAAACGCGTTTCCAAGCCGTACGATACGGGAAATGCGTTTCCGTTTCGTTTACGGACCCCTGCCCCATGTTTCCCACAACACATTGGCAAAACCTCCCCAAGCACAAGAGCTCGTATTACATGATACAATATGAGAGCCCATGGCTCCATTATATAGAAAGTTGGGAGCAAATTCCAATGAAAAACCAAATGCCAAGTGGTGAGAGGGAGGAGATCACAAGGCAAATTCGAATTTGATAAGTGGAGCTCCATTTCCAAATGTAAAAATCGGATTTTGGCAAGTGGACATCATTTTCTTCTTCCCTTATGTGTCAAATTCGAATTTTATGATGGAATGACAAGTATATATGGGTGGTAACCCGTGTGGGGACAATTTCCCACAAAAATCTCCACCAAATATTCTCCCAAATCCTCTCAATTATGCACTAACTTCACAAATTCGAATTTCCAAGTAAGCAGCTCTCATTTAATACCAAAAATTCGATTTTATTTGAGCACGTGTCTTTTCCTTGATTTTAGGAGTCCACATCACTTTGGGACTTCACTTTAACTCCTTCATAATTTTCCACCTCATTTCCACCTCATTTAGCATGTGTGGATATTTATTTTTCTCCATTTATTTAATTTTTGGCTTAATCAATTGCCAGATTTCCCACTAAACTTAGGAAAAGTGGGTTTTGAGGGTTCAAAACACATTTTTAACCCCACAAAGTGTGTCATAGTAGAAATTTGAAGGTGAGAGGTAATTTTGATAAATCATACCCCATACAAATTCTCTAGGCAACACTTATTACAATTCAATTACAATTTTTATTGCAATTTTCGACTTGCAGGAAATCTAAAAAATTAAAAAATCACTACCTAGACCTAACCAAATTCCACGAATTTTTTTGTGTGATCTAGTATGGTAATTTACATTGACTCTAGACACTAGGACTCACCCAAGGCCTCACCATCAAGCCGTACTCCGGCTCTGGTGTAAAATTGGAGGAAAAAATTCAATTAATTAATAAGTCATAGTAGGGAGATGATAATTAACCGAGTAAAAAAAACCTCCCAGAGTAATACTCACTTGTTGGCAAGGTCCCAAGCTACCTAGGCCTATTACAGACTCAAAACTGACTCAAATTCATCATTACTAGCATCACTTATTACAATTCCCCGTAGGGTGTGGAATCTAGGTACAAGAGAAAGATGATGAGAAATAGAAGTAGAGTTCAAAAACTCTGTTGAACTGATGATATCTGATGGAATCAGATGGTACAAATGTCTTCTGGTTCATCCTTGGGCATGGAGTCTTCTCATTATCATCAGGTGCCACTCCAGTGGTCAACAGGTCCCTAACCACTTTTCCCAACTCATTAGCCAGATGAGAGGTACTTCCCATGTGTCCCAGGACCCAGACTACATGGGTAGGATGATGCAGAAACACCAGCAGGGAAAAAAAATATCACCTCATGTTCATAATCACACGTAGGGAAAGGTAATACCACATCCTACAAACACACATCACAATCACATGTAGGGAAAGGATGAACGACCTCCTACACGCATGCAAACACATCGACAGTAGGGAAAGGATGAACCACCTCCTACAAGCATGCAAAAACACAGACAGTAAGGAAAGGATGAACCACCTACTACACGCATGCAAACCAACAATAGTAGGAAGGATCCTACATGTGGGGAAAGGACAAACCACATCCCATTGACATGTCAACCATCAATCGTAGGAAATGAACATCCTACATGTGGGGAAAGGATGGACCACGTCCCACCGACATGTCAATAGATGCCTGAATGCATCTCTCAGTGGGGTATCCACCGGAGAACGTGAACCACTCATCTTGGGATAAGATGAACCATTCATCCTATGCATATGTCATCAACAGTAGGGGAAGGCCAACAATTCACCCTACACGTGTTTGCAATCGTACACATGTCAATCACCATGGGGTATCACAGGGGAAGGTGAACCAAAGCCCCCAGGAGCTCCAAGAGCTCAATCTTTAACGAAGAATACCTTCATATAAGGAGTAGGGCCAAGTTGCTTTCTGAAGTCAAGGCTAGATCAATGGGAGCTTTAAAACTCCATTCAGTAGCATGTAGACATATTGAGTCTTGACTTGCAGCAGAGATCCAATCAACACTTAGCAACCTTCTGCTTCTAGTACATCTTGATTGGAGAAGATTTTGACTAATCTTTACTCCCTCTTACTCAGGGAGATCATAGCCTATACTTGTCTTCCAGGTTGCATAGTATCCATCAGACAATCTACTCATCATGAGATCTGACCACTCAAGCACGCCATAAAACAGGAGTGTCCACAGCTGAACCATATACAGAACTATCTGAAATATTTCTTCTACAATGGTAGTGGGCATGAATGAATCAGAGAATAGATTCTTCAATACGAGCGGCTTCATAATAAGTCATGCTTTCTCAGAGTAACAGACTTCAGTCAATGATTCACCCACGGTGGATCTCAGAAGATATAGCACTTAGGCATGCTCTTACATACTGACAGCCCTGCAACTTACTGCGATGAAGTATGGATCATTTTATTTTGATGAGTAGATGACCACTGGAATCTAGGCATGTAATGAAAGACAACATCAATAGTTGAATAATTCTTTTGAGAATGTAACCCTCTGATATCAATCCAGGGATTTTATAACTCCCTCTTAAGGTGATCATCTGAACTTCAATCATGACTTTCCCATGTGAGAGCATGAGGCTTCTGACTTCAGGAGAGCTGCTCCTCTTATCAAAGGAGCTGTAATTACTTTTCCAGGGAGATCATTGAAGCTACCAAAGGATAAGATATCTAATTTTACATATGTCTTGTTCACAGCTTCGATTGTGAACAAGACTATCAGGTTGAAGACAATTATTTCTTAAGAAATATTATAACAATCTTTACTAAGCTGTTAATTATGCTTCTTGTTGCAAGATGGATCACAGGTCGCTGATTACAAGGATACTGCATTTATCACTGAATTTCTTGATTGCAAGATTCATGGTCAGTGAGGACTAGATTCACTAGATCATATAGGGCATACAGGCGTACTGTCTCATCATCCATAAACATCATGGGAATGTTGTTCAAAAAAATAATTAATTTCCATCAAGTACTCTTGACATGAATACAATCGATGTCCTTAACTATCATTGGTGCAGAACAGATGATTCCTTCTAAAACAAGACAGTGAGAAACTTCACTGACTTTGAAAAATCATCTTCTTAATCTGTGCACTTCCCGACTTCCTGATATAAGATCTATGGTTCAAATAAAACCTGATGAGGTGCCATATGGACAGATACAAGGAGGTAGAAAATAAGTGAGCTGTAAGGATTATATCCATTACTACCAATGATACCAGAGCATCTTATTCCCTGTCTCCAAATAATGATCTTCTTCGAGAGAGGGCTTGCATTAACACTCATCCATATATTTATAGCCTTCTTCAGACACACACTGTTGGGGCCCTTGTTTTGAATGGTTTGAATTTGAATTTGGAACAACGACCAGATTTTGGGTTGCGGAACGAGGACACCCGACAGCCGCAACCACGTCGCAACCACATCAAACGGCGGAGCTACCAAGGTTGCGACGGAACAGGCACATAGCGGAGGAAACTAGATGCATAAGTGCAGATAAGGAGAAGATACAGCAGAAAGAACGCAAGTGGAACACACAGATAATCAGAGAAAAGCTAGAAGTAGCTGCAGAAGGACAGAAGAGGAACTAACAGTCGCGACAGCGGGTAAATAAATAGTAGTCACCCGAATGAACAAAGAGAGATTTGCACAGCAGAAGATAGAAGAGCGCGACTAAAGGAGAAAACACATGTTGCAGCAGGAATCCGAAGCATGGATGAGGTCTCTGTAGTTCCTAAGGTCTATTGATGTAGAATCTCTGTTCCGAAAGGCATATGTATCAGATCTCTAAGCCCATTGCAAAGCTATGTAACTGGAAGTTGGCCAAGGACTTAATGCAATTGCAGGTTACTGTCTATTTGTGTGATTCACATGCATGTGTGTTAGTTGCGATGCTTTAAAATTTTAATTACTCAAATGTCTGTATGCTTTCGGAATGATGTTGCGTATGTGATTATATTTATGTGATCTAACCCATGATAAGAATGAGTTGTGGATCCGTTCCTTGCCATTGGTCTATTCCCCTCCTGCATGTGGTCACGGCACGCTTCGGGTGAGACTCTCTACTCTCTAGAGTAGGGTGATAATGCCGGCATAATCCTAGACTACAGCAGATTCCTTTGTTGGCCACAACCCCTGAACCTGGGTCTTGCCCGCCAGACCTGATCGCTCGCCAACAAATGGTTCCGTTGCCGGGACCTGCATGATATGAGGGAATCTAGATCATGGTATCGCGGATCTTCGAAAGGGAGATACGGTGATGGTGGGATAACCACTTAGACCAATTCATTACTCAGCAAGCGGAGTCGATCAAGAAAAAGGAAGCAGCGGTCAAGGATCTCGTCCTTTTCTCGGATTCAGCCAGTGATATGTACGAAATATTCTGGGGAAAATTCCCTAACGACCTCTACAATTGGTTGCGGAGGTTGCAGACGAAGGTGCCTCGCGACGGTTCGCGGAAGATAAACCGCAGGTGGGTGCACGGAGATCTGGTGGCTCTGCATCGGTTGAGCACCGAGTTGACCCGCGCGGTGGATTTTTGGGTGGAGACCACGTTGGAAGGATACATTGTGGAGTTTGCCGCCGAATGCTATCAATCCTTCTCGAAGGTCGAGGCCATCTTCCGCTCCGGGCTAAGAGGGAAGCTGCTTAAGGAGATTCCGCTGTGGATTAAAGCTCTGATGGCGGATGAGGGGTTGATAGAATTCCACAAGACGAGTATGGAAGCGTAAACCACCGGTGCCGGGGCAAGGGCTGAAGGGACCGATGCTGCATAGAATGTGACGTGGGAAGTGGGGAATGGAGGCTGAGGCCGCTAGGACGTTGCAGGAGCGACGTTCACATCGGCGGCACAGATTGCCGATAGGTGGCGAAGAAGGATGATGCGAGATTTGAAGAGACGAGAGATCGAGAGGAAGAATCGGAAGGAGGCACCTCAGAAGGTAGGAAGTATGAACGTGGATGCTCAGGGAAGAGAAGGGACCGCTGTAGGAGTACGATGGGTGCATGGGAGCCCAACTAAGCGAGCACGCGAGACGGTGACTGACAGAGATGATGAAGGTATGCAGCCCGAGGAAAGTTCCGATGGTGAATGGTATGTTGTGATGCAGCAGTTGTTTCAAGAGCGGACGGCACTCAGTTCTCCAGGTTGCTATACTCCCCCCAGTCCGCGTGGCCAGGATCCCGACCTTCCCCTGGTACTTTATCAACCTTTGAGTAATATTTTCGATAAGTTACAAGCATTAAGGCAATCGCACAGTAGTTCAGTGTCAACAGCGACACCCGTGAGTAGTAGCATCGCTAGTAATAGTGCCTTTCCTAGTGGAACAGTTACACAACCAGGACCCGGAGGATTTATCCTGGTCAACTCGCCGCAAGTGAACATGGCTGGGTCTTTTACCCGGTATCCCGAGTTCTCGGGCCGGGGTAATGATGACGTAGAGCAACACTGGTATCTGTGCGAAGCCATCTGGAGGGCGCGGCAGACACCAAATGCTGGGAAGTTAATAGAGTTCCAAACCATGCTCAGATAGAGGGCTCTGCGATGGTTCATTAAGTGGTCTGAGGCCCACCCGAATCCGGTCATTGCGGACGTGAAGCGGGATTTTGTCCGAGAATTTAAGCTTCCCCAAACGGACCATCAGGGTCTGTCCGAGCTCTGGGAAATTAAACAGAAGGAAGGAGAGACTGCATGGGAGCTAATGCGGCGATTCAAGGACGCGATCGGGAAGCTTAGTTACCCGATCGATCCAAACCATCAGAGGGACTGGTTCATCAAGGCTTTGCTTCCCTTGACGCGAACCCCCCTCACCCAGCAGAAGATTGATAATCTGCAGGACGCTCTGGAGCAGGCCATGAAGATCGAAGCCATGGTGGGCTACCCTCAGGAATACAGGGGAGGGCCGGCCCCGCAGGATCCCTCCTTGGTGGGACTGCAGCATCAGATAGCTAGCCTGACGGTAAAGCTCAAGGAGATACAACCGGTCAGACCAGCCAGGCCAAACATTTGGTGCACTCACTGCCTGGTTGAAGGCCATGTCGCAACTGAATGTCCTCGGTTGCGTAGCGCAGGGGCGGGACCCTCGGTCGCGACAATTCAAGGAGGGCCACCCACGGGGGGTGGCGTGGCGTGGCGCTGAATCCGCAGGGGGTATACCAGTCGCAACAGCCTTACGCGGGGTTTCCTTCCCAACTGAACCCAGCCGCCACGGAGTATTGCAAGATTTGCCGGACGGTGGGACATCCGCCTCGGATGTGCCCGATCCTGCAGAAGTATTCAAATGTGCCAAACAATGTGTATTGTGAGTTTTGCGCTTCCACGACTCACAACACTGAGCAGTGCCAAGCTCTCGACACACTCGCGGATTGGTTGGACCGACCCTCCTACAGGGTAAACGAGGCACCCAGAGGACGGGGCGGCGGCATGCAGGGCAGCCGCACGGGAGGACGCAGTCCAGTAAAATGTTATAACTGTGACCAGGAGGGTCACGTGGCTCGGGAATGTCCCCTTCCCTGACGGCCCTGGTGTTCTCAGTGCCGCGTGAACACCCATGCGACGGAAGACTGTCCAGAGCTCATCAAAAAGTGGGAAGAACGTGCACGACAGAGGGGCACAAATTTGGTAAACGCCGAGCCGCGAGAGGCTGCCACTCCAGCCATGCAGAACGTTGCCATTGTGACGAGGGGCGGTAAGAAAACGAGGGAGGACGCTCGTGGGAAGGAGCCGGCACCAGTTGTCAGGCCAGCATCCCCGCATCGGGTGATCCGGCCTGAGGCGCGGAAGAAGTATTTTCAAGAGGCAGTTGAGGCATTTGCTCAGCTGCGCGAAGAGGGAGGCTTGGAGGTGCCCTTGCAGATAGAGCCGGAAGTGCAAAGCGCCGCGGGAAACCAGGTTGAAGAATGGCTCCAACTGTTCCTCAAGATTGTTGACAACGCTGCGCTGCGGCAGCAGCTCAAGTGTACTTTGGAAGGGGCACTGCAGGGGAGGACAGGATTGGAGGAACCGGTGGACACAGCCCCCCAATCGGTGCAGCGTGTTAAGCGAAATAAGCGCCGAACGGGAAAAGAGTTTCGGCTGAATACGCAGGTCGAGGGATTCCCAATCAGCAACACCATGCTTGATTTAGGGTCCGACGTCAACATCCTACCAAGGAAAACGTGGGAGGCTCTTGGCAGACCACGACTGGCCTACTCGCCCATCCAACTCAGGATGGCGAACCAGTACTGCATTTTGCCGATTGGCCGACTTGAGGGTGTCGAGGTCGACATTGCGGGGGTGAAGACTTACACTGATTTCGAAGTTATCGATATTATGGGAGACAAGGATCCTTACCCCGCCCTGTTAGGCATCGATTGGGCGTTTGAGAATTATGCTATCATCGACCTCAAAAAGGAGCTGATGATCTTTGAAGATGGGGAGGTACGGGTCACTCAGCCTCTCGACCCGTATCAAGGCCCGCGGTATATCGAGACGGTGGATGCCCAGGAGGACGCTCAGATGATGGAACATCTTTATCAGATGACTGCAGGGAAGCGGGAAGACTACATCAACCCAACCGCGGATGGTTCTGTCAGTTGGCGCAGTGTTCAGAGCTCGGACTTAGGATCAGAACTCGCGTGGGAGGATTGGCAGCAGGGCGGGTATGAGACCAGCACGCGGAGATGTGCTCAGGTTGGCCGCGTCAGTTGGATTGGGGCTGAGTTTAGAGAATACCCCATCCTATCAAATATGCAAGTTGTCAATACCTTTATTGCTAAGGTTGAGGACATGGTGCCGGAAGGGCGCAGACTACCCCTTCTGGACGTCGCACTACTGTCTACAGCAGCCCGGTGGTGGAAAAAGCACTGCAATACCTTGTCGCGATGGAGTAGTGTGGCGGATTCGTTGCGGGCACGGTTCAAAGAAGAAGAAGGCCCTCGAAGCAAGCAGCGGTACTCTGGGACTTCCAATCCGCAGGACCACTTGCGGACCTGTGAAGAACAGTGGCGGAGTATAGAATACCCAGAAGAGCTGTGGGTGCATCGGTTTGTCCACTCTTTAGACACCATCCCACACGCATGGTACTTGGAGGAAGAACGGAAACGAGGGACTAGTTCTTGGACGGAAGTCGCGAGCAAATTTGTGCGGTGCTTCTCTTTCGCGGGAGAAACAGAGTTGGAATCTCAGGCATTACACGCTATCAGGGCGGTACTGTTTTTCCGCGATCCGCAGACCGACGGCCGCACGCTGGCCTCCCGTCCTGAGGCCGTGCGAGAGTTGGTTTTCCAATGGGTTGAAGGCGATCCGGAGGACGATGGTCTGGGGGACCTGAGGCATCTGTATTTCGAAGAGAAGGAAGGCGAGCGGAACATCAGTGAAGAACCGACCACCGAGGGCATCCATTTACAGCCGCTGCGGACCAAAAAGCTGAACATTGGTACAGACGAAAAGCCTAAGTTGGCTACCGTGGGCGATTATTGGGACGAAGAAACGACCAAGGAAATCTTCAGCCTGTTGTAGGAATATGAAGATTTGTTCCCTTCGTCGGTGGTAGATCTGAAGGGCATCAAGGGTGACCTCGGTGAAATGCGCATTGTACTGAAACCGGATGCCAGGCCCGTAAAGCATCGACCCTGTCGGTTGAACCCCCGGGTCAAAGAAAAGGTCAAGATGGAGATTGACAAAATGCTGGCCGCAGGTCTAATCTTTCCCGTGGAAGAAGCAGAATGGGTGAGCCCCATAGTCATTCAGAATAAGAAGGACAAGGCAGAGATCCGAGTTTGTGTCGACTATCGGAGTCTGAACAACGCCTGCATTCATGATCTGTTTCCCACCCCTTTTAGCGACGAAGTGTTAGACCATGTTGCGGGGAACGAAGCCTACTCTTTCACTGATGGCTTTTCAGGCTACCATCAGGTGCGTATTGCAGAAGAAGACAAGTCAAAGACCACATTCACCACTGAATGGGGGTCGTTCGCGTACCACGTCATGCCCTTTGGCTTGAAAAATGCCCCGGCCGTGTTTTCCCGGATTGTCATCGCCGCCTTCCGGGAGTACATTCACAAGTTCCTAGAAGTCTACATGGACGACTGGACCGTCTACAGCTTGCTAAAGAAACACGCAACCCTGTTGCGTATTATGTTTGATAGGTGCCGCCAGTTGCAGATTTCCTTGAACTTGAAGAAATGTATTTTTGCAGTCCCCTTCGGCACACTGCTGGGACACGTGGTATGCAAGCAAGGGGTCTGCGTCGACCCCGCCAAGTTTGCGGTGATAATACACATGGAAGCCCCCGAGACGGTGAAACAGTTGCGGGCATTGCTCGGGCACATGGGATACTACAGAAGGTTCATCCGCAACTATGCCAAGATCACCGCTCCGTTGGAACGACTTCTGAAAAAGTCCGCAGTCTTTCAGTGGACGGAGGAGTGTCGGGAGGCCCTGGACACCCTGAAGGAAAAGCTGGCATCGGCGCCTATTCTTGTTCATCCGAACAGGGATAAGCAGTTCCATGTGCATATCGACGCTTCCAGTATTGCACTTGGGGCTGTCTTGGCACAACCAGGCGATACGATAGTTGACCACCCGGTATACTTCGCCAGCCGCAAGCTGTCCAATGCGGAGAAGAATTACACAACGACCAAGAGGGAGGCGCTGGCGATGGTATACTCTCTTTAGAAGTTCCGCCACTATCTTCTAGGGGGCAAGTTCACGTTCTTCACGGACCACTCTGCACTGAAGTACCTGGTCAATAAGCTTGTTCTGGAAGGATGGATTTGCCGTTGGCTTCTGCTATTTCAAGAATTCACATTCGAGGTAATCGTCAAGCCCGGGAGGTTGAATGTCGGGCCTGATCACTTATCCAGGTTGGAGACGGGGGAAAACGATGGCTCCCTCGATGATCAGCTATCGGATGCTGACCTTTTCCGAGTTAAAGTTGTACCCGATTATTTGTCCGACATTGCCACCTATTTGACCACGGGGCAATGCCCTCCGGATTATACCCGGCTCCAGAAACGGCAGTTGGTCGTCCGGGCCGCCGACTACCAATTGATCGCGGGTCAGCTATACAAACTGGGCCTCGATGAGGTTCTACGCAGATGCGTCCTGGACCACGAACGTGAAGCGGTCATGTGGGAATGTCACAGCGGTGTTGCGGGAAAGCATGTGGGTGCGAAACCCACTGCAAGAAAGGTACTCCAAGCTGGCCTGTGGTGGCCGACAGTACATACCGACTGTAAGGCTTATGTGAAGCGATGCAACGTCTGCCAGCGGACGGGACGGCCCTCTCACCGGGATGAACTTCCGCTCCACCCAGTGCATGTGTTGCGGCCGTTCGAAAAGTGGATTGTCGACTTCGTAGGTCCTATAGCCCCGGTTGCCAGACACTCCAAGGCTCGGTACATCATTACTGCCACCGATTACCTTACCAAGTGGGCTGAGGCAGCTGCGGTACGCGACTGCACAGCGGATACCGCCGCCCGGTTCATTTTTGAGCACATCATTTGCCGGTTTGGCTGCCCGCGAAGCTTAACCAGTGATCAGGGTACGCACTTTATTAATGCCACGGTCAAGTCCCTGCTAGACACCTTCATGGTTCAGCAACACAAAAGTAGCCCGTATCATCCGCAAGCTAATGGTACTGTGGAAGCATTCAATAAGATTCTTGAGAAAGGCTTGACTAAGATTTGCAATTCCAAGCGTGATGATTGGGACGAGCGCCTCTCAGCAGCATTATGGGCCTATCGGACTACGGTGAAGCGCTTGACCAATCAAACACCGTTCCAACTCGTGTACGGCCGGGAGGCTGTGATTCTCGCCGAGTTTATTGTCCCAAGCCTGTTGATCGCCACGTCTCTGTAGTTTTCGGAAGAGGCCTCCCTCCAGGAGCGCCTCCATGAATTACAGGAACTGGATGAGGCCCGCTTCCTGGCCGAATTCCACCAAAAGATTCAGAAGGACTGGCAGAAAGCGTGGCACGACCGCCACATTAAGAACAAAACCTTCCAAGTTGGCGGCAAAGTTCTCTTATACGACAGTAGGTTCCAGAAGTTCCCAGGAAAGCTACAGATGCACTGGTTGGGACCCTACTTCGTTATTGAGATTCGCGACTCCGGAGCCGTCCAGTTGGCACAGCTGGACGGTACGGTTCTGCCTGGGTGGGTGAATGGCGCACGCCTGAAACCCTACCAGGAGTAAGTACCTTTCATTTCTCATCAATAACTCTCGCACCCAAGAGCACCCATAGTGTAGCGTAGTTGAATAACTCTCCCGCAACCGGGATGAGCGTAGGAGATATTCTCTGTTCGTAGGAAGTGTGTCAATAACCGCTCAGTTGCGATGACCGCACCGCAACCGACTGTGGTCGGGGCGGCGTCGGTCCAGCGTGTCAACCCTGTAGGATCCGTACCCGTCTCCACGTCAGTCCAGCTCAGTCGGCCCACGCACTTGTGTCAGTCCGTAGGATCACCTAGATCTGCATCATTAATTATCATAATTGGCAGTAACCGCGTCGTCATCATTTGGCCATCACCCGCGTAACCCCAGCCGTCGCGTCTGCCCATTTCCCCATGCCACCGTCAGCAACTGTCACAGCACTCATTGGCATGCGATTGATCGCACGATTATCACAGAAAGAATGCCAGCGGGAATTAACTCGTTAGGGAGTCTCATCAACTCCACTCGTGCCAGGAGCTGACATAACTTGCATGGCCACCAAAAGCACGAGAATGTCGGACCAGTTTGAATTAGCAATTGCAGCTGCACCAGAGCCATTGCATTCTCAGAACGCATTGCACCAGCAAAGGCGCCCAAGGACAATTTTACAAGTCTATCAGCGCCGGGCAAAAATGCCAAAGGCCGTTCCAGCCGTCGTTGAACCAGAGCTCGACTCTCGGATTCACAAGACCGAGTCCCTGGTGGGCAAGTATGATAGCGCAGCCTTGATTGATGCCAACCTCTCAAATGCTGCCGAATTTCCGTCCCTCCAGCGACAGGCATACATGGAACATTATTGCACTACAGCCGGCAACCCCGCCAGCCGCCTGTTGCCTGAGTTCAGGGGCCTTCAGACTTTGTCCCTGATAAACTTGAGAAATCTTCCGGTTTTTGGCACCACCAGACCAGTTCTGCAGTGTACGCGCTTCCTCATCAGCCGAATTCAGAATGGGTCCCTGTGGTTGACTCGGGAAATCCCCATTCACGCAGAAGATATTCATCGTCTCACAGGGTTGTCGCAGACGGGCGCAGACGTCTCCACGGCCTGTCAGACCTCTTCCAAGCGCGCACGGAAGTCGAGTGATGCGGACTTCTATACCAAATATGGCACTCGCAGGGGGGGAAAGGAGCCAAGATCGACCTCATCAACAAGCCAGAGATTCGCTTCGCCTGTTACCTCATTGCCAGTAAAACAATGAGGCATTACACCAAGGGCGAATGCACTCTTGATACTATTTCTATTGCCGAGCATTGTGTCCAAGGCACCAGACTGAATTGGTGTTCGTTCTTGTTAAAGGAGTTGTTCGATGCGTGCGAGGAGAATTATAAGCGCGCAACTACTTTCATTTATGGATATTTGATTATTGCTTTCGCCATGTGGAAATGGCACACTCCACACATCCGGTTCCCAGCCGAGATCCCCGAGGGCCAGCCCCTCGCGATGAAATTCACTCCATGGGAGGTCTCAAATGACCCCAGTACCAAATTGGTAAACGCAGATGCGTTTCGGTCATGGTACCGGCTCATGCTGGATGTGGTGGCATGTCAGCAACGAGTGCCCAGGCTCCTGTTGGATGAATACAGTGAGCAAGTATGGTTCAGGGTAAGTCACAGGAATGACGCCACTGAAATTTCAGTTGGATGATGCTACCTTCCATCGTGAAGTCTGCTCATGGCCGAGGGTTACGAAGCATATGCGGGACGGGCTCCCCAGATACAATTTTGATAGGATGGCGCCAGTGCAACAGCCTACCGAGACGAAGGTGGCAGCGCCCTCACAGGAAATCCCAGCCCCGCTCATCCCCGTCGTCTTCCACTTCAACACTCAGGTACGAAATTTTAATGCGGCGACTCAGATTATTTCTAGCGGTGCTGCCCCCTTTCCTTTATTTTCTGAATTTCAGCTCATTCGCTCCACCTCGAACTCCCGCACCACTCCGCTCTCCTCCCCCATTCCCACTCCTCTGTTTACCTCTGCTGATCCACTCACGACCCCGATGGGAGAGACCAGCCAGTCTAGGGATCCACCCGAGGCCCCTCAAGCTAAGAGGGCCCACACTGCCGAGACAAATTCGGTGGTGGACCTCACTGTTGATGATCCCCCACTGGCCCCCAGCACAGAGGTGCTGCGTCAAGACGAACCTCTCATCGACCCATTCGAGTTCATCAATATCCGCCTTCCACATTCCTCCACCTCACCGTTTACTGCTCCGCTCACCGGTTTCCCACCTACCACTCCATCCGGCCACTGTATCTGACCCCCTAATTAGGGAGCTCCGGGGTGGGGACCGCGGGGCTGAGGTCGACTCTTGTACTGCCTCGATCATCCCACCGATCGACCCCGAGGTCGAACCCCACCCTCCCCGTACTGATATACTCACACAGCAGACACACATTGTGTCCACTTCTGCAGAGGCTCACCCCGAGCCAACAGTTCCTCCACAACCGGCCCGCATTGATCAGCAAGCACCGCCGGATCTGAATATGGTGGACTCCGTGCATCCAGAGGCCACGACCTTACCACCTCCTGAGCATTCCACTCGATCAATTGCCAGTGGGCAACCTTTGCCGAAGCAGATACCACCGCCACCTTCCAGCCTGAGAATCCATCTCAGCGATATTTATTGATTCAAAGGGCGGCCCAGCAGGCCGAACGACTACATTTGGGACTCCAGCAGCAATGTGCCGAGCAGCAGAACCAAATTGCCGCGCTTACTGAACATCGTGACCAGCTCCGCACAACACGAGAACAGATGGAAGCCATGATCACCAACGCCACTCAGATGTTCTTCGAGTTCTAGCCATCTCTCGAACCGCACTATTCCATGCTGCACCCTGAAATTGCTG
Organism: Pinus albicaulis; assembly: GCA_034641835.2. Classification (NCBI taxonomy): domain Eukaryota; kingdom Viridiplantae; phylum Streptophyta; class Pinopsida; order Pinales; family Pinaceae; genus Pinus; species Pinus albicaulis. The sequence continues at coordinate 540,394,726 of CM076572.1, forward strand.
CAACCAGTTTCTCCGAGCAAGCGATCCACCTCCGAATTGTCTTCCAGGAACTATGCCGGGAGAATCATGAGCTTCGGGCAGCGTTAGCAACCCGTGCAGAGCCGACCGAGCCCGCGGTTGACTATTCCGCCCAGGTGGCCGACAAGCAGGGCCAGGCCGCTCAAATGCAGGAGACACTTCATTCCACGCCCCGAGCGGCTCGAGACCTCCTGAAAGGCCTCCAGGAATGCTCCCTGGCCCTCACTGTCAAGACACAACGGATTTCAGCCCAACTCCAGCAGGTTTCCCGGGAAATTCAAGAGGCTACTGACCCCGCTAGGCTGGATGAATTATACGCCCAGGCGGATGACCTTGAGGCACAGCTCCAACACACAGAGGCTTGTTCGGCGGAGGCTAAACGCGTCATTCGTGAGCTTCGGCCGCCCCTCCAATCTAGCGCCCGGATGATCCAACAGCTCGCAATTGCGGCCGAACCTCAGATCAGCACGATCTTCGGAGCTGTCCCGTCGCCCCTCGACGAGGCTACTGTCACCAAGTTCGCTGAGGACACGGACTCGCTTGTTCAGGGGTGGCAGCAAGCCGTGTCGGCGTTTACGGAGCTCAGAACTACAACATTCCAGCGGGTTCCGAAGTTGGGGCCCTTGTTTGAACAGCCGCCCGAAGATGCACAGCAAGGACAGGACCAAGCTGAAGGTGCACAGCAGGAACGAGCACAGGATGCAAGTGCACAGGACGAACAGGGCACGGGGTCAAGCAGGGAAATGGAGATCGAAACTGTAATTTGTGATTGACTCGGGGACGAGTCAAAGAACTGTGGTCGGGGCCTGTTGGGGCCCTTGTTTTGAAAAACCTTGTTTTGAATGGTTTGAATTTGAATTCTGAACAACGCCAGATTTTAAGGTGAACGAGTACTATCTTATGAACAAGAACCACATCAAACGGCGGAGCTACCAAGGTTGCGACGGAACAGGCACATAGCGGAGGAAACTAGATGCATAAGTGCAGATAAGGAGAAGATACAGCAGAAAGAACGCAAGCGGAACACACAGATAATCAGAGAAAAGCTAGAAGTAGCTGCAGAAGGACAGAAGAGGAACTAACAGTCGCGACAGCGGGTAAATAAATAGCAGTCACCCGGATGAACAAAGAGAGAAGAGCGCGACTAAAGGAGAAAACGCATGCTGCAGCAGGAATCCGGAGCATGGATGAGGTCTCTGTAGTTCCTAAGGTCTATTGATGTAGAATCTCTGTTCCGAAAGGCATATGTATCAGATCTGTAAACCCATTGCAAAGCTATGTAACTAGACGTTGGCCAAGGACTTAATGCAATTGCCGGTTACTGTCTATTTGTGTGATTCACATGCATGTGTGTTAGTTGCGATGCTTTAAAATTTTAATTACTCAAATGTCTGTATGCTCTCAGAATGATGTTGCGTATGTGATTATATTTATGTGATCTAACCCATGATAAGAATGAGTTGCGGATCCGTTCCTTGCCATTGGTCTATTCCCCTCCTGCATGTGGTCACGGCACGCCTCGGGTGAGACTCTCTACTCTCTAGAGTAGGGTGATAATGCCGGCATAATCCTAGACTACAGCGGATTCCTTTGTTGGCCACAACCCCTGAACCTGGGTCTTGCCCGCGAGACCTGATCGCTCGCCAACACACACCTGTGGGCTAATAACATTCTTGAAACATTTTATAAACAAAAGTGCCCCAAGAGTGATATTTCAATCAGAGACATGAAGTCTAAATGACTTACCAGAGTTTGTCACAACATCCTGGAACTGAACATCAGTGGCTGAGACTGTCCGATCTTGACAGTAATGTCATGCAAATATAATGTTGAGTCCATAGTGCCTAGACAACTCCTGTCGATATGCTAAGCATATATGTGATGCCAAATTACTAACCCTGTCTCATTTTTGTGTCTTTAGATGCAGCTGAGTTAGAGAGGTTAGACTGAAATTATTTGAAAGATATATGAATATATATTCAGCAGAACTTATGATTCTGACAGATCAACCCAGCGTACGGTGCACCTGATGTAATAATAATAATAAAAACTTTAAATCATTGATATGCCAAAAATAGGATGACAAGATCACACCTTGAGATGACGAAGGTACTAGATGCAATAATCTCTGCCTCCAGACTTATTTTAGTCTTGAATTATTATACTTGTATTTTCATCTCTTTAGTAGCATCCATGGTCAAATGAAATCCTCTGAAGTTGGTGATGATCGAAGAGCTGAAAGGACCTAATGAAGCAAAACCACGGATTCCGAAATCAGGTTTTAAAGAGGAGGCCTTACATTCAGGGCTTCATAAAGACCCAATGCTTCCATAGGAGAAGATTTGGTGATATCTCATAAGACTTCAAAAAGAGGAACCTAATAGGCATCCAAATCCTCAGATCATAGCGACCATCAAAGAGAAACTAATCCTTTATATCTAGGACTGAGATTGAATCTCTGATTAAGGCTTATCAGATTTAAAAGGATTTCTCCTTGAGATTTGATCTTCAAAGGAGACACAGGTATTCTTCAAACTTGACCCAAAAGACTATTTGACGAATCTTGATCTAGGTGACAGACTTCACTAACCATTATTGTTTATCATGACTAGATGACCTCTCCAGAGCTCAGACAACAGAATGTTGAAAGACTTTTTCAGGATTGTGGTATTTCATTTTTACAGAAATACATCAATGCTCCTTACTGATTTTCAAATCAAATCAGCACTAGGCCTCTTGATTGATTAGGCCAGTCTTCCACAGGACTGATGAACTCGGATCATGATGAGATGTCTTTACTCCACCAGGCCAAAGGATAGAAGTTCTTATTCTGAGTTGCAAGATTCTTATATGCAATCTTAACTTATACAATATCATCCAGAGAAAAATATCTTCTGCGTTATTTCTCAGTCCAACTACATACCTGATGGTTCATTCCTTCACAGCAGAATGCTTCTCAATTGTATTGCATTCTTCCTTGCTTGGGCTTGTCCTCACCTGTGCTCTGATATCATGTTAAAATTACATGATCTTTGCATAGGACAGTTACTTCAGAATTTCATAGAAGCTTTAAACCATATTATTTTCGTTAGCAATCATATAACTGAAGGTAATTGAAGAAAGATCATAAACAAGAGATCCAGAAGACGAGCCAAGACCAGAGAACACAATGATATGGCACTAGCCAGGGAAAAACCCCAAGATGGGGAAAACCCTAGATCAATTCTTCTTATTATTCAATTGTTCAGCAGAGAGAGAGAGAGAGAGAGAGAGAGAGAGCATCAATCAAAGTCAAACTTGACTTGATAAACTTGTGACTTTAAGAAAGTGGATGGCCTGCAATTCAAGACACATAATGTCTTCTGAAGTTGTTGTCATGAACTGTTGTTGATAAGGGTTCTGAGCACACTTCTCACATAGAGTTAGGGTATCATAGTGACACTTATACAGCTCCATAACATAGAGATTCTTAGTACCCTTTTAATGCAGCCCAGCCCTACAACGTTGCCCAAACTGATAATGTAGTCCAGCCCTACAACGCTGCCCAAACTAATACCCTTCCAATGTTGCCTCCTAGCACCATCACAGATCTTAATGAACAGATCTGATGTAGAATAGAGTGCGGCCTGCATAGAATACCTTGATTCAGCCTTGTAACCCTTAGGTCATTTGCGGCTAGCTGAGGGTTGACTGCGGCAAGGATAAATGACACAAAACAGGATTGTTGGATACTCAAATAACCCTCGACTGTGATGCTATAGCAGCTCTGCCCTGCAGCCAATTGATCTGAGATGATAGACTATAAAAGGCACACCCAACTTACCTCTGTTATAGCGTCATGAAGTGGCCAGAGATCCACAGCCCTAATCATCATGAAACAATCCTTAATACTCCTCAACGCTGACCCAGATATATGTTGCCTTCCTTCGCTAGACCTCCGTATTTAAGAGAAGACAATCTTCTCCTCAAACCCACGCTGGAAGCCTTCTAGCCTTTGCCACAGATCTGCAGCCCTATTTCAAATATAGGTGCTCATGAGATGTCGATGTGACAAATGGGATATGGAGAGTTCCCTTGTATACAATTTAGAAGGTAAACCCGACCTTAACTTTTGGAGGCAAACCAAAACAACATCATGACTTATAGTATTTCTTTTGAATAAACAAATATTTCCTTGACCAAATTTGACGATCTTTAGATCGATTTTAGTCCTCTCGAAAAGAGGAATTCAATGGGATTATAATCTCCATCAACTGAACAGACCAAAGTGGAATTTGGCCCGTGTTTCCAATTTGAACAAAAATACAACAAGAGAATACATGCAATTCAATCATACAATGAGCAAAAATAATCTCAGCTTTTATTATAATGAGAAACTGGGGTTTACATGCTGATACAACAAAATAGTTGAGATGGAAAACTGGCCTCAAGAATCTGCTTTGCTGCTATGCTGGCCCTCCAAACCGAACTGAACTGCACTGCTAAGCTCTCATGTGAATTCAAGATAAATTCACCAAGGGAAGGTGGGTGCTCGTCCAACCTCACTGAATCAACCGAGGGTTTCCAACTTTCCGTCCTGGAGCTACTATTGAAGTAGAGAACCGGGTTCTCAACTTAGGCTCCCATACAATAAGAAATATCAAATCCAAGAATGTCCTCCAATGGCCTCCTCCTTAATAGATTTGATGGACTCCTATTTTATTATTATTATAGTCATGGAGCACTTTTCCCTCTTTTATTTCAATTAAAATATTATTTTTAACAGGGTTGCGGTGGAGCGACTCCCCCCCCCCCCCCCCCGAACCCACTCCCGGAGTGCACTCCCTCGAACCCACTCCAGGATTTCGCTCCCGAAGCAAATGCTTAGAGGGTGATATTAAAGACAAAGATCCCTATACAGATCCAAAGGTAATGACAAAAATACCTCTAGATATTAATGCTTAGAGGGTGATATTAATGACAAAGATGTTGAATTTCCGACAAGACTCAAAAGTTAGACATTTCTCGTGACAGCAAGAGGCCAAGCATTAGCTATAGATAATAGATTTACTTGTCTTTTCTAGTTTCTAGTAGTTTTTATAACTGTTGACTCTTTCATATCTAGTATGATATTTTTTGTAAACAACATATGACAATTTAAGTTTGAAGTTGGCAATTATAACTCATTGGTAATGAATTATGAATACGATGCTTCGTGAAGGTTGAAAGTTGTTTCATTTCATTTCATTTTATAACATTTCATTTAGTGTTAGATATTCTTTGTTGTAATGGTTACACTTAGCTGACAAAATTATAGATTTACTTGTCTTTTCTAGTTTCTAGTAGTTTTTATAATTGTTGACTCTTTCATATTTATTATGATATTTTTTGTAAACAATATATGATAATTTAAGTTTAAAGTTTGAAGTTGGCAATTATAACTCATTGGTAATGAATTATGAATACGATGCTTCGTGAAAGTTGAAAGTTGTTTCATTTTATAACATTTCATTTAATGTTAAATATTCTTTGTTGTAATGGTTACACTTAGCTTACAAGTACAACGTTGGTGATCAATGATGATAAATGTTATATATTGAATTTTGAAAGCTTGAAACTTTAAGATTGATGAATCATGAGACTCAATATGTTGTATGTTACTAACTTGTGGACGTGGTTGATGAAGATTATAACTTCTAGATGATTGATGTTATATGGTTCAATCTATGTTTTTATGTTTTTTTATATCTAATTCATCATTCTACATGATTTTGTTGACATATATGCACAAAAATATAAAATAATATATGTTATATAAAAATTCTCTCCCGAACCGGGAGCTTCTGAAAATGTCGCTCCCGCTCCCGCTCCCCCATTTTCGCTCCCGCTCCCAAGTAACCTTAATTTTTAATGCAATAAAAGGGTAAATTGGCCACCATGTCTCCTTGTGTCACTGAAACTCACATCTAACCATCCCATCTTGTAGATCTTCTCTTTCTGGTTCCAACGAGCTATTACACTAAGGTTTTTTGTCAAGTATTCCTCCCGAAATGCCACCTTAAGCGTAATTAATTAAGTCAGAACACAGGCCCAATAATAACTCTATTTTTGGAAAGTTATCGGAATGCACCGGAACGAAAGGAAAATTGTGCGGATGATGGAATATACCAAGCGAACACCATAGGACCTCATAGAAGCTCCTCAAAACCCCTCCAAAAGCCCTTGGTCCGCTGATGACCCCAACCAGCACTTGTGACCTGTGTGCCCCCAACTCTGAAAGTCCACCCTAACCATGTCATAAGGAACACCAAAAAAAGAACATTACAGTATGGAACTAGCATTTAATCAAGAGCACCAGACCCTCTATGTACCTCGATGTTGGTGGCATTGATTATTGAATTCCTGTGTCATGACCATAATAAAATCGTACCGATCACTCAAACAAAATCTAGACTTGACATGTTTAGTTTTTTCTATCTTCTTTTAATGCAATATGTGCAATGATTTTGATGAAATGTAGGAATTTGTCGTAGCATGAATTTTGTTGGAATACAAAGGCCATCTAACTCACCATGCAATGATTTTTCACCAACTTGCCATGCATGCATAAAGATATAGCAAACCATCAAAGGTCTAAGCTCAGAAACCAAATATATTGAACAAAAAAATCTGCTTCCAACTCTTTGATCATGGTAAAAGGATAAGGCTTTATGCAACTAAAGACAATATTTCTTTTCTACAAGGAATTTCATTAGTCTTTGTTCTCTTTATTTCTTTCTTTATTATATTATAGAAATCACGATCTATTGGACACAAGCAAAGACGGTTTCTTGCAACAAGCAAAGGGGAAAAATCGGTCACAATCTAAGCTTTTGATTGGATCTAAAACCAATGTTATGAACAAACTGGTTCATGAACTAAAAATTAACTCAAAAATCCAAAATAAATAGAATAGTATCATAAAATCCATAAAGGATAAAAATAATAGATCGATAATGATGATTGATTATTCTTGATATAATGACATGTGACATTTTATTCACATTGAATGGTCACATGCTTTGAAGAAATATAACTCATGACGTTTGGTATAATTATTATTTATTATTTATTAAAATATATCATTTATTATTTATTAAAATATATTATTATATAATTTATTAGGTGGTGCAGTTGTATATGTATTACATCCACTATGGTATCATCCTCTATTGGTTCTGAGACTCTGACCATATCAAAGCAATGCATACCTTCTACTAGTTCAACAACTGCATGAAGTAAAAGACTCTCACAGTCTAAGTCACAGGGTTCACAAAATTTGAACCTTCAGGTTCAAAATTCAGCAAGCTTCAATTAAAACTCAAATTCGTTGTTATGGTAATGAAAATTGCCACTACTGTACCATGCAACATGGTTTTGAAGGGAAAAATCCTCCTTTGTTCTGGTTTCTTCCATTATTAAAAAAATGAATTGAAAATACCACAAGATTCTTTCCTTGACCTGCCATCTAGCTCAGCATGTGGCCACTTACAAGCAGCACCAATGAAATGTTCCCCTCCCAATGGCCTGCTAATTCTGGCCTATACATTCCTTTCCCTCCAGATGGCCTACTAACTCACAAAGCATGTCTAATCTGTGTATTATTTTCCATCTTGACAACAATGAGGAGATGTATTATTTTCCTTGGGAAATTTCAATTTGATCTCTCCCGACACTTGATATATATGAATTTAAGATGAATCTACGCTGGTTTGTTTTTTAAGATGTTGTCTTGTATATATGTAGTTATTTATCTTTTGTTTAATTATTCAATTTAGTCATGTAGATATGTACATATTTAATAATTTATTTTTTTTGTTGTCACATAACGTTACATGACAACATCTCCCCCATACCATCCTGTAATCTCCCCCATGCTTGGTTGAAGAGCACCTCATGATGCAACTAACTATGAATAGAATCTAATCTTTTTTTATTCATTGTCAACTAATAAAAACAACCATTTTTGTAATTTCATTAGTAACTCATGAACATTTAGGTATCCATTATTTTTCTTATTACAAACTAATCAAGTCGACATTTTTCTTTTCTATTTCCAAGACTAGCTCATAATCAAAAGTAAACCTTTGTTATTACTAATTAGTATTATTGAGATATTGTGAAATTAACAATAATCTTATTCAAATTGTAAGATGAATTTCTGGAACTGTGTTTTGGAATTTAGTTTGTCCAACGTATCGGGTGGACACTCCACCCATCATCAAGGTCCACCCGAAATGTCGGACAAACTAAATTCGAAAACATAACTCTTTTCCAAAAATTCATCTTACAAAATTAACAATCTTTTCTATTTCTACTATCTAGATCTAACTCGAAAACCCCCAAAAAACTGAGAGACCGACACAACACCCTTGTTGGTTTTTAGAGCTAACGACATTTTGTGTGGCTTATGGTGCCTGTAAAGAGAGTAATATAGTAATTACCCGACAGAATCTACAGGTTACATTGTTTGGGGGTTTTAAATATAATTTAAGTTGGCTAACAGTAACACATTGCACCAAGTCCCTTGATGACTCTCATGTAGTTTAATTACTCAGGCTAGCAGTCTGGTGATGTTGCCAAAGACATAGTATCAGATTTTAGTGTAAGCGACCAATTATTTTATTGGACCTTTTTTTTTGTGGCATTTTGTACCCCACAACTTCAAAGTAGTGCAATTTGATTCAATTAATAAACTGGCAATTGCAATTTTTCAACTGATGTAGGAAGGCAGCTCTGACTTTATTCTCAAGCTTCAGCCACTAGCAATTTTGATTTTTATAACAACTTCTCCAAAATGTATGGAATTTTCATTTTTTTTTTGGGTGACCAAGGGCTAAGTTGTGATGGAAGACCACATCTTCAAAAAAACACTGAGAAAATATAGGTAGCCGAGGACTGGACCAAACAAGGTCTGATAAAAGTTTGTGGCCAAGGACCAATGAGAAAACAAAGCTCTGATACCAAATGTGACAACCAAACCTGGCTCACGAATTAGATATCCAAAATATTTGGAAAATAAAGATATCCATTAGGATAATAAATAATATATAAATGTATGAGAAAATGATATGATATTACAAATGAGATCCCTAGGCAGGAATGCCCTTTCATTACGAGTCATGTCTTTTAGTGGGGAAATGTATTTCATATGTCTCTTCATTAATTATAATTTATTATTTAATTATGAGTTATTATTTATATTACTTTATATATATTTATGTTCATGACAAATCAAAATCCATGTTCGATCAAAACCTACATTTTGTTCTTGGTATGTTCAAAAACAAATCAGAAAAGCATGCATGTCATACAAGTAATAGATTAAGCAGCTACAAGACTATCATAAAACAATAATCCCCACAGCCACTTGAGATTTCTAAACTGTTACACAGTATTAGCATGAGCAAAATTGTGCAATCAGCATAAACAGAATAGCATACCAATTTTTCACCAGGTTTCATTGATGCTGTCTCCATGGCTGGGACCCTAACTTCCTCAAATCCTTTATAAGTCTTTCTTACAGTACCTTGTGGAAGAGCTGTTCCTGGTAGCGACTGTAGGTCATCACCTTTTCCAATCAGATTGTCTACCCCTACTTTCTTTTCACTTGCATTAAGCAATGCAGAAAAGCCTGCAGCCCCATTTACAAAACCATTCTCTAATTCATATCCTACTCCACGCTTGAACTGTCGCTTTTCTTCCTTGCGTCGAAATTTCTCCATCTGGCGGCCTGATTCTGTTTGAATGCTTACCTAAATAAGCAAATAAGGACAGGTATACCATCAGATAAAATAATTGTATGTCTGCATTAACAATAGGCTGAAGTTTTGAACCATATCAATGATGTGCATGAAAAAACAAATTTGTAAACTTAGAAAAGTGAAAAAACAAAGAGGCAATTGGTGATGCAAGAAGGTAAGTGCTCAGAGAAAGATGCAGCAAGAAATTTCAAGAATTAAAAGAAGCTTTCATACATATACACAATAATGAAAGATATTTTTCAAATCTCATCGGTGTTTACTATCAAGAGAAAAGATTCTAACCTGCGTCCCATAACTAGGCATAGATGAGGAAGATGTTTTCTCAGATTTTAATACCAACAACCCTTTGTGTACCATATCGACAAGTTCTTTCCGATGCTGCATATGTAAGCAATTTCATTAAGATAACATCAACTTTCATGGCTCTTTCAAACAATTCTATTTTCTTACCATTTGTATGTATCTTGGTCTACCTGTAATATTTTCTGTGTTATCTCAAATCCATCATCTCCAATCATATCAAGTATCTCCCCAGCTAACTTCAAACCACAAACGTAAAATTAGCCCATTCAAAAGCTCCAGTTTTCTCATGTGTTCATTTAATCTATAAAGAAGTAAACAAAGCTTACACAGATATCCAACATACACAACGAAAAAAGACGAAATCAAACTACTTTTAACTAAGGCAATACCTCATCCCCTGTCTTATCAGAGTCCAGCACCTGACATAAAAGCATAGCCAGTTCATCTCCAGAAACCTGTGATCCACCTCTCACAGCAACAATCTGATCACATGCTTCTTTAAGCCATCGCAAATTGACAATTCTATTATCAATATCCAACTGTGGACCATGAGCCAAAGGAAACACGTTATTTAAATGCCCCATTTTAGCCCCATTCAAATTCGCTATATCTCCAGTATCTGTAAATAATTCAATTTCTTCTTCTGTGCTATCTTGGTTAGGAGATATAGATGGTGCTTGAAATTCCAGGTCCATCCCAAATTCAAACTCAGTCTCTACTTTCATGTTTCCAACATCCATGCAAACGGCCACCTGAGCAGTGGATGCCACAGGAATCTCTTCTTGCAGTTTATGTAGTCTGTAAGCCAATGAAGCAGTTTTAAGAAGACTGGAGTCTGAAGCAATGTGGCCTAATAACCTTTGCACTGACTCTCTGCACACACATAAGAGACAATTATCTAATCAGAATTCAGAACTAATTACCATTTCCCAAGTTAAAACAAGGCATATTAATCCATTCAAAGTTTTTGTGTTCCATCAAGACTGGAGGCATTATTTCCATAGGTGTACACCAAACCACCACCTGGATAATCCTAGTCGGTATTCACTGCTATTTCTAATTCCTATTCCTCTTAAATAGTCAATTCTTATTCCCAATAAATCAGCATAGTCTTCCTGGAATTTAGGTTTACAATTGGAAGAAATTTATTGGTTTACTTAAGTTAGTATTTATTATAATTTTATAAAAAAAATTAGTAACATTTAGGTTTTATCACTTAAAATTAAGCAATTAATATAGTTATTTAAACTATTTAATTTTATTAAAATTTATTAAAATAAATTAATAAGTATTATTATTAAATTAATGAATAGATGATATTATATATATTATTGAAATTACAATAATTTATTAAAATTTATTAGAATAAATTTTAATAAATTATTATAATTTCAATAATAAAATTCATTAAATAAATTAATAGAATATTAATTCGTCAGTTCTTGTCGGCTCTTCTTCTCTTGTTTCACTATATAAACCTTGACCTTTTCGTCCTTCTTCCATTCTTCATTCAACATCTTGTCCTGAAGATGGATGCCCGTTGGGATTCGAAACGTCGACCATTGTTTGATAACACTGTGGATAATCCGGAGATTTCTTCAATAAACGATAACCACAGAAGCTTGAAAACCATAAAGGAGTATTTATTATATACCAAGAAAAGTCAAGGCAAAAGAAATTCAATTTAAAGTTCAATTAAAAAGGGGTATTATAAAAATAATACCTCATATATACAGTGCCCAAACTTATGTGAAATATTATTGATATACCAAGGAAGCTACTAAAGGAGTCACTGAAGCACATCATTTACATAAGACCCTTGCATTAATCTATAAAATAATTATTGAATAAGTAATGAACTATGAAAATCACTAATAACTCTAATTTTTTGGTGAAATGTCCCTTTTGTGCAAAAGAGTGTGAATGTTTGAGGTCCTTAAAAAATCAAATTGGTGTTCTCCTATCTTGTCACAGAGTTTTTACACAAACTATCAAAGTGACATGCCAATACAGTTGCAAATTTAAAAAAAAAAATATAAGACAAATTAGCAAAACAAGAAGAAAATATGATGATCTCGAGATTATATTTGGCGATGAATTATTGGAAAACATGAGGAAACTTCTCGCCTAAAATATCACAGTCAAAAACTAGCAAAAATCATTAAGTCATGGAATAAGAAGCAGTGCATTTAAAAGTTGAAACAATAGAATCAAGATCTTGAGAAGAAATTGTCAGAAAAAGAAGAAGAAAGCTCCTACCCAAGTAACCTTGACCAAAGGTTGCTTCAAAAAATTAAAAAGTTAAAAGATGAAGCATCCGTGTACATTCAAATTTGATGGTGTGCAGCCTGTGCATGAAACCGCAATAACAGTGGCATGGCCTGCTGTACCTGATCGTTTCAGCAGTCTGCTCCTCTTCTCCATGAATACACATTGCCCTCTTCTAGCTCTCTTTCTGTCCTCTCATGAGTGTAATCAGCCTCTCCTATCTTGTCCTATTCATGCTTTCAGATAAGATAACTGATCTCTTCAATCCTAGCAACTTCTTCTCAATCCTAGCTGCCAACTATCTCAATCATAAGATGTACAGCTAAAGATTAAATCCTAATCTAAGTCACTAATTCATAAGACTAGTTGACTTCAAAACATTAGACTTTCACTTTTATTTCTGTATTAATCAAATAAAATTACAAGATAGAATAAGTGATCACCTTTCCACGGTGGTCACCAAAGAAATATCTTGAACCACTTCCTGCACATTCACACTGACCCTATGCAAGAAAATCTTGCTTGAGCTACATCTGTCATCAGCCCACTCTAGTGTCTTTAATAACCCATGTATATATTTAACCTATCATCTTCATTGTGCATGTGTTGCACCATTAATGCTGACTTGATCTTCCTTAAACAATTCTTGAAGATCACCCCAGCTTTGGGATTGAAACATCAAGTTTCAGAACCACTCAACGCAGTTTTCCTTGGGTTTTTTATTGATCTTCCTTAGCCAAGTACGCACTTCCACTTGCCCACCGAAGTTATATTATGGATCTTCACAAGAAGGTTTAAAGGGATCTTTTGAGAGGTTCATTGCAACATTGAGTTTGGAAAGGTGTTATCTTTAATTCCCCAAGAGTTCATACCTCTTCCCCCTAAAAGATTGTGTTGTTGAATGAAGATTCTAGATTATGTTGCATGGGCCCTTTGCCTCGCACCTGCCACCAACTGCATCAATTCCTCTGCAAAACTCATGAAACTTTCTTTCAGCTCTTCCTTACTAACATGAGATTTGTATCTAGTCCTGGGCTTCTTCTTTTTTAAACCTACAGCGAAAGAAAAAATTAGCTGAAGCTCTACCAACTTGCAGCATTCCTATACCCAAAATGGAACCACTGTTGCAAGCATTAAAGCTACCAAAAAACAAAAAAATAAGAGTAACAGAACTAAAAACCAAAAATTGAGGGCACTAACACACCCAAGGGTGGATTTGCAGATAAAAATGCAAGTAATGAGGAAGGCATCTCCAATAAATACCAGTGACTGGTGGTTGACTGTATTGGTAAAAAAGTATGGAGAACTTAGTCATAAACATTTTTCGGACACCAGAATATTGGCATATACATATGTGAGGGGGGAAGCGCCTATTTATACCAATAACGAGGATGCAAAAAAATAATATATGGTAGATTTATTTACAATGAATGTTAAATTATAGGCTACGTGATGTTTAATATTATTTGCAATCAAAATTAAGAGCCAAGAATGGTGCTGATGAAAGAAAAAAGCACAGGCAAGAACATTGAGCAGAAAGAAATAAAGATCGTATTAATGTCAACAGGAAACCAAAACCAGAAATCAAACTAAGAAAAACACATCATATTATTCTACCTGCCTGAGCACCAAGTAGGCAGGACCTCTTGTCCCATATAAAAAACTAAAAGAGCTTGTTTTAGTGAAACTTAAAATATAAGAACAAAGTCAAACACAAATTGATCAATACAAAGAATCGTGATGCAATAATACTTACTTTTTGTTCATTAGGGTAGTTTTGCTGCTAGAAGAATCACTGTCAAAATCATGAAGAATGTCATAGATAACTCCAGCTGATTGATGCAGTTCTTCAGTGGATAACTCGCCATCAATCAACTCCGCAACAGCGCTCAGAAATTGCTCATATGTCCGCCGAATTTCAACTGGTACTGTATTAAAAATCATTATACATATAAGTTCATCCCAACAAAAAAATCTAGACTAGAAAAGGAAGAAACTGAGAAAAAAAATGAGAAGAACCAAGAGACAAAAAGTTCAAATAGAAAAGAAGATGCAGAGAGGAGAGCAACATCAAAACAAACATACGATAACACATACATGTATTAAACATCTATTGACATTACAAATGCATTCAGGTACAGTAAATATGACAACGTATGGAAAATAAATAGAAATTAATCAACCTAGATAAGGAGTATTTTCTATGAACTGTTTCACATAGTATTTAGTTTTGCGCTTGTGGTAACTTATTGTTTCTTTCTTTATGCTCGGTGTCTTATAAAGCCACTGCTTGGGACAGGGGCTTTAGTAGATGCTGCTAACTATTTATGGCCCTTAAAAGCATGCACCCTAAAAATAGGGATTTTAAAATTCTCATTTACATACTGTTAGCCTCCACAATGTCCCAAGGCTGTGAAAAGATATCGACGGAGGTAACCTCAAACCAAGCTTTTAGTTTGGTAGCTAGACCTACCAAACTAGAGAGGGCTTTCTCTATGGAAATCACAGCCAAAGGGTTTGACTGGATGAAGAGTGGATTTTAGGCTAGTTAGGTCAGCTCTAGGGTTTTGGATCAGGGATGAAAACCAGGTAGCTAGGTCAAATTGTCAAAGGGTTACAACTGCAAATGTATGAAGGAGCAAGATAGCAATGCTTTAGTGATGGACTCAGAGTTTTGTCGGTGTAGTGTAGGGTTTGAAAATGAAGGAGGATCTTAGTGAGCGTGTGTCATGAATTCATTAATACAGAAGGAAGAAAACATAAAATGATATTCCCAAACAAAACAGAGCTTATGAAGAATTCTGCTTATCAAACTTTTAGGAAAATCACTGAGGAAAGCAAGGTATGGAAAGAGAACATGTAAATCATTTACAAAAGACTATAACAGATAAAATACAACATCAAAAACTCACTGCACATTAATTCCTAGATAATAGCTGCAACTAGTCCTTTGAATTTCTGAATAAAAGCTGAAGCACAACCTACAATAGTCCCACCCTCTGTTGAGAATTTTGAATGGCTGTGGGTTAATACAAATTCTCTTCTTGATAATTACTTGTGAATTTATTTACGTTAGTTATCTCCTTTCTTAGTTAATCTTTCATCAAGTCAATTATCAAAATGCATAATGCGACAACTATTCATAACATCATGGCATGGTCATTCATCTATACTTTTACACACAGATCTTATACCACAGCTTCTTCATTCTGATCACATACTCTGCTTCAGGAAATTTCACAGCAAATCTTCTCATACTGGTTACTGCCTTAACCCGCACTAATATCAGTCTTTATTAATTGAGTCATTCATCAAATCCGCACTTAATTACAGATGTAACCACAGATTCTATTATTCTGAAATGTAGTGACTCTGCCTGTCCTTAAGCCCGCATTTTCCCTTCTCTGTAATCCACACTTAACTACAGGTGTAACCGCATTTTATTACAGATGTAATCCGCAAGAATAGCTGTGATATATCCGCAATCAAACCCTGTTCTTGTCTCCTGAAATCCGCACCTTTTATTCTGTTCAAACTCAGAGAAATCCGCACTCTATTTTCTGTCTCACTACAGAGAGATACGCATTCTTGATTTTCCAACTGAACCGCAGTTTCTTCATATATATATATATATATATATATATAGCACATTTTACTGTTGGAAGGCCAACCATACATCTTGCATGAAGGCTGACTTCACCATTGAGAATATAGGCCGACTTGTAGTCCATTTATCCCAACGTTTATGAATGTATCTTGAGCATCTTCCAGAAGCCATTTCTTCAAGGTATCATGACCAGGTTTTGGAGCATATAACTGGACCCTTTATCCATATGACACCTTAATTACATGTGTGACTAGAAGACAACCTCAGTAGGCATCAAGAAGAAGTCTACTGACCTATAAAATCTTGCTCATGAAACCCATGAAGCAAGTACAACAAAAATACATTTTATTATCTTTGTCTTCTACTTTACATGAATCCATAATTACATAGTCAATATGAAGACCGACCTAGTTATACTTTTCAACACTCCCTCTTAACTAGGGAGGTATTCATACAGGTACATGGTCACTTTCAAACTAAAGAATCTCATAAGAAGAATCGGATTGGTAATCGCATTTGTATAGCATCATATCAAACAGCATTGCCCTAGTGCAAGGCCTTGACTAACAGCCCCATCTCTTCAACGAGACAATGGGCTACAATGCTAACGAGACACATGACTAATAGACACCATAGTCATTGTCTCTCCAATGTACATACCCCACCTAGGTGTTCCCAGAGTATGACCTTCTTGGACTATTCTTCTCTTGGGTAGCCTGCCCTCAAAGAATATCGGTCCATGACTACTCTTATCTTGAATGCCCTATCTCATTCTCAAAGAGTATCGAATGCCAGATGATTACCCAATCCTCCATTCTGTCTTCCAGGTGAAGACCAGAATGATGTGTCTATCCATTCTCTTCACATGGCCTTCACTAAGACTTACAGCTATTAGTCCTAGTCTAGTGCATGACACAGGTAATAGAGAATCACATACGTCACTCCCTCTTAACACAGGGAGGACATATTTCAAGTTTCTTCCAAGCAAGAAACTTACCACCAGGCTCCTCATCAACCAGAGTCTTGCAACAACAATCCAGCTACTCATGAAGAGTTCCTCCCCTCAATGTCATGGATTTCGATATTGAGGAATCTTCAACTTTTGGCTTCATAAGGCACAGATCATCCATCACTTTCAATCACGAGTTATGTCCACTATCAGAAAGTGATTCATCAATCTTCCTCATCTGGTCCACCGTTGTGCCATGTTGCTATCCTTCGAATCATCCCCAAGGATCAAACATCCTTTCTTATGATTAGCAGCCCTGCACCAATTCATCTAGATGAACATATACATATAAACTTTAAGAGCAAAAGTTACCTTAGTGAAGATCTTTCACCATGACATCTTCCTGTAGGCATTGGCATCCTTCATACAGATTGACACATCTCCTAATGATATGTTTTTGCTAAGGGTCTTCTTCTTTACCAGACTTCCATCAGAGTCTACATATCTTCCCAGGAGATCTCCTAGTCACATCTACTTGGCCTCCAGATGATAACTGCCTCTTGACATGGTTGTATTTCATGATCTCTTCCTTTCTGCACATTCTTCATTCCCAGGAACTTACAACCTCTCAAGTTTCTCGTTCATATACAACTACCTCATATTCCATGAGGACATATTATGTTGATTTCATTTGTCCGTCCACTAAGAGATACTCCTCCATAGATCATACTTCTAAATACAGAAGTTCATTACCTGCAACCATATTACATGACTTCACAGTATCCAATGTTAGCATATAAATATATACATACCTCATACCTTTTTCCCTTGAGTCATCCTGTAGCAATTTTCTCAAGAATGAAGAGCTTCATTCTCTTGGCTTGTTCCATCAATATGTCATCACATCCTAGAAATCTGTTTCCATGATGACCCTTGCTCTTGATGACTGCTTTCCATTAGTAATGTTATCATAGAGGTTTTCCCAGAGCTGATTCACCAAGAGCTCCTACCATGCTACTGCTGCCTATCATATAACCAACAGAAATCACTTAAAGAAGAAGATGATCTCAATTGTAGTGTAGATCCCTTGCTTCTTATTTCTTAGATTTTCTTTGAATCAGGTTCTTCCTTTTCTTCAAATGTTTGAGTTCTGCAAAACTATTGCCTTCAACTTGTCCTCTTCCATAGAGACCCTAGGTTGATGAGTGAGGTAACTTACTTATCCCATGATTTCGTTACCCTCATGATCATATGAGTTCTTGTTTCTTATACTTCCATGATGTCACATCGCATCAAATCTTAAGCAGGATCTAGGAGCCATAAAGAGACTTATTATGAGGGAGACTAGTCTTAATCAGGTTCTTCCTTTTCTTCAAATGTTTGAGTTCTGCAAAACTATTGCCTTCAACTTTTCCTCTTCCATAGAGACCCTAGGTTGATGAGTGAGGTAACCTACTTATCCCATGATTTTGTTACCCTCATGATCATATGAGTTCTTGTTTCTTACACTTCCATGATGTCACATCGCATCAAATCTTAAGCAGGATCTAGGTGCCATAAAGAGACTTATTATGAGGGAGACTAGTTTTAATGATCTCTTACTCCCTCTTTCCATCCATTCCTTCCATCCTTTTCGGTGACATGAACTTTCTTGTACTAGTCATAATTCTTCTTCTAGATTCTTTTGTGTCTCCAATATTGTTCATGTGAGAGAACCTTAAGAGTTCCTTTCCATGAATTCAAAGGAGACCCTTATCTATGACTTTAGTTATCTAAGAGGACCATGACTATCCTCCTTGTTTCATGCAAGGATCTTCGGTAATAAAACCACCTTATGTATCTCCTTGAAAATCAAAGTCATTTAACCAAAATTAAAATGAAAATGAAAGATACTTACTTGGCAAGTGAAGAGGAGATCTTCACCTTGTTCTTCCTTGAATGATCTTCTTCTTAGGCTGCTCCAGACTTGAGATCATATGTCATTCATTCCCGTAGTTGAACTTTCAGACTGTATTCTTCCAAGGCTGTGACCACTACTAGTAAGTTGAGGTCATGCCATTGAGTTCAACAATATATAAGAATTATCTTTATTGGAGGAAACACCGAATCATATAGAATTGAATCAGTATTGTAAGTGCACTTGATTGATCTGTACTTGCAAACTTTTGTTGTGGTAGTATTGAACCATCCATACCAAATTATGATAGTATCATAGTTCTATTACTGTGGTAGTACTAATGACCGTAGTCTTGCTATTTAGTCATGCCGAGAATGTCACTGTGATATGTGATTAGCCTCCAAATTGTAGTATATCCCCAAAATTTTCAGAATGATTCCAAGCTGTGGAGATGTATGTAGGCCTAGACTATATTTAGGATACCTATGTAACATCACTTCAAATACATGCATGCCAAGACTATGGAGATACTGTGACTGTGTGCATGTAAGTATTAGTGTATAGGTAATACTCCTTGACTCAGATCTGTACTTGTTTAACCCATGCATCCGAACTGAAGTATCACTAATAGCCCTTTCTTGTAACCAAATCTCTGAAACCATGTTGAGAATTTTGAAGGGATGTAGGTTAATACAAATTCTCTTCTTGATAATTACTTGTGAACTTATTTATGTTAGTTATTTCCTTTCTTAGTTAATCTTTCATCAAGTCAATTATCAAAATGCATAATGCGACAACTATTCATTGTTGAGATTTTGTGTATTTGGGATAGCATCAATTGTGCTCTAGGTCCCAAATTTTGAGGAAGGACTAGAGTTCACCTGATCTACAAGACCCAGAAATGGATTTGGGAAATATCATCTGGTTTAGGAGATATTAGATTAATTAATTATTTTAATGTATTTCCTAAGTTAAAATTTAGGAAAATAAAATAATTAAAGTGAATTTAATTAAACATGTGATGAAATTGCCTTAAGTCACACGGATCAAGCTTTCTTTTAATCTTAGCCATTGATTCAAGATCTGATCATGGCCGTTGATTTGTCAATGAGAAAAGTATAAAGGAAAGGCTTGGGGTCATTTGTAACACACACAGAGGTAGAGCACTGAAGCTAAGCTGAGATTCTAGGGCGGGGTTGCTAAGAATTCTCAAGTGTTTTAGTTGCAAAGAGGGGAATTTAGACCAAGGGGATGATCTAAACCCGGGGTTTAGAATACACAAGAAGCAGAGAAGAGATCAAGAAAGACAGCGCAAAGGAAGGCAGCAGCAAGGACAGTGTGATTTTCAGGAAACCTTTCAGGGGTTACGCATAGACCCTTAGGGGCAGCGTAGTGACTACGTCACCCAGTCTGGGGTAACGCAGTCCCTTCCAGTGATAGCGTTGAGCATTTGGAGGCCTTCAGAGGCTGACGCAGTGTCTTTCAGGGGCAGATCTGGGGTTTCTAGGTCTAGATCTGACCGAGTTCTGTAAATCCCGTTTGAGGGTGTGGATCAGTCAGTATTTTTGGTCTTTGATCAGCCAGGTGCTGCAGATCTAGAGTTTTCTCTGTAGGGTTTTCAATATCTGGAACCCAGAGTTGTGTATTCAGAAATATTCTTAATAATAGAGCCCTCCAGCAACCAGAGACCGGTTTTCCCACATTGGGTTTTTCCGAGGATAGTTTGTCCAGAAATAACTGTCACTTTGTCTATGTGTGCATGTGCTTATTCTAGATCCAAATTGGTAGAGATCTGTTATGTGTTTTGCTTCGATGTTAACTTGAATTTATTCAGTTGATAACTTGTATAAGTAGGAGAAGCTTAACCGGATTAACATAAATAATTTCTGCATAAGAATTAAGATTCAAAAATTTCTACATGGTATCAGAGCAATTGCAAATCTAGAAGTGTCACCAGCTGAAGCATCTAAAGGATCTAGCTGCAGAAAGCAACTGGAAAGGCAGCAGAAAAGCAAATCTGATGGGACAGCGCAGTTTTCAGGAGGAGATTCACGCAGAGGGAAGGGTGATGTTGTTCAGCGTTGTGTCCTAGCAAGCCCACGCAATTACTGCGCAGAGGCAGCTCAGAAACAGCGCCGGTTAGGCCTGAAGCTAGCCAATGTGATTCAGATCTGACTTTGTCAGATCCAGAAAAAGTCCACAGAAAATTTGCAAAAATTCAGAAGAGCTGGTGGGGTTAAACTTCTGAAGTTTTCAGATTTTTAACCTTAGCACAAGTGGCAAAGTTTGGGAAGAGATCAGCTTCTCATAGAGTTTCTTGCCCAAAGAAACTAGTAGTTTGGTCAGAGGATCAAAGAAGAAGTTGAATCATAGTTGATTTGGTAGATCTCCAAGGAGGGAAATCAAGTGTGAGAGGGAGAAGAGGGTGCCCGATTCGTAAAGGACCCTAGATCCAAGATCTCTAGCGTAGAGAAGAGGAGCTCCAACACATTCTGAGCAGATGGCTCCTCATGGATTGCGTGATCAGGATAGGCTAGAGGGCCTCTCAAACTTTTCGATGTGGAAAGAAAGGATCCTGATTGTCCTTGAGGCATACGGTCTAAGAGACCATGCAGAGCAGATGTTGGCCACACCAACAGATGCGGATCTCCTACGGAAGCATAGAGAAGCTGCTGGGCATGCCAAGCAGCTGATAATGGACAGTATCAAGGATCATATTGTGCCACACATAGCTGAGAAGAGGACAGCTAATGAGATGTGGAAGGCCTTGACTTCCCTATATGAGGGAAAATCAGTCCAAAGAAAGATATTGTTGGAGGCCCAAATGAGGTCATTCATGATGACCAAGGGAGAAGACATCAAGCATTTCCTCTCCAGATTGCAGTCAATCAGGGATCAGCTGACTGCAACGGGTGCAACCGTAGATGATGCAGTGATAGTCAGGACTGCCCTCAATGCAGTCACGAATGAGTGGGAAACCTTTGTCCAAAGTATCTTGGGCAGAGCAGACCTCCCAGATTGGGACAGCTTGTGGTCAATCCTGCGGCAAGAAGAACTACGCAGATTCACCAAGAAGCAGCACAGCCTTGGGTTGAGCAAAGTAAAGAAGGAAAAGGAGGAAGATGCAGCCTTGGCATCGAAGAAGCTGTCGAAGAAGAAGAAGGATCTTTCAAAGATCAAGTGCTTCAAGTGTGGCGAAATTGTACATTTTGCCAGCCATTGTCTAGAAAAGAAGAAGGACAAGGAAGCATCTTCTTCCAAAGCAGCGGTGGCAGATGATGGGTCCGGAGATGATGTAGCCATGGGTGCTCATGAACCACAGAGGTAGGGTGACATGGACATGTAGAGGAGCTACATGGAAATAAGGCGGGATCCTTGAGCAGCTCATCTCTTGGATCACAAGCGAGTAACAACAGACTTAAGACAGTAGCGGGACAAGTGGAGCAGTGGGTGCATAGATCACAGATGATGCATAAGCAGAGGCAGATCTGGAGGCTGGGAGGAGCAGCGTAGAGCATAGCAGCAGCAGCGTAGAAGCAATATCAACGCAAAGGCTGATGTGACTTCAGCAGCGCATTGCCGAGCGGCAGCAGTGCAGAGAGCTTCAGAGGGACAGCGCAGTGCAGCAGCGGCGTGATAGATTTCAGCACAAGGAGCTGATGTGACTTCAGTAGTGCTGAGGGAGTTTGATTACATAGGCAGAGCTGTAGCTGTGCATCGTTCTTTAGATGCCAACACAAAGTTGTAACCTATGGAGCTTCAATGATGAGGATACGGCCCATCTGACTTGTCTGTCAAAGATTGGGCAAGAGATTCAATTGTTTCTCTCAACAACTGAAGTTGCAGTGTAGCAGATCAGTAGTGGGAGTGCTATGAGCAGCACAGATGCAGCGTATTGAGAGGGAGTTGCAGTACAGTGGTTGCAGTGGCAGTGACAGAGTCACGGGCAGCAGTACAGAATGGGAGCAGCAGTGCAGAGTTGAGTGGCAAGAGGCCAAGCTTCAGCAGCACAAAACCAGTGCCCAAAATCATGTAATGCATAAGTGTGATGTATTGCTAGAGCACACCCTTGATGCTAAGAGAGAGTGTTGAGATTTTGTGTATTTGGGGTAGCATTAGTTGTACTCTAGGTCCCAAATTTTGAGGAAGGACTAGGGTTCACCTAATCTACAAGACCCAAAAATGGGTTTGGGAAATTTCATCTGGTTTAGGAGATATTAAATTAATTGATTATTTTAATGTATTTCCTAAGTTAAAACTTAGAAAAATAAAATAATTAAAGTGAATTTAATTAAACATGTGATGAAATTGTCTTAAGTCACACGGATCAAGCTTTCTTTTAATCTTAGCCATTGATTAAAGATTTAATCTTGGTCGTTGATTTGTCAACGAGAAAAGTATAAGGGAAAGGCTTGGGGTCATTTGTAAAACACACAGAGGTAGAGCACTGAAGCTAAGCTGAGATTCTAGGGTGGGGTTGCTAAGAATTCTCAAGTGTTTCAGTTGCAGAGAGGGGAATTTAGACCAAGGGGATGATCTGATCCCGGGGTCTAGAATACACAAAAAGCAGAGAAGAGATCAGGAAAGACAGCGCAGAGGAAGGCAGCAGCAGCACACGGCAGCAGCAACAACAAGGATAGCATGATTTTCAAGAAACCCTTTAGGGGTTACACAGAGACCCTTAGGGCGACATAGTCCTTTGCATCACCCGATCTGAGTAACGCGGTCCTTTTCTACAACACGGGCATTTCAAGGCCTCTTCCTGGCGTAGCCGGTCGGTCTTTCAGGGGCAGCGCTGGGGTTTCTAGGCCTAGATCTGGCTGAGTTCTGTAAATCCCGTTTGAGGGTGTGGATCAGTCAGTATTGTTGGTCTTAGATCAGCCAGGTGCTGCAGATCTAGAGTTTTCTCTGTAGGATTTTCCAGATCTGGAACCCAGAGTTGTGTATTCAAAAATATTCTTAATAATAGAGCCCTCCAGCAGCCAGAGACCGGTTTTCCCACATTGGGTTTTTCCGGGGACAGTTTGTCTAGAAATAACTTTGTCACTTTGTCTATGTGTGCATGTGCTTATTCTAGATCTGAATTGGTAGAGATCTGTTATGTGTTTTGCTTTGATGTTAACTTGAATTTATTCAGTTGATAACTTGTATAAGTAGGAGAAGCTTAACCGGATTAACAGAAATAATTTTTGCATAAGAATTAAGATTCAAAAATTTCTACATTCATAACATCACGGCATGGTCATTCATCTATACTTTTACACACAGATCTTATACCACAGCTTCTTCATTCTTATCACATATACTGCTTCAGGAAATTTCACAGCAAATCTTCTCATACTGGTTTCTGCCTTAACCCGCACTAATATCAGTCTTTATTAATTGAGTCATTCATCAAATCCGCACTTAATTACAGATGTAACCGCAGATTTTATTATTCTGAAATGTAGTGACTTTGTTTGTCCTTAAGCCCGCATTTTTCCTTCTCTATAATCCGCACTTAACCACAGGTGTAACCGCATTTTATTACAAATGTAATCCGCAAGAATAGTTGTGATATATCCGCAATCAAACCATGTTCTTGTCTCCTGAAATCCACACCTTTTATTCTGTTCAAACTCAGAGAAACCTGCACTTTATTTTCTGTCTCACTAAAAAGAGATCCGCATTCTTGATTTTCCAACTGAACCACAGTTTCTTCAAATATATATATATATATATATATATATATATATATATATATATAGCACATTTTACTGTTGGAAGGCCGACCATACATCTTGCATGAAGGCCGACTTCACCATTAACAATATAGGCCGACTTGTAGTCCATTTATCCCAGCGTTTATGAATGTATATTGAGCATCTTCCAGAAACCATTTCTTCAAGGTATCATGACTAGGTTTTGGAGCATATAACTAGACGCTTTATCCACATGACACTTTAATTACATTTGTGACTAGAAGACAACCTCAGTAGGCATCAAGAAGAAGTCTACTGACCTATAAAATCTTGCTCATGAAACCCATGAAGCAAGTACAACAAAAATACATTTTATTATTTTTGTCTTCTACTTTACATAAATCCATAATTACATAGTCAATATGAAGACCAACCTAGTTACACTTTTCAACACCCTCTGATGTCCAACCATCAAAATGATTAAGAAATACATACATATCGACAAAAAACCATTCCCCCTCTCTCAAGAGTCAAATCCTAGAGTGGAGGAGCAGTTCACATGATTCCCTCACCTAAAACCTAATGACTAGGGAGGTTAACCAAACTCTCCTCAAGATAGAGACACTAATACATCTGACCATAAATGACATTTGCAAGCAATTATCCCCCTCATTTTTACTCTAACCAACATAATTACACATGATTACATCATCACAACTCAAAAAATGACAAATTACATCTGTGGAGGTCGTCGAATCTGGACGGAGTCAACTGAGAAAAGTGAAATCAAGCAAAAACGCAGCGTGCCTGGAGAAAATGTAACGAAATTGGTGCAAGAGGCTTTTGGAGGCCTTCCCAAGGTCCAAAACCTAATTTGAAAGACACTGGAGAAAGCTCTTCCTGTTAACTACACGATAGAATCCTCAAGCACTGAAAAAGATTGTTCCTAGCCCCCCCCCGAAAAATCCATTCTCCCACATGTACTCCAAAAACGCAACGAACTTTTCAAAAACAAGGCAGAAAGTTGTTTTTTGAGTGGTTTTTGGCCCTTTTCACCTACCAAAACTTGCTGAAATGTCTCTCCCGGGGTCTAACATTGATGTACAAGTCATAAGAATCTTGAATATGTAAACCATTTATCATTTGGAGGCCCCCATCAAAATTGAACTAGTGACTGTGTCAAAAATTGCCAAAAATCTAGAAATCTTCAAAAAAATTCAAAATTTCTCCAAATTTGCCCAAAATTGCTCCAGACTTGCTCCATGAAGACCTGAGATGAAATGTTATGCTATGAGGGAAGCACCAGCTAGAAAATCCAACTTACCCTTCTCTTCTTCCTTCATTAGGGTTTCTTTGAGTTTTGCCTCCAATTGCTTGATTTTTGCCTCAGACACATGATTTCTCTTGTAATAGTGGGCATGTGTCTCTAAATGTTATTGTTCTTATTAGCCCTTTTCAGGAGCTTTTCCAAATGACCATTGACTCTATCAAGCCAATACTCCCTGTCTTGCTCAATGTCTGTCAATATGAGCTCATCCATTGTCATTTGTGTCCTTGGTGGAGATGCCTCTCTTTGTTGCTAAAGTGCCCTTTTTAGGCTTCAGTTCTTGGCCTCTTCCTTCTAACCTGCTCTTCATGCTCATCTGAATCATCTGTATCAACTACTGCTTTTCCCTTTACATCCTATTTGCTAACATCAACTTTATGACTATTCAAGAGTAGTTGATATACCTTCAATTGCATATTCTCCTGCTCTAGGAATGAAATCAAGAAGTCGACCTTGGACAAGCTGTCCTTGAGCTCTTTGATCTCAGCATCTTTATCCATGATGACCTGCTTTGTTGTTCTGCGCTCTTCATCCACCTCCAAGTCTGCCATGTCAGTGTCAAGATGGAATGGCTCCTCATCTTGCAAAAGTGCCTCATGTTGTGGTGATGATCTTTGTTCTGCTGATGTAGGCTTGGCCCTTTTCACAATGTTTGGAGCAAACACAAGCCTCCTACCTCTCTGATATGTTTGAGTCACCTCAGCCCTCGGTGTCGTCTTGACTAAAATTCTGCTAGATGAGCCAATATCCCTTTGTTTGGATGGTACTGATGGTGTTGTTGATGATGTACCTTCGCTTGTAGGCTGACTAGCAGGAAGAAAAAAGACATTGGACTGAATGAATGTCTCCTAAGTGATGTTTTTCTCTGCAAGTTGGTGCAAGACAATAATTTTGATGGGGGCATGGTGAAAAAGGCTGGCTTGATGATCACTCTGTCTATGTTGCACTTTCTCTGCCATTTTAGACAAGCTCTTGTAGAGGTAGTAGGATAGGTTGAGAGGTTTTACCCCTATGAAGTGCATGAGCAATCTGACATGATACTTGTACAATCTAGAAAATCTGCCCTCACATGTAAAGTACTTCATAATGAGCCTCATCAATGGAGCAAACTTATCAAGCAGCTGACCAAAAGGAAAAACTTTCTTAATGGCATCTTTGTAGTGACCTTTGATGAAGGGTTTGTAATTTTGCACATCCAAATCTAAGCTCTTAAACCATTTTTCAACACTGTTTGGTATCCCCGTAGTTGTAGTTATGGCCTCAGTTGAAATTGTGAAGTTTACCCCTGCAATGGTGACCTTATCTCTCCTAAGGTTAGTGGCAAACAAACTTGTCAATTTGGTATGATATTTCACTTGCTGAATTTGCTCACAAAACCCTAAACATCCTACATTTTGGAAACATTGCTTGGCCAGTGAAGAGGACATCAACTCATGAGTGTTGAGTGGCTCAAACTTTGATATTTGACCTCCACTGTTGCAAGATTTCCTTTCTCCCTCCATGTTGACAGTTTGCAAGACAAAACCCTAAAGGGAAAAATAGGGGAAGTAATTTATGGGATAGGATGAAGGGACTAGGGAGGGGATATGAGTGTAGGAAAATTTAGGGAAGTAGTCAGGGGTTTTAGGGAGCTTAGGGAAGTGGAAAGGGATGAAAAGGGTGTAGGATTTAGCCTAGGGAAATTATACACAGTCCTAGCCCTAAACTCTGCCCAGAACGCAGCGTAGAGCTAGGGTTTTGATGTAGGGGTTTGGGAAATGGGAGTAGGGGAATGTAAGGGTTGTGGGAAGGTTTTTTAAGTGTGGGGAAGGGTATAGTGTGTAGGGAATAGGTATTTTTACTTGCAAAATTGAAAAAAGAAACTTCACCCACCAAAATGCAGCGTGGGGACAAATGGAGGCTTTTCACCACAAAAACAAGGAAATAAAGTTGATAGGAGGTGTCAAGGGTCTTAACTTACTTGTAGACTGATGATGAAAACTTCAATTGACTTCAGAACCCTTGAAAACAAGTTTTATGGTTGTAGGAGTGAAAACGCAACATAGTGGTGAGAACACGGCATGGCAGCTTGGAGAAGGTGCCAATACTTCTTTGGAGTATCCTTTGATGCTGAAAGTGTTGAGAATAGCCTTTGCTGGTGAGTGAGAGCTCTTTGCAATGAAATGAGTGAGAGAAATGATTTTGATGGTCGTTTATAGCTTGTGGAAGTCAGTTTCTTCATAGTGGTGTGGGGGCCCACCATGTGCTTTTCACTTTTGCTTTGAAAACTTTGCAGCGTTGGAACATTAGAACATATTACATCAAATTTGAAATAAAATTACATGTGAAACAAAACTTTATGAGGAATTTTCCTATTACTACTTCATTTGTCGGATTTATTTATGAAATGAGAAATTTTGATGACTTAAACCCTAATGACCTAATGGTGACACTGAGTTGAATGAGGACCATGATGATATGACTGAGATGAAAATGGTGACTATGAAGTGATGACTCGTCCAACTGAGAGATGGCAATGACCAGCTCATGAAATTTTTTGAAAGGAGCAATAATAGATCTAGAAACACTAGCCAGGGAACAAATTTTTATTTGAAGACCTACTGAAACCATAAAAATTTGACTTGACACCCTAACAAAAACTTGTAAGAGCATATTTGATCATTGGTGACAGGCAAAACTAACTAACACTAACACATACACAAGACATAAATTCACTCCAATCATTTTTCACCCAGAATCTTCCACTAAATTCATAAATTTATACAAGAGTTACTAGTTCCAAGCATATAGAAACACTTGATTTCGAGAATTAGTGACCACTTAATGAGAATGAACACCTTTTTCCAAAGATTTTGGAGCTTAACTAGCTTGTGTCTTCCTAGATCTAACTCTTGAATCCAAAATCTCAATGCTCGAATCACACACACCACTCTGATTGTAGGTCTTCAACCATTGCAGAATGAATTATCAAAATTAAAGAAACAAGCAAAATTGATATCATTTCCTAGAGAGAGGCTAATAAATAGGAAACCATCACCCAATAACAATCCTTACAAAAAAATTGATGCAAATCCTAGGCGCAGGTGGTCAAGGAGAAGAAAACTCCCCCCCATCATTGGGTTGTAGTGGTAAAGACTAATTTTGAGGTGGAGAAGCAAGATAAGCCAAAGCATTCAATCTTTGGGACCAGCTCCAGATAGCTCTAGAGCAAGGCACCCCCAACCTGTCTGATTACCTCCTAGTCCCACAGGAATCTTAGAGATCTATTCAAATTTTCTTTCTTTCGACATCAGACGTTAGGAGTATCCCTCACTCCTACATCCCCCCCAAGATCATACAATCAAGCCCACTGTTGGTTCCAAAGGGCTTCGTCACCAAACCAGTGCTCAGTTCACCTCCCTCACCATCGGTCATTAGACTCAAGAGTCCTTTACATCTTTAGCTCCATCACCAAATCTTCCTATCTCACTCATTCTTTCTCGGTAGGCTACTAATAATTTCGTATTGTCCCGCGCTCTATTACATTATGTTATGGCAACACTACCACTTGTTTCTTTCTTTCTTTATGTTATTTTTCAGCATTCTCTAGGAACTACACTTGCACTCCTACATTGCATTCATACTAATTCAGTCCCATTGACCTAATTTTGTGGTCATTTTTTGGATTTTAATAAAATTATCTTATCTCATATGGCTTTGTGGACTCTCTAGACCCTTCCATCACTACATGACGAGCAAATTTTTGTTTATGAGACTTAGGAGATGAAAGATATTTCTTTAGATCATGCCTAGTTCACCTTTGACTCCCCTCTCATAATTCGTTTTAGGTCAGCGAGTAAACATCTTTGAGCCTTGAAAGCAAAGAAAAAACTTTTCTCCCTCACAAGCACAATCTTTCTTGACAAGTCCCTTAAATGACTAAAAATTGAAGATCTCAAGATGGCCAATCGAAGGTGGTGGCAACAAGTAAACAAAACAAATGGGTTGTATATCAAAACCTTCAACAAAGGATTCGATATTCTCTCCCAGGAAGGCCCATCCACGTCCTTTCAAATGACACCATCAACATGCCCCTACCAACTTTGGTAGCACCTCAATCGCCTGGTAGAATTACAATGGCATGATATCACCACCCCAAGTAAATTTTACGACGATATGGTTGGTCATGATTGAGCCCCAAGAACACTCCTTGTCTCGAGGTACAAAATGGAAACAACCTTGGATCAAAAAGGCTTATCGATGACATCTATTGGAGCTAAATGAGGCAAACAACAAGTTAATATAAAATTGGATCTCCCACTTTTCTAGATTATAGTGGCTTCATTTGTTCCCCTTGCAACAGGGGCACTAGTATGGTCAATATGTCTTGGGCCCTATCCCTCATCCTCATCCCATTTATAGTTGGAGATTTATTCAATAAGATCGATTGGCTTCTTCACCTTGTCCTGAGGATGAACCACATTAGTTGGTTTGAAACGTCGACCAAATCCTAATAATGTGATTAATCCGAAAAGACATTTATCTATTTTATGGATCACAAAAGTCTCAGATCTAACATTTTTGATCTAGTTGGAGACCCAAGAGACCATTCACCATGCCCCACAGCTACTTGGGAGCACCAAAGATTTGTGGTTGGAAAGCAAGGGGCCAACCCCTTGGTCATCATTATGAGAGCCCTCCTCTTCATCTTGGCACATGGAGGACTTATCTAGGCCTTCCAACGACCCTTTTCCACATACTTGCACCAGACACTTGGTAGTTGATCCAGGCCCCAGATGGGGTTTTGTCTCACCGAGGGAGACATGGGAGAGCTTGTATCATCATTCTAGCCCTCATAGATGGAGCATTGACATTTTTGATCTAGTTGGAGACCCATGAGACCATTCACCGTGCCCCAAAGCCACTTGGGAGCACCAAAGATGTTTTGCTTGGAAATCAAGGGGCCAACCCTTTGGTCATCATTATGAGAGCCCTCCTCTTCATCTTGGTACATGGCGGACTTGTCCAGGCCTTCCAACTGCCCTTTTACACCATTATTCTATCATTTTGGCCTCATTAGGAAGGCGTACTTAGTACTTTTGAGTTGTTTGGTGGGCTTGTCACTGATAGATATGTTATTTGCACATTAAAAGTTTATTAGGGGCTAGATTAGGCAAATTTGAACTTGTGAGAGGCTCATATAAATTGAAGAGACCTCATTTGTATTTGGACATCACACTTGGGATTTTCAACCCCTCTATTAGTTTGTGGAGTGATTTAGATGAGTAAATGCATTTTGATGTATGGAAATTTTTCGTTATCTCCCTTGGAGCTTCTAGTTGGAAACATTGTGGATGAATACATTCTTCATTGTCTTGTAAGTGCAATATAATGCTATATTTTGGTTTTAATGTATGTCTAATGCATGGAATTATTTTCTTGTGGTGAAATAATGTGCCCTAATTAATGTGAATTAGTGGTATCGTTGAAACTATAGGAGATTTTTGCATGTGTTACTCATTGGACAAAGAATGAATGAATGTTCCTAGGGGATAATTTGCATTTGTATCCTTCAAACTCCATAATAATTGCCATCGAAGTGTAAAATTCTAAAGTTGTCATGTAGTTGCATCCATAGATAGCGAAGTTGCTTCTTTAGGCCTCCTTAAAGAGCGAAGTTTCCCAAGTCAAGATCATTTTGACTCCAATCCTCCCAATTGCTAGGCATTGATCCTAGATCCTTGGTGATCACATTAACTCAACAAAATATCATTCTTTCACCTTTTTTCTTCCTCTTTTCTTCGTCCCTCTAAGGTTAAGAAGATTTTGTAGGGCTTGGTGCAAAATTTTGGGGAGGAGGAATTTTGGGATTTTTTCAAGACAAATTTCTTCATTTGTGTCTCCTCTAGGCATCCTCCAATTTTGAACGAATTCCGACGGTGTAATTTCAAATAAATTGATGCCCTAGCTATCACACCAAGTGGGAACCCTTGAAGCTCCTTTTGACTTGGGGATTTCTTGAAGGATTGCGCTTTTGTAATTCTTCATTCGAAACCTTTTCTCTTAACTGTAGTTGATCATTAGATGAGCCTTTACCTTGGGGTTTTTCATGGAAAGTCATCCTAGCTTCTCCCAAAGCTCACACTTTAATTGAATCTTCACATTGAATGAGCCATCCTTGCCTCACTTCAAACCCTAGTAAAAACATATTAATCACAAGTGAGGAAAATTGGAAGACTTGATCTTAGGCACTCATCATTATCAAACATTCCTGAGCCCAAAGTCTAGTCATCCTTCATAGGTCTTTCTTGGAGAGCCTTTTAGCTTCTAGTGAAGCATTTGAACCATTAATTGAGCCTCTCCTTTGAATGGGCCTTGGAAATCACACCGTACCTATCCATTGATCCTATCATCCTAGTGATTTCCTTTATACTGGGACTCGTCCCATCAGTGAAAATCTGTAAAGACCAGGGGACATTGACTGAGGTGGCAGTGGGTCTTTGTCTCGTTGTTGTCATTGGGTCTAGTAGCTGTCCCTTAGGTACCCCTCCTAGGACCCCTGCTGGATTGTGTGGCAACACGCACTAGGCCTCATATTTCCTTGCACACTTGAGGCTCTGTTTCCTTGCGCACTTGAGGCCATGTTTCCTTGCACCCTAGGCCTCGTATTTCCTTGCACAATAGCCCTCCCATTTCCTTGCACAATTCTTCTAAATCCTTGCACACATTTGCTCCTCAATCATGTGCACTCCACACACAAAGAATGATCTTTAAATTATGTGCCTTCATCCTTCTCTTTATAGATAAAATTCGATGCATGCAAGTGACCTAGTCGAATTTGAGTTCACACTAGTGTCACAAGTTTCCTTTGCTAGTTAGCTAGAGCAAGTCCAAGTTAACTAGCTCGAGTTCCTCCCTGATTTACTCTAGTTGCGATTGCAAGTTAACTGAGAACTCAACTCGTTCTCTCTCCAATCAACACTAAAGTCTTAACTCGTTCTAACTCAACTTATCACCGCCACCTCATACTGTAGTCTAGTTGAAGAAGACTCCAACTAACTGAAGCTCCAACTCTATGCATGCAAACTTGATGGCCATTCAAGTAATTTGGAAATCAACTCATTGTAACTGAAGTCTATCTCATGAACTCGCATCCATGCTAGAGAAAGACTAAGTCGAGGTCTTCACTGGCTAAGGCACAAGCCAAAAGACCTTCCATCGTTGCATTTTCAACACTTCCTCTTAGTGAGGAAGGGATTATGTACAACTCCTAACCTATCTCTAAAACAGACGAACCTGCCTCTTGCCAATGTCTGGGTCAAGAAATCTATTGTCTGCTCCTTTATTGGAGTGTACATTAGCTTCACTATCCCTTTCTACACACAGTCCCTGTGATGATGATACCCGACCTCAATATGCTTCGTGTTGAGATTTTGGGGTGTTGGGGTAGCATCGAATGTGCTCTAGCTCCCAAAATTTGTGGAGGGACTAGAGTACATAAGATCTCCAAGACCCAGAAAGCGTTTGAAGAAATTCCATCTGGTTTAAGAGATATTTAATTAATTAATATTTTTAATTAAGGACCCTAAGTCTAAACTCAGGAAAATTAAAAGATTAAAGGTAATTAAATTAAACATGTGATGAGAATAACTTAAGTGACATGGATCAAGCATCTTCTAATCTTAGCCATCGATTCAAGATTAGATCACGGCTGTTGATGTTTCAACGAGAAAAGTATAAGAAGAGGGCTTGGGGTCAGTTGAAGAACACACACACTGCAGAGCATTGAAGCTAAGTTGGAATTCTAGGGCGTGGTTTGCTAAGAATTTCAGAAGTGTTTCAGCGGCGGAGAGGGACAGTATTGGCGAGGGTGATGGTCTAGTCCTAGGCCAAGAGTACAACGAGGGCAAAGAAGCAGCAGACCGAAGCAGCACAGAGGCAGCAGCTCAGCCGAGAGCCCAGCAGGGGCAACACAGAGGCAGCAGGAAGCCAGGAAGGCTGACGCAGGCACAGCTAGGGCAGCGCAGGGGAAGCGTAACCCAATCTAGGGTGATGCAGGTCCTTCTTGAGCAGCGCAGAGGCTGACGCAGGTTAGCAGGGCTGACGCAGAGGGCTTCAGAGCAGCGTTGGGGTTTCTAGAGGTCGAAAAAGGTTGAGTTTTGTAAATCCCGTTAGAGGGTGTGAATTAGTTAGTTTTGTGTCTCCAGAATAGGGGTATAACTGCAATTTGTATTTCTCTATTGGGTTAACCAGTTGGGTGCCCAGATCTGTTGTACTTGGAATCTGTTTAATAATAAAAACCCTCTAGAGCTAGAAGACCGGTTTTCCCACATCGAGTTTTTCCGGGGACAGTTGTCCAGAAAATCCTTGTGTGTCACTTTGTCATTGTGCATGTTATTCAGTTCAGATCTGTTTGTGTAGGTTGTTAATGTATTTACTTCAATGTTAATGCTGAAGATTTCAAATTAATAACTTGTGTAAGTAGTAGAAGTAAATCAATAATATAACAGTAGGGTTTTTGTTTAAGCATATTCAGAAATTTTCACATGGTATCAGAGCGATTGCAGATCTGGCTGAATCTCCAGCAAGAAGGCTGAAGAATCTGTGTTGTAGAAAGCAGCAGCAGCAACAAATAATCCAGAGAGGGGCAGCGCAGAGCAGAAGGGCGCAGAGGCATTTAGGGCCACGCAGGGGCTGACACAGTCCTAGTGGGGTGACGCAAAGACAATGCAGAGCCTTCCAGAAGGACGCAGGAGCAGCCTGCGCTGCGCAAAGGCTGTGCTGGGCCAATATGCTCACGCAAAGGCTAGCCAGGGTGATGCAGTCCAAAATTTGGTTGATGTGCAGAGTGTCAAGAAACGGAAGCTAAGCTGTAGACCTTCAACAGTTGCTGGTGGGGTAAAGATTTTGCCAGTGCGGAATTTAGCCTAAGCTAAGTTGACAAAGAACGGGAGGAGAACAGCTTCTCAGAAGATTTCTTGCGAAAGAGATCTATAGATTGATCACAGGATCGAAGAGAGTTGATTACCTGTGGTTGGCAGACTTCCAAGGGAGGGAGTCAGTTGTCAAAAGGAGCGGAGGGTGCCTTTCTCGCCAAGGACCCT
Source organism: Pinus albicaulis (assembly GCA_034641835.2). Classification (NCBI taxonomy): domain Eukaryota; kingdom Viridiplantae; phylum Streptophyta; class Pinopsida; order Pinales; family Pinaceae; genus Pinus; species Pinus albicaulis. The sequence goes on from CM076572.1 coordinate 540,429,641, forward strand.
AGATCTGAGTCTCTGGCAGAGAGAGGAGGATCGCTTCCGACAAATATCTGAGCAGATGGCACCACATGGACTGCGTGATCAAGATAGGTTGGACGACCTATCCAACTTTGCAATCTAGAAGGCCAGAATCCTGGTAGTTCTTAAAGCATACAGCATAAGGGAGCATGCAGAGAAAGTCTTGGCTACACCGACTGATGAAAACTCCTGGAGAAGCGTAATGAAGTAGCGTCACATGCCAAGCTCTTCTGTTAATTTTGGACAACTAGGTCCAAACTCCATGTTGTGATGCTCAAATGAAGATCCCAATATTTTTATTGGACTCCTCTTTCGGAGAGGTGCAAGATCGATCTAAAGATCATCTTGATCCGATGAGCAGAACATTTATTTTGAATTTATTCAAAATATGTGCAGGTCGGCCTTAAGGTTTTGTGCCCCAGCGATTGTGTCACACACCCTCATTGGTCAACGTTGGAGGACATTTTCACTCATTTCATCCTCACACATTTCTCTCTCCTCATCTGATTGGTTCGATCACCTTAGAGGCTCTTCTCTTCTCACGTGGGAAATTTCAGCGAGCAGCAATTTTCAGTTTTCAACCTAGGGTTTCTGCAGCAACGTCGACTTTGGTCAACACAAGGTCAAACGGACCTGAAACTCTCCCAAAATTTCGATTTTCCAAATCCCCATTTTTTGGCAATATTCCCGAGGCTGGACGTTGACTTTGACTTGGTTGCGTTGACCTGGTTGTTGATGTTTGTGTTGACCATTGACTGACAGCATTGACTTTTGGTTGACTTTTGGGTTCACTGTTTTGGTTGTCCTAGAGGGTTGTGTGACACTTCTGGTTGGCTGACCATATTGAGACTTTGCTGGTTGAAGCATCCTGTTGACTGTCGTAACGCACCAACACACTTATATATTTCTGGCTTATCTTCTGTCGATCTACTAGTATGTTCTATCAACATTTTACTTTATTGTTTATGTTATCGCTGACTGATATTGGGATAACAAGTACAGTTGCATCAAGCATAGAACATCTACAAAAATTTACATGGTATCGGAGCTAAGGTGAAGACAAAGCCCTAGTTTGTAGCAATCATTGAAGAAGAGGATGGGTTCCTCAAACTACAATGGATTTAAGGCTGATGACAAATTGATTGGGAAGGATGAATTCCATGCCTGGAAGATGACATTGGATCTTAATTTGGAAGACCAAGATGTCATGGACTATGTGCAAGGTAAAATCTGTTGAAAAGTGTAACTAAGTTGGTCTTCATGTTGACTATGTAATTATGTAAAGAAGAAGACAATGATAATAAAATGTATTTTTGTTGTACTTGTTTCATGGGTTTCATGAACAAGATTTTATTATAGGTTATAGACTTCTTCTTGATGTCTTCTCGGTTTTTGTCTTCTTCTATAATTAAGTGTCATATACATGAAGGATTTAGTTTAGATGTTTATGCTCCAAAGACCTTGTGAAGAAGCTCACAAACAGCCCTCAAATAAGCTGGAAGACAAGCTCAAAAAGCATTGGAAGTCAAGCTCCAATACAGTGAAGACAGCCCTCTAACAATGCTAGAATATACATGAAGAAATACCTCATGAAATGCTCTTCATGTCAGCCTAAATATCAATGATGAAGTCAGCCTAATTCACAGAGATCAAGTTGGCCTTATACACAGCTAATAGGTCGGCCTAAAGTCAGAAATAACACTACTATATATACACACTACTGCGGCTATTTTGGAAGCATAATGATGCGGATATCTCTGAATTAAAAAGTGCGGATTCTTCTAAAATAGTGCGGACTATTTTGTGGAAGAAAGTGTGGAATTTAGAGACCGACAAAATGCGGATTGTTCTAAGACACCACAGCATAACGTAAGCAAGTTAAAGCTCTGTTCTGGGAACTACGCTAACACGGTAAATTGCAGATAGTTCTGGAAAGTGGACAGCGTGACAAGATCTGAATATAGTATAAGTTAAAGGCAGTGTTATAGTGTGGTTAAGTGCGGACTTCAAGCAAGGGTAAAGTCTGATATACATTCGGATTATATCACAGGAAGAAGGAAGTGCGGATTGGTCTGAAGGAAGCATACATATATATACAGTGTGATACTAACTGAAGAAATTATGATAAGTGCTATAACAGAAGTGCGGATTGTTTTGGGGCATCATTATGAATATACTAAAGATTTACCTTCCTGTTCTACAGTGCATAAAGAGGAAGGATTACACCTCAAGTGAAGAAGCTTCAGAGTTATGCAAAGTGAAAGTTTTAGTGTTGGTGCAGCTTAGTGCAAGTTGGTGCAGAAATGAATGATCAACGTTGAAGGCAGATAAAGAATAAGTGACAAGGTCTTGGAAGAATTCATAGGTCATGGTACTTGTCATTTGAAGATCTATAAGAAGAATTTCTCGTGGGTTTTCCTCTCCAAGAGGGAGAGGTTTTGCCCTGGCTCAAAGAGCCTAACTTTGTGTCTTTTGTGTTTTGGTAATTGGCTTGATGAAAGACTAAACAAGCTAAGTAAGAGAAGACATAAGTAACTCAAGTAAGTTCACAAGTAATTATCAAGAAGAGAATTTGAATTTGAATTAATTATCGTATTCTTTGTAGTTTTGCTTTTCCTGCTCTTATAAAGAAAGGGGACCGTTTGGTCCACCAGCTAGTATGTTGTAATCATTGTAACCAGCAGTCCCATTGACCTTTTTGTAGTCATTCGTTGGACATTAATAAAATTATCTTGTCTTATCTTATCAACAAAATCCAAGAGCCTCCATCCACTGCAACTGCTGCTGCCAAAACAAAGTATAAGAAGGGGGAAATCAAAGCAAAGCTGATGATAAGGGACTCAATTCATAAGAGTCTCGTTGCCTACATCCCTGAGCTGGACACATCCAAGGAGATAGATGTATGATAAGTTGGTCCACATGTTCAAGACAACAATGTGAATCAAGTCCTATTCCTCAAGAATCAATTGAAGAATCTGAAGAAAGGCAAGGATGAGTCTGTTCAATCATATTTTCTGAAGCTGACCGAGATCAAGAATAATCTATTGGCTATTGGGGAGACAATCGCTGATTGAGAGATGGTACTCACCGCACTTAGAAGTCTCTCATCCAAATGGCATGTATTCAACACTACCATTCTTAATAATAATGGGATACTGATTTTGACGAAGTACTATCGAGATGCGTACAAGAAGAGACAAGGATGAAGGAATATGAAAATGAAGGAAATGTTGCTTTCGTTGCTCATTCTAAGAAGAAAAACTTTGGTGGTCCAAGGAACAAAACAAGAGCAAGGGCCCAAGGAAAGAAAGGCAAGTGTTACACTTGTCACAAGCCAGGTCACTATGCTAGAGAATGCCCTTTCAAGAAGGATTCTCCCGATGATAATGACAACAACAACAACCGGAGGAATGGCAATCAAAGGAACAACAGGTTCAAGGGGAAGAGAAAGGCTCCCTCCAGCGGAAATGGTCAACCTTTCAAAAGGTCGAGAAATTCCAGGTATGAGGAATCAAATGTTGTTGATAAAATAAATTTCATTCTTGTATCCACCCTCTCTGTTGCATCTCCACCCGACACTATGGATGTCTGGTTGATAAATAGTGGTGCCTCGAGGCACACCATTGGGTTCAAGGAAGCACTTTCTGATATGGTTGAGAAGGATACTAATCTGGAAATTATCCTTGGAGGCAATGCCACATATCCCATGAAAGGGACAGGGACTGTGACCCTCCACTTGTCTCAAGGTCAAGTCCTCCGCTTGCAGGATGTATTATATGTACCCGATTTGAAGAAGAACCTTGTGTCTATCTCCGCCATGGAAGACAAAGGTTTGAATGTCGCATTCATTGCTGGGAAGGTACGTATCTGGAAGAAGAACTTCAAGGAAGCTATCACGATTGGGTTTAGAGTTGATACACTCTACCAGTTTGGAGGAAGTCCACTAGGAGCAATGACGTGTGATACTATCCGACACACTGAACTATGGCATCAGAGGTTTGGACACCTTCACTATGAAGCCCTTCCTGAAGCAAGGAAGGTTGTGATGGGGATGTCTGAATTCTCAAATAATCATGAAGGTGTATGTCAGGGTTGTGCCGAAGGAAAGCATACAAGGGGACCTTTCCCCTCAAGTGTCACAAAGACATCTGATGTCTTGCAATTGATACATTCTGATCTGTCTGGTATGCTGCTCGTGACATCCTTGGGAGGATGTTCTTATTATATGACATTCATAGATGACTTCTCTTGCAAAACCTGGATATACATCTTGAAGAAGAATGATGAGGCTTTCATGTGGTTCCGTACCTTCAAAGCCTTGGTGGAAAATCTGACAAGAAAGAAGATCAAGATATTGAGGACCGATAATGGCACTGAATATGAGACGAACGAGTTCAAGAATTTTTGTAGAGAAGCTGGCATCAAGAGGGAGACCACAATTGTCTATACTCCTGAGCAGAATGGTGTTGCCGAACGAAAGAACAAGACCATTGTGGAAGTTGCCCGTGCCATGTTATGTGACCAGGGTCTACCGAAGTTTCTGTGGGGAGAAGCTGCGAACACTACTGTGTACATACAAAACCGATGCTCGCAGTCCGCTCTGGACTCCAAAACTCCCGAAGAAGTTTTCTCTAGTAAGAAACCTGACGTCTCACATTTCAGAGTTTTTGGATGTCTTGTTTATTTTCATGTGCCAAAGGAGAAGAGGAGAAAGATGGATGCTTCTGGAAAGAAGGGAATGTTTGTGAGCTACAGCGAAACTTCAAAGGCCTATAGAGTCTATGTGCCCGGTCAAAGGGAAGTGGAGATATGCCACGATGTTACCTTTGACGAAGATGCTTCCCTGAGGAAAGTAGTCAATCTTCTGAGATCTGAGGAAGATCATGAAGCAAGGCCTGGAAATCAAGAAGGACAGAAGGATGAGACGATGCTCGATGTTGAAGGACCTGTTGGGGTTCCTGTGTTTTGGCCAGATTGGCAAGACCAAAATACAAGACAACATAAAACCACTTTGGGATCCTAGGATCTAGCCCTCCTGGATCCAGAGAGGGATCTCTCTATAAAAGGCAAAGAATAATATGTCTTTGAAGCTCAAATATGAGGTATTAGGCTAGGTATGAGGCATAAGGGGTTTTTAGATGATTTGGTTGTTGGGTTGGAGATCATTCACTGAGAAGGTTATGTAGGATGAAAAGGAACAAAGTAGTAGGATGTTTCGGCAAAAGAAGATAGGTCAAGAAAGTGTCAATCCATTGAGCTATGGAGTCATGAAAGGGAATTACTTGCATAACAACCAACCAAGGGTTTCCATAGGGCAAGTCATCTATACTAAAGGATCTTTTTGATAAATGGTGGAATGGAACATTAAGGAGTGAGGTGAAAGAAGAAAAATAACCCGAGTGCAGTCTGGAGATCAGATAAGGACTTTTAACCTATCCTGCTTTGACATACTCAAGGGAAACTCTCAATGAAGGCACAAAGTAGCTTAAGATCAGGTCAGAGGTCATTTAACTCCAGGCCTGCTTTCAGCATACTCTAAAGGGAAAAACAGTTAAGATTTAACACGAAGCAAGGCCTAAGATCAGAGAAAGACTTTTAACCTTCAATGCTTTTGACACTAGCTCAAAGGGATCTTAGAAAGGCCAATCTGTTGGAAAAGGATCCTAGTGGACAGTGCTAACTCTAAATCCCCAGTATCCCAATTCTTCCAGCTTAAACCCAACAAGAACATCTAAGCAACAAACTCCGAAGTCAAACATCAGTAAATATGGGCATGCCAACATCTTGACTGGTTGAATTACATGAATTTGTTCTCAGATAGACAATCAGCAGAAAACATCAAAGATAAGAAGAGCAAGAAAGCATTAGGGTACTATGCAGGAGTATATCCTAAGCCAAATTACTAATTCTTATCAGAGAATAATGAACAGTGTGATTAAACATGAAATATGTGAGGAAAACATCACCCGTAATATAGACTAGGATCCTGTGAAATTTGCTTGTTCAATTGATAAGCAAAACCAGTCACATACTTTGAGCTCAATGGCTATTACATTCCAAACTTCTCCTCCCAGCCTACTAAATTACAAACTACTAAGCTACTTCCCCCAATAACAGTTCTAACAGTGAATAAAATCCCTATCAACCAACGACAACCTTTACAATGTATTCTTCAGGGGTTCTTATAGGAGAATGAATAACTGTGGTAGTAGATGTAAATTTACTTGATTCATTAAGACAGAGTGGAGGCAGTGTTCGTGCCCATTCTGCTTAATGGCTCTATATTGACATATTGGTACTCTTTAGGTTGTGCAGAAGTTTTGTCAGGTTGACATTAACCTCAGATGTGTTCTTTGAAGTCCTCTCTGACTGTAAGGCACTCTGTATTGTTGTCTGAAATAAGTAACATGGATGGAAAATCTGCAGGTCTCCATACTTCCATAACTGTTGTCCTGATAGTTCTTTAGAAGCTTCTGTCAGTGCAATAACTGTTTTGGGGTTCGATGGGAGATGGTGGAAGTCGGGTAGATAGTCCTTTCTGGAGAAAATACGTTCTGCTGATGCTGAAAGCACTGATATGACTTGTTTATGTGCTTTAGGCTTCATTAAGCCTCTTAATCCTCTTCATGATCTTCATATGTGTCCTTTGAGCTTTAAACATTGAATTATAGGCGTTAAATCTTCAATAAGGAGCCTAAATCCTTTAATTCCACCTCTGATACTCTTTGTCGCTTTTGTGACTGTCTCCGTGTGTGGAAATGGAGTTTTAACGGCGCTGGATGGTCTTATAGAGTTAATCACTGGTCCTTTAATGGGATTTTCGTACAGGAGTCTTCCCAGGCATTCACTCTGCAATCTCTGGCTCAGAAAATGACCTTCTCTGCGCTCTATGTCACTATGATAGTGACTGTGAGCAACAACAGTTTTCACCGTCTGCAATCCTGCAAAACACACAAATATGTTAAGAAAATCCATGCGGGAATGGTGGTGGATGCTGTGGAGGATCGTGGGAATGGCAGCGCAGCAGTGGAAACAGTGGCTGTAGTGGAGAAAAAGGTGAAAATTGGAACATGATGGTGAGAAAATGACCTGATGGAGGTCTGGTGAAGAAATGCTTCAAAATCGTCCGATTAGGTTAGATGGAGGTGATCAACGATGGTGATTAACTGATGGAAAGGCCTTAGAAGGTCGGACGGAAAGAATAAACTTTTTAATGTGAAACATTAAAGTTTACACTTTGGCGAAATACAAAGGAAATTGATGAAAATCAAATGAAATGGGCTTTGAATGGTGGGACCGGCATGGGCGGAGGGTGATTGAATATGGACCGTTAGATCTCAGGAGGAGATCAACAGCTGAGATGTCCCGATGAAGCTCTATGGTAGCCGGATGAAAAAGATATGAATGTAATGTGCGATAGAATGAGGGTTGTTGATCTATATCGATCAATGGTTGGGATTGCATGGAAGGGCTTTCGGAGGCAGAAGAGGGGGAAGTGGTTTTCAGAGAAAACAACTATTTTCGTGCAGCCAAAAAGCGGTTTTGAAATTTGCCCAAAATAACGCGATATCGCTTGTCGGCCGACAAGTGGCAAAATAAAACCGCCCATATCGCGTGATTTCAAACTGTTAAAGCTCGAACACCAAAGTTACGCAATATGGTTGCTGGTCGTTGGATCTAGGACTGTGAGATCTAATGGTGGTAGATGGAGCGCGATACGGGGACATGCGCGGTTGGTAAGGTGGGGGAAAGTCGAAGGCGGTTTGAACATGGGTCATCGGATCAAACGGGATGGACGACTGCGATCCAATCGCAATCGGAGAACACAAGGGCCAAAACTCCGATGGGTTTATGTAGCGATTGCGCGTGGACCGTCGGATCGGCGGAAGATCGACGGTCGCGATTGGACCGGGGATGGCCAATCGGGGACACAGGGGCGGTGAGAGGGCAAATCCTGGCCGTTGGTTCTTGTGGATTCAACGGCCAGGATCCAATCGGGAGTCGGCCAATTGGGGAAGCAAAAGTGGCACCTTTAAAAATTTGCGATTGGCGATTGGGGCGGCGATGTGATGGTCGTTGGATTACATAAGGATCAACAGTGGAGATCTTGGCGGAGGCCGATAGACCAAAGAACTCATCGCATCGGAATGTTCCATATAACAAAGAAAAAACGCTCCCGACCAATCCTCCGATTGCAATAAGCACTCAAGGGCTTAGCGCCTGGTCTTGGCGCTGGGTTTCATGAAGGGGAAGTGGTTAGGGGCTTAGCCGAAAGAGGCTAAAGCTTGTAATGAAAAATAAGTGTTTTTAAGCCAAAAAGAGGGTTTCTAAGGCTTAGAGAAGGGTTCTGGTAGGGGGAAAAAGGGGGTTTTCCACCAAATGAAGGGATTTCACATGGTTTACAAAGGGGAATTAGATGGTTTAGAAGACTTAGAAAGGGATTTTGGGGGTTAAAGGGGAAACTTTGAGAAGGGGAAAAAGGGTTAAAATGGGGAAATTTGCAGGGAGACAAGGGAGCAAATGGAGGCTTTTCTGAGCATAATTTTTTCACAGACAGTGAGGCTTTTTTGATGGAAATAGCAGTGAAGACAATTCAAAGGGCAAAAGACAAATGGAGGCTTCAAGAATGATAGGTTTACAAGGGAAATGCATCTCTTGAAGACTCAGAAACATTTTAGCCACCTGTTTGCTTGTCGAAAAATTCATAGTTGGCTAACAGGACCGATGGACCCAATTGATCCACCTCCTTCGATTGGGAAGAGACCATCATGGCTCAGGGACACTCTCAAGGGTGTCGAGGGAGATATGGCCCCAAGGAGGACATTCCGTGAAAGCAAGAAGCCGAATAGATACCAAGGGTATCTAGCAGCCATGAGTATTATCATACAATCTGAGCCTGGATCTTTTGAGGAAGTTGTAAAGCATCAATTCTGGAAGGATGCTATGCACGAAGAGTATGAGTCCATAATGAAGAAAGATGTCTGGGATGTGGTTCCAAGACCGGAGGACAAAGCAGTTGTCACCTCGAAATGGCTGCTGAAAAGTTCAAGGCAAGATTCGTTGCCCGTGGCTTCTCTCAAAAGGAAGGCATAGACTATGATGATATATTTGCACTTGTGGCCCGATATACCACCATCCGATCTATCATATCCCTTGCTGCTACGCAAGGTTGGAGTCTTCATCAGATGGATGTGAAGACCGCATTTCTGCATGGTGCGATAAAGGAAGAGGTGTATGTGGAGCAACCTCTGGGGTTCAAAGTCCAGGATCGGGACACCCATGTCTGCAGGTTGAAGAAAGCCCTCTACGGGTTGAAGCAAGCACCCAGAGCTTGGTACGAGAGGATAGTTAGCTACCTGATGAAGCTAGGCTTCACTCGTAGTAATGCTAATCCAAACCTTTACTTCAAGGTTGATAGAGAAAAGCCTCTCATTTTGGTGTTGTATGTGGACGACCTCTTCCTGACAGGTGTTGACCATCTCATTCATCAGTGCAAGAGGGAGCTCGCTTCTGAGTTCGAGATGAAGGACCTAGGACTGATGCACTACTTCCTAGGCCTAGAGGTCTGGCAGAGACCTGGCAAGATTTTCCTTTCTCAAGGAAAATACATTGTGAAGCTTCTGGAAAGATTTGGTATGGTGGAATGTAAGTCTATGTCAACACCGATGGAGCTCAACTTTAAGAAGTTGGGTGGCAGCGTTGCTGGGCCCATGCTAGCAAATCCTACTGAGTATCGTCAACTCGTAGGGGCCCTGATGTTCTTAGTGAACACCTGTATGGACGTATGTTTTGCAGTGAACACTTTGAGTCAACATATGGTTGAGCCTCATCAAACTCGCTGGGTTGGTGCCAAGAATCTGTTGAGATATCTTCGGGGCACGATAAACCATGGGCTGAGATACACTGTCGGGAGCGTGACACTCCATGGATATACTGATGCCGATTGGGCTGGCAATGTGGTGGATCGTAAGAGCACATCGGGATGTTGCTTCACACTTGGTTCTGCTTCGATATCATGGATCAGCAGGAAGCAGAAGTCGGTGGCTTTAAGCACCGCGGAGGCCGAATACATTGCAGCAAGTATGGCTTGTTGTGAAGCAGTTTGGTTGCGAAAGCTCTTCAATGAGTTGTTCAGGCGTGTGCTAGATACCACCATGATACTCTGTGATAACCAGAGTGGGATTCGGTTGTCTGAGAATCTCGTGTTCCATGATCGATCCAAGCATATTGATATCAGGTACCACTTTATCCAGGATATGGTACAGCGAGGCGCCGTAAGGCTCGATCATATAGGAACTGATGAGCAGGTCGTCGATATTCTCACAAAGCCCCTGGGGAAGGTCAAGTTCCTAACCTTCCGTGAGAATCTTGGTATCGTGGAACAACCCTATGCTGAGGGTCATGTTGGACGATGAGCTCTGGGAGCTCTGGGAGCTCTGGGGGGCTTTGGGGATAGCTTCTCAGAGCTATAAGCAACCACAGGGTTAGGCTTGTCGAACCTTGTTGTTGTGCTTCTTCCCCACCATTATGATGATTGAGTTGGTTCACCTCTCATTATATGTCCCCATATGCATCCTACCCATTGAGTTCAAGGCTCATGGGAAGTACCTCTCATTTGGCCAGTGAGGTGGGAAAAGCTAGAGACTAGTAGCGAAGACTGAGGGACGCATCAAAGATTACCGTACTCTCTATCTAGGATGGCACGGCCCAACCACTTGATCTGGGATCAAGTATAGTGAGGTTTCGAACCTCCTACTGACTACGGGTCAGGTAAACCAACTTCGAGTTGGTATGAGACTCTTTGTGAGTCCTATAGAGGTTTGGAACCTTTGGGCTGAATCTATCAACCGGGAATGATGTCTTTGGGACTGACCCACTTCTGTTCTAAAATAAAGAAGCCAGCAAAGCAAGTTACAGTGGGATGACGCACGATATTTGGATTGCACAAGTGGATGGAGTTCTCCCTAGTTGAGAGGGAGTGTTAATTTTGGACAACTAGGTCCAAACTCCATGTTGTGATGCTCAGATGAAGATCTCAATATTTTTATTGGACTCCTCTTTCGAAGAGGTGCAAGATCAATCTAAAGATCATCTTGATTCGATGAGCAGAACATTTATTTTGAATTTATTCAAAATATGTGCAAGTTGGCCTTAAGGTTTTGTGCCCCAACAGTTGTGTCACACACCCTCAATGATGGATATATATTGGTCAACGTTCAAGGAAGATAAAGAAGGAAGAAGAAGAAGATGGCATCAAAGAGGCAGCAAGGGAAAAAGAAGCGTGATTTGTCAAAGATCAAATGTTTCCAGTGCAATGAACTCGGTTCGGACATTTCGCCAGCAATTGTCCTCAGAAGAAAAAGGACAAGGAAGCTTATAGTTCCAAGACTATTGTAGCAGACGATGGCTCTGAAGATGACGTAGCCATAAGCGCTCATAAACCACAAAAGTGGGGCGATCTTGATCTGTAGAGCAGCTACAGAGTGGAGGCGAGTTCCTTGAGTAGCCTAACTCTTGGACCACATACAAGCTACAGGAGCCTTAAGACGGTAGCAGGACAAGTGGAGCAGTGGGTGCAGAAGATCACCGATGAAGCAGAGGCAGAGGCTGACACGCTAACAAGGGAGCAGTGCAGTGCACATACAGCAGCATCGTAGAGGCAGAAGCACAGAGACACCGCAGAGGAGGCTTGCCTACGCAGTGTACTGTTGTGGCAGCACAGAGGCTTCAGGAGGACAGCACAACGTAGATGCAGCAACAACGTAGAGGCAACAGCGCAGAGGAGGTATGCTTATGCAATGCAGAATTGTAGCAGCGCAGTAGCCTCCGGAGGACAGCGCAGAGCAACAACCTATAAGCTTCAATGATGAGATGCAGCCCAGCTGACTTGTCTGTCAAAGATTTGGTGATGGACCTTCAGTTGCTTACTCTCAACAACTAAGTTGTGCAGTAGTTGGCAGCACGATGCAACAATTTGAGAGAGAGTTGCAGTACGGATATAGCAGTGACAGTGGCAGAGTCATGGGCAGCATTACAAAAGAGCAGCAGCAGCGCAGTGATGAAGGGCAGCAAGCCAAGCATCAACGCAGAGGCCAACACCAGAGATCAGAACAGCCTTCGAGGTGAAGTGTTTTGCTAGAGCACATTCCTTGCTAAGAGGGAGTGTTGAGATTTTGGGGTGTTGGGGTAGCATCGGATGTGCTCTAGCTCCCAAACTTTGTGGAGGGACTATAGTACATAAGATCTCCAAGACCCAGAAAGCGTTTGAATAAATTCCATCTAGTTTAAGAGATATTTAATTAATTAATCTTTTTAATTAAGGATCCTAAGTCTAACTTAGGAAAATTAAAAGATTAAAGGTAATTAAATTAAACATGTGATGAGAATCACCTAAGTGACATGGATCAAGCATCTTCTAATCTTAGCCATCGATTCAAGATTAGATCACAGCCGTTGATGTTGCAACGAAAAAAGTATAAGAAGAGAGCTTGGGGTCCATTGGATGGCAGAGCATTGAAGCTAAGCTGGAATTCTAGGGCGTGATTTGCTAAGAATTTCAGAAGTGTTTCAACTGCGAAGAGGGGCAGTATTGGCGAGGGGGATGGTCTAGTCCCAGGCCAAGAGTACAACGAGGGCAGAGAAGCAGCAGATCGAGGCAACGTAGAGGCAGCAGCTACGCAGCTCAGCCGAGAGTCCAGCAGGGGCAGCGCAGAGGCATCAAGAGCTATGCAGGGCTAGAAAGGGCAATGCAGAGGCAGCAGGAGGCCAGGAAGGTTGATGCAGGCCCAGCCAAGGCAGCGCAGGGGCAGCATAACCCAATCTAGGATAACGCAGGCCCTTCCTGAGCAACGCAAAAGCTGACTTAGGCCAGCAGGGCTGACACAAAGGGCTTCAAAGCAACGTTGGGGTTTCTAGGCTGAGTTCTGTAAATCCTGTTTGAGGGTGTGAATTAGTCAGTGTTCTGTCTCCAGAATAGAGGTATAGCTGCAATTTTTATTTCTTGATCGGGTTAACCAGTTGGGTGCCCAGATCTGTTGTGCTTAGAATCTTCTTAATAATAAAAACCCTCCAGAGCTAGAAGATCGATTTTCCCACATTGGGTTTTTCCAGGGACAGTTGTCCAGAAAATCCTTGTGTTACTTTATCATTGTGCATGTTATTCAGTTCAGATATGTATGTGTAGGTTGTTAATGTATTTACTTCGATGTTAATGCTGAAGATTTCATATTAATAACTTCTGTAAGTAGGAGAAGTAAATCAATAATTTAACTCAGAAAATTTCACAATTGGAGCGATCATGAAACAGTAGATTCTCAAAGAGCTTAATGCAACTTTGATTGTCATAGTGTATCACAGTTGGCTCCATCCCCTGCCTAAAAACTCCCACAAGCAACTTCCTCATCTAGATAGCTTCACATGTTGCCAAATTGGCAGCCATGTACTTAGCCTCTGCTAAACTGAGTGCAACCAATCTTTGCTTCCTATTGAACTACGAAATAGTTGCCTAACCAATGATGAAGACGCAAGCTAAGGGGGCTAGTCCCTAAAGGTGAAAGGTGAAGGATGTAGGGAAACTTGTTGGCAACCAACAAATTCTACGAGATGCACTTAGTTATCTTATGAAATTGATTATCACTAGTTTGCAAGTGTGATTAATAAGCGATGTATTAGAGATCTTGATTAGATTATATTCTTAAGACACTTCGAGATTTAACAATTAAGAGACTAGTGCCTACAATAACAATGCTCAAGACAATATATTCTTGCACAACGGATGGACTAATCAAGTTACAAGATACAAGTGTTACTTAAGGAAGTTAACTTGACAATCAGAATTACGAGCAAGAAGAGAAACTGCAAGAACTTTTACCACAGGTGATTTATAGATAAGCAATACGATCAACACTAGATAAGCTACAATTAATGAAATTAGGCTCACAGTTCTAATTACCAATGGATGCAATGCGAGGTGAGATGCAAGACTTGGTTGATTTTAAATCAAATGCCTATTCTAAGTGAAGCCTTCTTACTAACTATTTGGAGCTCTTCAAAAGTGCAAGATGTAGAGAGAAGGTTCGGGGAAGGAGGCTTAGGTCTCATTAGCAATACCTACCCTTACTTCTAATCACCCAAGTGCCTCCGTTCCTACAAGGGATTGTCCGCAAAAGAATTGCAAGGTCACCTGTGTTATCTACAAATGAGGGTCTAGATTCATCAAGCTCAATTAAGAAGGTGGTCCTATCTTTCTATAAACCAAGCTTCGGCTTGGAGGTAAGTTTTAAATATGCAATTCTACAACTAGAACGCAAATGCAAACAATGAACTAGATTTAATATGCTCCAATTGTAAGATTACAAATCTTATGCTCTCAATGAAATTTAAACTTCAAATTTAACAATGATTAGAGATTTTGCAAGATAATACCCTTAGCTCAAAAAGACCATGAATTGCAACATTAAGCACATGAATCCAAGGATGAACAGCTAGGAAAAATTCATAAGATTTGCAATTAGAAACAATCACCTAGCAGCTTATCCTCAATGCACTTATTAGAACTTTCTAATATCAATAACACTTTATATAGCAATGAGCACAAGAAAGAATGCTAACAGTGATATCTAAATAGGAAGAAGGCTAAGAAGTATATCCAGTCTATCAATGAGATGCCAAGATGCAATAAAGAGTAACCAAACCAATATGCTAGATATGCAATAATGAGAGAAAGAGAGGTTAATACATCAATTATCTTCAAAGACACCAATGAAGATCTTTATGCCACTTAAATGATCAGACCTTCACAAGAGAGACCGACCAACAATTAACACAATATTGGTTCCAAAATCACTTAAAAACATTAACCATTCGAGTGACAAAGCCCTTAGCTATTACAAGATAAATTTTTAGGCTTATTAGGCTAGTTAGAATTAGATGCTAACACTTCTTTTAAATCTGATCAGACCTCTTTAAATGATGATATCAGTCAGAAAAAAAAAATGCTTATAATGTATTCCAAACATATGCAATGATGCTTTCAAGCTAAGATATGAAAAATTAATGGAGTGTTAGGCCCCTTATATCTGTTCCTTACACTGTCATGCATATATCAGACTTCTGAAAAATGTGTATCAGACCTTAGACATTCATTAAATAATCATCAATACAAGAAAGCAATGATTAGGCTTTAGAGTATTACCCTTTAGGTGTGTAAATTTTTGATAGTGTTCTATGCTTGATACAAATTTACATGGTATCAGAGCCCTAGAAGTTTGAAGTAAATTTGCATCAAGCATAGAACACTTTCAAAAATTTACATGGAATCAGAGCGGGCTTCTTTCAAACCAACGAGGTGCCTTGAAGCACCACTATCTATAAACCAGACATCCAGAGTGTCTGGTGGAGACGCAGCAAAGAGGGCAAATACAAGAATGAATTCATTTCTTTTATTGTCAACATCATTAGATTCATCATACCTGGAATTTCTTGACCTTTTGAAAGGTTGCCCATTTCCATTACGACCAGAGGGAGCCTTCTCTTCCTTTGAACCTGTTGTTCCTTTGATTGCCATTCCCCCTGTTGTTGTTGTCATCATCCCCTAGCGAATCCCTTCTATTAGGGCATTCTCTAGCATAGTGGCCAAACTTGTTACATGTGTAACATCTTCCTTTCTTTCCTTGGCCCCTGCTCTTCCATGGTTCCTCAGACCACCATTGTTCTTCTTCTTAGCACGAGCAGCTAAGGCAGCATTACCTTCATTTTCATATTCCATCATTCTTGTCTCCTCTTGGGTGCATCTCAACAATACTTCATCAAAATCAGGAATCACATTATTATTGAGAATGGTAGTATTGAACACATGTCATTCAAAGGGGAGACCTCCAAGGGTAATGAGAACCATTTCTCGATCAACTATTGTTTCCCCAATAGCGAGAAGGTTATTCCTGATTTTGGTCAACTTCAGAAAATAGGATTGAACGGATTCATCCTTGCCTTTCTAGAGATTCTTCAATTGGTTCTTAAAGAAAAGAACTTGATCTGCATCGTTAGCCCTAAACATGTTGACCAACTTATCATACATCTCTTTAGATGTGCCCAGCTCAAAGACGTAAGCAACCAGACTTTTATGGATGGAATCCCGGATAATCAGCTTAGCTTTGATTTCCCCTTTTCTATACTTCGACTTTGTGGCAACGGGCGCAAATGATGGAGGCTCTTGGATTTTTCCTTGCACATAGTCCATGACAGCTTGATCTTCCAAGAACAAGTCTAAAGGCATCTTCCAAGCATGATAGTCAGACTTGACAGTCAACTTATCATCAGCTTTGAAGCCATTATAATTTGAAGTACCCATGGGTCCTTGACAAATGCTACTTCTTCGGTGATTTCTCTCAACACAAGCTTGGGCTTTCTCTTCACCTTAGCTCTGATACCATGTGTTGACTCAAAGTGTTCATTAGAAAACATATCTCCGGACGAGAGTTCACTAAGAACATCAACGCTCCTACGAGTTGACGATACTTGGTAGGATTTCCCAATGCAGGCCCAACAGCGTTTCCACACAACTTCTTGAAGTTGAGTTCCATCGGTGTCGACACGGACTTACAATCCACCATACCAAATCTTTCCAGCAACTTCACAATATATTTTCCTTGAGAGAAGAAAATCTCACCAGGTCTCTACTAGACCTCCAAGCCTAGGAAGTAATGCATCAGTCCTAGGTCTTTCATCTCGAAATCATAAGCGAGCTCCCTCTTACACTGATGAATGAGATGGTCAGCACATGTCAGGAAGAAATCGTCCACATAGAGAACCAGAATGAGAGGCTTTTCTCTATCAACCTTGAAGTAAAGGTTTGAATCAGCATTACTTCGAGTGAAGCCCAACAATATCAAGTAGCTATCTATCCTCTCGTACGAAGCCCTAGGGGCTTGTTTCAACCCATAGAGGGCTTTCTTCAACCTGCATACATGAGTGTCTCTATCCTGGACTTCGAACCCCAGAGGTTGCACCACATACACCTCTTCCTTTATCGAACCATGCAAAAAAGCGGTCTTCACATCCATCTGATGGAGACTTCATCCTTGCGTGGCAATAATAGATCGGATGGTGGTATAGCAGGCCACAGGTGCAAATATATCATAGTAGTCTATGCCTTCCTTTTGAGAGAAGCCTCGGGCAACGAATCTTGCCTTGTACTTTTCAGCACTACCATAAGATCCATGCTTGATCTTATAGAGCCATTTCTAGGTGACAACAGCTTTGTCTTCCGGTCTGGGGACCACATCCCAGACATCATTCTTCATAATGGACTCGTATTCTTCGTGCATAGCATCCTTCCAAACTTGATGCTTTATGGCTTCTTCAAATGATCCAGCCTCAAATTATACGATTGTACTCATGGCTGCTAGATACCCTTGGTATCTATTCGGCTTCTTGCTTTCACGGAATGTCTCTCGGCATCCTCGAGAGTATCCCTAAGCCATGAGGGTCTTTTCTTCATTGAAGGAGGTGGATCAATAGGGTCCATCGGTCCTTCAACATCGAGCACCATCTCATGCTTCGGCTCTTCCTGCTTCCCTGTTCTTTCATCATTGTCTTCCTTGGAGCTAGGAATATTTATCACTTTCCTGAGGGAAGCATCTTCATCGAAGGTGACATCGTGGCATATCTCCACTTCTCTTTGACCAGGCACATAGATTCTATATGCCTTCGAAGTTTCACTATAGCCCACAAACATTCTCTTCTTTCCATAAGCATCCAACTTGCCTCTCTTCTCTTTCGGCACATGAAAGTAAACGAGACAACCAAAAACTCTAAAATGAGAACCATCAGGTTTCTTACCAGAGAAGACTTCTTCGGGAGTTTTGAATCGAGAGCGGCTTGCGGGCATCGATTTTGTACATACACAGCAGTGTTCGCAACTTCTCCCCATAGAAACTTTGGAAGACCTTGCTCACATAGCATGGCATGGGCAGCTTCCACAATGGTCCTATTCTTTCTTTCAGCAACGCCATTTTGCTCAGGAGTATACACGATTGTGGACTCCCCCTTAATGCCAGCTTCTCTGCAAAAGTCATTTAAGTCGTTTGACTCATATTTGGTGCCATTATCAGTCCTCAAAATCTTGATCTTCCTCTCTGATTTGATTGAGAAGGATACTAATCTGCAAATTATCACATTCACTGGGTTGGTGCCAAGAATCTCTTGAGATATCTTCGGGGTACGATAAACCATGGGCTGAGATACATTGTCAGGATTTTAAGACTCCATGGATACACTAATGTTGATTGGGTTGGCAATGTGGTGGATCGCAAGAGCACATATGGATGCTTCTTCACACTTGGGTCTGCTTCGATATCTTGGATGAGCAGGATGCAGAAGTCGGTGGCTTTGAGCACCGCTGAGGCCAAATACATTGCAGCAAGTATGGCTTGTTGTCAGTGAGTTGTTCGGGCATGTGCTAGATACCACCGTTATCCTTTGTGATAACTAGAGTGGGATTCGTTTGTCAGAGAATCCCGTGTTCCACGATTGATTCAGGCCTATTGATATCAGGTACAATTTTATCCGAGATATGGTACAATGAGGCGTCGTAAGGCTCAATCATATAGGAATTGATGAGTAGGTCGCGGATATACTCACTAAGCCCTTGTAGAAGGTCAAGTTCCTAACCTTTCGTGAGAATCTTGGAATCGTGGAACGACCCTATTCTGAGGGTCCTGTTGGACAATGAGCTCTGGAAACTCCAAGGGGCTTTGGGGATAGCATCTTGGAGCTATAAGCAACCACAAGGCTAGGCTTGCCGAATCTTGTTGGTGTGCTTCCGCCCCACCGTGATGATATTGAGTTGGTTCACCTCTCTTTGATCTGTGCCCCGTATGCATCCTACCCATGGAGTTTTGGACTCATGGGAAGTACCTCTCATCCTGGCCAATGAGGTGGGAAATGTGGATAAAGACCGATAGCAAGATCGATGGACGCATCGGAGATTGTTGTACTCTCTATGTCTAGGATGGCATGTGTCCAACCACTTGATCTGGGATCAAGTCTAGTGAGGTTTCAGACCTCCAACTAACTTCGGGTCAGTTAAACTAACTTTGAGTTAGTATATGACTCTTTTGAGTCCAAGTGAGGTTTTGGACCTCCCACTGACTTCGAGTTAGTATGAGACTCCTTTGAGCTGACTTCGGGTCAGCCGGGAGTGATGTCTTTGTGACTCACCGTTTGAAATAAAGAAGCCAGCAAAGCAAGTTACGGCAGGATGACGCACGATGTTTGGATGGCACTGGTGGATGGAGTTCTCCCTAGTTGAGAGGGAGTGTTAATTTTGGGCAACTAGGTCCAAACTCCATGTTGTACTGCTCAAATGATGATGCCAATATTTTTATTGGATTCCTCTTTCAGAGAGGTGCAGCATTGATCTAAAGATCATCTTGATCGGATGAGCAGAACATTCATTTTGAAATTATTCCACTTATGTGCAAGGTCGGCCAGAATTGTAATGTAGGCTTGGGAGCCCCAACAGATGTGTCACACACCCTCACAGATGGATATAAATTGGAGAGACTTGGAGGTCATTTCATCATCCATCCATCACACACATCTCTCTAGTGTTTGATTGGTTCGATCACCTTTTGGAGGCATTTCTTCTAACACGTGTGGAGCAGCAGCTAGGCTTTCTAGTGAGGATCTGTCTAGGGTTTCAGCACAAGTTTGACCAGTGTTGACTTTGGTCAATGCTTGGTCCTTTAACCTCCAACCTTCACCAAACTTCCGATTTCTGAAGGCCACATTAATTGGCACACATACCGAGGTTGGACGTTGACCTTGACTTGGTTGCATTGACTTTTTGATGTTGTTGTTTTGCGTTGACTGGTCAACGTTGACTTTTGTTGACTTTGGGTTGACTTTATTGGAGTTGTCTTGAGGGTTGTGTGACACTTCTGGTTGGTTGATCGTGAGGAGACTTTGTTGGTTGAAGCATCCTATTGACCGTTGTAATGCACCACAACACATATATTTTGTTGATCAAAAGTTAGGTATATTTTTGGCTTGTCTTTTGTCGATCTATTGGTATGTTCTATCAGCGTTTTACTTTCATGTTTATGTGATTGCTATTCGAGCCCTAGAAGTTTGAAGTAAAATTGCATCAAGCGTGGAACACTTTCAAAAATTTACAAGGTGCCTTAGGGTTAATTTTACGGCTGGATACTTATGATTTTACCATCATTATGTATCCTTCAGATCTAAACACTTACGACAGTCGAGAGAAAAGAGGATGGGTGAGAGAGCCAAACCCTTGAGACCAAGTAGCCTTCCTTCAATGGTTAATTTGACAAGTTAAGGAGCCAAAATAGTGATTTTTTTCCTTGGAGCAGGTATGAATTCTCTTTAAACCTCTGCAAAACAAGACTATTAGTGCAAAAAAACAAATTGTAGTTTTCAAGACTCTTTTGGGCTGACTTTGACCACCTTATCAGGCTGAGTTTGACAGGGTATGACCAAGCTCCAAAAAAGGAAGATTTGTTGTTGCGTTGACCATCTTTGACTTTCTGGTTAGGGTTGAATTTGACTACAGTTGATTGCAGATTTGATAGGTTTGTTTTGACTATGATTTGGCAAGTTTCACTTTTGTACTCTCTCTCTCTCTCTGCTGAACACTTGATTAATAATAAGAAGAATTGATCAAAGGGTTTTCCCCACATTGGGGTTTTTCCCTGGCATCCACCAAATCTGGTGTCCTCTTGTCTTCGCTTGTCTTCTGCATTTTATTTTATATTTTATCTGCAATTATTGTCAATGTGATTTATGGTTGAAGTGATTGCTATTGGAAACTAAATTGGAAATTGGAAATTGTCATTGGATTGCTTAATGGACATTTAAGTAATTGTGTTAAGCATAGAACATAGCATTGTTAACTAAAATTAACATGTAGGTCTTGTGGCCAGGTCTCAAAGGCCTCAATACTTCTGTGATTACCCCTGATGAAGTAGATGTATGAGTTTTAGCCATAGAAATGTGATTTGATCCTTGGATTCTAGCTTGCCAAGTCTTCGAGTGATAAAATCCAGTGACAAACCCTAGTTGCAACAATAAAAAGGCCCTCTAGGGCTAGCGACCTTACAAGGAGGTTGGACGTTCAAGTTTGAGGACCTGGGTTTTGTAGATCAGGGCCCGAAAAAGGCCTATATACCTTAAAGCCCCACAATAACCTTTTCCAAATGAAAATGCTAGCCAAAAATGTGAAAAAACCCTCAAAACCCCAATAACTGGGTAAAAATCTTCAGATCTGCAAAATAACTCACTCCATCAAATCAATGGGGTTTTCACCTACGAAAAATCTCCAAACACAAGATACTAACAACTAGAATCAAGAACTAGACAACCCACGTTAGATAAATAAAAGTATAAAATCTACACAAGGGTTAGTAGCTAAGTTGCACAAAACGGGGAAAACGGGTACGAATTTCTGAAACGAGTACGAGTACAAGTCGTGACACCCCCCCAAATTTTGGAAACAAGGAAAAACAATATATATATATATATATAGTAGGACATTTAAGAAATATGTGCAATCATAAAGCATACATGATACATTATAATTTATAACATTATGATTAAATTGTCCAATGTCAATGCATAAACTATAAGTCTCTAAATTTACATCACATTTACTCATGAATGATCACATAATGAAAATAGCAATATCCAAAATCAGCCACAAGAAATTTCTAATTTCTTGTCTCGTGTTTGATTGGGAGTCTCCTCCTACATAGTCGAATGACCTTAGTGCTCTTGATTAAATACAAGTTCCATACCCTAGTACCCTAGGTGTTCTTGATTATTGGGAGTCTCCCATGCATACAGGGCTTGGTTCTCCTGATTAAATACAAGTTCCATACCCTAGTACATGACAAAATCCAATGGAAACAATGCAATCCCCCCAATCCTGAAATCCTGAAAAAATGATAAGTCTATTGGATTTTGAGTGGGATCAAAAATTCTGCTTTCTCCATATGAAATCCAATGAGGATGAAACCACTCTCCAACATCCTGAGTCATTTCATGGTAATGTTAAAAATTTAAGCAAAAGGATGGCTTTTACTTTAAGAATTTAACATTACCATGAACTACATATCAACACTAGGGCCATAGGCTTGAACATTAGGCTGCCCTACTCAAAAGCACGAAGTGGCACTGGTTCAATTCCCCACCCAGATTGGGGTGATATATTGGACATGATGAAGATGTAGTCCCACCAAACTTACAAAAGTAAAAGGAGTCGCCATGATACAATGAGGAGCTTGAGAGCTTCCTTATATAGAAAGTGAGAGAAGAAAACCCCTCCAAGTGGAAATAACGACTAGTTGGGTTAATCATTGTCAAAATAATCTCATGCATCGATCTCCTTTCGAAATAACTCGATCTCCTCTATTGATTGAATTTTATTCCTTTATTTTGAGGAAAAATTCAAATTTTTCTTAAAACCCCTTTTCTCCTAGTCCAAAAAATAATATTTCGGATTTTTATCCTCAAAAAAATCAATTTTACTTAACAAGGTCCAAAGGGCCAATTTCTCTTAAAAACCCGATTTTTTCCTTGATGGAGGACCCTTCAGATTTAATTCTTTTTGGACCCACAATTTTTTATAATTTTCCACTCGGAGAGAATTTAATTTCTCTCAAATTAATTTTTTATTCAAAATTAATTAATTTTTGACTCAAAATTAATTAATTTTTTGGCAAATTATTTTCTTTTATTTTTTATGGAAAAATTAATTAATAGACTAGAGGGGAATTAAAATATTTTCCTCCCTCAAAGTGTGTCTACATAAAATTTAGGTGATGAGGTTCTAATTATGAGTACCATCGCCCTAAAATAGACATCACTTATTACATCAAAATAATCATTTAGACACTTAAAGGGGCAATACACATTAGAATTAACCCCTTAGACATATCCAAATTTTGCGACTCAAAAATATGATCTAGTATGAAAAAATACATTGACTCGATAACACTAGGATTCACCTAATATTTTTAACAATGAGCTCCACCCTAGCTTTGGGGTAATATCTGGGAAAAAAACTCTGTCAATTATCCATGTTTACAAACACACATAATTTGGGGAGTTTAAAAAACTCCCTAGGATGAAACCCTTCGAGAAGAATCATAAGCTTACCTAAGTGTTGTTATATGGCTTAATAGTCCTACTAGAATCATTTACAATAATTTTGCATAATTTAGGATTACAATGACGAAATTGACTTAAAGAATTTTGATCCACTACTTTATACTCTGGTTCTCAGACTGTTCACATGTACATGGTCAACAGGATCCATCATGAATTGGCTCAATTGGTTCATTACAAAACATATATCAAGTCGTGTGTTGACTATGTACATCAACAACCCGATGAGCTACCTGTACAATGTAGCATCTACTCGCTTTCCTCTGTTATTGTCCACCTTCCTCCAGTTTGTGACTAGCGATGTGGTCATGGGCCTGCAATCCTGCATATGAAACCTCCTGAGGATCTCTATAGTGTATTTCCCCTGCCCCAAGAAGATTTCCCCATCACCCTACCATACTTCTAGCCCAAAAAAATAGTGAATAAGCCCTATGTCCTTCATCTCAAACTCTCTTCAAGATCTACCTTGCAATCCTAAATCAAGTTTTCTGCTCCAATCAAGATAAGATCGCCAACATAGAGCACTAGAATGAGCGAAAGCCCTCCAACCATGATGTAGTACAGGTTGGCATCTACCTCACTCTTAGTGAAGCCCAATCCCTGAAGGTAGCTATCAATGCAAGTGTACCATGCTATCAGTGCCTGTTTGAGCCCATAAAGAGCTCTCTTCAACAAACAGAAAGGAGTGTCTCTGCTAAAGGTCTCAAACCCCTTTGGTTGCTCCACATAAATCTCTTCCTCAATCACCCAGTTGAGGAATGTTGTTTTCACGTCCATCTAGTGGATCTTCCACCCCATCTAAGTTGCAAGTGCCATAATCATCTTGATGGATGAATAATGAACCACTGGAGCGAACGTCTCATCATAGTCAATGCCCTCAACCTATGAGAAGCCCTTGGCCACAAACATGGCCAGTACTTCTCCACACTCCCATCTACTCCATGCTTCACCTTGTACACAAAAATGAGCCTACTATTGATTTTCCTTTTGGCTATGGCACAATACCCCAAACATCATTCTTCATGATGGAGGAATATTCCTCCACCATGGCATCCTGCCAAACCTACTTAGAGGTTGCCTCCTCATAACAAGAATGCTTTGTGTCCAACAACTCAGTCATAAGTGGCACATATACAGTGTACCTTTGAGGTTGCTTGCTCTGCCTGAACATAGAGCTAGGAGTCTCAACTCGCTCCTGGGCCTCCTGAATCAATGTCTCAACCCACTTGGCTCTCTTCCTCCCTGAGTCACTGACTAGGTGGTTGCCTCCACTCGTCCTGGTCTCTACTCACCATCCTACAATGACTCCTGGTCATCATGTTGCGCGGTCTGCTTGCCACTTGGATGAGACTCAATCTATGATATTGGATGAGGCTCTTGCTTGGGAGCAAGTAGCTCCTCCTCAACTACTCCAACCTACTCTCGCTCCAAGGATTCCCTCAAGGCTTTGTCCTCCTCAAACCTCACATCCCGCCTAATAATTGTCTTCATGAGTAATGGTATATACACCCAGTACGCTTGAGATGTCTCATTGTATCCCACGAAAATTCCCTTTTCAATTGTGGGCTCCAACATCTACATGCTCTCTTTGGACCCATGGCAATAAAATTTGGTGCCAAAGATGTGAAAGTGAGAAACATCGAGCTTCTTGCCTGTGAAAGCCTCCTCCTGTGCAACTCATTCAAGCACTTTGTGTGGACTCCTATTCTTTAGAATACTGCAGTGTTGCATGCCTCTACCCACAAGAACATGGATAGCCCATGGTCATGCAACATGGCCTTGGCCACTCCACCTATGTTGCGGTTCTTCCTCTCAGCGACCCCATTCTGCTAAGAACTTATGGGGTGTTGTCAGCTCTCCCTTAATGCCCTTCTTGGCACACATGTCTCTGAAGGCATTGGAGACATATTCCAAGTCATCGTCACTCCTCAATGCTTTGATCTTCTTCCCAGTTTGGTTTTCTACCAAGGCATTAAACTCCATGAACTTGGAGAAGACCTCTTCCTTTTTCATAAAGAAGATCCATGTCCTTTGGGAAGTGTGCACCCCTTCCGGGAAGTCTCCCTGAAAAGATGACTTCACATACTAGCCAAGTCTGCACGCCTTGCACACATCATGTTGGTGGAATGCGCATTGTGGAATGCACACATCTACTTCATGGATCCAAAGGCTTAGTGCTTGAGGTAAGATTTATCTCTGCTAAAGATGACATCATAACCCTTGTCCTCTAGGGTAGAAATAGAAACAAGGTTCTTCTTAAGGCCTGGAACATAGAGGACATCCTTGTGATGGAGAGAGCTACTAGACTCCCTCTCAAAACTGACAGTAGCTACTCCCCTAGTCATGTACTTGCCATCATCTCCTAGCTCAATGTGAAACTACATGTCCATCTCCTTCAGTTGGCTGAAATATTCCTTGTTCCCGGACATGTGGACGGATGCTCCAAAATCAATGTACCATACGTTGTTGCCTATTGAGCCTGCCATGCAAGCTATCAGTGAGAAGTCTTTCTCGAACTGAGAAGAAAATGCATCTACCTCAGTTGCCACATGATCCTTACTGGACCTCTTCTTCCGATTAGGACACTTAATGGCATAGTGCCCAAATTGGTGGCAATAGAAGTATTTGATCTTGCTCAGATCTATCTTCTTCTTCTAGCCCTTCTAACTGGACTTGGCCTTTCCTTGACCCTTCTTGCACTTGGCTTTGCTACCTTTACATGCCAAGGAAAATTTCTCCTTGTCCTTTGTCTTTGTTGATCTTGCAGCTCTCGTCCCTCTCTGGATTTCTTCTTGGATGCAATCTGACGACACCCTTTCCTAGATGGGAAGATTCTCTCTACAACTGACTACATCCTGGAAATTCTCCCAAGCTCTATGAAGTCCCAATAGAGCAAGACTCACAAGGTCATTGTCTGCTACAATCTCGCCCAATCCAAATCTTGAACTTGAATGAACTTGGAAAGGTACATAATGATGGGCTCTCCTTTGCTCATTCGAATATTTCTTAGCTTGTCCTTCAATGAAAGCTTCCTAGCATCACTGAAACCCTGAAACAAATCCAAGATGACTTTCCACATCTTGTATGTTGTCTTCTTCCCATGGAGATAAGGGATAATATGATCTTTGACCACCTCAAGCATGACTCTCTTGGCCTTGGTGTCATTCTTGTTATGTTGGATCAATTGTTGGGGATCTGCAAGTGGAAATATTTGATTTTGTGCAAATTATAGCACCCCATTATCCTCCAACACCACTGAGATCTACTCCCTTCATGAGCAGAAGTTAGAGGCTCCCTCTAAACAAAGATCAACCCTTAGTCCTTGAACGACATATTTCTTATCCAAGAACTGCTCTTCAAAACGCTAGCGCAAGCCTTCAAACTGAACGGCGCTCTTCACTTACTGAACAATTAAGGTGTCGGTCTTTATGAAGAACTCTGCTCTAATACCATGTTAACGTTCTTGAAACTTCGTGCACTACTTACATGAATTGTTGAAAACAAGGCAACTTAAAACTAAAACCAAATTTACTTTCACCAAGATACAAAGTTTCTTAACTTTCAATAAGCAGTGGAAAACCATCAGAGATAAAAACACATGCACACAAAATTGACACGCTTGTTTTGCCCAGGAAACCTAAAAGGGAAACCTACTTTCTTTGTTGTGGTATTTTATTGATCGTTCTTGAGCAAATGGATCGCATTGCTACTGCAGCCAAAAATATGTCTTTGAGAAAGCGGTAGGCTTCTCCTCACTATTCTCAGTGCTCCACAGTAGATCTCTAGAGCTACTCTCAAATCTTGATCCTCTTGCTCCACAATCCTTGTGCACTTGAGGCCATATTTCCTTGTGCTCTAGGCCTCTTATTTCCTTGCACAATTCTACTAAATCCTTTTGCACAATTGCTCCTCAATTATGCGCACTCCACACACAAAGAATGATCTTTAAATTTTGTGCCTTTGTCCTTTTCTTTATAGATAAAATTCAATGCATGCAACTGGCCTAGTCAAATTTCATTTATGTCACGAGTTTCCTTTGCTAGTTAACTAGAGCAAGTCCCAGTTAACTAGCTCAATTTCCCCCTTGATTTTCTCTAGTTAGGATTGTGAGTTAACTGAGAACTCAATTCATTCTCTCTCCAATCAACACTGAAGTCTTAACTCGTTCTAACTCAACTTGTCACTGCCACCTCATACTGTAGTCTAACTAAAGAAGACTATGACTAATTGAAGCTCCAACTCTACGCATGCAAACTTGATGACCATTCCAGTAAACTGGAAATCAACTCATCGTAACAGAAGTCTATCTCATGAACTCGCATCCATGCCAGAGAAAGACTAAGTCGGGGTCTTCACTGGATAAGGCACAAACCATAAGACCTTCCATCGCCACATTTTCAACACATGCTCCAATTCTTATAAAGTTATTTTGCTTGCTAGAATAAATATTTGGGTTTTGACCTAAGGGGATTTGACCCCTATTTCTTGTAAATCAAAATGCTGAAAACTCAAATTTTACTTAAAGATCTTAAGTATTGGGCCAAATTTATTTGTGATTAACTTTCCAACTTCCCTTTCTTTCTAGCCATAGCTGCATATGCTTGAGTTTGTTAAATTGATCCAACATCGCTCTTTGCCTTCAACCTAGTTTCTTCAATCTTACATAAAGATCAAAGTTCATTGAATGGGGAGTTGCTTCCTTCTTTCCATAGATACTTGATACAAAATTGCCCCATCCATCAAGTAGGGCATTGAGCAAAACAGTGGTGATTTTTTTATGGTATTTCTTTATCGGACATTATTTCCCTAGCTCTTGTAGTTGATCTCTTATTTGAGATACCCTCGTAAGGTATGAGGCTACCCCTTCTTCCTTTGCTACCTTCATCTTGTGTAGTTCAATTCTCAATGATATAACTTCTTCTGTGATGCTTACAGAAAACAATTCTACCAACTTTTCATAGATTTTTTCAGATGTCTCCATCTTTGCTACAAAAGGGATGAGTGAATCCTTGATTGATTCTATGAGGATTCTTTGAGCCCTTACTTTCCCTTTCATGTATTTTGATAGTGCTTGAGATTGCTCTTGAGATGGTTTGGAGATTGAACCCTTAACATATTCAATAACTTCATCGTCTATAAAGATCGAATCTATCCTCTTCTTCCATGCAAAGAAATTTGATGACCCAACCAGTTTGTTGCTTTCCTTGCAAAATGAAGTCATGCTGATAGTAGATTCAGACATAGAATATAGAATACTTACTTGCCAAGTGAAGATACTCCTTTTGATGATGATATCTTCAACTTGATGCCTTCTTGATGATGTTGACAATTGAAGATGCCTTCTTGATGATGATTGCATCCTTGATGTCTATCTTTTTTCAAATATGCTCGAGATGTGATCCTTTCTTCACCTTGATTTCTTTGATGATGATGGCAATGCTCCTTCTTGCTTCCTTTGGATGATAATGTAGAATGTGGAGGCTTCCCAAGGTGCTTCAAATGTAGAGTCCTTCTTTCATTAAGTGGAGGTAGGGTCGTTTAGGTCTTCTTCATCTTCTAAGAGTTGTGATGATGTGCTCAAGTGATGTGATAGATAGTCCTCCTTGATGCTTCTTAGTTTTCCTTGATGATCTCCTTGTGCTTGGCCCTTATGTATCCTTCTTCAATGGAGTGATCTTCAAGTTGCCTTTCCATGTTGTAGTCACCTTAGCTCTGATACCATATTGAGAAATCTAAGGGCAACTTAATTAGCTGATTTCTCTTACTTTGATAACTGCTTGTGATGTTCTTTTATTTTAACTTGATTAGCTTCTTTTACTTGATTATTATTGTGTTCTTTATCATCGAACAACTACCAACCAATGAAGAGGACACAAAATGTAGGTTGTAAGTCAGGGCCAAAATGAGGTCAAATGCATCTTATATATAGGATTTACAGGGGTACGATTACCTCCATTAGGCCGACTTGATCTTTCATGTAGGCCGACTTGTTGCAGCTAAATTGACTTGTCTCGGAGGGTCTTTTATGACTCAAATAAATTTATTTTACATAATACAAGATGCCCAACGGGGTCTTACATATTACAATGACTCAATTAACTCCTAGACTTTATGACAAAGCCCTGGAAGCACTCAATGGGTGCTTGACATATAAATACCTTGAGCATGAAACCCATGCTTGAAAATAGTAAAAATAAAATTTATTTTTCTATTTTCATCAAATAAATAAAATCGTGATTACATTAGATATTATGAAGACTGAACTTAGTTACACTTTTCAACACTAGGATGATGGCCATGATGAAAGGGGTAGGGCTCATGTTGGTTTTTGCCCACGTGCTAAATTTGTATGTCTCAACCATCTTTTGCATTTTATGGTACATTTCCTGTTGAGAGGGGCCAAATTATGCTTTTAACTTTCTTTTTAGCTGCGTCAATCTCTGGGGCATAATTCCAAGCCCAAACCAAAGTGTGGACAAGGGGAGAGGGAAGCTAACTCCTTGTGGACCCAATGGATAAATGTGGACCCGGATGGGAAATATGTGAAAATTGGTTATAATGAGCGGTGGGGAGTGATGTATGTGGTGTCAGGAAGCATGACCACACAACCAAAATTGGGATTTCCCAAGTGGTGCCACTCCTAAAGCTAGTAGCCAATAAAGGAGATCCCGCGAGACTAGGACACAAGGTAATATCGAGTTGGACAAGGGGACAAGAGAATAGACCAAGCCCATTAATGCATGCCCAAAAGTGTCCATAATAAGCAAAATACCCAATTACATAATGAAAGCCATACCTCCGGAGTTGGAAAGCCCACCTTCAAACATACGATCGTGACAAATGAGCGAGGGTGCATAATGGCTGGCTCAAGTGGCAAAGATGGTGGCACATCGAGCTATCTGGGGGCTACAAGGGGCTACATACTGTCGGCTGAAGACAATCTAGGAGAAAAAATTCTCCTATGGGTGTCACCCACAAGTGTTGGGTAACAATAGGCATCCAGTGTTCTAGTCTACTTGAGTTGTGACAGCTCCTTGAAGTGTATCTCTGAATCCTTCATGTCAAAACTAATCTATCAATCTTTCTGTGAAGTCCACATAAGAAGTAACGTTGGAATTTCCCAAGGTGACCAATTCATGGTACCACCATTCATGAGCTTCTCCTTCCAAATGCAAGGTGGAAAATTGTATGGCCTCTACTCCCAACATAGGGTTAAGTTGAAAGTAAGTGTCTAACTTTTGTACCCAAGATCTTGTTGAATATTTGGAAGACCCATCAGAGGAGGGGATGGATAGTTTCCCAACCTTGCATAGTAGATCATAGTTTTGTTGTGTGCCCCTATTATGAACCATAGGCCTATTTCTCTTCTTAATGTTACTAAACTCTGTAAAGGTCATAGCTACTTGAACATCTTCTCCTAGTGACACATACTCCCAAAAATATTTGAAAAATCTATGTTTTGTTCTATAGGTCCTTGGTTTACTACTCCTTGACCATCTAGAATCTGGGCTAGTGGAGGTCTAGGGATCCTCCCACTGGTTTCTCCTGTGATAATTTGTGCAGGGATGTTAAAAAGACCAAGATTATGGTTGTTGCTTCCTTCTACTAGACAACAACAGCCTCCATTAGATCCATTAGCGCCATTATGACCTGCATTACTTAGATTTGCCAAAACCTAGGTAAGAAATTGGGCCATCTATTGTTTCCCTTGTGCCATCAGTTGAGCCATTTGTTGCTATCCTTGTGCCATTTGTTGTTGCCCTCTTGCTAGCTCCCCCAATATGTCTAAGGGGTTAATTTATCGCAATTGTTTTTCCCTATCCACCATGATTGAATTGTTGATACCCATCTTTTTCCTGACTATAACGTCTTCCCTATCCTCCGACCATTCCATAAATCATATGCTCACAGGCTGGCAAGATGCATAGCTCTGATACCACTGTAATATCCCCCTTGAAAAGATTACCCTTAGGATGGAATTTTGGGTTAGGGTTTCAATATGCACAGGACAATTGTATTTTATAACAGTATTGCAGTGCTTCTTCAATCTATAAACAATGATGATCTTTTACTAAATGCACAAGTAGTGTAAACAAGAACTCAAACAACAGTTGATTTCACCAACAAATACTAAAAGTAGGGCCAACTCAACAACCATTTAGCACACTTACAAAATCCATAGTTTCCCAACAATACAAAGTAATTTATAGGCTTACAAACTGTAGTTATCCCCTTGTTGCCACAAAATCACACCAGCAGGCTTTCTTGCTACCCTACATTGTTATTCGAACCTTGTTGCCCCAATTCCTAGTCAACTGGCACCTAATTCCCCCCAATGATCCTCGCTTTAGCCAGTTGTGGCCTCAAATTCTTGAGGAGGGCCCCCCTAGACCAACTGTTGCCTTGAATCTAACCCTGTGCCAACTCGTTGTAAGTTAAAATCCAACTTCACGCAACCTGCTACACTTCACTACCACAGACAACCAATCTATTGCTCTATTTCCAATTCTTGTTGCCTTAGAGAGTAGGTTTCAGCACTCGCTTGCCTAAGAAAGACAGTTCGATGCCCCATAAGGATTGGTTCCAGCCCACACTACCTCAGAAACTAAGTTCCAGCCCTCGCTTAACTCAGAAAGATGGCTCCTTCCCTCAGAAGGATTGGTTCCAACCCTATCTACCTCAAAAACTAAGTGTCAACCCTCGCTTGCCTCAAAAAAAATGGCTTGCTACCTCAAAAGGATTGGTTCCAACCCTCATTGCCTCACAAACTAAGTTCCAACTAGAATTCGGTCACCTGTAGCAAGAAAATATAGAAGGATTGCCTAGGGTGGAATCTTTCACCATCGAAACCAATCAGAGAAAGGGGTCTTAAAAGCCTCCAAGAGCCTTAGGCCAAAATCAAGAGTAACAATCCATGATGATCACAATGACTCTCCTCCCTTCCTTTTATAGATTCTCTTTGGGGCTTTTCCCTCCTAAATTCAAATCTCAGTGACTAGCAAGTTTCCCTCCATTTGCCCCAATTTAATTTTTATTATCTAAATGTTACCTAATTTACATTAAATAATAATTCCCTTTTTTTATAATTACTATAACCTACAAGGTTAAATACGCTACTACGTCCTTCCTTGGGCAATTAATTTGAAGAGGGCATTACATCCTCGCGCAAGTTGTCGTAAGCAAAATAAAATCAAATTGTGGCTGCTACAGCCACAAATTATGTGTGAATTGTGGCTATGTGCATGGTAATCATTGTCATTGAGTAATTCACTATAGCTGATAATCCTTATAATCCAAGTAGTGATATTTCCTAGACAGTGTGTAGAAGCCCCAAAGGGAAATGGGATAGCCTAAGGGACTACTAAGCAAAGAAGGGTATTTCCTTTCTTGAGTTGTGTAAATTGAGGGTTGTGAATGGGGATTGTTGTAAATGTAGATTTTGACTATGAACCTAGGAATTGGGTTGTGAGAAGAGAAACTAGAGCGAACCATAGGAAGAGTTCGCCCTTGTGGGTTTATAGCCTCAACTTAGGGTAGCCTATATTGCAAAGAGAATGGGTGCATTAGGGAACCTATTATTGTGTGACACATCCATCTTATTCGACAATTTACAGACAAAAAAGTATTCATGGATGTGTCTATGAATTGTGTTAAATTAATGTTGAATTATTATGGTCCATGTTAAGATTTGAATTAATTTCCAATTTGATCAATCTTTTTAGCAATAATGAGAATATTGATTCAAAATCTGTACCCAGATCACAATTGTACATTGGGGATTACAATCCATATTTGCCTTTAGTTTCAGAAACATCTAGCAACATCTGAGTCAAAATTATCCCTTGGAAGGGAATACAACCATAACTAACATAGCACAGGTCTTTCGAGATGAATACCTTCCAAAAGGGCCCCAAAATTAGACAATAATTGTAGTACACACAATATACTTGAAAATATAATCCTTAGTTATGATATATTTGCCCAAATCCACTAGCTCATTCAGGTCTAATCAGTGGTTTGCATTCGATCCGTTGGAGCTGGCAGAGTCCTTCATGTTTAGAATCAATTAATTTACTAGGGAACGCAACTCCTCAACCTATTGACGAAGGTGACCAATTTCATCTTCCCGTTTCTACACTTTTACTCTGAGTTCCAACCCGAGGTCCATTACATTGGAGGCAGAAACTGACTATTCATTATGGTTGCGCCAAGAGGTACTCTACAATGTAGTATATGAGGGAGATGTTGTCACGTAGCATTACATTAAAAAAAAAAGTGAAAATTATATGTTGGTTAATTAATGAAAAAAATAAATAATATATATATATATATTGAATATGTCGGCTCAACTAAACTTTTTAACAATAAGCACAGCACATATATACAATAATATTATTGATCACAAAAGGAAATTAAGTGTGCACAAAATTCAAGAAAATAATAAGAGTATAAGTTTCATTTAGCCAAGGAGTATATGTGCCAAAAACTTCAATTCAAGTATTTTGTCCTTAAAAAATTCTTAAACTATATAATTTGTAACCTATAGTAATGAAATAAGATTATTTGTTTGTAAATTTTGTCTTGCTTCACATTGTGACAAGTTACACCTGACTATAAAACTTCCCAACACCCCATTCCTCATTCCCCTTTGCTTTGATCCCTCACAGGGAATCACACAAAAAAATTAGATTAGGTTTTGTCTATAATGTTAAAAATCTTATAAGATAATTTGAAAAATGTGAGACTGATTAAACACAAGTAACTGTTATTACGTGTAAAATGTTGCATGAAATTGGAATACTCGCAAAAATAAATGTCGACTCTTATTACATATAAAATGTTGCATGAAATTGGAATACACTCAAAAAAAATGTCAACTTTTATTACATATAAAATGTTGCATGAAATTGGAATACTTACAAAACAAAAGTGTTGCTTGGAATAATTAATTATGTATAAATTATATCAAAGTTAAAAATAATTAATATTTCATACATATAAATTAAGTAAATCGATATCATACTTAAATACATTTTTGTGCGAGTTAAATCTTCTCAAAGTAAAAAACAATAGGTATATTTGATATATAAACCAGCAAAAATCCATCTTAAATTTGGATCTACAAAGTGCCGAGAGGGATCAAATATCTTAAGACATAAAAAGATGTAAAACTTGATAAGAGATTAATAGATTTCATCCATCTCGACACTTTGCAGATCCAGAGTTAAGATGGATCTATGTTGGTGTAGTTGAAGTCTCGTTATGTCAACTTGCATATCATCCAAATGGTCATTGAGCTGGACAATAGCATTGTTGAGTTTTCCAGCCAATGTCTTCCAAACCAAACAAGGAGACCCAAACAGGAATATATGGTGGTCGAGCGACCACAGCTACCAACCAAATTCTCAAGTATACCCACGGCTCTGGAGGGCCCAACAAAGAAGAACACCCACGAACTACTAACCACCCAAACAGTATAAAATATAGAGTGATTGTGACAATTGCAGAGCAAGGAAGGATACTCTTTGGGGGACTTGAGACAAAAGTAGAGAGTTTCCAACCCTTCCTCCACCCAAAATAAATCCATCCAAGGACCAAAGCACCCCAAGAACATCAAGACAATATCTTCATTCAGGTTGACCACAAAACCTTGTGTGCAGAGCATCCAAACAAAATTGAAATCGAATTCCCTTAACTTGATACTGCTTGGGACCAAAGATTTGCAAAGTGGTAGAGAATACAGTAAGATTACCAACTTGAAAACAAGGATGCTCATGAGTTTCCTGAAACAGAGCATTTTCATCAGCCGCCAACTCATTTCTTACGGGGAGAACCAACCACAGCACTGCAATTTTGTGCACCCAGCCCCCACAACTTAGGAAAAAGCTAACAGGAGGGGTAAAACTGAACTCCTAAAAAGAAATTTCAACTACCTTCCAATATCAATAGTTGTGATGATGAATTCATCATTACCACAAGAGGAGGCCAATGGAATGAAAATCCTCCAGACTAGCCCAACAATCCCACACACCTTGCCCATCATTTCATAGCAAAGGTTCATTAATTTATCACAACTTGGGATGATGAGATATAGCTTGAGCTTGCACCGGCTCATACTGTGGGCGACAGATAAGATAGTCTCCATGACAAGATTTCAATGAGAGCTCGAAATGGTACATATGAAGGAGTTACATGCAAAAGGCTCAATGGAAGATATCCTTGAAGGAAGCATCAAATGATCTTGCTATCATTTCATCTTTCCTTGAAGTTGTTGAAGTCTCTTTGAAGGTCTTGAAAGCCTCGAGATAGTAGGAGACGTCATCAGAGAAGGAAGACTCTTGATTAACAAGTAAGTATCATATTGTTACTATATGTCTAAATCTACAGGTAATATGGGTTCTTTCTGCAAGGAAAGCAATAAGCTCATTGGCTCATCAAATTTCCTAGCATGGAAGAAAAGAATTGACATGTCACTTACAGAACATGAAGTAATGGAATATGTTCTTGGTGAAGTTATTGAACCTACCAAAAACAAGACTCAAGAACTAGCAAAGTACAAAAAAGGAGAAGTAAGGGCACAAAGGATCATCGTTGAATACATTAAGGATCATCTTGTTCCATTTGTTGCAAATTTGAATACTTCTAAGGCTATGTATGACAAGCCAGTGAATTTATATTTTGTAAGTACATTCGGACAAAAGATGTCTTTGAGAAATAAACTATATAAAATGAATAAATTGAAGGATGAGGACATGGCATCCTTTCTAATGAAGATCTCTCAATTAGAATATCACTTGCAAGGGCTTCGAGAAACAATTTTGGATAATGATGACCATTTGTGAATTACATGCATTGCCACCAGAATGGAGCAGTTTTGCAAAAGCATCTACTCCAAGAAAGATTCAACTCCTTTTGATGAGTTGCGGGCTCAGTGTTTCTTGGAAGAAACCAAGATCAAAGCAAAGGATGATACCAGATCAAATGAACAATCTCAATCTTTTATTGCAAGAACCAAGAAGTTGAAGAAGGGAAAGTTTGGGAAGTCCAAGAAAAAATATATGTCCCAGGTACAAAGCTTTAAATGCAATGAATATGGACACTTTAAGAGGGGTTGTCCAAGTCAACAGAACAACAAAAGAAAGGAAAGAGGTGAGGCTCACATAGTTGAAGAAACCTGAGAAGAATTCGAAGAAGGAAGATGTCAAAGATCTCTACTATTGAAGAAGGCATCCTCTTTGTCAGGTTCCCTGTGAAGTTGGTCTTTCCTTTTGGATAGTATGGATTGTTGTAGAAGAATTTTGATTTTTGTGTGTCACAGATAGAAGCATGTGATAGTAGCATATTTAGAGTCTACTTGGTTGAGTTGCATTATAAGTAACATCTTTAAAGATAGACCATTTTGCATATTATTATTCCTCCGAGCATTATCTAACATTATGTTAGAGGTAGTCATTTTGCTAAGGTGGATCATCATGATCCTGTAAGAACCATCAGTTTGGAAAGTTCTTGGAAGAAGCATTGCGACAAGGCTAGTATACATTCCATATAATACGGAAACAATACTCTTAAAGGATCAAAAATTGCAATGGGTCAAGTTGTAGGCTCATTATAGGGCATATAGCTAGATGATTGAATGAAAACATGTGAACGCATATTTGAAGTAACTCTTGGGTAGGATTCATGTGTATAAAATCCTGTAAAAGAAGTTGGTCATAAAATATGTTGAGTAAATTGTTCATATGGTTGATGCTTGAAAGAAAAATTTATTGACTTACTCTAGAATGAATAAAGGATTAAGACTTCCTCTAGATTATACAGAATAATGATTAACATCCAATATAGTCTGTAACTTGGTAATCAGGTTCGATCCTTGGGTTTTGATGCATGAAGGAAGATTCGTGTGGAGAAAGACCATGAGGATGTTGATGAGAAGGTCATCATGTGAGCTAAGTCTAATATTAACAATTATTCTTGGTTATCTGGTCAGCATTTTGTTTTGCTACCTCAAAGGTTATTATGGAAAACGTTGAGGGCAGGTTCAACATGTGATACCTAGCATTTATGAAGACAAGATGTTTTTGTCTTGGGATTAAAAGGTAGCAGTGCAAAAAGATAGCTTGACGGTCAAGTACATACAACAACAAGATGATAACTTTCATGATGAAGCTATAATCAACTTGAAGTTTGGAAAGGCTCAATATAATGCCTTTATGAAGACAAGATGAAAGTGATGTGCTAGATAGATAACCTCGATCCTGTCATAAGATTGAAGGAAGAGGATGTCTCCATGATACCTCGGAAGGAAGAAAGCTCAATCTAATGAGATGAAAACGATAGAGGGAGCCATGCAACTATAAAGAACAAGTAGTTGATACTCTTATGGAGACAAGCTATAAGGTTTGTGGTGTTGACTTCCCAAATTGAAAGGAGGCCTGAAATCTCCTCTGAATTTGAGAGGGAGTAAAGGAATCTCCTTGAATAGGAGCAAGGATCTATTCTCTAATCAAAAGGAGAATAGATATATCCTCTCTGGTTGAGAGGGAGTGATGATGGACATCACGTGTGCATTCTCTTCTTAATGTGTCATGCACTTGACCAGGACTAACAGCTGTAGTCTAAATGAAGGCCTTGAAGAGAGAATGGTGGAGAATTGGATAAGCATATGTGGTTTCCTT
Source organism: Pinus albicaulis (assembly GCA_034641835.2). NCBI lineage: Eukaryota > Viridiplantae > Streptophyta > Pinopsida > Pinales > Pinaceae > Pinus > Pinus albicaulis. Next base: position 540,467,518 of record CM076572.1, read on the forward strand.
GAGGATAAAGCATCTAAAAAAAAAAGGGACAGACGCTCTTTGAGGACAAGACAAGTGTCCAAGATAAGAGTGGTTGAAGAGGACAAATAGTCTTTGAGGATTGGGGATCCAAGATAAGAGTGGTTGAAGAGGACAAATAGTCTTTGAGGATTGGGGATCCAAGATAAGAATAGTCCTAAAATGACATACCTTGTGAACATTCGGATGGGGTACGTGCCTTGCAGAGGTAGTGCAGTATCACGTAAAGCCTCCAAGCATAATGCTCTTGAATGAAGATGAGTTTGTCTAGCTAGGCCTCAAAGACAGTGTTGGTCATAATGTTGAAGCATACAGTTGGCTTATCAATCTGACTCTCCTTATGAGAACTCTTCAGTTTGAGAATGATGTTGTACTGGTTGTACAATTATGAATACCTCCCTAGTTAAGAGGGAGTGTTGGAAATGTAACTAGTTTCGGTCTTCATAATCGTTGTTGTACTCATTTCAATATGTATCTTATGTAACAAACAAAAGAAAATAAAAATTTATTTTAAAGCATGGGTTTCAACTTTCATGCTCTTTATTGATGGTCTTCTAGGTAAAAGTATGTTCTTCATGCTTCTAGGGTTTTTTACGTCATAGGATTTATTGTCACGAGTCAAGAGATTCAACATCATGTTTATAAGACCCTTCCAAACAAATTATATCTTGTAAAATATTTTATTTTGAGCCTAGAAAATGTTGGAAACCTCCAAAGTACAAGTCGGCCCTGGCAGCTTCAAGTCTGCCTAAAGGAGGGAATTCGACCCATTGCAGATTCAACCTCATTTAGAGTCACTCATTCACAAGTTCGATCTCAAGAGAAGAAGTCAATCTGTAGCTGGGAAGCAAGAAGAAAAAAAGAGTGAAGAACTAACGGGAGAAAAAAAAGGAAGAAAACTTGTTTTGGGGCTCTATCTCTCTCACACGTGAGAAGAATTAGGGTTTTTGCAGCTTCCAAGAAGGTCAAAATTACAAGTACGAGTTGTAGTAGAACGAGTTGAGTATCAAGTTGTTGGGAAAGGAAATATTTTGTTTTGATCCCAATGACCTTGGGAGGATCTGTCTTGCTCAAAGAAGGATCTCTTGAAGAAGTTGGATTAGGGTTTCTACAACAGCTACAAGGCCAAAGTTGCAACACAAAATCGCAGGATGAAATTGCAGGGTTGAAGCTATAGTCGGAGTTGCAGGGAGAAGCTAGTTGATGCATGATTGAGCTGTAGTGATTTGATTCTATTGAAAGCGTTGGCTTGGCACTTGGAGAAGGACTTGGTCTAGGGTTTGGGTCTTTGCTGTCTCATTTGAAGCAGATTCTATAAGAGAAGAGTTTTTTCGGGTTTTCCTCTTGAAGGCGTTTTGCCTTGGCTTGGAGCCTAATATCTGTGTCCACTGTCTTCACTATTTTGCTCTTGATATTTGTTTGAAGAAAAATATCTAATAAAGAAACACAAGAAGGATAATAAAGTTCACAAGCAAGTATTAAGGTTAAGGAAAATTGGAATTAATAGCTGCCACGTTGCATTTTCCAACATCTGCCACCCCTATTTTTTCAATTTTGACTACCTATATTAGTCTGCATTTATAAATTATGGTCTTCTGGATAATTGAATGCTTACATTGTGTTCCATAAATCTATATTGTAAAAACTAGATATAATTAAAGTTTATAATTAAACAATAAGATGTGGTAACAGAGCAAAAAATAGTGTGAATTTGAGGGGTTAAAAAAGTACCCCATATCCTCAAAGTGTATAAAGGGTACTGGATACATTACAAGTAGAGTGTCATAAGTACAACTATGTTTGTGCTGTAAAACCCTTACTTCTTTTGTGTTGCTTCCTTGTAGATGCCTAGACATATGTGTGACTGTGGATATAGACCTGTAGCTGAAAAATGCTCCCTACCCCACCAAAAACACAATAAACCAAAAAAGAAACATCTTGTTTTGCCAATGGTGTCACACTTGACACCATAACCACGTGTAATTTGTACATGTTCAAATCAGTTTTAGCATTGAAAGAAACAAACAAACAAAAAATCGATTTGTCAAGATCTTGTAGCAGTCTATCATTAAGCAGATGTGCTAATTGCAAATAAGCGTTAAGCTCACCAGTGCATCACACCTAAGCAATAAAAGTACCAATTCTACTTAGCATCTGCCATAAAGAATAATTATCTATTACCTGTCTCCCAGTCATGTACAATCTTCTGTGCGAGTTCAGAATTGCCAACCAAAGTTGCAGACCTGATTATAAAAAGAAGCATGGGTAAAAGCATGCCACTACAGTAACAAAGCAAAAATTAATTATATGAATCCAAAAAAGCCATAACCTGAATATGCTTATGGGTTATGTTTACATTATATGATAGTGCTCATTTCATTATTGGAACAACAGTCTAACAATCCACATTTTAATGCATAAAGAACTCTGTGACTGCCACATGCACTTAATACCTGACATTTATTTTCAATAAACCTGATTTGTATTTGATGTAAAGCAGTAAATGATTCACATTCAAAGGCTGCACTAAGTCAAGAACATAAAAGAAAATAAAAGACTAAAACTAAAAGGAACCCGAGCAAGTTCAGTGAAATAAGGCTAAGAGAATGAAAAATGTTTAGCCATGCCTTCAAGAAGCCGATAATGCTCTTGACCCACATTAGGGCACAATTTTCAAAGATTGAATAACAGAACGGCAAGTTTATATAAATGTGGAGGCATGTAAATGTATATTAATTAGGTTATGTAAACAATAAGCGTGCATAGTTGATGATATTCAAGTCATAGCAAAGAGAGCCTATATCCATACATCCATGAAAGGTACTCTGTATCCAGCAAGCACTATCATTATTCGACCACAATACCCAGTGGAATAGATCTGTGTGACACATATGAGACCAAGTACCTCAACAAACACATTATATGAACAATTCTGACCGTTGGTAAGAGGGTGGCATATATCCATGGTTTCCTTTTTCGTTCCGCAAAACAACCCATACATGCACGCACACGCATACAAAAGAAAACAAGGTATCACAATGGCTTACTAAACCAAGACGTTCATCACTGGGGCTCACCGTAGTCCTTCGCGTGTTTGAATGATTTTGAATTAATTTCAATTTTCTCTTAAACCAAGAAGAGTAGCTTGAATATAGAATGAGAGTAAAATGAATGTACCTTCTGCAAAGCTTACTTTGAAGGATCTGCTTTCGTTCCAAATACGCATTCTCGATGTCATACACATACCCCGATTGATGCCTGGACGCTCTAAGCGCTGTGGTCAAACGAGGGAGCTGCATTTCACATTAAAGTTTTATAAATCATTCACGATTACTCTGCGTGCTAGCAAGGGCAATATCAGAATGTTCTACAATCTGAAAGAATTGCAAAAAATGAAAATAAACCTGTTTCAGAGGCATAATGACTGCTTCCCTGGTTCTTCAAAACGCACAAAAATTGAAATTGATCAATTTATGGCAACAGAATTCTCTGCACATAAATAAATGAATTAATAACAGACGAAAATGCTCCAACAATTAGTAAGCATAAATCAATTCATAGAAAAGGAAAACCCTAGCAATCCTCTAAGGAAATATGTGAATGGTCTAGATTTATGCACACACATTTCACTTTAGCAGACCATTAAAAACACACCATGGTACCCTTATGGTGTTGTCGCCCAAGGTTTTCCGGCTTGATTGCTTATGAAAATGAAACCCTTAAGTAGCTAACACAGCAATTCGCAAACAAGGAAGACAAAATAATATCTCAAAATGTAAACCAGCTACTTTGTATTTAAGGACCGAGAACTTCACATACAAAGATGAACTCGAAACCGCTCTGAACCGTTCTACGGGCAGATTTAAGAGCTTAAAACGAAATATTACTTCCCGTTACTTGTGAGAATGAAACCGAGACCTACAGGCAGATTGAAGAGCTTAAAACGAAATATTACTGAGTGTTACTTGTGAGAATGAATCAGAGACCCGCCCCACATTCGCACGCACGACGACTCTAAAGCTGGCCACGGGAAAACGCTACTTCGCAAGTTCTAGCTGAAAAAATTATATGATATTTAAGCATCAAATTCACTTTTAAGACACGAAAAGCACGACAAAGATGTCTCAGCTTTTATATGAAATGAAATGAAATATGAAATTAAATTCTCTTTTGCATTTCAGTCTTTTCTTTTTATTTAAATTGATGATGAGCTATCCAATCTTCCAACAATTTTTGGCTAAAAAAATAATGCCATGAAATTGATGCTAGTATATTCTCATAATTTTCTTAAATGTCTTTGAACTCATTGAACTCATCACATTCCAAAATGTGTATATGAAAATTTTAGGGGTGGAAAAATATGATAAACATACCCTCTTAAGGAAACATGGTTTACTATAGATCATTTTGCCAAATCCTAGAGCTTATATGAAGTATGAAGATTTTGGGGTGGAAAAATATTATAAACATACCTATTAAGTGGCTTAACCAATTTGTCTTATAGGTTATTTTTAACTTGGTGGATGTTAAAATAATTTTTTGCTTTCTTTCTTCTTTGACAAATTTTCTATAGCTAATGTAGTAAGTGAAGGTTTTTATAAGTATATTTGTGTTAGATCTAAGACTTTTGTGATCCATAACGTAGATAAATGTCTTTTAGATTAATCAAATCCTAATGATGTGATTAATTCGAAAGACATTTATATAAAGTATAATTTGTGTTTTTACAATATTGGTTTGTTAATAATATAATGTATTATGTAGTGTGTTATTGTTGTTATGGTATATTGATGTATTTTATATTTTTAAAAATGAAATATTAATGTGTTTTAGAAATTATTGTCATGCTAGTATGTTATATTGGTGAGCATAAAGAAGTTAAAAGAAAATCTTTTAAGATATATATGTGTTCTTTCTTTTCTTTTTTTTAATTCTCCCAGTGTTTTTTTTTTTTAGGCATTCGTGCCTCATTCCTCTTATGCCCTTTTCCCCAAAAAAAAACAATTTTGGTCGATCATCAATCTTGGCCCTAAAACTTCATTAATGATGTAAAATTCAATGGGTGCTTAACTTGAGTGGTAGGGATGGTGGTTTGCCATCCCATCAACCCGGGTTCAAGTCCTCGGAGACGTGCCCATCATAGTAAGGTTGGAGGGATAGGCGTCCCATTGGAGTCTCAGATCCCGGCTCCAATACCAGTGATCTCCGATTGTCTCAGTCTTAGGCTAAACTATGAGTTCCTAATATATGTGGCTTGTGGGCTATTGCATATATCTGGGGAGGTTGCTAATTCCCTATCAAATTTTTTATTTTTACAAAAATATTCAATTTTTCATTTTTTTTTTTTTAAAACTTCATGGCATTTTTCCATGTTTTACAGTCATGTCTCTTCTATTTTTAGTGAAATATGTTAGTTTTTTCCTTTTTCAAAAAATTACATGATGGACTTGGAAACAATGTTAGACCCTTGTGCTTTGTAAATGGCATACGTTGTATAATAAAGGGCACACTATTGAGGGTTGGTGTGTGCACCCTGCACCATTGGTGGTGCATCATTTAGCTAGTTGTGTGCCTCTTGAAATGTAAGGTGATTTCAAGTTGACATGACACATTGACAACAATGTGTCTAGTCAATCTAAATGCACCATATAGGTCAAGGAGTGGTACTTTCCCTTACTCTAACAATGCCTTCAAGTTGAATGGATGCATTGCAATGGGCATGGAAAACACACCAACTTAATGCAATTTGTTGAACTTTGACAACACTTGTACCCCACATCATGGGCAGTGCATCTAGTTAACCTAAATCCATTTCGCAAGCTAAAACTCTAGATCTCACAATGCCTTCAAGTTGAATGGACACACCATGGGTGGGGTGAGGAACACAACCAATTCAATGTGCCTTGCCAAACTTTGATAATACTTGTATCTCACACCCTTGGTGGTTCAATTGATGGAATGCATTTTATATTATAGATAGTACTGCATAATGCCTTAAGGTTAATTAAATGATTTATTGTTGTTGCTAGGAACACATGCTAGAACACAACATCATATGATAAGATGTTCATGGAACTACCATGCACATGTGTGAAACCTAATGCACTTGTTCTTGTTCCATGCCCCATAATGTACATATGGTTATTGGGATATGTCAAATATTGAGTCACTTGGACGAAAAGGGATTCCATTCTTTTGCACTATACTTATTCCATGGATACATTATGGGTCATGGCTAGTTTTGCATGTGTGAGTAACAAGGGTTGATGTGGCATCCACTCATACCATAGTGGTCAACTAGGTAGGTCAACTTGTAGGAGGCATAACTTTTGCAAATGAGCTCCGATTAAGGTCATCTTTAGATATTGGAAAGGTCTCATGGTGTAGAATATCATCATGGGGGTGAAGTTTAGCTAGTATAGTTTTAACCTAAAATTGGCATTTGATGCCTGAAAATGGCTCGGGAATGCTCTAAACTCCCAATTTTCCAAACTAGGACATGCCATTAAAATGACCCCTAAAAATCAATTCCTCTAATTTTTGCACTCATAAATTATCAAGATATGTGGCAAATAGTATGGTGATTTGAGACAAATCATACCTCCCCCTTTGGGGAGGATTTCAATCCCCAAGAGCTTTACCATATGAGATGAGAAAAAAAATCCCTATCTTCTCCTTGGAGTACCATTTCATTTGGCTACAAGTTTTCCTTTCACCCCAATCTACCAAAGACCATAATTCCCCTATAGTTCTATTATTTTTCTACAAAACTATGGCTTCTACCGACTATGTTTGGGCATCCAAGGCTAATTTTTCTATGGTAGGTAGGACATATTCCTCCTCTCCATCCAACATGGAAGGGTCATAGAGTTTCAAAGTCTCCACTTTCACTGTTAGGTAAATGTGCATGTATGGGGATAAATTGAGTATATAGGAATCATCTCCTACCTTCTTTGATACTTCAAAAGAGCCATATCACAAAGCATTGATCTTCTTACCAAAACCCTATAATATTTCCTTGTTTGGATATAAATAGTCTTTGTCCCCCAAACTAAACAATTTGTCTATTCCATGCTAGTCATCTCAAGCCTTGTACCTTTCATGTGATTTCTTCAGCATCTCTTCTACTCGCAAATGGATCTACCTAATATTTTCAACAAACTTCTTTGCTCACTTTTCCTATGATGTCTTCCCTCACTCCTCGTCGTTGTCCATATACAACATCCAAGGGTGAAGGTGGCAAATACCTAAAATAAGTTTCACAAGCAGACTTACCAATAGAAGAGTGGAATACTTATTTATAAGTGTGTTAAATATAAATCAAATTTTCATCTCGGGTCTTCAGATGCTTCTAATTGTAACCCCTCAAAATTTGTCCCAAAGTCATGTTGACTACTTTTGTCCATGTAGAAATTATATGCACTAAGCATGCATATGTCCAAGATCCACCTGATCTCACACTATTTAACTTTATGCAAGATACTGAATCTATTCCACTTGTTAATCTTTTGCGGAAAAATTAATTTCACACACATGTGAAGCATAAACAAAAGTATTCAATCGTACATAACACAGTTTTTAACCGGGAAAGCCTGAAGTTGAAAACCCCAACTATATATTATGTAACATGGAGATCATATGACAATCTCATACAAACATACAAATCTTATCACAAGCTCTCAGTACAATACAATCGTTATACACTATATAGGCCTAATCTTGCAAATCCATGCACCGATCTTTGCCACCTGCTAGCCTGCCTCTACTGCGCAATCCAAGCTGCTGCCTCTACTGCGCAATCCAAGCTGATTACAAAGACCAATTCGATGTAATCCCACTCTCCTTGACTGTGTGATTATCTTTGGAAACTCCAATGTATATGTAGATGCAATTCATGCATCACTAGTAGTCACAACAGATAGTCTATCTTGCCCTTTCACCTATCTCTCCATTGGTCTCCATTGGAACTGCCATGCACTGTAGTTAACTGTTGTATTGTTCAGTTGATTAATGAGTTATTATTTATGAATTAATTAACTAATTAATTCACTCCACTCTCACTAGTGTATCAATCAGTTAGACTAGATACAACTAGCTCAACTGAGTCTAACCGAGTTAAACTAAATACAACTCCATAACTACTTCTTCCAACTGTGTCATAACTCTGCCACTTGAGTTCTAACTGAGTCCTCCATGCATTAGCTCCAATAAACCCTTGGGAATTGCGTAATTCCCTCAGTCCACTGATGTGCCACATCTGTGCACTGAACTGAAGTGCTCCAAGAGAATAAGTTGTTGTTTAGAGTCTGATTATTATTAAGAGCTAATAATAATCGACATGCATCTATTTTTAGATTGACGATCTATAAATAGACTTCGACCAATATTCTAAAAATATAATTTCATCTATTTTTAACATTTGACCAACCATCTACAAATAGCATCCTGCAACTTATAGAATATGCTCACCATGTCTAAAAATAGACATACACCTAAAAATAGCCTGTGTGGGCCCCACCTAGTTTAGGTGATTATTTTCCAACTAGGATCAAGGATGATGTTTCAAGATGCCTCCTTCACTGTTTCTTGTTGCAAACTTCAACAGTCCACCCATCTATTCGTGGATAGAATATTGTAGACCTCTTCAATTTAGTGTCCATCTTCTCCCAGAGTGTAGTCCAAAAGGCATTAATAAATATAGTATCCTTGTCCAAAATGGTGTTCCTTAGCATCCCAAAGTGCACCTAGACTTATTCAAAAGAACATATTCACTACTTCTTATTCCTTGATGGTCTTTTTATAAGCCATTGGAATGCACATTTTGTTGAACTTGTCAATTACACAAATAAATAATCACATGCCTTTTGTGGTGTTGGTAACCCACACACAAAATCCATGGAAATGATTTCCTGGTGTTGCGTGTATACAAGTAAAGGATGGTATAAACCTTGTTTTATGTTACTTGGCTTGTTTCTACGACAAAGTATGCATCCTCTAATATATTGTGCCAATTGTTCTTGCATTCTAATCTAATAAGCATACCTTTGTAAGTTAGCAATTTTCCTCCTAACACCAAAATTCCCTACAAATTTGGAGGTGTGAGCCTCTCCAATAAGCTGCAGTCTTTCACCTTTAGGGACACAAATCTTCTCCAACTTGAAGAGTAACCTATTATAGAGATGATAGTTTGCCTTGTTGTCACATTATTCTACATTGATCAGGAGATCAAGTCATATGCTCAAAAATTAAAGTGCTCGAAATAGGTCCGAACCTAAGCGAGCGGAAAGGTCTCGTCGTTAAGATTCTAGCGCCGTGAACGGTTCGAAAAACCGATGTCGTATGAGGAAGATATCGCGTTCTGTTCCTTTTCCCATATAGCAAAAATTTGGTGACTGGATGCCCAGTTAGCATGCAGGTACAGTCAGCAGAACATTCTAGGAATATTCCATTTTCTTCAGAGCCAGTGTGGTGGCACCATGTGGCACATTGTGGGTCGTTGACTGATTAAGGTACGGTGATGAATCTGAGCCGTTGGATGTGTTTTTGGTTGGGCGAATGACTAAGAGACATGTGGCAAGCCTGCAGGCCGCCACGTGTCCTCACAAGGTTAGATCAAAGTTTTGTGGAGTCGACGAGGGTCGAACCCGCGACCTCCTCTCTGCACTCATTACCACTTATTATTCTGCCTGTGGGGTGTTTCTTACCTCTATAGGTTGGCAGTTCTATTTTAAGTTTAACAAAATATGCGATGGGGGCTTGGGAGGCCAGCCCCTAAGGGCCAACCTCCCTACCACTTGTCCATATGCCATGACCGTACCCACACATAACCACGACATCCAAAACAACTAGAGGTGGCTTTGCAATACCATTCACATGGTGGAGATGGGTTTAAATGTGAAGTTTAACACGGCGAGTAGTGGAACCGTGTTCCTCGGGGTTCCAACCCTTAAACAACAGCTTCAAGACCGTAAGTGGAAGTTATGGCAGAGGTGGCATGTGATCATCCGCCCTCATAATTAATGTTAAAGGTTATCCACCTGCCAATTCTGGAGCACGCCCCCAAATTTGGGGTAAACCATCAATTTAACTGCAGTTAAACTGACAGTCTCCACATCTAGTGGAGCTTTTCTAGCTGTCATTGGGAAAAATGCATAGGGAGGTCAATTTTTGACCAAATGGAGTGAAACAAGAGTCTACCTAGACTATTTTGAGCATTCTGGAGCCATTGGTGCAGAGAAAAAGGCCATTAGAGGCCTGCAAACATATGTAATTTACAATTTCTGGCATAATGACAAAGAGGGACATGCCGTTGGGAGCTGGACCAGCAGATGTAGCCTAGGAGGGGTGAACTGCTTCATCACACCTACTGTGTAAAACTTATTTGTGAACGTTTTTCTCCGTTATGCACTATTGTTCAATGTTTTTAAGGCTTATTTACATGCTTAAAGTTCACTAATTCATATAATTTTCATGGTTAAAACTCTCATACCTTAAGCAAACTTATGGAGACAATTTTTACATGTTTATTTAACCGAAAGGACACTCAACACAACAGAACTAATACACTCCTTTCAGATCATACATGGATTTGGCCTTATTGTTGCTAAAACAGTCCTTTTAAGTCCTCTTCTTTTGTGAATGAATCATGGGTAAATGGCTCCACGTGCATAAAAGTTCTCAAAGATGTAATATTGGTTGTGGTTGGCCTTGATAGCATTTTTTTCCAACATATTACCGGTTTCTTTCTTTTTCTTTATGAATGAATGAAATTTTTGTAAGAACTTAATCCACTTGTAATGTTTGGTCCATTGAAGCTTACTCTAGGCCTATAAATATTGTAGTGGTTCCCACTTCTTAACATCTTGTACCGATGTGTAGAGTTCCATATCATAGGTAGAGTAGTTTAAGACTTCCGCATGAAACATTTATGAATGATAGAAACTAGGCTTACCTCCCTGCAGCAAGACTACTCCTATGTCATGTCCACTTGCATCTATCTCTAATTTGAAATGCTTCTACCATTTTGGTAATGTGAGAACTAGTGCTTGAATGATCTTTCATTTCAACTCGTCAAAATCCTTCTATTAGTTCATTCCCCATTAGAAATTCTTACAACTCACTATTATGAAGTGGAGATGTGGAACTACCATTAAAAATGATGCTACGAGCTTTCACAAGTGTTGTGCTACCCCAACAAAGCTCCTAGCTTCCATGACATCAGTAGGAACTTGTTCTTGTTATTATGTGATGGCCTTCATCTTTGTAAGATCTATTTTGAGTTCCACTCCACTAATCGTACACCCCAAATATACCAATAATTGTCAAGCAAACTCACATTTCTTAAGGTTTACCAATAGTTGTTGCTTGTTTAAATTCTATAACACTTCCATGAGGTGTGAGTTATGATCCTTCCAGGTAGAGATATAAACCAATCCATCATCCAAATATACTATAACAAATGAATCTAAACGTGGGGTGCAATCCATCATTCATCAACCTTGAATGTGTAATTGGTGTGTTACATAAACCAAATGGCATGACCAACCATTCATACAAAATTTTCATTGCCTTGAAGGTGGTCTTCTAGGTGTTTTTCTATTTTACATGTAGCTAGTGGTATCATGATTTCAGATCCAACTGTTGAAGTATTAGATATGCTACAATTTGTTCAAGAGATCATTGATCTTGGGCAGAGGGTACCAATTCCTAAATGTATTCTTATTCAAATCTTATAGTTGATACACATCCTCCAAGTCCCATCCTCCTTAGGCACGATGAGGATAGTTGACCCACGAGGTGAGGTGCATGTTCAAATCAGTCACTACTCTAGTAATTGTTGCAACTACTTCTTCACTTCATGTGCTTCTAGAATAAACAAGCTATACAATTCAACATTTTGTAATGGGGAGTAAGGCAATAATTGTATCTCGTGCTCCACTTCCCTCTTAACTAGTAGCCCCTTAAGATCTTCGAACACCTCTCTATATGCTCTAAGTAACTCCTACTATTATTTTTGTTCTTTAGTACACCCATCCAAGGATTCATTTTCCCTTACTAATCCATCACCTTGTAGATTCTCTCTTGATAAAAGTAACAAATATTTCTTGTTGGAACTAATAAGTTTAATAAATTAGTTGGCACTCACTAGTGAGATCTTCAATTTATATTTGTGTGCATTGATGTGTGATTTCCCATACTTGACTAGGTGGTACAATTTTCCTCTCCGGATGAAGATTTCATCCCTCATATACATCTATGGGATTCCAAACACTACCACACACACGTCAAGGGTGACTATTTCTAACTCAACTTCATCAATAAACTATGCACTGATAACAAATATAATCTTACACTATTTTGTGATTTTGGTTTTTGCATCCTTATTCGCCCACCCCAATGGGTATGGGTTTGGATGATCATGAACCCCAAAACCAAGCTCGTTGACTAGGTCAATTGCTATGAGATTCACCTATGAACCAGAACCAAATATGGCATCTGCCTTGGTCATATTGACCTAAATATTGATACAAAAGAGTTTTGTCATCTCCTTCTCTTCCTTATGGTGAAGGCTACTCAAATTCACCTCCTTCTCCATTGAATTGTAAACAATATTTCCATCCACATATAAGTTTCTTTCTACATGATTGCTTGAATCAGTGGATAGAAGGTTCTTCTTCTTAGCATCCTTCTCAGGCTTCTTAGGGTTAAGCTCTGGATGTAGTTTCCAACACTTTTCTTTAATGTTACCATCAATATTATAATGGTTGCAATGGTTACTTGGATCCTTTCACTAATGTGCAATGGTTGTTGTCTTCTTGTCTTTCCCTTTCCACTTCCTTTTCCCCCCCTTGGAAGTGTTTTGTTGTAGTTCCTATTTGGAACCACTTGGATACCCTTTTCTACGGCCTAGATTTTTCATACATTATTCTTGCACACAAGCCTCATCAATTATCCTAGGATTGAATAACATCACTTACTTTTGCAAATGACTATGTCGCCCCCCAAATACTTGAGGAATATGTCTATGTTCTTGGGAGAGACACCCTACATGATAGCATATTTATTAATTCAGTGATGCACACTCCACCCTTGCCTTTACCTCAAGTGTTTCCAATGAACAAATTGGTCCTATACATATCCAATAGGGTAAAATTGAACCGAATGAGGGTTTTGAGATCCTCCCACTTAGTTACTAGTATATCACCCTCTATCTTAGGAATCTTCATTTTAATTTCCCACGAGGTTAATGCATACCTTCTAATTTCAATTTAGCAAAATAAATAGTGCGTTCTTATTTTATATGGTGAACACTAAAATAGACCTCTAATTAATGCAACCGATGATTCAATGTTAATGCATTGATTTCATCTTGGTATGGATTGATATCCACTTTCTCTTTCATTTTAAACAAGGACTAGGAATGTGTAACTATATCAAAACTTGGTTTCTCTTTCTGGAGCTCTTTCCTTAACTCCAATTCTGGATCTTCATGGTATCTATATTTCCCCTTTGATCCAATCTTTGAATTGGAGCCTCCAACCTCCCCAATGGTATGAGATTGGTTGTTAGATCTACAACAAAGAGAACCATGTTATGAGAGATATCAATGACTTGCTCTTCTAGCTTTATGCACCTCTCTTCCACTAGATCTTGAAGGTTGTCATGAACAAAATCATTCGCCATGGCTAGGATTTCATGAAATTTTTCTTAAGCCAATTCATGGATCCTACAATTTCCGATAAATACTCTAAAGAAAAACCTCACTCCCATACCAATATGATTCATAAATTTTCATGGATATTCCAATGAAATAATTCATCACAACAAATCATATAATATTATGATGTCTTAAATTATGCATATGTATTTCCTTAGATTCCAAAATAGTTAATTACTAGGTTTATTTGATTTTGTGAAACAATCGAAATAAGAAATGGAAAGAATATGCACATAAAAACACTATCCACACAAATGAACATGATACTTATCCTAAGAAACCCAATAATGGGGAAAACTTAGCTAGAAGGTGAGATGTATCCTCTTCTCTCTTTGCTTTAGCTATAAAAATACACATAGAAAGGAATGGTAACACCTATAGAGTTACATTGTGTTGGCTTTAAGGGTCTTGACCCAGGTTCGGTTTTTAAGGTTTGCCAATAAACCCCTGTACTACTGGCCCTTTCGATAATGGCCTGCTTGCACAGGTCAAGGTCTCACCTGAAGTAGTACGGGAGGGTTCTGGAACCAGGTTTCCACACCCTAAGAGAGAGAAAGTTAATTAAAGTGGGTCTCTTCAGATCTGCATAGGAGAAGCCCTAATACATAAAATCTTAACAGTATATTGGCAGAGCACAATTCATAAATAATATGTAACTTGAGTAGAGTACTTAACTAGACCTATGCATTCATAATATTGCATCCACGTGCGCATCAGTATCAGTGAGCAAATATAATCTTAGAATTAACACAAAGCGTAGCCGATAATCACAACACAGAAACACTTAAATACCACAAATAGTCTTCTCATTCATTCATATCCAGATCTGACTTACAAACTCTATTTACCAACCCGCGCACACAGCCAACAGGAGCCCTTACCCAAACAATTGACATAACAGATTCATAAGTTCGTATCCAATCTTAATCATAACTTAGCCTCTCCTAGACTCAATTTATCTATCTATTTATAGCATATTAGCCTGCGCTACTCTATGGTTTGCAAACTATGGTTTGCGGATTCCTGGTCTACCATTTGACCCTTTACAATTCATTGGGGGCTTTGACCTACCCCAAATCCCCTGCACTAGACTAAATATTACAAAATATTACAAAACTGGACCAAAAATGCCATTAGGGGACCTTGTTCCAACAGGCCCCCAACACAATCTTGTGACTCATCCTGAGTCACAGCGTCGATGAGGTCTTCATCATTTCCCGGAGTTGCTCAATAGCAGCAGCCAAAGGGGGCAGAACATTGATGCTCTGCACAGCTACATTCTGCGCAATATCAGCCAACTTTTGTGAAGTTGGGCCTCAGTAGCTGCGGTGAAACTCTCCAAGGTCTGATTCAACTGCTTCACGACCCCATATAATTATTGTGAAAGCTTGAGAGCTTTGTCATCCCATGGAGTCAGATGGTCACTAAGTACCTAATTCTTGTGCTGGAGCCCCGCAATTTCACTTATGAGCGCGTGGCTGGTCCAAAGACGCTTTAGTCGTTGGGTTGGGACGAGGGTGATCATAGCGGCTTCCATTTGCTCAAAATATTGCTCCTGATTGATTTGGTGAAGGAGGGGATCACGCTACACCTGGGACCACAACTCCATAGCAGTCTCAAACAACGCGGTGCCCTGAGTGATATGTGCGGTAATACTTGTTGTAGCTTTCGTGCCAATGTTGACTTCCTTAAGTTTTAATGGTTTGGTAACATCAACTGCCTGTAGCAAAGGTACTGCAATGACACGTTCTCCTTCTGACTCTGGGATAGTGATATTTTGGGGGTCTTCATCACAGTCTTCCACTGACAAATTTTTGCAGTTGACAATGTCTTGCATCTGCACATCCCAGGCTGACGCAGTACACTCCTACTTAGGGAGGGACCCATTAAAGACCAGAGCATCTATATCTTACAGGGCTTCATCAAGTTTCTTCGTTCCTCCCACCAATCCAAATGTCATTACAAAATCCTCAGCCATTGTACCCCAGTTACGGGTACGTTGGTGTAGTTCTGCATCCAAATACCAGGTGGTGGGGATTGGTCCCAATGCATGAACAAACATATGGACCCATTCATTCCATGTGTTTTAATTCCATACTTCCATCCAGAGAGCCAAGTTCTTGCGTGGATCCCCTTGAGCCGAGAAGAGTTCCATTGGTGGGTTGACCGGCGGGTCAAATCGTAGGATCATCATCTTTCAGCATTCCCCCTAGTCCTGAAAAGATCCCTTATGGGTTTCCCATGATCGTGTGGGGGTTGCGGGCATAGCAAAGTAAAGGGCCCAAAACCTTCGCTCTTCAGGGACATCTGCTTCAATTTCTTTAAGAAAGTCCTTAACATTACCAGAACCATCATAGTAGGGTAGTCATCTTACCTCTAAGGAGATGCATCGGAAGCTCTTTCTAATCTTAAGACACCTCAGCGTAGATACATCATGCAACCGGTTCTGCCAATTTTCTATCTCTCTATTTGAGTCTGAGAAGAATTCGTTGTCTTTTTTCCAAGCATAACATGCCATCAGTCGTGGGGTTGATCCAATCATCGTCCCGATCGGTTAGTTTGTAGATGTGATCAACATTCTCCTGCTCACGTACTGGTTCAATGTATCGCTCACCTTTTGCTAGATCCAAAGGGACTATCATTGATATACCTTCACTTTCAAAGATCATACTACTCCTTTTCAAGTTAATGATACCTCCCATGTCAATAGCCTAATCCAAGCCTAAGAGCACGGGGTAAGGTTCCGCATCATCCACTATCTGGATTACCTCAAAATTAACATAAACTTTAACACCTGAAATGTCTACCACAACCTTTGGCAGTCGTCCCAGTGGGATGATCTTTTGCTGATTAGCCATCCATAATTGAATAGTAGAACATTCTAGCTTAGGTTCCTCCATTCCTTTTCAGTTTTTCTTGGGCAGGACATTTGCATCCAATCCTAAGTCGAGGATGACTTGGTCCATTTCATAGTCTACAATCTGTGCAGTCATGCGCATCTCCCGTCCAGTCCTTTTTTTGTTCTTGTATAGCTTGTTCACAGTTTTCACCTCTAGTTGTGAGGCAACCTTTTCTGCGCAACTATCTATTAATGCTTGGAGATTATCTATTGCCTTCTGGTTGCGCAACAGCTTCATACATGCATGAAGGAATGGTTTAACTGTTTTGTCTGCTTTTGAATCTATCGTAGTCTTCGAGGTGGATGCTTCATATTTGGCCATTTTTTTCCGAGCTTCCATGAAGGTTTCCTTCTCCTTTTTCATATCTAAACTTTCCTTTTTCTCGACGACCCTCCTGATCAGTGGTTCGCCCGCAACTTTTTCCTCAGCCCCTCTGGTGGCCATGCTGCTACGCATTATCACATTGATACTAGGCCCATCATCTCGTGGTTTTGCCTTAACCCATTGTACGTTCTGCGTGGGTGTTTGCAGTTTTTCCTGAATTTTTGCTATTAGCACCGGGAAATATTCAATGACATGGTCAAACTTCCTGCAATATCTGCAGGATTGACGCGCAGGGTTCAAGCAACCTCTTGCATAATGTCCCACGTCCCCACAGTTGTAGCAGATTAGTTGTCCTCATCCTCAAACTACACTTCCCCCTCTCCCTCCTCCCCTTCTTCTTGCGGGGGATCCACCCTGCCCAGAAGGAGATAGTGGTGATGATGGGTCAGCCTGCACCCTGTATATGTTTTCCCTATCTACCACGAGGTCGTGTGTTCGACAGTTTTGTTCGTCATGACCCACAGACGAGCAAAATTTGCACCACTGTTGTTTCAATTATGGAACATAGGCACCTAACCGTGGGCGGTGATTTGTATCATGTCTTCTTGTTGCCGGACATTCAGCGCACCACAACATGGGGGTATTAGGTCCAACCATTTCCCTAGGGCGTAGAGGGCTTGGTCCCCCAACCTGCATATAATTTGATAACAAAGGCCATTGATTTTTTAGTATGGCCTGACACCCTACAACGTATGCACCAGACATTCGGGCTAGCTTCCTTACCCCGATCCTTTCGTAAGTTCTGAATTTCTAAGTGCATTGCCTCTAGCTGGATCTAGATCTGTAGTGCTGTGAACTGAGTATCATCACTTGGTGCAGCTTCTAACTTCATGGAAATCTCCAAACTTCTTCTTGGGAGTTGATCTTCTGTTGTCCCATAGGTTTGCGTAGATGTGGCAATAACATGGCAATGAACCATTCCTTGTGTTGCTTGTCCTCGTAGACAAATACCCCATCACTGATGGCCTGCTTCAATCATTGGTCAGCTCCCCAAATGGACTCTATAGGTCCCTGTTTGAAGTCCTTCACATCGAATACACATTGAGAGTATGATTTAGGCTTTCAGAACTGCTGCTTTAGGGCGTCCTTAATATTTTGTATTGATGTGTTCGCGTGTTGACCAATGTATCCCATAAACCAGTGCAGGGCCCTTCCTTAAAAGGCTATGGATAGCTGCAGTCATTTGAAAACATCATTATTAATGTTTTGCGCAGTCCATACAAACTCTGCTACAAACCATAATCGATCCATATCCTTGTCTCCCACACCCTCAAAGGTAGGTAGTTTCATGTGCGTAGCCACATTGTCCTCAGGTGGTGGCGGAGGTGGGGTAGGATAATTCTCACGCTTGCATGGGTTTGATGCTGGCGTAGTCGGGGGGGGGGGGGGGGGGGAGGGGGCTGGTTCCAACTTGCGTTGTACCGTCTCCGGTTAAAATCAGGTGATTCCCTTAAGGAACTGTATACCGATCTATCTCCTTCTTGGTTAACCCGGTAGTATTTAATGCTTCGTGTTGCGCTTCCACCCTAGTAAGAGGTCATTCACTCGGTGTGGCCATACATGACATCTTTTTCACTCAATAGCATCTTAATCAATAGCGGCAGGGTTTGCAGGAACTTACCTCTAAATCCTTTGAAGAACCTTCGCTCTGCTTCCAAATATGACACAAACTGATCAACTGCAAATTCTGTCACGAATCCTCCCAAAATACTGTCAACCTAGTGGTCTACAGTCCTAGTAATATTCTTATCAGTCTTTTCCAATTTTTGGATCAATTCGGGGGTCCACTGTGTCACCTTATCATCTTTCCAACAAGTCTGGAGCTCTGCCAATCGTGCCAAACACTCTTGAAATTCATGTGCGAAGGATATGAAGAATATTTTGTGCACTTCTGTAAAAATATACTTGTATTTCCACTCTTCAGTAGATAGCTTCTTACTTCTATTCTCTTTTAGGGCAAACTCTTGAATCTGTTTTTTGAACCAGCCTTGTTGGTCAGGATACTCGGTTCTCACTTGAGAGACCCGAGTTCGAGTCCCGGCAACAAATCCATTTGTTGGCTTTAAGGGTCTTGACCCAAGTTCGATTTTTAAGGTTTTCCAACAAACCCCTGTACTACTGGCCCTTTCGGTAATGGCCTGCTTGCGCAGGTCAAGGTCTCACCTGAAGTAGTATGGGAGGGTGCTGGAACCAGGTTTCCGCACCCTAAGAGAGAGAAATTTAATTAAAGTGGGTCTCTTCAGATCTGCGCAAGAGAAGCCCTGATACAGAAACTCTTAACAGTATATTGGCAGAGCATATAACATGAATAACATGTAACCTGAGCAAAGTACTTAACCAGATCTATGCATTCATAATATTGAATCCACATGCGCATTAGTACATCATCAGTATTCGGTGAGAAAATATAATATCAGAATTAACACAAAGCGTAGTCGATAATCATACACAGAAACACTTAAATACCATAAACAACCTTCTCATTTATTCGTATCTAGATCCGACTTACAAACTCTATTACCAGCCCGCGCACACAGCCAGCGGGGTCCGCACACAGCAGGACTCAGGGTCTCCGGGCACACAGCCAGCAGGACCCCTTACCCAGAGAATCAAGACATCAGATTCACAAGTTCATATCTAATCTTAATCATAACTTAGCCTCTCCTAGACTTGATTTATCTATCTATTTATAACATATTAGCCTGTGCTACTCTATGGTCCGCAAAATGTGTTTTGTGAATTCCTGGTCTACCCTTCAACCCTTTACAATTCATTGGGGGCTTTTCCCCACCCCAAAGCCCCTGCGCTAGACTAAATATTACAAAATATTACAAAACTGGACCAAAAATGTTGTTAGGGGACCTTGTTCCAACACGTTGTGACACTTTGGCCTAAAAGAATACTATAGGATCCTCCTATTCCTTTGTTATGCTCTAAAAATACCACTCTCAAATGTTTTTCTCGATTATGGAATAAGTACAATGCAAAATAATAGAAGCTCTTCTCTTCCTACAACACAGTATTTAACATAGCATGATATACATATAGGGTTAGGGATTTTACTTCCTCGAGCCTTAATGTGATAAGGTTTTGGACCTTCTACAATCTTCTTGAAAGTCCTCACATTGTTAGCCTCATATGTGTCAGTAAATGGGGTTGAACTGGCATCCACTCATACCATGGTGTTCAAATAGGTAGTTCAAATTGTTAGAGGCATAATTTCTACATACGAGCTTCAACTGAGGTGATATTTAGACCCTTGGAAAGGTCTCAATGAATAGTGTCATGGGTGTGAGTTATGCTCATAAAGTTTTGACCCCAAAAAATGTGGGTTAATGCCTTAAAATTGTTTTGGAAGGTTCTAGACCCCAATTTTAAACTAAAATCAACCCTTCAAGCCAATTTCTCCAATTTCTCCACTTAGAAATTATTAAGATAGATGAAAAATAGTATGATGATCCAATATAAATCAAAATTTCCAATCATGCAAACATTTTTTATAAGAACCACTAGGTTTATTGGTGCATAAAGCAATAAATTTGTAATTAATTATATTGATTTTATTACATGAATAAAGTTGACATTTGATTTATGATTTTTATTATTGTGTTTTTATGCTAATCAAGGGAAGCAAATGAATTACTTGGTGGAATCATTGGAGACACGTTGTAGGTAGAGAGAAATATACCTGAAGTTTAAAAAATGCTACACCTTTTCCCTTGATGGATGTAAATAGCCTCCTCGATTATTGTGGGAGGCTACATATCTTAAGGAGAACAATGCTTTTTTTTGTCAAGTTGATTAATCTTTGGGATTGGGGCTAATAGGCATCAAGGGTTGGGCTAGACATGTGGTTCAGGCCCACTTAGGAAGATATTTATTTCATCACCATAATATTAATGAGTAAATATACACACAATTTCTTGATTTTCCCCATGAAGCTCCTTAACATATCATGTTGGCATAAGTATCATAGTGTATTAGTCTTGTGGAATATGTGAGCAATGAGTTCAAGGTCATGGAATGATCGATAAATTCCTAAGTGAGGATGTGCTAGTTGTTTCTATTATCCGACGTATTTCAAGTACCATTGGAAATGGGCAATGTAGAAGTGGTGATATTTTACATTACTTGTAGATGATTAAGGACGACCAGACTTTGTATAGGTGCAATCATATTTTTCATAAATGTTTTTGTCACTCTATAGACTTGGCTTATTTATTTAGGATCGGGGAGAGGATTAGTATTCACCTACACATCAAAGTTATTTTATTTATTTTTTGAGATTCTTCAAGCTAATAATCTTAGATTCAATTACCTCCCTAAATATCCATTGGCCACCACACATGTACATATGTGGTGTATGCCTAAAAAAGGGCATCTCCTTTAACTATTCCTACAATTGGTGATTCAATGATCACATTGTTAAGTAGAGCAAATAATTTTGTCCTTTATTTTGTATAATATCCTCATTTGGGGATGGATTGGAGGTTAGTGGACAACCCCCCACTTCACCACATGAGATAATAAATGATAGAGGTGATATAAACATGTTATTTTTAGTTAAGATAAATTATTTTTAGCACATTTAATGTGCTTGCTTGCAATTACAAAATCACGTGTAAATTGTATATTAATAATTTATTACTTTGTAGACAAATGATTAGTCTGAAATGGCGTGCATAAACCACGAGAGCATGTTTACATGTTCAATACTAATGATGATGCACTGACCACCAACATGAGCACTTGTGATTAGACCTTGCAACATGGTATAAATTTAGAGTTTTGGATGTTTTTTTTTTGTAAATTAGAAAGTTCTATTAACATATGAAAAAGTAATTACATCATAAGCAAGATGGTGAGAACGAAAGCTTCAACACCAAGAACAAAGAATTGTGGGCAAAAGAGCTAACTCTCTTGGGATGTGATTTACATGGGAGTTAACAGAGGGGGTGACACAGTTACAAAAAAGTGGGAACGTGTTGTGACCAGCAACAACCCCCCTTTTTATTTAATATTAGTAATAATACTAAATAAATGGGGACCCTTAGTTTAAAAATCTAAAAAAATCAATTAGGATTTGTTTTCCTTTTCAAATAAAACTTTATATCATAAACTTAGGGAAATTCCTTAGAAAAACCTTAAGAAACACTTAAGTTTATGATAGATTACAATAAAAATTTTCTTTAAACGAAATAGTGCATCCATCGCAAATAGTAGATATCTTTTGTAAAACTAAAATTGCGATTTTGCGATAACGCGATCCCAAAAAGCCTATATTGGTCGCAAATCGCAGATCGCAGAAATGTGTTAAATGAATACTTTTTGATTTGCGATATGCGATATTTGCGATGGTTATGTTTTGAGAAAATTGCGATATTGCGATATTGCAATATTGCGCAGCAAATCGCAGATCGCAATGTCGCAGATTCATAAAAGCGCGTTGTTCAAAGAAAATATTTCCATAAATCAATATCCGTTTTGCGCTTTAATGATTGGATTAAATGAATGGATTGTCAATTAATGGTAAATGGGATTTTTTTTTGATTGAAAGGTCGTTTCACGTAGAAATAATATATTTCATCCGCCTTTGCATTTAAAACTATCTCATCACCTTTCTCATGCCATTACTCTCACTTAACTCGTAAAACCGCAGGCGCGAAGGAGCAAACGACTATACAAAGCATTCACAGAACATCATGGGTAAGAAAGAGGAGAATTCAAATCCTGAAAACAGAGAAATGGCTTCACTGTATACAGACACTGCTTGCAATAAGGATGTCGGTATAACCACCTGGGAAGGAATGTATAATTTGCTTGAAGAAGAAAATCCTGTGGTGATGCAAGTTGCGGCTACAGCAGGCTCCAGTAATTCATCTGAGGCAACCCTTAAAGAACTGGCTTGTTCATTTCTGCATAGGATAGCGGCAAGGCCAAAAATTCTTCCATATACATACATGGTGAAATGGGTACTGGACAACACCGATATTTCAGACAGGCAATTTAGAACTCCAACTCAAGAGCTAATTGGGTTGTTCACTATGGAAGATTTGAGGCTGATGTATCATTTGCCGGAACCTCAGGCGACTTATAATAAACGGTTTATGGAGAATTTTGCCAAAGAACATGCAAATTTGTCGGAATGCACACATGAATGGACCAAAAGAGATGAACCGTTGAAGAAAAACAAACACGGTATGTATAGTACTGGTTCAATTACCTCTCCATATTGTTTTGTTGCTGCCATGTTATGCAAGCTTTTTGGAAAGCCTGACATAAATATGATCTTGCCTGAATGGCTCCCTTTGTTGAATGCTGTTGTTAATTCTACAATTGTAGACTGGGCCAAAATCTTATCTGATAATTTGACCACTGCTATTTTTCATTACCGGTCTAACCGGACTGTTTCTCAGCGGATTTATCTGCCTTTTTATTTATCTGCCTATGTCATGGACGCTATCTGTTTTGTTTCTAAATTCCCTTTGATGGGTTGGAAATGGAAAATCCACGATCCTTTGCCTATTCATGTGTATCACAAGGAACTGTGGGAATCTAAGTTTGTCCCCAATTTTTACAAAATTTGCCATGGTATAATGATGCCATTGTACAGAACATTGCATAATAAGGATGCCCCAAGGTTATCCCCAGAAACAGAGGTCGACATTCTCCCTGTCGCGAGATGGTTTGGAGAAGAATTGTTCACTTATGTTAGGGTTTTTGGAAGTTCTGCTTCCCCCCATGTTTTACCCCTATATGTTCTGGATAAACTTGTAGCTCGGGAGATTGCTTATCAAACCTGTGGTCAAGGAGGTTTGACAAAGGAATTGAAAGAGAAGAAGAAAGACATTTGGCCACAATTTCCCATAACCTGTGGAACATTTTCACTGTTTGATGTTGGTCACGCATTCAAAGAGGTAAGCAACATTACATGCTTACAACTGTTCAAGTTTTCGAGAAGGTTATTTGACCCAAATAATGTTGTTAAAAATTTTCCCAATGCAATCAGAGTAAGGGAATTTTCCGGGGAACAAGATCTTTTTGATGATATGTTGCAAACAAAAGGTTCATTTAAAGAAGTTTTGAATTCAGCTCAAATGCAGTTATCTCCAGAGGAATTCCAGGAATTTAAACTTTACAGAGAGAGAAGACTAACTACTATTTCTTTGGAAAATCTACGCTTGGAACTCGCAAGGGAACAAACTCCTAGCATTAGTCTTAACGACAGTTCGAGTACAGATAAATCTAAGTCAAAATCTGAAAAAGAGACTTCTGAACGTTCTAATAAGTCTAATGAAGAGGGAGATAAAATTGAAGAATCAGTGAAAGATTCTGCTCAATCGAAAGAGCTTCCTCAACAGAAAATTTTGACTTCTCAGCAGATAAATCCTCCTCCTACCAATGTACAGCAACATTTAGTCACCATTGAATTAGACAAAGAATGGGAAAGCTTTAATCAATTGATTAATGTAGAAGGACAGAATGTACAGACCCCTGTACAGACAACCAAAGTTTTGAGCATAGGAATAAGTAGCACAATCACAGAAACTGAGCACATACCTATCACACCCTCCTCTGAAATTGTACTTAATGTAGAGGATATTCCTCCTCTATATGTATTCTACAGCCCGAAATACAAAGCAGTAGTGAAGAAACAAAGGAAAAAGAAAAAGTTAGAAGGTTCAATTGCTACTGAAGCAGAACAACTAGATGTCTTGTGGAAGGATCCTACCACAGAGCCTACTGATAATCTTGCTAAGTTATCTCAAATTACAGGGGCTTATGCTTCTGCAACTATTGACAAAGCATTTGAGATACAACTCTTATTAAATGAAAAAGAAGAACAGATAAAAGTTCTGCAACAGCAATTGCAACAGGTACAGGCCAATAATGAAGCACAGATGAAACTTGAAAAGTTACAACAACAACTTCAAGAAATGAAAATTGGACATCAAAAAAGTTTGGCTGATAAAGAGAAACAAATATAGATTATCCAAGATCAGCACAAAGATGATCCTAAGCTTCCAGAGTTTGTTTCAGAAACTATTTCTTTAAACAATCAACTACTGCAACAAGAAGAAGTATTATGCCAAAAAATCTTGCAATGGAATTCTTTTTGCCAAGAGAGTGATAAGATCACTAATCATGTCGTAGATTTACGAAATGATTATGATTTAATTAATGAAAAGATTACTGATTATTTGGTATGGAAAAAAACAGAAGAAGGAAGAAAAGTTGGTGCACCAATTATTAATGAAAACCATAAAGAAATACTTTTCAATAACTGGGATGCACAAATCAGAAGGGCAGAGAAAGCAGCAGAGGAGGCGGCTACAGCAGCAAAAAATCTTACTGATTGTGTAAATGATAATTTGCACAAAGCTAATTTGATTTCAGAAACTCTTCCAGGATATCTCCCACAGGCACATTAACTGCAAACAGAATGGAGGCAAAAGGCAGAAGAAAGAGCAAAATCAATCCAAGGGTTGACAAGATTAAACTGGGACTCTTACTGGACATACTTAGTGAAACCACACAGTCAGCACAGTGCGCTTAATTGTATCATCAATTCTACTGAAAAGATTGCGCCTACACTTGCCGATTCTGTCTTTTCAGGACAGTTGAAATCTGAAGTCGGTCAACCACATCTTCTCAAAACAATGCTAGATGCCTGCAAGTTTAAAGATCAAGTTCATAAGTAGTTAGTTAATAGTCTTTATTTTTAGATTTAGTTTTGGTTTTATTGTATTTTTGCCTAGGAAAAGGACGGTCATTAAACCAAATCCTTAATTTTTGTAATAGACTATTTTTAGATTTAGCTAAGTAGTATTTAAACCCTTCTCATGCATTTAGAGAAGGGTCCTGGATTTTAATATTTTTGACTTGGAGATTACATTTCTGTACTCCACTGGCTTATATATTTTTTTAAAAGGATCACATCTGGTGATTTTATGCGGAATTATCTTAAAGTGTTGCATTTCTGTACCTTGGATTTGATTTTGCATCAGAATTACTGGATTAGAGTATCAAATTTCATTTGAAAGCTTTCAAGATGAATAAGGTATTTCTATCTGTTCACTGTTGATTTCTTTTGTCTTATGATATTCGCTTTAAAATTTGCTATCATTTACAGATATTTGTTTTCATAACGTTTCTTTATATATATCATTTTTTAGTATAATTGAAATGTTATCTTTCATAAGTATATGTAGATGATATATTATGATGAATACAATATGCTAATACAACTCTGTTTAATTTCTTAAACAGAGTTATTTTTATTTGTTTCTGCACATTTCGATTTAAATGATAATACATTTTTATGGTTATTGTTCAAACGGAATAATCTGAAGTTGTATTCACATATGATTGCCCAGGTTAGTGTTAGATTTTCTTTATCAGTATTTAGTTTAAATTAGATTGCTTTATTTAAGTCAATTTAGTCTCACTTTCATTCATCCAAATCAATCCATCACCAACCCATTAGTTATAAGGAAACTGGTTATTTAAATCCAGTCGGAGCCACCATACCAAACGGAAAAGGAGTTGTCCTAAGGTCTCGACTGGGTGGTTTTCCCCAATGTTTGAAGCAGAGATTTTCTAGGCTTCAACATTTTTGGCGCTAGAAGGAGGGCCTGAGGTATGAATGGCAAGTAAATCTTTACCCACAAGCCATTCTGAGAGCAAAACACCCTCATTAACTTCTTCAATTTCTTCTGAAATACAAAATCCTATAGAAGGAATTGAGAAGAATATTCAGACACCCACTACCAAAATCTCAAAGCAATCAGACAATCAAAATCCTGAGTCTCCTGAAGTTCAAGATTTAATACATAAATTAAAAGGATTCTCATTATCTCTAGATGAGTCTGAAATATCTGAAGGTAGTGTAACTTCAAAATTTGTTCCTTCAAAACCTCTTACTAGGCTTCAAAGTGAAAAACTTGGTATTTCTCCGAAAGAATTCCCTTTACCTAGTAGAATCAAGACAAGAAAAACTCAATCAAAATCAGTAAGTGATATAAGTTCTTCATCTCATATTCAATCACCTGTTTCCAAAACCCCAACTCAACAAAGTGCAGTAGTTCCCACATCATCTGCTCAAACATCATCTGCTCAATCATCATCAATCTCATCTATTCCAACAACCTCTATTCAGACACCACCAGCCTCTACTACTCCTCCAATAGTTGTTACAATAATGGCTAGACCATGGGCTACTCCAGGGGCTGTCAACATGCCTACACCTTTACATGATTTACCTGACAATCCTGGAAAATGGCTTCCAAAGTTCAGTCCAGATCTTAACATTCAAGATGAAGAACATATCAATAACTTTATGCTGGCTGTAAATTTGAATGGAGTCGTAGAAGAAGATGTTGTAGTCAAACTATTCCCTTATACTCTTCAAGGGGTAGCAGGATCCTAATACTTTTCATTACCTTCAGGATCCATAACAAGTTGGGCCATTTTTGCAGATCATTTTTTAACCAAATTTGGAGATGACAGATCAATAGCTACTTTAATCAACGATCTCTCAAATTTGAAGGCAGAACCCAAGGAGCCCATTAAAAATTTCAACGCTAGATTCAAAAAACTCTTGAACAAAATCCACACAGATTCAAGGCCTAGTGAACAGGTCAGAAGTGAATGGTACATAACTGCTTTGCCCTCAAACATAGCAATTTTTGTAGATAGAGCTGCAAAACCTACGTTGGCCGAGAATATGAAAGAGGCTATTGCAGTAGAAAAACGAATTATTTCTCTAGAAAAGAAAAATGCTATTGAGGAAAGGAAATCCAAGAAAGTCAGCTTCAAAGATGATTCAAAGAAAAAGGCCAAAGACCCATACGACATGGAAGGTTTACAGAAAGTTCTTAAAACCATGTCAAATGAAATGGTTGAAATAAAAAAACAAGTCGCTGAAACTTCTACCAAAAAACCATTTCGAAATTTTAAAAGAAACCAAGTTGAATCTAAACCTCCTAATTCAATCTCTAATGCAGAATCAGAAGAAGAAGAAGAAGAAGAAGAAGATACATCTTTAGTATCAGATGAGGAAGATGAGAATGAAGAAATAGCTGAATTGCATGGAATGTGGGATTTTATTCTCTCTAATTCTGATAGTGAGGTAGAACAAGAAGCTATGCCTGTAAGTACTAGGAGTAAATCTACAATGGAGCTTGTACAAACAATTCCTAAAAAGAAAATTACAACTCCAAGTACCAAAGACAAATCCCCTGCAAAGAAAGCTTCTTCGTTACCTACTCAAAATCAGCCATCTTCTTCTAATCCTCCTACATCGACAACAAAGACTTTAGTGGTGTCAGATCCTATGGAGTATAACATTGTTGAAGACATGAAAAAGATTAAAGCCAACATTTCCTTACATGAACTCAGCAAACTAAAACACCAGCAAAAGTTGCTATTAAAAGAATTAAATGCTACACCAATTGCTCCTTTACCAAGTGGTGTAGTTGCAAAAGCAGCAAAAGGAACTGGTAAGCCACCAGATAAAGTAGATGCTACTGATACTGTGCTCATCGGAGAAAGATCGAATTCTCAGACTCCTCCTTTTCTTTTGACTTATGAAATGTACAATAAAAATCTGCATAATTGTTTAATTGATTCTGGAGCATCCTCTAATATAATGCCTACCTCTGTTTGTGCCAAATTGAATATTGAACCACAGAAATCGGCAGTTCATATTGTTCAATTGGATCGCTCTAAAGTTCAAGTTGTAGGAGAAATCAATTCAGTTACTATCAGATTAGCTTCCGATCCTAGGATTGTCCAAAAAATTGATATTTTGATTGCAGATATTCTTGAACTTTATGGATTAATCTTAAGCAGGGACTAGTCTTCGAAACTTAATGGTTATATCGCAACTGATTATTCACATATGTGGCTTCCCTACAAAGGGAAACCAAATCAAATCAAAGTTGAATGAGAAAAACATATGACGCACACTGTCACTGAATTTGAACAACCTAATGAGCCTGTGGCATTCAACAACAATATCCTTGGAGGTTATTCTGCTAAATCATTTCTTGGAAACTTCGAAGCACCTCAATCACCTTTTTCTGTAAATACTTTTGTTTCTCAAATAGAAAATTTTTCACAATCCGATTCTTCCAGAATTGTAAATATTTCTGATGTAGTTGTAGATAAGTCAATAGATAAATCTTTATTTTGGTCATTATATTTTGATGGATCAAAGTCTAGTGATGGAGCTGGAGCAGGATGCATCTTAATTGATCCAGATGGAGAGAAAACCATGCTATCATGTAGGTTAGAATTTGAGTGTACGAACAATACTGCAGAATATGAAGCCTTGATTCAAGGACTTTATAAAGCTATAGGGTTAGATGTTAAATACTTGAAAGTCTTTGGTGATTCCGAAATTGTCATAAAACAAGTTAGGAATACTATTCATTGCCTTTCAGGACATCTTAAACACTATCAAACCCTAATACAAGATCTTACCACTCATTTTTTAGTATTCAATATTTCTCCTATTCCTAGGAATCAAAATACATCAGCTGACTTGTTAGCTAATGTTGCATCCAAACTCCTTCCTGCTGAAGATTGCAGTGCTGATAGGTTTTCTGTAGAATTGATTTTTCGCCCATCTGTCCCAGATAATGTCACAAATTGGAGAGTATTCTATCATGATCAAGATATTTTAAATTTCATGACTTTAGAGAAATCATATGATGAACAAATTATTGATGAGGATGATCATGATTTACAAATTGCCTCAAAAGGTAATGAAAATCCCATTCCGAAATCTGTTGTTAAATTAGAGGATTTATATGATATTAAAGACAGATTCAAGAAAGTCACTAATGCTAAACTTCAAAGTTCCACTTTGAAGTTTGAATTAGTAAATCTTGGCTCTGACTCTAATCCTCAAAACGTTAATTTAGGACTCAATTTAACTCCAGAGGAAAGAAATGCTTTCATTAAACTTCTGAACAAATATAAAAATGTTTTTGCTTGGAATTATGATGATTTAAAAACGTATGATACTTCGGTTATTCAACACACAATTCCAATGCTTCCTGATGTTAAACCTGTTCAACAAAAGTTAAGGAAGGTTCATCCAAATCTCGAAGGACAAATCAAATCAAAACTTAATAAACTCTTAAAAGCCAAAATCATTTTTCCTGTAAGGCACTCCAATTGGGTTTCCAATATGGTACCTGTAAGGAAGAAAAATGGTGATATAAGAATCTGTATTGATTTTAGAAATTTAAACAAGGCATGTTTAAAAGATAATTTCGCATTGCCAACCATGGAACAAATACTTCAAAAGGTAGCTGGTTCTGAACTTATGTCCTTTCTTGATGGATTTTCAGGCTATAATCAAGTTTTAGTTCATCCAGATGACAGATTGAAAACAACTTTCAGAACAAAATGGGGAACTTATGCTTATCAGAAAATGCCTTTTGGTCTAATAAATGCAGGAGCAACTTTTCAAAGAGCCATGAACATAGCATTTAAAGGTCTGATCAATAAATCAGTTGTTGTTTATCTTGATGACATAACCGTATTTTCAAAAAAAAGAGCCAATCATCTACATGATTTAAAGCAAATATTTGAAAGATGTAGAAGATTTGGTATTTCCTTAAATCCAAAGAAATCTTTCTTTGCTTTGGATGAAGGAAAACTCTTAGGATTTATTGTGTCAAAAGATAATATATATATTGATCCAGATAGAGTGAAAGAAATTTCTGATATTTCTTTACCTCATAACAAAAAATCCATGCAATCATTTCTTGGGCAAATCAATTTTGTAAAAAGATTCATTCCTGATTTTTCTTTAATTGTTTTACCTATGCAAAATATGATCAAGAAGAATTTAGTATTCAAATGGGGGCATAAAGAGAAAGAAGCCTTTGCGACAATCAAACAAGCGAACATTAATGCACCAGCATTGAATACCCCTGATTTTTCTAAAGATTTTATTTTGTATACTTTGGCCACCGAAACATCCTATGCTGTTGTTTTAACACAGCTCAATGATCAGAAAATTGAAGCACCAATTTCTTTCTTTAACTCAAATCTGCAAGGAGTTGAGCTTAATTATTCCGAAGTTGAAAAACAAGCCTTTGCCGTGTTTAAATCAATCAAACATTTCAGACCTTTTCTCTTCAAAACACATACAAAAATCATTGTCCCATTCTCTGCAGTGAGGCAATTATTAATTCAAAAAGAAGTAAGAGAAAAGAGAGCTAACTGGGTAACAGCCTTGCAAGAATATGATATTGATATTAAACCAGTGAAGATTGTTAGAGGACAAGGTTTTTGCAGATTATTGGTAGGAACTCATAACATACCAGAAAGTCAAGATTCAAATCAAGATATTCAAGTAAGTCAGGTAAGTGTTACAGATTCTGAATCTCAGTATGCTGATCTCATCTATTACTTGAAAAATGGGTATGCTCCTTCTAATCTCAGCTATAAGAGCAAACGTGCTTTAAGATTAAAGGCTATTAAATATGAGATCATTGATAATGTGTTATTCAGAAAGAATTATGATTCAATCTTATTAAGATGTCTTGAAAAGACTGAAGCTGAAAAGGTGTTGCAGGAATTGCATGATGGACCAGCTGGAGGTCATTTTGGAGGTGATACCACAGCTCACAAAATAATCCATGCTGATTATTACTGGGCTACCTTTTTTAAAGATACGCATGATTATGTGAGGAAGTGCAAAATTTGTCAAACTGCTAGTGGAAGACAAAGGAAACCAACTTTTCCTTTGCAACCAGTGAGTATTGAGCAACCATTCGAACAATGGGGACTTGACATTATAGGTGAGATCATACCTCATTCTTCCAAACAGCACAAATACATCCTTATAGCAACTGATTACTTTACAAAATGGGTAGAAGCAATCCCTTTGAAGGTAGCCAATTCTGATGCAATTATTGATTTCATAGATCAATTCATCATAACCAGGTTTGGTGTACCTAACGCTCTTGTCTTTGATAATGCATCTTATTTTTCCGGAAATAGTATAATGGAATTTGCAGTCAAAAGAGGTTTTAAATTGAAATATTCAGCAAATTATTATCCACAAGGTAATGGTTTAGCTGAATCCATAACAAAAATCTTATCAAAATCATTAAAAGGACCATTGATCAAAATCAAAATAATTGGCACAAGTCTTTAATCTTTGCACTATGGGCTGATCGTATTACTGAAAAAGCTTCAATAGGAACTTCACCTTTCAATTTAGTTTATGGAAAAGAAGCTGTGATACCATCAAATTTAGCTCTTCCATCATTAGCCCTAGTGCAATTTATTGAAGAAAATCCTTCTTCATCCATTCAATTGAGATATGATCAAATCCTTAAATTAGAAGAAGATAGAAATAAAGCAAAAATTATTCATGAAAAACATCAACAGCTTGTAAAATCTTCTTTTGATGCAAGTTCTACCGGCTCAAAGATTTTGTCAATTGTTGATCTTGTTCTGAAATGAGATAAAGCACATGAAGAAAAAGGTAAGCATACTAAATTTCAGAAAATGTGGCTTGGACCATTTCAGATTGCTGAAAAGATAGGCTCAAATACATTCATACTCAAAGATTTAACAAGAAAGAGAGAATCTCTTCCTGTAAATGGGCTTGTCTTGAAAAAATTCTTTTCATAAGGAGGCAATCCCTTCTTAAATTGTACATATTCTTTTCTGCAAAGTTTTTTAATTGTTTTTGCAAATAAAAGTTGTTAATAAATCTCTAATTGACTGTTTACTATTTAGGAAAATTTCTTAGGAAAAATATTACAAATATTTATTTTGTGTAAATAAGAATTTTTAAAGAAATGATCACAGTTTTTGGATAGTTTAAAATAATATGTTAAACTTTGAAAGATTATTCCAATCATTTGCATGATCTTTTGAAAACTTGAAAAGAATGTAAATCATTATAAGTTTATTGAGCAGAGAAAGGTTATCTATAAAAGTAAAGATTTTTCAAAGTCTTGGTACTCAAGAAACTCTGAAAATTGTCATCCATTGATTCTTAAGGATAAAACTACTTCACCCCATCCATTTAAGTTGTGATTTTTTAGAATGTAATTCTAAGAAATTATATGAAAATTTAAGAGATAAGAGGTTTCATTATGAGCCGACTTACCATGTTCATAAGAAGTAATGAAACTGACATTACCAATACTGCATACCAAAACAGGGTAATGGCTTATAAATATAAGACAAGGGGTCTCATCACGAGCCAGCTTGTTCAGTTTAATTATAACTAGTGAATGGCATTGTTATTAACTGGCTACCAAACCAAAACAATGGCTCTTAAAAATAAAAAATAAGTAAAAGACAAAAACATGAGATAATATGTCTTATGAATTTATCTTTTAAAAAGTCATAATTTTACTTGGATGGGACAATGAATGGTTAATGGTTTAAAGGTAACCCTATCGAGACTATGAACGTTTGCAGGCAGCAGAGGCAATACCTATGGCAATAGAGTATATTATAAAACCAAACTTGGAGAAATCCACTTACTTCATTATTAACACTGATCAAAGCTTAAGATAACCCAAAAGGGTTTTCATTCTTAAAGAATTGTGAAGAAATTGTGAATGATTTTTATTTATTTTTCATAGTTAGATTTTATTTGAAATATCCTAAGATAGTTTTCATCATCTTTAAAAAAATTTACTTACTAGAAATATAGTGTTCATTTTATTTTTTTCAGAGATAACTGTTTCTTTCAGTGAATCGCCAATTGTTGTGACCAGCAACAACCCCCATTTTTATTTAATATTAGTAATAATACTAAATAAATGGGGACCCTTAGTTTAAAAATCCAAAAAAATCAATTAGGATTTGTTTTTCTTTCCAAATAAAACTTTATATCATAAACTTAGGGAAATTCCTTAGAAAAACCTTAAGAAACACTTAAGTTTATGATAGATTACAATAAAATTTTTCTTTAAACGAAATAGCGCATCCATCGCAAATAGTAGATATCTTTTGTAAAACTGAAATTGCGATTTTGCGATATTGCGATAACGCGATCCCAAAAAGCCTATACTGGTCGCAAATCGCAGATCGCAGAAATGTGTTAAATGAATACTTTTTGATTTGCGATATTTGCGATGGTTACGTTTTGAGAAAATTGCGATATTGCGATATTGCAATATTGCGCAGCAAATCGCAGATCGCAATGTCGCAGATTCATAAAAGCGCGTTGTTCAAAGAAAATCTTTCCATAAATAAATATCCGTTTTGCGCTTTAATGATTGGATTAAATGAATGGATTGTCAATTAATGGTAAATGGGATTTTTTTATTGAAAGGTCGTTTCACGTTAAAATAATATATTTAATCCACCTTTGCATTTAAAACTATCTCATCACCTTTCTCATGCCATTACTCTTACTTAACTCGTAAAACCGCAGGCGCGAAGGAGCAAACGACTATACAAAGCGTTCACAGAACATCATGGGTAAGAAAGAGAAGACTTCAAATCCTGAAAACAGAGAAATGGCTTCACTGTATACAGACACTGCTTGCAATAAGGATGCCGGTATAACCACCTGGGAAGGAATGTATAATTTGCTTGAAGAAGAAAATCCTGTGGTGATGCAAGTTGCGGCTACAGTAGGCTCCAGTAATTCATCTGAGGCAACCCTTAAAGAACTGGCTTGTTCATTTCTGCATAGGATAGCGGAAAGGCCAAGAATTCTTCCGTATACAGACATGGTGAAATGGGTACTGGACAACACCGATATTTCAGACAGGCAATTTAGAACTCCAACTCAAGAGCTAATTGGGTCGTTCACTACGGAAGATTTGAGGCTGATGTATCATTTGCCGGAACCTCAGGCGACTTATAATAAACAGTTTATGGAGAATTTTTCCAAAGAACATGCAAATTTGTCGGAATGCACACAGGAATGGACCAAAAGAGATGAATCGTTGAAGAAAAACAAACACGATATGTACAGTACTGGTTCACTTACCTCTCCATATTGTTTTGTTGCTGCCATGTTATGAAGGCTTTTTGGAAAGCCTGACATAAATATGATCTTGCCTGAATGGCTCCCTTTGTTGAATGCTGCTGTTAATTCTACAATTGTAGACTGTGCCAAAATCTTATCTGATAATTTGACCACTGCTATTTTTCATTACCGGTCTAACCGGACTGTTTCTCAGCGGATTTATCTGCCTTTTTATTTATCTGCCTATGTCATGGACGCTATCTGTTTTATTTCTAAATTCCCTTTGATGGGTTGGCAATGGACAATCCACGATCCTTTGCCTATTCATGTGTATCACAAGGAACTGTGGGAATCTAAGTTTGTCCCCATTTTTACAAAATTTGCCATGGTATAATGCTGTCATTGTACAGAACATTGCATAATAAGGATGCCCCAAGGTTATCCCCAGAAACAGAGGTCGACATTTTCCCTATTGCGAGATGGTTTGGAGAAGAATTGTTCACTTATGTTAGGGTTTTTGGAAGTTCTGCTTCCCCCCATGTTTTACCCCTATATGTTCCGGATAAACTTGTAGCTCGGGAGATTGCTTATCAAACCTGTGGTCAAGGAGGTTTGACAAAGGAATTAAAAGAGAAGAAGAAAGGCATTTGGCCACAATTTCCCATAACCTGTGGAACATTTTCACTGTTTGATGTTGGTCACGCATTCAAAGAGGTAAGCAAAATTACATGCTTACAACTGTTCAAGTTTTCGAGAAGGTTATTTGACCCAAATAATGTTGTTAAAATTTTTACCAATGCAATCAGAGTAAGGGAATTTTCCGGGGAACAGGATCTTTTTGATGATATGTTCCAAACAAAAGGTTCATTTAAAGAAGTTTTGAATTCAGCTCAAATGCAGTTATCTCCAGAGGAATTCCAGGAATTTAAACTTTACAGAGAGAGAAGACTAACTACTATTTCTTTGGAAAATCTACGTTTGGAACCCGCAAGGGAACAAACTCCTAGCGTTAGTCTTAACGACAGTTCGAGTACAGATAAATCTAAGTCAAAATCTGAAAAAGAGACTTCTGAACGTTCTAATAAGTCTAATGAAGAGGAAGATAAAATTGAAGAATCAGTGAAAGATTCTGCTCAATCGAAAGAGCCTCCTCAACAACAAATTTTGACTTCTCAGCAGATAAATCCTCCTCCTACCAATGTACAGCAACAGTCAGTCACGATTGAATTAGACAAAGAATGGGAAAGCTTTAATCAATTGATTAATGTATAAGGACAAAATGTACAGACCCCTGTACAGACAACCAAAGTTTTGAGCACAGGAATAAGTAGCACAGTCACAGAAACTGAGAACATACCTATCACACCCTCCTCTGAAATTGTACTTAATGTAGAGGATATTCCTCCTCTAGATGTATTCTACAGCCCGAAATACAAAGCAGTAGTGAAGAAACAAAGGAAAAAGAGAAAGTTAGAAGGTGCAATTGCTACTGAAGCAGAACAACTAGATGTCTTGTGGAAGGATCCTACCACAGAGCCTACTGATAATCTTGCTAAGTTATCTCAAATTACAGGAGCTTATGCTTCTGCAACTATTGACAAAGCATTTGAGATACAACTCTTATTAAATGAAAAAGAAGAACAGATACAAGTTCTGCAACAACAATTGCAACAGGTACAGGCCAATAATGAAGCACAGATGAAACTTGAAAAGTTACAGCAACAACTTCAAGAAATGCAAATTGGACATCAAAAAAGTTTGGCTGATAAAGAGAAACAAATACAGATTATCCAAGATCAGCACAAAGATGATCCTAAGCTTCTAGAGTTTGTTTCAGAAACTATTTCTTTAAACAATCAACTACTGCAACAAGAAGAAGTATTATGCCAAAAAATCTTGCAATGGAATTCTTTTTGCCAAGAGAGTGATAAGATCACTAATCATGTCGTAGATTTACGAAATGATTATGATTTAATTAATGAAAGGATTACTGATTATTTGGTATGGCAAAAAACAGAGGAAGGAAGAAAAGCTGGTGCACCAATTATTAATGAAAACCATAAAGAAATACTTTTCAATAACTGGGATGCACAAATCAGAAGGGTAGAGAAAGCAGCAGAGGAGGCGGCTACAGCAGCAAACAATCTTACTGATTGTGTAAATGATAATTTGCACAAAGCTAATTTGATTTCAGAAACTCTTCCAGGATATCTCCCACAGGCACATCAACTGCAAACAGAATGGAGGCAAAAGGCAGAAGAAAGAGAAAAATCGATCCAAGGGTTGACAAGATTAAACTGGGACTCTTACTGGACATACTTAGTGAAACCACACAGTCAGCACAGTGCACTTAATTGTATCATCAATTCTGCTGAGAAGATTGCGCCTACACTTGCCGATTCTGTCTTTTCAGGACAGTTGAAATCTGAAGTCGGTCAACCACATCTTCTCAAAACAATGCTAGATGCCTGCAAGTTTAAAGATCAAGTTCATAAGTAGTTAGTTAATAGTCTTTATTTTTAGATTTAGTTTTAGTTTTACTGTATTTTTTCCTTGGAAAAGGACGGTCATTTAAACCGAATCCTTAATTTTGTAATAGACTATTTTTAGATTTAGCTAAGTAGTATTTAAACCCTTCTCATGCATTTAGAGAAGGGTCCTGGATTTTAATATTTTTGACTTGGAGATTACATTTCTGTACTCCACTGGCTTATATATTTTTTTAAAAGGATCACATCTGGTGATTTTATGCGGAATTATCTTTAAGGTGTTGCATTTCTGTACCTTGGATTTGATTTTGCATCAGAATTACTGGATTAGAGTATCAAATTTCATTTGAAAGCTTTCAAGATGAATAAGGTATTTCTATCTGTTCACTGTTGATTTCTTTTGTCTTATGATATTCGCTTTAAAATTTGCTATCATTTACAGATATTTGTTTTCATAACGTTTCTTTATATATATCATTTTTGAGTATAATTGAAATGCTATCTTTCATAAGTATATGTAGATGATATATTATGATGAATACAATATGCTAATACAACTCTGTTTAATTTCTTAAACAGAGTTATTTTTATTTGTTTCTGCACATTTCGATTTAAATGATAATACATTTTTATGGTTATTGTTCAAACAGAATAATCTGAAGTTGTATTCACATATGATTGCCTGGGTTAGTGTTAGATTTTCTTTATCAGTGTTTAGTTTAAATTAGATAGCTTTATTTCAGCCAATTTAGTCTCACTTTCATTCATCCAAATCAATCCATCACCAACCCATTAGTTATAAGGAAACTGGTCCTTTAAATCCAGTCGGAGCCACCATACCAAACGGAAAAGGAGCTGTCCTAAGGTCCCGACCGAGTGGTTTTCCCCAATGTTTGAAGCAGAGATTTTCTAGGCTTCAACAGAACGCAGCCCCAAAAAAAAATGGCCAACTTTGCCTCACACAAGGAGAAGGCCCCGACAGGCTGAGAACACCAGACATAAGAAAAAAGAACACCAAACATAAGCAAAAAGAAAATTGGGAGCATCTTGGGGTTGAGCGAGCATTTAAGCCGTGCCTTCCCCAGGGTGATCATCAAGACTGATGGGGTGCTCTGTGGTGCTACCTTCATTTTTAGCGTGCTAGGCTTTCTCGATCATGGAGGGGCTTGTTGCCTCCCCTTTGATCTCTTACAGATCGTGCCGACTATCAGTTCTTCTCTTGAGCATAGTATAGTGAGGAGAGTTTTTATCAACAAAAAGTCGGTGGTGGACCTCCCCGACATAGATCAAGAATTTCTTCGTGAGGGCGTCTATTTTCTTTTCCACAGCATTATTACTTTCCTGCTCCTCCTGCAGAGAAAAATCCAACATGGTTTTATTCTGCCAATGGAGCTCAATAGTTCTACTAAATAGGTTTTCCCCCGCCCTTGTCAATCCTGGATCCAGGATCCAGTTGATAGAAGTGTCGACCTCTTCAGTGGAGACCCTTTGGCAGACGTTCCTAGCTCTCTCCTCTAGCTTGAGGATGTGATCCTCGGAGTCCTAAGTTATGGTGTTCTCATAGACAATAGCAACATTTATCGCAGCAATCGTCGTTCTTGTAGTTGGAGGTATGTTAAAGGAAGACCAACGCGATCCGCAACTGCCCCTCCCTTAGGCTGGAGTATCAAAGCGGCGAGGAGCCATGCCGATGGAGGGCTTGGAGCGGTGGTCAAGAAGAGAGTTGGGTTTAACGAGAATGGAGAATGGAAGGCTGCAGGGTAGAGTAACAGGCCGAAACTTTAGCGTGCAGGGGGTGGGGGAGCGCTTAGGAGAAGAATTACAAAGGAATGAGACAATAAGCCTGGAGGCCGGTTATACATAGGCCACAGGCAAGCTGGAATGATGGGAATTCGAGTGGAGTGAAATGATGAGTGTTGTAAAACCAGCTCCAGAAATAGAAGAAAAGAGATATCAACGCCTTAGAAATAAGCCACTTTGAGGGGGAAACCTCCAATACATTACATGAATGAACAATTCTTGGATGATACAAATTACAAAACCTCCTTTCTATATATAGAGTCCATGGGGCCAAAATGTAATCCTAGCCAACCTAACAAGAATAATTTAAGGGCACAATAATAACAATATGGGGGTTACAAGGGTACAATAATAACAATAAGGGGGTTACACTAACAACAATAAGGGACTATAATAGTGATATAGGGACCTAACATGCCCCTCTCCTTCAAAAAAGAGTTGTCCTCAACGCTTGAGTAGCTCGGGTGCTTCTGTATAAAATTCTCATCCTCCCATGTAGAATCTTC
This sequence comes from Pinus albicaulis, assembly GCA_034641835.2. NCBI lineage: Eukaryota > Viridiplantae > Streptophyta > Pinopsida > Pinales > Pinaceae > Pinus > Pinus albicaulis. The sequence goes on from CM076572.1 coordinate 540,507,303, forward strand.
AGTGGGTAAGTTCTTCCACTTGATGAGATACTCTGAAATTGATCGATTCCGTAGCTGTCGAGTTCTTGTTTCCATGACCGCTTCAGGTTCCAATATGATTTTTCCTTCCTCATCAAGTTCTCGCAATATTGTTTGAACTGGAAGATTTTCACCTATAACCTTCTTTAAGCACGAAACATGGAAAATTGGATGTACTCGCGAAGAAGCAGGAAGCTCCAATTTGTATGCCATAGTACCAATCTTTTGCAACACCTTGTAAGGACCATAGTACTTTGGTGATAATTTATTATCCTTCCTAGCTTGCTTGAGGGACATTTGTTTGTATGGTTGTAGCCGTAAAAATACCCAATCTCCTACATCAAAACTTCTCTCACTGCGATGTTGATCTGCCTATTGTTTCATTCGATTTTGTGCCAAATTCAGGTTATTCTTTAAGAGTTGGAGAACTTCTTGTTGATGCTCGATGTGATCTTCCACTGCTTGAACCTTCGAATTTTCTCTTAAAGATGATGTGATGGATGGTGGATGATATCCATAAAGTGCCATAAATGGGGTCATTTTTGCTGCAGTATGGAAGGAAGTGTTATACCACCATTCGGCGAGAGGTAACCACTTAACCCATTGTGTTTGTTTATCAGATACAAAACAACGAAGATATCCTTCCAAAAATTTATTTACTATCTCAGTTTGACCATCGGATTGAGGATGATAAGATGAGCTATGAGCTAATTGAGTACCCAAACAAGAAAATAACTCTGTCCAAAAATTTCTAGTAAAAATGGGATCTCTGTCTCACACAATAACCCTTGGGTTTCCATGTAGCTTTTGAATTGTGTCCATAAATGTAGTAGCAAATGTACTTGCTTTAAATGGATGAGATCAAGGATAATTTTAGGGGCGAATTTTAGCCCAAAGGCGAATTTTAAGGGATTTTAAATTTTATTAGGGCGAATTTTTTATATAAAACCCAATTTTTATAGTTTAATAAAGTTAGTCCAAAAAATATTTTAAAAATAATTAATTAATTAATATTAGCCCACCAAAAAAAGGGCGACAAAAAACCGAAAGCATGATATTCGCTCGATTTTCCAATTTTTCATGGCATTCGCCCATTTTTTCAACCCATTTCTGACATTTCCATGGCATTCGCCTCATTTTTTCGAGTGGTTGGGAGAGGTGGCAGCTCCGTGCACACCGAATCACCGATCTTCTAAGTTCTCGCGATCCTGGGAACCCCATCATGGTCCGTTAGGCGTCGATTCCTGCGCCGTCCGTCTACTGGTCCCGACTCCGTTAGGGCCTTCCATAGTTCATATAAGCAGATCGAGATATGTTGAGGAAATGGTGTTGTGGGAGATAACACTCACACAAATCTACTTGGTCCGTTTCTCCGGGATTTGAAACAGAACAGTCGCTACGGCTTTCGAAAAGATGTCGTAAGCTTATCTCCGCGTCCTGGGGACTTTGTTGCGATGGGCCGGGTGATCGACTTTCACAATATTGGGCGCGGCCTTACATAAAACTCTTTCACTCATCGTATTTCCACACAGCGTGTTTGTTCATAGGAAACTAACACAACGTATCCTTTTTATCCTAAAGTGGTTTTAAGAGATTTATTTGTGGTTATGCGTATGAGTTTCTATCTTTGCGAGTGTGGAACATACATTGATACGAATAGAGATGTAAAAATTGTTTGATTGTGGTGTTTGGATTGTGAAAAACTCTTGTTAATTAGTGTATTTTGGAAAAGAGCTTTGGCCGATTTGTTGATTTTTATTCTTTTTAGGTCATTCTTAAGATGTTTACTGTAGTTGCCAAACTCATGGATGAACTCAGAATATCTCGTGAGGTTCTATAAACCCCGAAGGCTCATAAACAATACCTTTTTCGAGTAAGTTTGACAAATGAGATTTGTGAAATTTTACTTTGTTGAGTGTGATTTTTATCATAACACCCATGACCTTTTGCTCGAATTTGACAAAACACAGGTTTGGAATTTTGGCTGAATGTGTATTATGTTTTTTTTAATCGTGTAAAAATCTTCGAAATATTGAAATTTGCATTATTGTGATTTTTTCCAAAATTTGTAAACAACCAACTTAATTATTTCACTTCCATTACCCTTTTTCCTAATTTGACGTAATGCAGGTTCCAAGTTTGACTCATTGAATGTGTACGATGTCATAAAGTATAAAAATATAAAATATAACCTTTTCCGCATTTTTTGACACGTAGGTTGGAAATTTTACTTATGAAATGTGTTTTATGTTTTTTTTCATATCTGGATCGATGCAAAATCTTCGTAGACATTTTAGAAATTTATGGCTTTTTTCACTTCGCCAACCTTTTCCTAATTTGACAAAAGCAGAGGTTTGCAATTTTACTTATTACATGTGTTTAATGTCGGGATCGATGAAAAATATTCAGAAATAGTGATGTGTTTTCTTTTCTCAGTTAGCAAAATATCAGCTTCACCTTAAACCTTTACTAGGTCATTCTTAGGTGATTTCTGCAATTTTTTACAATAATACCTTTCTCGGGTCCGCATGTTTTCCCATGGATTTAATAATATATTATAGTTGTTTATCAATTTCGTGCATTTGGGATCACTTAGCCGCATGGTATTTAAAGTAGCGACATACCAACATACCGCTTCTCGTGTACTCGGAGGAGTAAAAGCCAAATTTTAGTCAGTATTTTTCTCCATCTCTCACAGTTTCTTCATCGTGACCGAAAGCATGAAAGCCTCGGGATTACCATCCTGCCAAGCTACAAGTGTCAATAAGAAACTAAGGCCACCGAAATCAATAGGGAAAAAAGCTAAACATTAATGTTTTCAAAAAGTTAAGAGAAATCATCTGCTCTGTCAAACAGAACTCTATAAGCATTAAGGTCATGATAGAGAGCTCTTCCTTTGGCTGCCACAATATTCTAATGCTTGTGCCAAGTGAAGTGCAACCCTTAAGCGCATTGCCCACCGCATAGGGTTGCACCTCCCTACACCCATTGAAGATATCAAAATGATTAGAAGACATGAACTTCATTGAAGTTTACCATGTATGCAAAACAAGAAATAAAATTGTAGAAACAAGAAAATTTGCAAAAACTAGCTTCTATTTAGCAAAATTTTTGCTCTACACCTCTACAACACCATTCAAGACCTTAAAATGATTATAAGATTAGAAGTTCAAAACAAATACAAACAAAACTAAGACCTATGATATATTTCATTAATTAAACAAGCCATCATGGTTGTAATAGAAATAAAATAAGCAAATTGAAACGTATTCAATTTTTAATGAAGTATCTTTGCTCCCAATGGTTAGAGCATTGTAAACCTGTGTTTGCTCTTATTGTAATCAAACCGATTGAAACTCGAAAGATGCAAACCCGGGTCCTCCCTCTCCGCATGAACCGCACCCAATCATAGTGAATCGGAACATCAAACATGGTTGCAATATTCAAAATCGACAATCTAGAAAAGAACATATGCCATATATAACTCCGAGTGCCATGAGAACTAAGATCCAAAAGACTTGTAAGCTACCAAGAAAGCAGAGATGCGATGACTCATGAGCAAAAATTGCAATTTGTTTAAGAGGCCAACTATGAGTTCCTGGCTCTCATCTTCACCTCTGTACTACTCTAATTTATGTTCATCTAAGTCACATGACAAACAAGGACACGGGACATGGAGGGACACGAAAATACGAGTATCCGACACGTGACACAGGTGACCCCATGAAACATGACACGTAGGACAGGTTATATATTATATATTAAAATATATAACAAATTAGTGAATTATACAAAATATGAAATATATAGAACATTTACAAGATGATGATACAAGTTCATTCATGCATCTAATGCATATGACCAAATAGCATTGAGTGCAACCCATCTCCCGAACCAAAAATATATCAACAAAGAGGCCCCTAAATGAATCCGTAGAGTCCAAAAAAGAGCATGCTACAACAAAAAACTAGAAATACATATCATCAAAATCATTATCTATATTGGGATCATCATCAATGTCACCCTCTAAGCATTAAAAATAAGATAGAAAAAAGCTTAACATGTCAAATCAAGATTTTGTTTGAGTGATGGGTACATTTTTACTAAGGTCATGACGAGGAGTTCAACATCAATGCCACCAACATCAAGGTACATGGAGGGCTTGGTCTTTTTAATGAAATGCTAGTTCCATACCCTCATACATGATAAACTCCAATGGAAACATCGCAATCCCTCCAATCCTAAAACTCATAGTATGTTGGATTTTTGAGTGGGATCTAAAATTCTACTTTCTCCATGTGAAATCCGACGAGGTCGAACCACTCTCAAACATCTCGAGTCAATTAATGGTAATGTTAAAAATTTAAGTAAAATGATGAAAATGAAAGATAAAGGAGAATGTCACTTTTACTTGCATAGCATTAGTAGGGCCAGCTAGAGTAAAAGGATGAAATGAAAGATAAAGGAGAATGTCACTTTTACATGCATAGCATTAGTTGGGCCATTAGATTTATTACCATTAATTGCATAGCATTGCAGAGCCTAGAAAAATCCATTTCCCAACACTTGGAATCCCTTCTAACATTGCTTAATCACCCTTTTGTCGCACTCCAAAACCTTTCGAGCTCCAAAAGCGTTCCGAATCGCATGAGAATGAGGCAATAAATTGATTTTAAGATGCTTTTTTCATTGTACACGTGTCCAAATTTCGGTGAAATCGACGAGGGTTCATGTCCTGCACCACCAAACTCATCTCCGAGGAACGGTGCAGAGTCAAACTCGTGTCTGACACATGTCACTCATGTGTCATGTCCGGCACGTGAAATACGTGACAGGAGGGGTGGTGAGGACATGTCATGTTACTTAGATGTTCATTGAGAGGAGAGTTACAGTCCAAAACCAGGTCAATTGCTATCAATCTCTAGAAAATAAATATCATCGTAGACGTGAGCTTAAGGTAATAACAATTCCCTTGCGATATTGTCTCGATTTCTACTAGGATATATTGTTATGAAGGTTTTCGGGATTGTCCATATGTATGACTCGCTAAGGAGCAAATACTTGATCAATCTTGGCATCGGTGACATGATAGTATTGAACATAGTTTGGACTCGAATAAGTAATAGTAATAAGCCATAGCTCAAAAAAAGAATTATTAGATACGCATGCACATGCAACGTGCATTATTGACACATAGTGGTTTAGTATGAACCAACCTTTTCTCATTTCATTTAAGATCTTTCACTGCTTAGATGACACTAGGATGTTTTTCATATGACTAGCCTCTGTTCAACTCGCCATCTTAGGTGAAGTGAGAAGTGCTTCAATCAAGAGGTGTTTATGGCAAAGAACATTAATTCATGCCCTACATAATCATCTCGACTTGCAAATGAAATGCCTACAAGCAAGGACTCTTTGTATTCCATATTCATTTGCTAAATACATCGCATCTCTTCATGTTATCTATAATAAGTCCCTCTCGCTGTACACTTCGGTGCAAGGTTACACACTGATGATTATTTGTTGTCATCTTATTTTATATATGGGGGCTTTCACTGCGATTCAGAGATTCCTCGATCCTCGTGAATGTATCTCTCGATTGTAAATCATATAATTCACGCTTAACTAGAGTTATATGAAAGGAAAAAAATTTATATAATTATTCAATGATTTACAACCAAGAGAATTCATTACATATTATTCGAAGATCGTCAAATTTCTCTATTTCTCATCTTTTTGGTTTCTCATTCAAAAGAGCAAGCTTAAGTTCTAAAATCATATTCTATATAAGAAATCCTTTCACATATGCTTTAATTGACAACCATGAATCTAAGGCACCTTCATCACACCTTGAGATTGCCAATATCCTACAAGCATTACATTTTTTCTTCCTTTCTATAGCATATATTGTGTATCAAACAAATCTTATTAAGTTCAAAAGATACATACAATGGAAGAGATGCCTTGCTGAGTGTCATTTGGCATATATTCAAACCACAAGCAACGCTCATCACCATCACAACAACATCCTATCAAATTTCACCAATCTCTCATGGCGAAGTTGACCCACAAACCTTTGCTTCCTCGCACTTGGGAAAAATTTCCCTAAATAATGTCATAATAAACAATAGAAAGAAAATTAAGTTCCATCGACCAAATTTATACTTGGTCGAACTAAATGAGCACAATAAATGCAAAACACCCGAGAAAAGGAAATGAAAGAAATTCATTAATGCAAACATTACACAAGGTAGCAAGATTATACTCGATGAGATAAATCTAAGTAAAAGCAAATAGGACATACCCCTGGATCCTCCATAGTAGTAAAACTCTCTAATATATGATCCCGCATTTTCTTACATCAGCCAAAGCTCAGCAATCAAGTTTTTCAAAACAGATGCAGTAAATTCATTTAGCATGTATTAGTGAAAAAATGCAAGTACAAAGAGAACTCTGGGAGAACATTGCCTATAAAGTTTAAACTATAGTTGTTCGAAATTAGGTGGGAACCAACAAGTGTTCATTGACATGATTTGGGAAATTATTTGAATTGAGATTGACTGATCAAGATTCAAAACTCACTTCAACCATCCAAGAAAAGCAATAATGTATATGGTACAAGGCAAAGTTATCAGAGACAGAACCTGAGAAAAACCAAAATCTCACACTCGGACTCGAACCAGGAATAAAATCGCTTTAAGAACTGCTAACTTAAAACAGAAAGAAATTTTTTAGAAAAGAACATATATATTCATGTATCGCCACATAAATCCAAACCATTCGATATCAAATATGCAAAGCTTTCTCACAGTATATAGCATGTAAGGCCGAAAAATAATATCATTCGAATTCATGACATCGAAAGAGAAAGGTGTTGTGAACTTGTTGATATTTAAAGGAAATTATAATCTTAATTCTTGCAAAACGTTTCAAAGGTATTAGCTTGTTTAATTACTATTGTTACTATTTTTAAAGGGAAGAGTCAGTGTAAAATATTTCAAATGCATTAGCATATTTAATTCCCGACATCAAATATTATTTCCTCGCCAATTACATACCGCATTCTGCAGGATTCTTCGAGGCTAGAGGTTCGGAGAATTGTAACGAGATTCACTATAGATTGTAGAGAGAACTCCTAAAAATTTTGATCCTTTCGGAGGATTACTGAGAGAAATAACTACTACTGCTAGAGGTATCTCACGAGATATCGGAAACATTTGTTACAAGATACCGTAAAAAAGCCGTAGCAAGATTTCAAAATAGGATATTTCTGGGTTTTTGCCAATGATCAAGGTGGGATTTCCCATTTTTTTTATCATCCGGATTAACCCCAGCTTTGTTTGGAATGGCCATGAGATGTTTAAGTATGCGAGATAAGAAATTGCACAAAATTCATGAACTGATTTGCTACTCAATTCCTTTGGCAGTTTGCCAATGGTTGGACCCATAGAAGGGGCATGAAACCGCATCAAACAGCAACAAAATGCAATTAAAAATAAATGATGTTATTCAAAGTGAGGCAATACTCGAATGCAGGTGAATTTTTATTAAGGGCAAACCTAATGGAAAAATGTCTATCGTACCAGTAAAGCCGCGATTCTCACATGAGAGGAGCCAGTACATTGAAAAGCGATTCCTTTCCCACATTTTCACAACCGTTTCAAGGTTAGAATACCTTAAATGCCACATATGATGTTATTTCAAGTATAAGTTACAAGCCCTTGGCTAAGCAACAACCAAGAAATTGGAAGATTCAATGAAGGTTTAAGGTGAACTCGATATTTTCGTCATATTGTGTTTTCGTGAAATATGAAATTTTTACTCAAATTATAGGTTGCTTATTGAATTGATGAAATCTTTTCCCCATATTCACTCGGTGACGTTTATCATGCTGAGCAAAGCGACTAGATCTGCGCCGATACGTCTTGCGCGGGCTAGTTCATGTTCGCTTCATTTGCTACTTTGATCTTCTGCTTTCTTCCAAGACTATTTTTTGTCTTCTCAATGGCTGCAATTTCTGTTTCAATTATAATTCATGCCTCCTTGTCTTTACCCCTAAATCTTTGACCCATCTTCACCGAACGTTTCTTATTGTTGAGCAAACCGACTAGCTCTACGTGATACATCTTGTCAGGGCTAGTTCATGTTCGCGTTCGTTGTCGCTTTGATCTTCTCGCTTTTCTTCCAAGACTATATTTTTCTTCTCAATGGCTGCAATCTCCGCTTCAACTATAATTCACATCCTCCTCGCGTCTTTAACACACACACACACACACACACACACACGCATATATTTTGCTTTCCACACTTTTTATTCTTTTCTACAAAGCTTATAAGACACTTGAAATTTTGTCTCTATGAGCTTTCAAATTCCCTGCTTGTTAATGTCATGCCTCATCTTCCTCAACTTTGTTGTTTTTATTAAATTGTCGATTCCTCAAAATCATCGTTCAAAATCGCAACTTCCTAAAAACTCAAGTTTTTTCTAAATTGTGGGTTCATAAGAAACTCAATCTTCCCAAACTCGTGTCTTAAAGTTGAGTCTCTTTATTGCTGTCACTTTCGCATGAGAAATCTAAGCTCGCCTCGAAACCATGGCTTCATAAAGTTTTGTCAAAGCTTTACTCATCATAAAGTTTCCTCAAAGCTGTTCTCTCATGAAGAGTTTAAACCTTCATGCTTGTATTGCATTTAAGACATCCGATACTAATACGTGACTAAAGGGCAATGCAAATACAGCCTCAATGAGCCCCGACGTTGCCGCATCAAACTCATCATCCTCCCGCAATGAAAAATTATTCCTTTTCCTCTTGTTGGCTTATCCAACGAGACGTCCGAGCTCTATTGATCAATGTTTCTTCTTTATTCTTCATCGAATTCGTAAGCACCTTTTGTTCCTCAAGTTCCTGTGTCTTTCCATCTCTCTCAAAAAGCTTTCAGCTTTGTTCCTTAAGATGTCCTCTTTTTCGCTCATCAAGGTTTCTAAGCCTTTAAGTGGCCAATGCTCGTTGAAGCACTCCTCCATCCACTACAAAAGGCTTGTGTTCACTTAAGTCTTGATCATTTTCATACTTTTCACCTTCTAAACTCTCTCGAATCTTTGCCTCGCAATGCTTTGAACTATTTTAACTCCAAATTTAAAAACTCAGACTATTTCAGTCTCCACTACCCTTAATTGAGCATGAATTTGGACCTTTGTAAGCTAAAACTTTCTTGATCACCTTCTTCTTTCTCAAAAGTTTTTTCACCATCACACCATGCAGGGTTGACTCGATGCTTTTCATGAGCCCTGCTTCTCATCCTATCATACCACAGTAAGTACAATGAAAGTGGGAAGCAATATAGGAAAATGAGCTACATTTAACGAAAAAAATAAAATGCATGTGTTACACTCTAGAAGACTAAGAACATATCAATTACAAGATATAAGATCATCCGTAAGCTTATTAAGCTAATTTCACAAGAAGGATACCTTGGCAAGTAGATGGTGCTCAATGTCATCTGTCGGTAGATACAACACTTAAGCTTCACACAGTCTCTGTCTCTCCTCTTTCATGCTATTTTATGTGGTACTCGATTTCACTATAAAAGACTAAATTGGAAAACATTAAAAGGCATTCATTTGTCATGCAAAGCACATAGGGAATAAACACTTCATTCTATCCTAAAAGTATTAAACAATAATAGAACTAACTACATTTTAGATCTCTAGTTGCACCCCAGAAGTGAGATGCATTAAAGCTTGGGTGGCGAGACATCATTGTAATAGACATGGACACCGATAAAATAACATGGAAAAGTATTTCATATTCGATGTTTAATGTTACAAATATATATAAACTAGCATAGATCCACTTGACCCTATATTTTTTTAAGCCCTCGAGAAGTTATTTGATATTTATCCTTTTGTTGCTTAATAGATCTAGAGTTGCGCGAGAATCTATACTAGTATTTGCATCATTTCTTCCCTAGCAAAGATCTATAGGCAATGGGACCATTGGTCTATGAGAGTTTATGTTTTTTGTAACGGGATTTTTATGTGTATAACTTCAAACCCCAAACACTTCCATCTAACACTTCATCTAACACCTAAGGCGTATATATTCACATCTCCTCCAACACGAAGATGCTATTTCTTAACTCTTTCACTTGATATTTTTCGTTTCTTGTATCATGATGATTGTTTTATTTTCCTTTTTAATTCGATCTTTGAGATATCTCTTCTTAATCTAGTTCCTTGAAATTTTGTAAATGGCATGTATACTTTGGCAATGATGGCGGTTTATACAATTGTCGTTCACATTCTTCATTTCTCGAAAAGTAAAAAAGCATTTGTTTGATGCACTTAGTTTCTTTTCTCGCATTCATAACATTAAAGTGAACCGAAAAAGAAAAACTTGCATTTGCATGTAGGATTGTGTTTTTTTTGCACAAAAGGAACATTAGGGAAATCGCATTTAGTTTTGTGCTCAATGTTTTCTTTTGCTCATTGATTTGTTTGCTCACAAAATTATTTGCTCTCTTCCCCTTTGTAGGTAGGTCTTTCATTGAAAAAGCTAAAAGTGAAAAGTTTGTTTATCATTCTTAGTTTGCATTTAGGAATTTCTACATACATCATCTCGGTATCCATTGAAAGGCAAATTGTTAGCAAGATCAACATAAAATTAATCTCAATTTATCTAAAAACGCATTGGAACCATAACGATAACATTTAGAAGGTCTAGGCTAGAGACGTGTTCCTATTGTGGTAGAAACATAGCGAGTGTCGTTAACTCTGTCTCGATACATTCGAGTCGTGATATCTCACCCCATGTCAGTATATCGTAGCACGTCCTCGAGCGCGTACAACACAATAAGTATATGTGGTGCTCTCACTGTACGCTTCGCGCATTAGACAACGCTATTACGGACTTGGGCCTCCATGTACCTTCGGGGTATATTTGGGAGGACAACTTTTAGTGCTATCCATCCATAGTGAACCGAGTCGGCCGCCTTTAAATTGTGATACACCGAACACATCATTCGGGGAGATGCTCGCCCGTACTTCTTGTTTGCCAGGAGGTATTCTCGAGTTCACGCGTTCTGGGTAAACCCTTTTGCCTAGCATTACCCTCTTTTTGTTTATTTATTTTTGGTTAAAATTAATCAACAATCGTGGGAAGAACATAATCCTACCCCCGTCATTCGCATAGATTAACTTTAAAACCACCTTTACCACTAGAAGTTACTTCTAGTAGGCTGATGATCAAAATCTACCCAACGGTTGATGTTGATGTTGTGGCTGATATTACTTGATGCCTCATGATGGGTGTTCTTTCTCACTTTCACATAATCTTGTTATAACCTCTCGCTTTGATGCTTTTGTTGCTATGGTCATGTCGTGCATTAATTAATTGTCTTCAATGTTCAAAGTGTGAAGAGTGCAAATGTTCCCATGATGTTTAAATTCGAGCACAATAGATTGCTGTTATCACCATGTTTCCCCGGTTCGACATATTGGAATATGCCCAAAATGATTTTGGAGAGTGATATCCATTCATGGAAGGATATTTGTACTGTCTTTCATGGAAGTTTATTTGCACTCGCCTTTCATTCTCTCATGAACCAAGTGAAATTTCTTGGGGACTTTCTAATCAACAAGTTTTAGGAGTTTGTGTCGTGATTTGGGTAGACTCGTAGAATGATTAGCTTGTGGCTGCTATAAACTCTTTTTTGTCAACCCATGAATGCATGGGTTAAATTTTGCACTTGATTTGCGCTTTCCAATGATTTGACATTAAGAATCATTGGTTGACTATGGTGATTCATTGACTTCTTTCTTTCTTTCTTTTTTTCCCCTTTCCCTTAGATGGTCATTCATGGAGGGAAGTTCCAATGAATGTATGATTTGTGTGCATTTATCTATTGGTTAACTCTTTGGTAACATCCCATGACCGTTATTTCAATGGAACTTGGTTAAATAACAAACACTAAGTGCTAATTAGGAGTTTTTAAATGTTTGATACAATAACTAATATTGGTTTATAGGATCCTACATGTGCTTTTTTGGGCCCGAAAACTTTACATGGCACCCGTGTGTTTACAAATCATGGAAAACATTTGAGTCTTTTTAGGTTATTTCATGGCTATACGTGACGTGTTTCACTATGGAAAGGAAACATAGTCCATCAGAGGACAATGTCTTATGATTTCTTTCCATCGATAAGTAAAAAAGAATCACTAGTAACCGACTAGTTTCCTTCCTCACTTTTATCATGGAAAATGATAGAGGATATGTTTGAACTTCTTATAACCAATTCTTTACAACTTAAGGGAGAGGTGTTTTGGAAAGGATGATTAAAGTTATTGTAATATTTTGTTGTTTTGTTTAAAGCTTTCAAGTGTTCATTAGGTGATTTGGAGATATGATTTAATTTAGTGGAATTTTTTTATATTTTATATTTGAATGATGTTCTTTGTTTTATAGATGATGACTCATGATGTTATTTTTTTGTGATATAATGATTTATTTTGCTTTTGGGCTTGGGCTCTCGTACGACATTTTAATAAAAAATGCATAATGGTTTTTGTGAACATTACACTTATTTTACTTTGAAAGCTACTTACAAATCTAGTAATTCTCAACTCTTGAAACTATTGATGCAGAGTTTCTAGATCGATTTGAAATTTTACTGAATATTCAAGGAGATGTCAAAATCTAATCCCGGAAGAAACTATCAAGGCAAATTGATGTATTATCATACTTTAAAATGTCTCAATCCAAGAATACACATTCTCTTCATGCTTCAAGCTCCTTTCAACAATCTATTACCGAGAGAGAGATGTTAACTCTTGTGAAAATGCATCCGATATCCATATACGATGGATGAAATATTAGGTTCCTCAAGTGATCGTGGTGAGATAAATGCAGCCTCAATGAGAAATTAATGATGAAAATGTTAAAGATATTTCCTTGGAAGGTGACACAAACCATTCACGGAAAAGGAAAAAAGGCCAGGTGGACCATAGGGAGAAAATTCCAAGATGATTGGTCTCTCAAGTTTCCATTTATTGAAGAAATACCTTCTACAAATGAGAGATTTACGTAGAAGTTAAATGTCTTTTGCGTGGTAGTTGGAAAAAGTTGCAAGGTAGTGAAATTTCGTATGAAGCTAGATATAGTACAAAAACATGCGGGAAAGGTTTATGAAAAGAAAATTGTAAATGGTAAAGAGAAATCTATTGTCGTATGGAAATCTTTGGAGGAATGCCGACATAGCCAATGTGTGAAGAATACAAAAAATATTTAATAAATAAGAAGAAACTTGAGGCAAGTGGAGGAACCATCATATCTCAATTTGAAGAGACGATGGAAAGAAGTTTGTTATCCAAGACGATACAATTGAGCACTCGTATTTCACATCTTATGTAAAGGTGCGTCCCATGACGGATTATCCAGATCGGATGAAATTTCTATCTTTTTCTTCACGTGCCAAACTTTCCATCTTCTCATTGGTCCCATAACTAGTGGTTGGGAATGGGCAAGATATCTAGCTCAAGTAGAAATTGATGATTTGAAACGAGATTTGCAAATGCTAGGTTTTTGGCATTGTCTTTGGATGAGGTTACAACTATTGATAATACTTCATGGATTTGCATGAGCATTTATATGGTTAATGACCATATTAGGCATTTCTATCTACTTGGGATTAAAAAAGATGAGAGAGACTTCTCACTGAAAATATTTATGAACTTGTTCTTAATACTTTGAAGGAAAGTGGTATGGATCATTTAATGATTACAAAAAAGTTGGTATGTGTTGGAGCAGATGGAGCATCGATAATGCAAGGACAAAGGAATGGTCTTTGTGTTCGACTACAACTATCGCCTTCGCCATATATGATTAATATTCATTGTATGGCTCATAGGATGAATCTTGCATTTAAAATAGTAAGCAAGTTTCCATTAGTTTCCAAAAGTTGAAGATCTTGTACGTGAGACTCATGCATACTTTTCTGTAGTCCTAAACGATATTTAGAGTTTCAACAATTTGAAGATGGTGTTACGGATGGAAAAAACCACTGCGAAGATGTTGATACAAGATGGATCTCATTAAATGGACCAGCTCAAAGACTATTTAGTGAGTTCAAATCTTTGGTAGGGTTGATGTATAAAAATCGCTACAATGTAGACAAAGCTCAAGATCTTCTTTTTTCGACTAACCGATATAGAAACATTATTGACATTGGTCGGAATTCTTCCTATGCTACATGAAATGAATGTCCTCGTGAAAATGTCTCGAAATCGCACAATGTATATTTCCGAATACACAAATGCGAGAAAGTCCGCATGCCTTGCATTGGATAATTTATATATGATGCTTACTCTTTTACTCGGGTCCAGAGTTTACAAGTTGGACTAAGATCATCAATATGAAAAATACTGAAATTTTTTGACGTTTGATGAAAAAGGGATACTATGTATCACGGTGCATGGGTATATGGTCCCCTTTCATTATATTAGTAAGACAGACCGAATCACCAAAGATTGCCTGTCAAGAGACCAATTTGATAATATTGTGAACTTAGTAGACAAAATTTGATAGAAATTGCAAGATCACTATCATCAGAGATAAGAGAGCGATTTCCGTCGAGATGAATTGTTGGAGGCCATGTGTGTGGTATACCCTCAATATTGGAACAATTGTCAATGTTCAAGAAATTTAAAAAGCCGATTTTCAAAAAGAGATTAAAAAGTTTAGTCGAACTACTTTTGCAAGAAAGTCTCGATACATGGAGCAAACGATTGAAGGTATTTTAGATTCATCAAAATTGATCAACAAGAGTGGACGCTTTGTCTGAAACAATGTGGAAGCAATATCCTTTTTGGAGAATCCTAATGAAAACGGTGCTATAACAAGATTATGGAATACTTTAAGTGCTAGCCAATAATTGCAGAGAAAACATATCGAATATTTTAAATTAGCAGATTTGTGTCAAACCATGATTTTGGGATCAGGGAGGATGAGAGAATGTTTAGTGCACTATCATTTTTGAAGTCAAAGTTGAGGAACAAGCTTGATAAACATGTGGATACATGTTTAAGATTATATGTAACAAAGTATGACGCTGACAATTTTCCATATGAAAGAGCACTAGCGCTTTGGCGATCAAATTGTGATAGAAGGAGAAAACAATATAACAAATTTATCTAATGAACTTGATACATAAGATAATGTTTTGGAGGCTCATAATGACAAGACTTCCTGAGGAAGATCATGTTCATAATGTAGAAAAATGATGACCAAGATGAGAATTGGGAAATTGAAATACCCCTAGGACTCTTATTTTGGTATACATGTTCAGCTGATCATGCAAGATTACTACATGTCAAATTCGGTAAAAATGGTCCTATATTTTGTATTTTTCATTGTAACATTGCAGCTACATTTCTTTCATGTGTGTTATTTTAAGATTGATGTTTCATATTCAATCCTTACATTGTTTGCTTCTTATTTGTGACATGAAATGAAGTCGATTTGATGATTTTGGACCTATTTTCACATAGATAGCGTTTGACTAGTATTAAAATGATAAATAACTAATTTAACAAGACTAATGCAAAGCATCGATAGGCTCATTCAAGTACATGAAACTACCTTGATGTCTAGCTTTGACATCTTAGAAAAAATTTTAATGGTATATATGTTGCTTGTGTTTGGGGAATTTTGCTGAGTTTTGAGTTTTATATTTTCTTGGAAAATAATTATTGATATTTGGAAAATGTGTGATTTTATATTGGTATTGGAAACGAAGCTAGTTTTGATCTTTGATTGGAAATGAAATCAGATTTGATGAAGTTGGGACCTATTTCTTTTTCACATAGATAGTGTCATAGTATTAAGTGATAAAGAACTAATTTAAGAAGTCTAACGCTAAGCAACAATGGGCTTATTCAAGTACATGAAATTGTGTTAATGTCTAGCCTTGATATCTTTGAAAATTCTAGTGGTTATTTTGTTGCTTGTTTAGAGGATTTTGTTGAGTTTGAAATTAGTCTCTTGATTCTTGAATGCTTATGGTTCTCATATCATGCATATATCAATAGATCGATAGATCTAGTTCTATTATTATAATCATTATTGTTTTCTTTATATATTTGGTGGTTTGAGGAAAGATATTTTATTTCCTTTCTCACTTGTGGCATGATTTCACATCTTCACCTTTCTAGAATATAGTAAAATATTTTTTCTTATTATAGATTTTTCTTGGAAAAGAATTATTGAGAGTTAGGTGCAAATGCACAATGTTTTGTAGCATTAGTGTGATAAATATGGGATAGTGCAAATCATAGCTTTGAAGATTAGTCTAAGTTGACTCGCACTCTAATCAACTCAGTCAAGTTGATTGTTGGTTGAATGGCTAATTGTTGGTTCAATGGACGAGAAGGTCTTGCGAGGCACAAATACCAAATGGAAAAAATGGAGCCCATCATGGGGTACTCTTTGTAATTCTCCACCATCGTTACCTTTCCTCAAACTCCTCTCCAACCTCAATATCGTCTAGTAGTAGCATGACAAACAACACCTACGCTTAGCAAAACTAGAAGAACATGTTTTCCAAACTACACGAGAACTACTTCCCTCACGAGTCACCATGTGCCATGCTTTGGTCTCGTGTGGTTCTCTTTCCTTCTACTCCCCGGTTCAATTACCATATCTTCATTGGAACCAACACTCCGAACTCCACTAGACAACGATTCACCATTTTGTAGTAGTGATTCGCCATTTGTACCGGGTGATTCGCCATGATTTTACGGATAATGCAAATCTCGTGAGAGATTCGCCAAAAAAATTATATATACATATTATATTATTAATAAAAATCGCTTCCATTTTTTCCTATGTATCATGGGGATTCACCTATTTTATATATATATAAATTTAGGGGGGTTCTTAAAATTATCCCTGGATGAGATAATGCACAAAAGTGTGCATACTTGGTAAGTCTATCAATTACCACCGCGATGACACTCTTTCCTTCGGACTTAGGTAAACCTGTGATAAAATCCATTGAAATCTCCTCCCAACGTTGACTTGGAATGGATAAAGGTTGTAGAAGACTTGGGGTCTTAATTGTCTCAACTTTATTCTGCTGGCAAACTAAAAATTCTGCCATAAAATTTTGAATATCAGATTTAAGGCCATCCCAAAAAAAATCTTTCTTCACCCTGTGGTAAGTTTTTAAAATTCCTGAGTGTCCTCCTAAAGGAGAAGTGTGCAATTCCAAAAGAATATTTTGTTTTAGTTGGGAATTCTTACAAAGATATAAGTGATCTTTGTACCATAAGGAATCATTTTTCCAACTAAATGTATCAGATGTACTAGGATCTTGCTGCAACTTTTGAATAAGTGTCCACACTTCTTCATCCTTCTTCCATTCATCTCTTGCTTTGGTTATCCAATCTGGTTGGATAATAGAAATGGCACAAAGCAATGCTTCCACCTCTTCATTCTTTCTTGAGAGTGCATCTACAACAACATTTAGCTTCCCTTTTTTGTAGATTATTTCAAAGTCATAACCCAACATCTTTGTGACCCATTTTTGCTGCTCTTCTGGAGATAATCTTTGTTCCAAAAAGTGTTTAAGACTATCATGATCAGTTTTTACCTTGAAGTGTCTTCCCATTAGGTAAGTTCTCCATTTATTTAGTGCATGCAGTATCGCTAACATTTCCTTCTCATAAATAGGTTTTTGTAAATACTTTCCTTTGATTAGATGACTTTCAAAAGCAATAGGTCTTCCTTCTTGCATTAAAACAACACCAATTCCATTTCCTGAGGCATCACATTCCACAATAAAGGTTTTTGTGAAGTCTGGCGTAGCTAAGACTGGTGCTAGGCACATTGCCTTTTTAATATGTTCAAAGGCCTTAGTTGCTTCAGGAGTCCATGAAAATGCATCTTTCTTCAATAATGTTGTTAGAGGTGCTGCTATTCTCCCATAATTCTTAACAAACTTGCGATAACACCCTGTTAACCCGAGAAATCCTCGCAACTTCTTTATGGTTGTGGGGACTTTCCATTCCTTAATGGCTTTAATTTTGTTAGGGTCTACCTTAACACCCTCGTGAGATACAATATGACCCGGATATTCCACCTCTTGTACTCCAAAGAAACATTTGGATGTTTTTGCATATAATTGTTTCTCCTACAATAGTTTGAGCACCCTGTCAACATGTTCAACATGATCCTTCCAAGACCTACCGTAGATTAGTATATCATCAAAAAATACTAGCACAAATTTTCTAAGGAAGGGTTTGAAAATGGAATTCATCAACCCTTGAAATGTAGAAGGTGCATTGTAAGGCCAAAAGGCATGACCAAAAATTCATAATGACCCTCATGAGTTCGAAATGTTGTTTTTGGAATATCTTCAGTCTTCATTCTAATTTGATGATATCCCGAACGAAGATCCAACTTGGTAAAATAAATTGCTCCATGTAATTCATCCAATAATTCATCAATCACAGGAATGGGAAATTTATCTTTAATGGTGAGCTTATTGAGCTCCCTATAATCTGGACACATGCACCATGATCCATCCTTCTTGTGCACCAATACTATTGGAGCAGAGAAGGAACTTTGACTAGGTTGAATTATACCAGCCTCTAACATTTCTGCAATCATACGTTCAATTTCACTCTTTTGGACATAAGGATATCTGTAAGGTCGGATGTTTGGAGGAACACTTCCTGGAATCAAATGAATAGAATGATCATGATCACAAATAGGTGGGAGTCCTTTGGGAGTATCAAACACATTGGAATGATTGTCCAAGACTCTTTGGAGATCTGGATAAATAGATGACTTTGATGTTGTTGGAACTTCTAGTGAGCATAATTGTGCAATTCTGCCTCGTTGTTATTTCTTCAGAAGCTTTGTCATGACATTAGAGCTTATTATCTTTCCTGGCTTCCCTGTGATACCCCGTAATAACACTGTTACCGATGAAATAGGTAACCTGACCTCAAAACGGGAACTCTAGCTCAAAAAGACTCAAAAAACATGAAAAAACACCCAAAAAACAAAAAGTGTATTCCAGAACGCACTTGGTTTTTTTTGAAGGTCAAATTTCAACATTTTATAAAATTATGCTAAAAACAAAATTGTTTCTTGAAAAAATGATTGAAAAAACACCCTCAAAACAAAACCAGTTGACGCTGGAATAAAAAAAAAAAAAAAAATTGTCATATTTTTGACATTTTTAAAAATAGAAATAACATTTTTAAATTTTTAAAATTCAAACATTAAAAAAATCTAAAATTTAATTTTTTTTTTTTTTTTTTTAAACAAAAACATTTTAAAGCTTAAAATTTAAAAATATATAGGAATAAAAAAATTAAAAAAAAAAACAAATAAAAATTTTAATTCAAACATTAAAAACAACCTAAAATTTAAGAAAAAAAATAAAAAAATAAAATATAAAAAAATAAAAAATTTAAAGATTAAAATTTCAAAATATATAGAAATAAAAAAATATAAATAAAAACAAAATAAAAATATTAAATTAAAAAGAAAAACAAGCTAAAAAAAAGAAATAAATTATAAAAAATAAAATATAGAAATTAAATTTAAAAAAGAAAAAGAAAATGTTTATTAAATTTAAAAAAATAAAGAAATTATTAAATTTTAATAGATTTAAAAAAAAAAACAAAACAAAACAAAACATTATTGGAATTAAAAGTAAAAAAATTAAAAATAAAAAATGAAAAAAAATACGATAAAAATATTAAATTTAAAAAAAATATGTATTAAAAGAACAAATAGATTTTAAAAAATATATTAAATTTAAATTATAAAAAATAAAATATATATATATGAACTTAAATTAAAAATATATATATTAGATTTTATTAAATTAAAAAAAAAAATGTTAATATTAAAATAACAAATTAAATTAAAAAAAAAAAATTATTAAATTTTAATAAATAAATGAATAAACAAATAAATTTTAAAATAAAAATTAAATTAAAAAAAAAAAGGTTAAAAAACTTTAAAAATCAATTAAGATTGAAAAATTAAAAAAAATATATATATATTGAATAAAAAATAAAATAAAAAATAAATTAATTTGAAAATATTAAGTTTAACTTAAAAAAAAATCTAATTTTAAATACACAATTTTAATTGAAATAAAAAAAATATATAAAATTTTACGTAATTAAAAAAATAATAATAAAAAAAGAAAAAATTAAAAAAAATATTAAATTCAAATAAATTAAAAAAATAAATACAAAATTGACTAAATTTTAAAAAATTAAATGAAAAAACTAAACCTAAAATTTAATAATAAAAAAAGAAAAAATTTAAAAAACAAAAACTCAATTAAATTAAAAAAGAAAAAAGAAAAAAGAAAAAAGAAAAAAAGAAAATTTAATAAAAATTATTAACAAAATTTAGAAAAAAAAAATAAAAAAAATAATAAAATTAAAAAAAATTAATTTTAATTTTTTTGAATTAAAAAGAAGAAGAAGAAGAAGAACTTTTTGATTGTGGTGGCGCTGCCAATCGGCCTCCCGCCCAGGGGACAGCGGAGGCCGGCCGCTAGGCTAGAGGCTGATTCCAAGAATCGCCCTCCCGCGGCGGGAGGCCGATTTCGGGAATCGCCCTCCCGCGGCGGGAGGCTGATTCCGGGAATTGCCCTCCCGCGGCGGGAGGCCGATTCCGAGAATCACCCTCCCACCGTGGGAGGCAGATTCCTGGAATCGGGAAGCCCCGCGCAGGCCGATTCTCGGAATTGGCTCCCCCCGCCGCCGGGAGGGCACTCCCGAAATCGCCCCCGCCGCGGGAGGGCGATTCCCCGAATCGGCTCTCCCCGCCCTCGAATCGGCTCCGAGGGCGATTTCGAATCGGCGCAGGCCATTTCCCGACCCGCTCCCGCCGCGGACGACGATTCCCGAAACCGCCCTCCCCGCCGGCGGAGGGTCGATTGGCGTTGCCACCACGATCAAAAGATTCTTTATATATATATATATATATATATATATATATATATATATATATATATATATTTATTTATTTATTTATTTATTTAATTTTTATTTTTATTTTTTAATTTTTTAAATTTTATTTTATTTTATTTTTAAATTTTTATTTTTATTTATTTATTTATTTATATTTATTTTTTTAAATTCAAAAAATTTATTTATTTATTATTTTATTTTTTTTCACAAAGTCGGTTGTTGATTACTATTCAAAAAAGAGAGGCGATGCTCTAGAGTTACAAAGAAGTATTGGCAGGAGGAAAGCCAGATGTCAATGTTTTTAGGATCAATTCATTTTTTACCTCTGGCTAGATTTATAGTGAGAAAGAGAGCAGAGGTATAGATTCTAACGAACTAGAGTAATAAAAGACAGACTTTGCATTTCATAATTGAAAATTGAGTGAATGATGAGATTGCCGCCCGTTGAGATCTTCATCCGTTTCAAAAAGCAGTGCTGTGCCAAACTTGACTGATCATCATGACAGGAAGCAGATAAGCCGGACAGAGGCGCAGAAGTCAGAGGCGCAGTTAAAACAAGAATAGAAGAGCTGTGACACTCATAGGTTTGGTGCGTTGGTTGGTTTGAACAGGGATCATTGAAATGAAAAAAGACAGAGGTCAAGGGATGATTGAAAGCGCTCAATGGATCAAGGGAAATCCCATACACAGGAGGGTGCGCAGAGTCACAGAGGGAGAGATTTTTTGAGAGCGCAGAATTTATATCTGTGGGAATCATATTCAAGGGACAAGTATTTGTATTTTGTGACTTTGCAGAGGATCTGTGCATGGTTTTTCGGAGACCAAGAGCAAAGATTTGCTATGGGTAGAAATTACTGAGGAGAAGAAGTCTGTTCATGGAAAGAATAAAAGCTGATCTGAGTCGTTACACCGGAGGTTTCCAACAGAATGTGAGCAAGCTCTGTTTGCCCTTTTATCAGCTTCTTTGTTGAGGGTTCGTAGAACATGATAAAAGAGATTCCCTTTCATCTGCTTATCAATGGTTTGGCAGCGCCCTATGATTTGCTGAAGAATCAAGTTGGGGGCTTTTCTGTTGCATATCATCAAACTAATAACAATGGCTGAATCTCCAATGATAACAGCTGTGTTGATGCCGAGTTTCTGGAGCTGAAGCAGGCCTTGGTAGAGAGCTAAGGCTTCTGCTCTATTATTGGATAAGGTGCCCAGGCCCCATTCGTAATCCACTAGAACATCACCATTGCCATTGCAGATGAGTCCTCTAGCCCCAGCCATTCCTGGGTTGGACTTGGAGGCACCATCAAAGAAGAGATAATGAGTATTGCAATTTCCGAGCCACCGTGCAAATTCCTCTTCTTTCATCCTGAGTTTCCAGCTATATCTGGAATTGTTTCTGCTACTGGGATTGCTTCCGTTTTGTGCTATATTGTTTCTATCTAGAAGATACCCTATGTAATTTCTTTCTTCAACATGGAGGTCCAGCGTGTTCAAGTGCCCTTGACATTTCGTGGATAGGGCTTCCAGATTGAGACTGCAGGCTTTGTTGTAGAGCTTTCTGACGCTGGTTTCTTTATCTTTGAAGATCACGCGGTTTCTTGCCAACCAGATGTTCCATAAAATATTACAGGGCAGGGCATTCCAAACCCTTCGAGCAATGTTGTTTTTTTTTTCTCCATGGATAGCTTTTTTTCCATATGTGCAATGCTTCAAAGATGCTTGTGTTAGGCTCCCAAGGAAGATCTTGGCTTCGAAAAGCTTCCCTCCAGCAAGCAATAGCAAAAGGGCAGTCTATGAAAAGATGTTGGCTTGTCTCTTCATCGGATTGACAGTTTGGACAGCGAGAAGGCCCAATTATTTCTTGCTTGCTAAGGTTCTCAGAGGTGAGAACTTTCCCTCTTAGAAGGATCCATAGAAAAAATTTGATTTTTGGAAGAGATTCTGCCTTCCAAACAAATCTCCACTGCGCCCAAATAGACATGGGGAAATCTTTGTTGCAGAGCTGATGGTAGGCAACCTTTATGGTGTAGTTAGTACCTGAAGGATCCCATCGAAAATCATCAGCAGCGAAGCGATTGGAAGGAGCTATACCATGGAGATGGGTTTGCAGATTGTTGAGGTTGGTTTCTATGTCTGCCGGTATGCAGGGGAAGGTCCAGCCTTTCCAGATATGAGTGTGGGCATCCCATTGAGAGATCTAGTCCAGAGTTTGAATTCCTGTGCTGTGAAAAAAATCTAGAATCTGTTGCGTTCCAGGCCATTGATTTATGGGCTGTTGCCCCATTATTTTATCATCCCCAATCCTAATATGGCTGCCGCCTTTGGGCACTTTGGAGGTATATTGTTCAAGAAATGGAATGGCTTTCTTACACATCCTCCAGATTTTAGAGCACGTTCTGTTAGGAAGTTCAAGGTCCAAAAGCTGATGCCTTGGGAAGCCGAGGTATTTTTTTTCTAGAACAGTCTTCCACCAGGCGTTCTTGCAAGTAATGAATCTCCAAACAAGTTTGCCAGCAAAGGCAAGGTTTAGAAGTTTAGGAGATTTGATTCCTAGCCCTCCTTTCTCATGCGATTGAATGACCTGCTTCCAGCTTACCAAGTTATATTTTTTTGTTTCATTTCTCCCTCCTTGCCAAAGAAATTGACGAAGGAGAGCATCCACTTTATTATGAAAACTGGCAGGGGCTTGAATGAGCGTAAAACAATACAAGGGCAGGGAAGAGAGACCTGCTTTAAGAAGGATGAGGCACCCTGCTGGATTAAGCCAAGAGGTGCCCCATTGCTTTATCTTCCTTTTCATCTTGTCAATAATAACTTCCCAGGCAGCCGCTTTCAGGTTTCCAGCACTCACTGGCATGCCCAGATAAGTAAAATGCTCCCAGTCCAGCTTACATGGAACTCCAAAAATATTAGCAATTCTGTGAATAATTTGTACCGAGGCGTTCCAACCATATATACAACTCTTGTGGTAATTTATCAAACCTCCGGAATAGCTCATGAATTGATCTAGTAGAGTTTTGAAGCGGCTGGGTATGATATTTGATGCTCCCCCCATTAGAAGAGTATCATCAGCAAACTGAGAATGGTTGATGTTCTTGACTCCATTATCAAATTTAATTTCAGTGATGAGGCCCATGCGATGGTTGAAATCCAGAGCTCTGCTGAAGGATTCAGCCATCAGAATAAATAGATAGGGTGACAATGGACAGCCTTGTCTTAGTCCTCGAGAAGATTGGAAGGATGGTCCAGGTCTACCATTAATAAGAGGGGAGATCCATGGGCTAGTAATGCAGGCTTTAATAAGGTTGATGAAGGTTGTGGAAAATCCCATTTTTTCTAGAACGGCAAATAGGAAGGAGTGTCGAACACGGTCAAAAGCATTGGCTAAGTCTAACTTTAAGATGAAGCCTTTCTCATTTCTTGCTTGACTGGAGTGTATAGCCTCTTGGACAAGTAGGATGGAGTCCGAGATTTGTCTATTGGCCAAAAAACCCCCTTGATTTTTAGAAATGAGAGAGGGGAGGAGAGGTTTAAGACGTGTAGCCAAATTTTTTGTCAGGATTCTGTAAGATGAATTACACAGCGAAATGGGTCGAAAATGAGAAAAGGACAGGGGTCGATTTTCTTTAGGAATGAGAGCAATATGGGTGGCATTGGTAAACCCTCCTATTTTGCAATTGCGTTGAGTCCATCTTAGCATCTTGACAAGGTCTTTTTTAATTGTTCCCCCGTAAGTTCTGTAGAAACAGATTGGGAAGCCATCTGGACCTGGGACTTTATCTGGCTGAAGCGTCCAAATGACACTTTGTATTTCTTCTCCAGTGATTTCTTTAGTCAAATCTGCATTGATTTCCTCACTGATTCCTTTGGGCATGTGCTGTAGGAGATTGGAGTAATCCTCTGTTTCCTTTGTTTCTGTTAATAGAGAGTGGTAGTATGTTGAAGTTGTTTGTTTGATGGCTGCTTGGGTTTTTTGAGGGAGACCTTCCTCATCATTGACCATGGTGACATTATTTTTGACTTTCCTGATAGTTGCTTGCTTATGGAAGAAAGCAAAGTTTTTATCTCCTCCTTGAAGCCAAAGCTGCCTTGACTGTAATCTCCATTTCTGCTCTTCTTCTCGATTGGCACGGAACAACTGATAATATAAATCACTTTCAAGTGCTTTATCCTCTTAGGAGAGCCCATTCTCCTCTATTTTCCTGTGATTTTCTTTCAATTTGTTTTTTTATATCAGCTTTGGTATTTTCTGGTTCTTTATAATGCTGCTTCACCCATTCCTTCAAGGCATATTTAGTATTTTTCAATTTACATTCCCAAATGAAACCCGGTGATCCTTCTATGTGACGCTGCCATGCTGCTTTAACTATCTGATCCACACTTGGATTGTTGCGCCATAGAGAGCTATATTTAAAAGGCAACGGCCCCAAGGGGCAGTGTGTCTCAAGAACAATGTTGGTGGGGTAATGATCAGAAGCTAAATAAGGGAGAATTTCAGCATAAGCAGTGGAGAACTCAGAGAGGAGATTGGTGTTTATCAGAATTTTATCAAGCCGCTCCATTATGTTATCTTTTCCCAATCTGCAGTTATTCCAAGTATACCTCCGGTTTTTTGGAATGATATCAACTAAGTCGTGCTCTTGCATGATGTTCTCTAGCTTTGCTCTATAAGGATCAAATGTAAAGATACCTCCTCTTTT
Organism: Pinus albicaulis; assembly: GCA_034641835.2. Lineage (NCBI taxonomy): Eukaryota > Viridiplantae > Streptophyta > Pinopsida > Pinales > Pinaceae > Pinus > Pinus albicaulis. Next base: position 540,533,018 of record CM076572.1, read on the forward strand.
CTCATTGGAATATAATATAAGGTTGAGATCTCCCCCAAGGATGATATTGCTGTTGTTTTCAGCTTGGATGTCTTCTTGTAGAGTGGCCCAACACTGCTCTTTGTCTCTAAAATGGTTCGGTGAATAAATATTATAGATGACTATTTGTTTGTGCTCTGCTTGCTTTTCTAATGTGACTTTAACCCAAAATTGACTGATAGCGTTGGATATGCATGTCCAAACATTTTTGTTCCAGATAGTAGTGATTCCACCGGAAGCTCCTCTTGCTTCACAAATATGTCCATCATAATGTCTAAGTTGATCTATAGTTCCTTTTATCTCTTGCAGTCTTTGTTTTGTCTCATGAATCATTAATATTCCTGGCTTCTCATGATCTATAAGATCTTTCAGGGCAGATGTTTTTGAGGGGTGCCCCAGACCCCTACAATTCCATGATATAACTTTCATCATTGAGTATGTGGGGTTCGGAGGGATGCTCGTCCCCCTTTCTCCTTTTGTGCTATTTCTTTGCTATTTTGACCCAATATATAATTTTCTATGGGATTTTGAGTTCCCATGACAATATATTTTTGGGCATTTTCGTCCCTTTGCTGTCTGCTAGTCTTTCTGCCAGGTCCTTTTTTTTGAGATTCTAGATTCACCCCATGCTCTTTCGAGGAGCTCCTGGTTGATCGGGATGGGAGGGGGTCAAGGGAGTGGGAGGGAGAGGATTGAGAAAGGGAAAATATGATGGGGGGGTCATTTTCAAGGGAAATCGGGGGATCATTTTCCGGAAGAGAGAGGGCGCCAAAGGGGTTTGATGAGTTCAAAGGAGGGTCAGAGGGTGGGCCCGGATTGGGGAAAGGGCCAAGGGAAGAAGAGGAGGGAGGAGCAGCTGAGGGGGAGGTCTTGGGAGGAGCAGAAGAGGGGGAAGGTTTGGAAGGTGCAACTTTGGGAGGGGCAGCTTCAGGATTTGCTTTTAGGCCAGCTGCAGTTTTATTTATTTTTTACGATTTCCCATTGTTCTTCAGGTTGAACAGGTTCATCATTAACTAATTTATAGCAGCAATTGGCAAAATGGCCATATTCATGACATACCTTGCATTTAAAGGGTATTTGTTCGTAGTCCAGTTGTTGAATGCGCATCGAGTCATCCACCTTTAGCCCGATTGCCTCTGGGAGACCCTTGCCGAGGTCGACTTCAACACATATACGCGCACATGCCTGCATATTATCCTTGGGCTCGCTCCGATCAATGTATTTCCCGACTACATTGCCAATGGCACGAACCGAGTCATCCCCCCAACAGTGGAGCGGGAGATGCGGAAGCCGGACCCAAACCGGGACTGCATTAGGGACATCCAACTCGGGATCGAAATCTGGAGTCCATTTGTTCAGATACAGTCCACGGGAGTCCATAAAATAAGGACCATTTCTGAAGATTAAGTCCTTGTCTGCTCTTGATTCAAAATGGAAGGTATAATAACCTTTTCCGTAGAAGCGAATGGAGATTTTACCATTAACTTTGTCTGCCCAATTCCTTTCTATCCATCGTTGAACTGTTTTCGGAGATGGCCATAAGCCAGTGAATTGACCGATGCGTCCCCGATCAGCTAGGGCGAGCGCAACCATTCGAGGAAGAGTAGGAGGTAACTCAACCTCTTGCAACCCATCTAACTTCTTAACAAACTTCGAAAGCGCAGGCCGAGGTCGTTGGGGCTGTAAGGATTTAACCAGAGCAGATAAGGCATTTGCTGCAGAATGTTCGACGGAGCCCTCCGAAGCAGCATCCGGAGAGGCCATGACGATCCTTGAGCGACAGCAAAAAAGGCTAGGAAAAAAGCGCAGGCAGAAAGCGCAGCATTCCTAAGCTTCAAAGAAGTCAAAACACAGAAAGATTTAGATTGAAGCTCCAAGCGCCGCGCAGCAGATCAATGCGCCGCACAACAGCCAAATCGCCGCACAATCTCAAAGCAACGCACAAGGTCAGAGAAAGCACAAAGATCTGAAGACCCTGCACAAAGAAAGATGAAAACACGAAGCCCTCCGACGCAACAAACAAGAGGGCAACGAAGATAGAGTCAAAATGTGAAGCGCTGCGCAGCAGATCAATGCGCCGCTAAACAGCCAAAGCGTAGCGCAAACTTCAAACGACGCAGGTCAGAGGAGTCACAAAAATCTTGGAAGACCCAGCACCTGGATTGAAAACACAGCCCTCTGACGTAGCAAACCAGAGGGCCAAGGAAGGCCTGCGGCCTCAAACGCAGAGGAGACCAGCAGCAGGGCCTACGTCAAGTGCCATATTTCCTTGTTGCAATCCCTTGGAGCTTCAAAATATATATATATATATATATATATTTTTTTTTTTTTTTTAATTTAATTTGTTTTATTTTTTTATTTTTTTGGTTTGTTTGTTTGTTGTTTTTTTTTTTTTAGATTAATTATTTTTTAAAATTTAAAATTTATTCATTAAATTTATTAAATTTTAATTTAATTTAATTTTTTTTAATATTTTAGTTTATTTGGTTTTTCATTTTTAAAATTTATAAATTGTTTCATTTAAAAAAAATAGTGAATTTATGGATATTTGTTTTTTAATTATTTGCACGTGGTTTTTTTCTTTTTGTTTTTTTGTTTTTTAATGACAGTTTTTTTTATTATAATTTTCTTTTTCAATTTTAAATTTTGTTCTTGTTTTTGTTTTGTGTTTTTTTTTTTTTTTGTTAATTTTAAAATTTGTATTTTTTTTTTTTTAAATTTTATTTTATTTTATTTTTTTAAATTTAATTTGTTTTAGTTTTTTTTTTTTTTTTTTTTTTTAATTTAATATTTTAGATTAATTATTTTTTAAAATTTTAAATTTATTCATTAAATTTATTAAATTTTAATTTAATTTAATTTTTTTTTAATCTTTTAGTTTATTTGGTTTTTCATTTTTAAAATTTATAAATTGTTTCATTTAAAAAAAAATAGTGAATTTATGGATATTTGTTTTTTAATTATTTGTACGTGGTTTTTTTCATTTTTTTTGTTTTTTAATGACAATTTTTTTATTATAATTCTTTTATTATAATTTTCTTTTTCAATTTTCAATTTTGTTTTTGTTTTTGTTTTTTTTTGTTTTGTTAATTTTAAAATTTGTATTTTTGTTTTCTTCTTCTTATTATTATTTTTAATTTAATTTTTTCTTTTTTTTTGTATTTTATATTTTTTTATCTAAATTTTAATTTTGTAATTTAATTTTTTTAATTATATGGATTTTTTTAATAACTTAGAAAAAAATGTTTTTGATGTTTTTTTTTTGTTTGTTTGTTAATTTTTGTTTTTTTCTTTGAATTATGTGTTTTTTTTTTCAAATTTTGTCATTTCTTTTTATATAATTTTTGAATATTTTTGTTTTTTTGTTTTGTTTATTTATTTATTTATTTTTGTTTAAATTTTTTTATTTTTACGAGTTAATTTTTTTTATTTTTTATTTTTTATTTTTTTAATATATATATATATATATATATATATATATATATATATATATATATATATATATATATTTTTTATCTAAGTTTTGTGTTTTATTATCAACATGAAAATCACCACTCTGAAAAAAGAAGGTTGATGCTGCATCAATACGTTTCAAAATTAGCATGAAAATCACCGCTCTAAAAAAAAAAAGTTGATGCTGCATCAATACGTTTCAAAATTAGCATGAAAATCACTAACATTTTAAAACAAATATTCATACTTTATAAATAAAAATATTAGAGTGTCAAAAATATGTTAAAAAAAAGAAGAAGTGATTCTGCATCACCACTTTTCAAAATCGGGTGCTTTTTATGCTACCAAAAAAAAGTAGGTAACAGTGCGGTTACCTATTTCATCGGTGACAGTGTTTAATTCGATTTCCTTTCCTTCCGAAAAAAATTTCAAGAAAAGTTCTTGAAAATTGAAAGCTACCGTCCCCAAAGATTGTAACCATTGTACTCCTAGTACGACATCAACACCTCCCATTGGGATGGAAAGCATTGGACTATTCAATACATATTCCCCCATGGATAGCTTGATATTATGGCATTTTCCAGAGCAATTTATAGTTCATCCATTTGCAACCATCACTTGACATTCTGGTGCTAGGTATAGGAAACAATTCAATTCCTTGGCTACCTTACAATGAATAAAATGATGGGTACTACCTGAATCAATCAACACTATTACCTTTTTCTTCTTGATATGTCCTTCTATCTTAAGAGTTTGAGGAGTGGTAATTCTTGCCAATGCATTACACGATATGGTCGGACTCATTTCTTCCTCTTCTAGGGTTGGTTCTTGGTGTATATCCTCTTCCTGTTCATTTTCTTCTTCCTCTTCACAATCTATGTAAAATAATTTCTTCTCAGCACACTTATGACCTTTAGTGTATTTGCTATCACAACTGTAGCAAAGCCTTTTTGCTCTTTTTTTTCTTCCAATTGTTGTGGTGTCAACCTTGTAGGTTGTTGAAATATAGGAGTAGCAACACTTCCCTCTTTATAGAAGTGAGTGGTAGGCTTCCTTGTCGCCATAATTTTACATTCAATTTTTCTTGCCAACCTGAATACCTATTCACTTCATGTTGGATGTTATCCTTTAAAGTACTTATGAAGAGATCAATCCTGTGTTCCTCTATAATATCAGTTACCCTTATATTCAATTTTTGGTATTCCTCAATGTGCTCTCCCACTAAACCCTTTTGTTTGAGATTTATCATTTGGCTAAAGAAGGTGTTGCTCTTTGTATCCTCATAATGTGCTATCATTTCCTCCATAAAAATTGACCAAGTGACAATTTTTTACTGGAGAAAAGCCATCGATACCATACAAATGTATTTTGTTCTAGATGTAAAGTTGCAATGCATACCTTTTGTGTGTTTTGCACATTATTGAGATCAAAATATTGCTCCATCTGTAGTATCAATGTTACGGGATACTTGCCATCAAAATTTCAAACCATTCATCTTAGCTTCCACGCCTTTCTTCAAACCATCTATCTTAGTTTCCATGCCTTTCTTCACAACTTCCATTTCATTTTTTGTTTCTCTTTGCGATAGCGAAATTTGGTGCACTTGCTCATGGACTTTTGATATCTCATGTTGCATTTCTTCGTCTTCATGAGTCATAGTAGAGCCTTCTGAAGGCTTAATGGGTGTTGAATTCTTTTTAGGAGGCATTTTAGAACCTAGTACTGATATCTATGCTCAATAGGCCTTTGGAATCAACTAGAACTAATTTTTCAAACAAGACTTATGCAATGTGAAAAAAAATTACACACCTTTTTCTTGATTTTGAGGAACTCGATATTTTTTTTTTTACAGTAACGATTATGGAGTAATTATATTCAACATGGCCTGAATGCCAGAAATCTGATTACATAGAGGGTGTCTATATCCTGTTGCCCCTCACCACTAAGATTGAAAGAGCAGCTAAAACTTGAGGACTTCCTCCTTGATGAGAGAACTATGAATTCAATCTCCAATATTTTCCTCAGCTTGAAAATGCAAACAAACTGATTTAAAAGAAAGCACTAAAACATAATAACAATCAGCTTATGGAATGGGTTCGCATGTTTCTGCTTCATCTTTTAACTTGACCCCAGCAGAGAGGAGGGCCGCTTTGTTGGCTTCTATGTCTGCCTCTTTATTATTAATTCTCAGCACGTGATAGTAGTTTAGCTTCTGAAAAGAGTTTTCCAAGCCTTTGATTCTGGCTATCAGTCTTGCAAGTTTAAGGTCCGATACCGGAGAGTTTGAGATCATAGCTTTTATAATAATCTGGGAATCTCCAATGACATTAGCTTCCCCTATATTTAATTCTTTGAGAAGTTTGAGACCTTGAAAAAGACCTAAAGCCTCCGCTTGAATGCTGGAAGAGTGGCCAAGGCCCCAAGCATATGAATGAGTTTTTTCCCCAACTGGGCTTACAACAACACCTCCTGCACCAGCTTTTCCCGGATTGCCCTTTGCTGCCCCATCAAAGAAGAGGGAGTGTCTTGATTGAGAAGTGAGCCAGTATTGGAAGTTCGTTTTAGATTTTCTAATTTGCCAGCCTTCAATGGGAGGAGCGTTCCTTACTGTTGCTTCGAATTTCAGATCAAGGAATGAGCCCCAAACAGTGTGCTGTTGGGAGAGATTAGAATCATCCTTTAAATCGATCAAGCACTCTTTCAATTGGCATTTAATTTTGACTTTTAAAGCCTTGTGGTTTTGTTCAGTACCTCTGAAAATTCTTCTATTTCTTTCTAGCCAGATCTGCCAGCAAATTACCTTTGGGAGGACAGACCATGATGTTTTGATAATCTGATTTTTGGGAGAAGTTCCAGGATATCTGTGCGCCCAATTAGAGAATAGACCTGTAGTGGAGCTGGGAAGCGAAATGCTGGCGTCCAGGATGTGGATGAAGGAGAACCAAATCTCCTTAGAAAAACTGTAATCAATCATTAAATGGACAACACTCTCTGCATTTTCTTTGCACAACGAACATCTGAAAGGACCGTGAAATCCTTTCCTCTGCAGAGTGTCAAATGTGAGAATTTTACCATGGCAAAGAAGCCAAGAAAAAAAATTGATTTTGGGCCATGAAGGAAAACGCCAAATGCCGTGCCAAGGTGCTGGGTCGGGGGGGACGTATGGTCTCTCGTTTAACTTTGCATAGCCCAGGGAAACAACGTAACCTCAGACACTCTGCCCCCAGCCTCTAGAGTCTCTTTTACTAATGTGCGAGGGCGCCAATCCATGAAGAAGGTGCATCAACGTGTTCCAATCGTCCAGCAAGAGAGGCGGCACATCAAGACATTTCCAACCTGCCCAAACTGAGTCACTCCATAACGAAATATCCCACAGCGATCGGAGCCCCTCTCCATCCATCCAGTAGCGCAACGCTCTTATGGAGGATCTGTCTTCAATAGGTTCCATGTTCATGTTTCTGTCAGTCCATATGTTAACCTTTTTGCCGTTCCCTGGAATCCAGAAAGAATGCGCATTGACTAGGGGAGAGGCTTTGGCATATAATTTAAGAAAAGTCGAATTAGGAAGCTGAGTCACTTTGTCCAAACAGCTGGAGTGAGGACCTCTGAAGTATTTTTTCCAGAGTACCATTTGGGCCCAACCTGGCTTGGGCGCAATGATCTTCCAAATGATCTTTGCAGCCATAGCGATATTCTGCTGACAGAGGTTTTTAAAATTCAATCCACCCTCCCACAATGGTTTGGATATGGTTTCCCAGCTGATAAGGGGGAGCTTATTTTCATTTTGTTTACCTCCCTTCCAAAAGAACCTCCGTATATACTCCTCCATTTTATTTAAGATGCTTGCCGGAGCGAGGAGCACATCAAATTGGAAAAGGGGGAGGCTGTTAAGCATAGATTTTCTTAAGACAGATTTGCCAGCAATGTTGAGCTAGGAGAACCCCCAGGCTTGGATCCTGGTCTTGAATTTTTCAAGGTGAGGAAGCCAGTATTTGCTTACCGGTCTTTTGAGAAAAACAGGCAGACCCAGGTATTTAAAAGAAGTCCATGTGGAGGAGGCTGCAAAGTCCAGACATCTAGAGATAGCAGAGAGCAATCTGGGCGACGTGTTCCAACTGAATATGTGACATTTATTTTTATTTAAGACACTGCCCGAGGCCTCACAGAAGTCATCCAAAACTTCTTTGAACTTGGTGGCTGAGGAGAGAGTGGCAGCTCCCAAAAGCAGAGTATCATCTGCAAATAATGCGTGATTTATGTTTTTGACCCCTCTAGCAATACACAATCCATTGATGTCTTGATTTTGCATCTTTTGATCAAGAAGGAAACTGAGAACAGAAGCTTGGATTACAAAGAGCAGAGGTGAGAGAGGGCACCCCTGCCTAAGCCCTCTCGAAGCTTTAAAAAAGTCAGTGGCTCTACCATTTACTAGAGGCGCAATCCATGGCTCCAAGATGCAAGCCCGGATCCATTTAATGAAGTTTGCTCCAAACCCAAACTTGCTCATGACTTGTAGCAGAAAACTATGTTTTACTCGGTCAAAAGCATTAGCTAAGTCAAGTTTGAGAACCATACCTTGCTCTTTTTGATGAAGACTTGAGTGAATTGCCTCTTGAACAAGGGTGAAGTTGTCCACGATCTGCCTTCCTTGGATGAAGCCTCCTTGATTTTCCGGAATAATTTTGGGCAGGATGAGTTTCAATCTATTTGCAATTACTTTGGTGATTAACTTGTACCCTGTATTACATAAGGATATCGGACAGAATCTGCTAAAGTTGTTGGCGCCTTTTTCCTTGGGAATGAGGGCTAAAAAAGCTGAGTTTGTGCTTCCCCCGATTTTTTGACTTTCTTGAGATTTTTGGACCATTTTGAGAAGGTCCTTTTCAACTATCAGCCAGCAAACTTGAAAAAATTTGGCAGAGAAGCCATCCGGGCCTGGGGCCTTGTCCGGATTCATGGAAAAAAGTGCGTTTTTGACTTCTTCTTTAGTGACTTTGGCCTCGAGGACCTCGTTCATGCGAGGGGAGATTAAAGAAGGAACGATGTTTATAAGATCTGAATAGTGATCTGGTTCCGTGTCTTCACTATACAGATGTTGAAAATGAGTAAAGGCTGCTTTCTTGATGTCCTCAAATTCATTATGGATGATGTTATCCTCCTTGATCTCCGATATAGTGTTAAAGCATTTCCTGGCCTGGGCTTGCTTGTGAAAGAAGGAAGAGTTCCTGTCCCCTGCTTTGAGCCAGAGGTTTCGAGATTTTAATCTCCAGTATTCTTCTTCAGCTAAACAGACCTTGTGGTAGCTCTGCTGCAGCTGCGCCTCTTGATCTAGTAGCTCCTCTGTGATAGTAGCGTTCTCCATTTGGGATTGATGCGAAGTAAGAGAAGCTTTGATGCTCTTCCTTTCTGTTGCAGGGTTGGAGAGGGTTTTGGCCCATCGTTTTAGAACCCCTTTCAGCCTTCTAAGCTTTTCTTCCCAGACATAGAAGGGTGATCCTTTGACAGGCTGTTTCCAGCAGTCCTTGACAATTTGCATGAAGTCTGGCTCCTTAACCCATAAGGGGTTGAATCTGAAAGGAATGGGGCCCAGATCGAGATGGGCCAGGAGATCAAGCTTTAAGGGCTTGTGATCTGAGATGCTATTAGAGAGGATATGCATTTTAGGTTCTAAACCTAGCAACAGAAATGACCTTTGGATGAAAAATCTATCTAATCTGGCAGCAATATGGCCAGGGCCAACTCTTTTATTAGACCAAGAATACTTACCGGAGGAGGGTTTGACATTCAGGAGATCCCAGTCCTGCATGAGATCCTCCGCCCATTCCCTTGCCGGGTCTCGGACTGCGCTACCTCCTCTTTTTTCAGACTGGGAAAGAGTGAGGTTGAGATCTCCAGCAATGATGATGTTTTCTAGATTTACCAAATCTGCCTGGTGCCTTAAAGACTCCCAACAATCCTTTTTTCCCCCAACATTAACTGGAGAGTATACATTGAATAGGAAAAATATTTCTTTGGAGGCCAAATCCTGCATTTTGAGCAGCTGCCAATGAGTATTGCAAGCCTCATAAATGACTGCGAATTTTCCGACGCTCCATAGTGTACCAGTTCCTCCCGAGGCTCCCCGGGCTGAGATTTCTCTTGCTTCGCTTCTTAACCAAAGTTTCTTACTTGCATGCAGAAAAGCTACGTCTTCCATTTTGGTCTCCTGGATAAGAAGAATGTCTGGAGATTATGTTCTTATTAAGCTTCTAATGGCTTCTTCCTTAACTTTTCTCCCCATACCTCTGCAGTTCCAGGAGATGACTTTCATTATTTATACTTCTGATGGGATCCCTTGGAGCCTTAAGGATGATGTTTCGGCATCCTAGGTTTTGAGGCTAGCAGTTTTTCCAGGGTTGGCTGGCTGCCCTGGAGCTTGTCTTTGTAAGTCTCCTGCTCTCTTTTTTCCCTGTCGGATTTGTGACCTCTTGTGGATCTCCTTACTGAGGTTTGAGACTCTCCTATTTCTCCTTCCTCCTCTGATTCTTCCGATTCCTGTTCCTCTTCTTCATCTTCTATGGTCATGCCTTTGGGGTCTTCAGCACTTGTTTCTTTGAGGGAGGTTAAGGGGGTGCCTTTGCTTGGAGAAGTTGGAGTTTGAGTCTCGATCTCCTGAGTTGCTTCTGTTTGCTGGCTTAGAAGCACAAACTTGTTTTCTGGAGCCTTTTTGGGAGGAGGGCGCTGGGCATTGGCCTGCAGTGGGCCTTTTCCAATGGGTCCTCCCGGTTTTTGTCCTCTGTGATTGGTCTTTGTACGCTTGACTTGATTCAACCCTCTTCGATTCCTTTCTCTGGCTCTGCGATAGTAGGACAGTTTCTGGAAAAGTGCCCATGAACGTGACATTTCTTGCATTTGAATGGAAACTGCTCATAATCCAAGATCTGCAAATGGGACCAGCTGCCGACATTTATTTTGATTGCTTCAGGGAGACCCACCTCTAGGTCCACTTCTACACAAATTCTGGTGCAGTCATACTGATCCTTGTTGTTAGCCCGATCTATGAATTTACCAAGGGCATCGCCAATGTGTTTCAAGGAATCCCAGTTCCAGCAGTGAACTGGGAGATTTGGGAGCTGAACCCACACCGGGACAGCCTTAGGAACATCAACGGCCGAATCAAAGTCCGGAGTCCATTTGTTCAGATAGAGGCCCTGGGGGCCCATGAAGTACGGCCCGTTTTGGAAGATCAGATCTTTGTCTTCTTTGGATGTGAACTCGAAGAGAAAGTACCCTCGCCCGAGAAAGTAAGAAGTAACACTTTGCTTGATCAGAGGAGCCTAATTCCTGTTAACCCACTGCTCAGTAGATTTTGGAGAGGTCCAAAGCCCCATGAATTGACCTATAAGACCCCACTCTGCCAAAGACAAAGCTACTTGGATGGGGGTCTCTGGAGGCAAAGAGATCTCAGGGATATCATCAAGCTTCTTGACGAATTTAGGAGCTTCGCTTTTATTCTTCTGGGGCAAACCAGCCAGAAGCTGATTAAATGCGTCAACCGAAGGCGACAGAGGGGGCTCCTTGGGAGAGCTCGGCGTCGCCATGGGACCGGACTCAGGCCTCCGAAGAGGCAAACACACGCACAACAGTCAGATTTCGCAGTGCACAGGCCTAAGAAACCCCTTCACAACCATAGAGAGGGGCTGAAGAGATGCGCCGCGCAGAGGGTTAGTGCACCGCACGGAGGGTCAATGCATGGCGCAGGAGAGCCAATGCGCCTCGAAATGGAGCCAAGGCACCGCGACTCAATGTGTCGCGCAAGGCCTCAGTGCGTCGCGCAAGAGGAAAGGAGGAGCAGAGGGGGACGACTCATGCGTCGCGCCACCCTGCCAAAGCACCGCGTAGGGAGAAGGAGCAACACGACTTCCTGGAACGACGAAGAAATCTTGCTGCAAGAGAAGAGAGAGACGAATCCCTCCGTAGCAGCCACCAGAGGGCCAAGGCAGGCTTGCTGCCTCAAGCGCCGAGGAGAACCAGAAGCAGAGGCGGCGGCTAGGTCTTCTTGAGGAACTCGATATTGAAACTGAATTATCTCTGTGATTTTGGATCTTCAATATCTGAAATTTGTTTTGAAGTCACCCTATGAATCTTCTTTCGAATTCCACAGGTCTGACCTGATTTAGATTCTTCAAGGCAAAGTTATGTCCAATCCCCCACAATGACCCAATTATGGACTTGTTCAGAATAACGCATTTGTACGGCTTGCCACGTGTCACTGTTTCCTCCTTTGGCTATGAAATTTATAGACATGAAACTACAATCCGTGTACTTACAACGAATTTTTACAGCATTCCAATCCGATGCTCAAAGAGAGAGTTATGAAGGTTTTCCCACGATAACCTCTTTGAGATGAAATTTGGGAGCCTGAAAAAGACTAACTTCCACAGATCATATCTCCGAAAATATTGCGAATCAAGCTCTAAAATTTTGCAAAGATGTTCCTCAGGATTTTGGCTTCACTCTATAAAAATTTCAGCTTCTGAACCTTCGTAGAAAAAAAGTTATAGCGAAAATGTCGCGATGACCTGTTTAAGTGAAATTCAGGAGCCTACAAAAAGCCCTACGTTCCACATATCATATCTTCGAAAATATTGCGAACGAAGCTCTGAAATTTTGTGACGATTTTCCTCAGGATCTTGGCTTTGCACCCTAAAAATTTCAGCTTCTGAACCTTCGTAGAAAAAAAGTTATAGCGAAAAATGCCACGATGACCTGTTTGGAGTAGCAAAACCCTAGAATCCAAAGCTCTGATACCAAATGTTGTGAAACCAGCTCTAGAAATAGAATAAAAGAGATATCAACGCCTTATAAATAAGCCACTTCAAGGGGGAAACCTCCAATACATTACATGAATAAACAATTCTTGGATGATACAAATTACAAAACCTCCTTTCTATATATAGGAGTCCATAGGGCCATAATGTAATCCTAGTGGGGCCACAATGTAATCCTAGCCGACCTAACAATAATAATTTAAGGGAACAATAATAACAATATGGGGGTTATAAGGGTACAATAATAACAATAAGGGGGTTACACTAACAACAATAAGGGACTATACTAGTAATATAGGGACCTAACAATGGGAAAGCATGTGCAGTGCATAGGGTGGTTAAGGCGGCAGGGGCGCATGAAGCTGGATAGGCCTAAAGGGCGGTAGGCATTGGAGTACGTGGAGGCGTTTGTACCTGGTTTTCTTTGCGTCTGATAGCGTGGAAAGAGAAACCCTTGGCATGGTTAATGTGAACCTTGATACGGCAAAGAATCTTGTTGAGCCTCCAATTGTCCGAAACCTACGTAGCACTTCGGCCTTGTTGGAGTTTCCGACAAACTTGGGTAGTGACCATTGACTCCCCCTCCACAATTATAGGCAAGAAGATTTGATCCCTTGCAATCGCCAAACCGTGTTCCGAAGCTTGAAGTTCAGTTGCATTGTTTGTGGAATGACCAAGATTGCCGTCATAGACCCATATGATTTTCCCTTTGGAATTTCTAAAAGCTCACTTGAAGCGAGCATTACCAAGGTTGCCTTTGGCAGCGCCATTGTAGTTTAACTTTATGACACCAATCTCCAGAGGCATCCATAAGAGTTTAGTAGCTTGGGGGGGAGGTGGGATATCTAAGGAGGGACAGAGATGGAGATGTCCAACATGATCATAATGAGGAGGTCCTCCCGAGAAGGAGGATTGGAGGGATCAGCTGACTTCGAGAGGGCAACTGATTCGTGGAGGATCTACTTGATAATTGAGATGATCTGTTCTTCCGGATTTTGCAAATCTTTGAAAATTATGGTGTTTCTTTATTTCCATAGAGACCAACATATTATTCCTGGGAGGAGATTCCAAGCGAGATTGATCTGTGGATGAGAGGAGGAGGAACACCGTAATTCAATGGTAAGGAGAATGGAGGAGAGGTCCCTGTCAGTAGCTCTGAAGACGAGGGAGGCCCAATTCTATATATTGAAAGTGAAAGTGCATTCATTTAACAGGGGATTGGTGGTTTCTTCAGCATTTTTGCAAAGTTACCTAGAGGGGCCAATGAATCCCTTCATATTGAGGTTGTCCCAAGTCAAGATTTTATTGTGCATAATTAACCAGAGAAAAATGGAAATTTTAGGCCAATGCCTACGGTCCCATAAGGCATTCCATTTTTGATCAAATGGAATGGGATTGGGAGAAACCACATAGCTGTATGCTTCCAAGATATTGAAGTGGCCAGTAGGGTTCTTCCTCCACCTAATTTTTTCATTATTGCCTTCAATTTGTATATGTCTTTGGTTGAGCTCTTCTGAAAGACTCTTCCAGGCCAAGAGATAGAGTAGGTGATCCCAGTTTGAAGCTTCGAGACACTCCCTCCAACCCATGTTCTCATTATTAGTCTTCGAATAGTGTTTCACCAATAGTTTGTTTTTGTTCTCCATATGATTTTTGATATGTCTGTACTGATCTTGATTCAACCTGGGGCCACTCATCATCCCAGAATAAGGCAGATTCACTGTTGCCAATTTCCCAGAAGTAAATATTTTGGATAATTTCTTTGTTTCCCCATGCTTGGTTCCACATTGCAGAACCTTTGATGGTGCCACTTAAATGAATGAGAGTATCAAGGTGATGTGTGGTAGCATATTTTTCTTTCCATAATTCAGCCTAAGAGGATTGAGAGTTGTTTATCCATCTCCACCGAGTTTTTTCCCCAAGGGCTTTTCCCATTGTTTTCGGGTCTCTAAGACCCATACCTCCTTCCTGCTTCGATTTGCAGATTTTGTCCCAAACAACCAGTGCCTATTTTCCATTATCCTTTTTGCCTTTCCATAGGAAGTTCCTTTGGATGTTTCTAAGGTGACAAGAGATTGATTTGGGGGCGGGCAGGGCCAAATATTGATAGAGAGGAATGGCTTGCTGGATCGATTTGATAAGCACTAGGAGACCAACCAAGTTTGGGTTCGAAAGGTCTGGTTCGCTAGTTTTTTTTCTAGCTTGGTAGATAAGTTTTCCCAGTTTGTTTTAGCTAGAGGTTTGTCCATGAGGGGGACACCCAAATATTTAGAAGGGAAGGTGTTGGGTCCGAATTCAAGAATTTTGTCAATGTTTTGTTGGATGGGTAGGGAGGTGTTGAGGAAGAACAACTTATATTTGTCCACATTAATGGAGGTACCCGTGGCATTAGAGAACTCAGCCAGGATGGATTTGAAAGTGAGGGCTTCTTTAATGGAGGGAATGCCCATGAGCATGGCAACATCTATGAATTTCTGGTGGGTAGCTGGGGGAGTTGAGTTATAAAGTTTAATTCCTGAGATATTTCTATTGGAGGAGGCAGCCAAAATGGAGCGGGCGAGCCCCTCAACTGTGATAATAAAGAGAAAAGGGGATATGGGGTCCCCTTTCCTAATGCCTCGAGTGGGGATGATAATATGGGAGGGAGAGCGACTGAGAAGGATGGAGAAAAAATCCCCTGAAACCATGGCCATGGTCCATTTAATGCATCCCTTATTGAAGCTAAAAGCCTCCATCATATGCCTTATGTATTCCCAAATGATTTTATCAAAGGCTTTGGACATGTCCAATTGTATAAGCATGCCAGGTTTCTTTTGAACTTTGAGAGAATATATGATTTCCTGAGAGAGAAAGATACTGTCCAAGATCTGTCTACCTTCAACATAACCTGATTGATGCGAAGAGACGAGGAGGTGTAGTATAGTCTTGATTATGTTTGCTAAGACCTTGGAAATGATTTTGTAGATGACATTGCAAAGAGAAATGGCCATGAACTTGTCGAAGGAGTAAGCATCATCGAATTCAAAATCAAAGCGAGGAAGATGTCATTCAAAGCTTTTAGGATTTACTTTAGAATGCGGGATTCCTCCACTAATTCATGAACCTCCATATTCAACATGGGCCAACATGATTTGAAGAAGTCAACAATGAATCCATCTGGGCCGGGTGCTTACCATTGGGCATGGACATAACCACCTCCTCAACCTCTTGCATAAATACCTTTCCGAGTAGCATTTGATTGTGTTCCCGAGTCATGATAGTCAGGATGTGATCAATTATTCTTTTTATAGCCGCAGACCTGTTGTTGTTAGTATCAGTGAGGAGCGAGCCAAAGTATAATTTGGTTGAGTTCCTCTTCCAGATATGCATGGGTGTGTATTGTATTTCCCTGCCTGGTCTTGAGGCTTAGGATTCTGTTGTTTTTTCTATGTTGGATCATAGAGTGGTGGAAGAAAGTTGTATTCTTCTCCCCACATTTTAGCCATTTTATGCGGGATTTTTTTTGCCACAGTTTTTCTTCTTGAGTAGCCCTTTCCTCCCAACTGTTTTGGAGATGGATTTCCTCTTGTTTTCTCTGCTCATTGAGTCCTTTATTGATGATTTGTTGTTGCAGGGCTTCTTGTTTTAGTTCCAACAATTTCTTCTCCGAGATGATATTGCCAATTTTTTTTAAATTCTAGATCCTTATCTCTGCCTTAATGAATTTCAATTTTTGCTGGAATCTGTACATTTTTTCCTTGGTTGGGCTGAGGGGTCTCCCACCATTCTCTCATTTTCTCCAAGAATTATGGGTGATCAAGCTAGAAAGCCTCAAATCTGAAGGGTTAATTTTTGGGTCTGGCTGAGATTTGGATAGACAGGGAAATAGGCCAATGGTCTGAGCCAACCTGAGGAAGGATTCTAGTGTCCATTTCCCAGGAGGTGAGGTAGATTTCCTCCGAGAGGAGAAAGCGGTCCAACTTTGAGGCTATCTGCTTATCACCACCATGCCTGTTGTTCTAGGTGAAGGAACTATTTTTGGTTGGGATGTCTATAAGGTATAGAGCATCTATGGTTGCTTTGAAAGCCTTTGAGGCTTTATCCAGCTTCCTTAGACTCTCTTTTCCCCCAAGTTGACCACCATATTGAAATCCCCCACTATAATTTTGAAAGGGTAGTTGAAGGATCTTTGGGTTATGTTGAGATTGCTTAACAATTCAAGTCTTTCAAAAAATGTGTGGGGAGCATAGACATTGGTAACACATATGTTGTGCATAGTTCCTATGATTTTTAGGACTGTTGTTAGAGTATGTCTGGTGGCAGCTAAATCAGTGAGTTCGAATAGAGAGTTCTTCCAAAGAGTAGTTATGCCACCCGCAGAGCCGATGGTTGAGATTGTATCATGGCTGTAGTTTTTGAAGCAATTTTCTTGATCATGTCCATGATTTCTAGGTCACTCTTAGTTTCTTGGAGCAACATAATATTCATTTTGTCAGATGCTATTCTATTTTTCAGGATCCTTTTTTTTTCCTGGACTATTGAGTCCCCTTATATTCCAAGAAGTGAAAATCATTGAGAACTTTTAGGGGGTATGGTTATAGCTCTTACCTTTCCTTCATTGATGAGGTGAGCACCTAGCTCTCGAAGGAGTTGGCTGGTGGGTTTCTGGCCACACTTTCTGTTAGGTCCTTTTGGGAAGTATTGTCCTGTAGTTAGGTTAGCTAAGATGCCTTTGCCTACTCCTTTTCCCATGGAGTTTTGTTTTGAGGTTGGATTCATACCCTATTTTAAAAGGAACGCCTCTTTGATTTTTTGGATATAATCTTTTGGGATGGCCTCTATGCCATTTTTTTGCCGTTATTTTGCTATATTTTGGAGGTCGACTCCCTCCAGAACCTCTTCTATCACATTTTCCTCCAGGGTGGATATTTCCTGTGCCTACTCCATCTCTGTGTCTTCCTGATTTTGTTCATTTTAATTCATGTTGTGTTCCTAAGCTTCAACATCTAGATGGTTGTTTTATGAGGAATATCCTTGTTGCTTGTGTTGTTATTCCACGGTACTGTGAGGGGCTAGTTCCTCCTGTTTAATGTTTAGAACTTCATATTTGTTATGTTGAGTGATCTTGAATTTATCTTTCTTTGTGTATTCTCTTTTACTTTGTTTGTTCTTGTTTTCGACTTTAGTGTATCCATGCTTGTCCTTCTTCTTGCTGGTTTGGTCTTCAGTTGTTAGTGCTTTGTTTTGAGGGCATTCACAGAAGAGGTGCCCATTCTCATGGCACTTTCGACATATGAAAGGTATATGCTCACAATAAATTTTTTGCATCGAGATGTCATCCTTATAGTTGACCATTATGGCTTCCAGTAGTTCCCCTGAGACATCGATGTAAACACAGATTCTTGCATAGGAGATGTAGTGCCCGTTTCTTGTTCCCTCAGACATTTGAATGTATTCTCCTAGTTAATCTCCGATGGCTTTGAGTGTTAGGTAAACTTGACTCGGGATAGAGTCAAAGTTGACTAGGGTAAATAGTAGTGGTTTTGGGGCACATGGTTTTGTGCACCCATGGTATTGCATGTAATGGAGCCTATAAAAGGCTGGGAATACTTCATTGTAATGCAAGGCCTGGAGGTGAGCGGTGAAGGCTCACTTGGCTGGATTGGCCAGGGTTTTGGCCAATGGTTAATGAAATTTCATTGGTTGGGTTTTTCCCCGGATTTGGGGTTTTCCTGGATAAACATTTGTGTTAATGTTTATGATTTGTTGCTGGCCTCTTTATGTTTATTTCTCTCTCATTAAATTCTTTATATTTCCTGCGGTAAAATTCTTAACATTGAGGACAGAGGGTGCCTAATAATCCATGGGTAGGGAATACAACCTAACCCAGATGGGGACTCTCGTGAAATCTTAATTTTTAGGTGTAAATTTTTCCTTCCAAAAACTAATGTAAAGACCTACTGAGTTGAAGAAATAAGAGCCTCCTTCAAAGATTCTGTCCCGGTCTTCCAAAATACCAAAGAATACTGTAAATAAACCTTTGGAGCTGAGTTGTAGATTGATTTCTCCCTTTGGTTTCCACTTTGAATGGATCCAACCCTTGAGGGCTCTTTCCGTTGGCTAGATTCCCATGAATTTGCATATCACTGTGTGCTCCTGCATGTATTCTCTGTAAACCGCAATATCAGGATCTTGGATAATCACTTCGAGTGTCCTCTTGAATTTTGGGTGACATGTGTTTGTTTGCTTTGATGCCCCTGTTTCTTTAGCCTCCTCATTTGCAACATCCTCTGCTACGGCCGTGGTGCTAGGTGCATAAATATTTATAGTGTGGTTTGCTGAGAGGTCCACCGCCTCTTTACCTTTGTTCTGTTGGATGTCAGAGGTAGCAGCAGTGAGATCAGGGCGGGCGAATGCCGAGCAATTAGTGAGTCTAGTAAATAATGAAGCATCATTATTAGGCGAGATACCAGCAACAAGATCCCTGAAAAAGGGGGCAGATGGGCCATCATCTGGCTTCGATGAGGGTCCTCGGGGGGAGCCCATACAGGGTTGGCAGCGGCAGAGGCAGCAGGGTAGTGTAGGGAGATCAGAATGTTGAAGAAAAGGTAGAGTCGGCTAGACCTAGGTTAGAGCAAAAAAAAAAAAAAAAAAACCTAGGGTTTTGGATGTTATTTGTCATGTGTTGTTTGAATTTTTTTTTAGGCCAATGAAAATGAGAGATGCTATCTAGTGGCAACACATGTCGGCCTTGAATGATTGCAATTGGAGTTGACACAATTGTTTCATCTCATGTTAAGGGAACATGATGCATTAAAATATACTTGTTTTATGGGATGCAAGAGTTTCACTTGTTCTCATGTTGATGCTTCAAATCTCCCCATCGCTCCTCATGTTGACAATGCTCATGATGTTGCTCCTACTCCTTGTGTTGATCTTTCTGTTCACCATGATTTCTCCTACTCCTCCCACTATCAATCATCCTGCATTTATTTATCTCAGTGTTGATAATACTTATTTCTACTGAGGGCATTCACCTTGATGTGGATGTTCATCATTTTCCCCAACTATTGATGTTGATCACATTGTCGCTATTACTAAGGGCATTGACGCCTTTTTTATTTTTGTGTTAGCATGTGTCTAAAACTAATTCTAGACACTGGTGGTTGATTGTTATACTGTAAATCTATTTTTTGCTTTTAACTATAATGGATATATATATTTATATATTTACATATTTTACCATTAGGTATGGTTATTTGATACATCTAGTTATTGTCCTTTATATTATTTAATGATGCAGTTTCTATTGGTGTGTATGGATTTTTGTTCTGATTTTGTAGTCATTAATAATCATGGTTCTCTCTCCCCCATCCCCCCACTCACATACATACATTTTAGTCACTTTACATAAGCATGTTTGATGTTAATTTTGAAGTTTTATTCAAATTAAGGACTTTTCATTGATGTCATGTAACTATCATTCCTAGTTATGTATGGTTTTCATTAAATTAACAGTAAACCAACACATTCATTACTAGACTTTCAATAAACTAACCCTTGACGATGTTGGAAATTTGTCAACCAAGGGGGTCTCCCCGATGTGAATTCCCAATTAGACCTCACACCTTTTGGAATAGGAGCCCCATCCGGGATATCATCTTGACTACCATGTATTCTTATAGGTTTGCCTTGGCTACAAATTTCTGCACAAGAGAGTTATGCATAGGTAATCGCAGATCAACAAGTGAGTATGCATGGTGAGTGTCCGGTTGTATGTGTGTCAAGATTATTCTATTGCGAAGGGAAAGGAAAGTGAGCCTCTATGATAGAGGTAATAGTACCACCCATTAGACACACACACACACACACACACACACAAATATTTGTCTGGCATCCAATGGAATAGTCCACAAAGATGTGATGGTCATTGCAACCATTATAAACAAGCAAGATCTCTCTAACATCCAGCGAAATAGTGCACAAGGATGCAACAATTATATAAAACATTACAACACATTCTCAATATGGTAGGTACTAAAATAACTGAAATAATTCAACTACTTTAGCACATATGAAAGCAAACATGAATTACAAACATTCACAAAATATTCTTACAAATATTCATAATCCATGCAATAAGAATATGTTGGCCATGAGGCTTCTGATACCAAGTAAAAGTCCTAAAACACAATTATACAACGAACACCACTAGCTCCAATAGTGGAGCTTCGAAGACACTCCTTGCTCCCTAAAAGAACTAGCTTGTCTCTCTAATGCCTTGCAGGAGGAGCCAAGGTGAAAAATCCATTACTCATATAATGACTCTTTGACTACCCTTCATGACTGTTTGACCTCCTATGACTTTTCAACTTTACGTGACTCTTCATATTTTGTACAATACCTTTGGACTTCTACATTACAATACATTTCGAATAAGAAATTACATAATCCACAATAATGATGTGGCATGTGATGACTCATGATAGGACGTGACATGACACTAATGACATGGAATGCTTGATGAGATGGCAATGTCAAGCCACTTTTTTTTCTCCCTATTTTATGTCTTCTTAAGCACACTTTTCTATCCACCTCCATATGGCTTAGAGGTAAGGAGTCTTCAATGATATCAAGTATTGAGTTGTGGTCGCAAATTGGTGTCCCTTTGCTTTCTATTCATTGATCAACTTGCATAATCAGCTATAAATAGGTCTTCTATCATGTTTCCCCTCTTCATCTCCTTCTTCATCATCCTATCATGGTATGATAGGGTACATGCATCTACAATTCACTCATGACAAGACGACATTAGTCTGATAAATCCTTAGTCCAAGATGGTGCATGTTGATCAACTTCCTTAGCTGAAACCGAGTGGCAAGCTGAGGGAGAGGCTCAGTGACTGCGCAATTGCGCAATTCAGGAAATCAGGGGTGAAGCTTGAGCCTTGAGACTATGCAATGTGCAGTTCATGCTGGACTGATGAAGAAAAATGCGTAGTCTGGGAGCTTAGTGAGCCAGGTTGAGGGGTTAGGCACTAAATCATCTTATTGCACAGTTCTGGAAGGCAAAGGAGGTTGGGTGATTGTGCAATTTCACAACTCATGAGCTTAAGGGATGAGCTTGAGGTCAGATATTGTGAAACGTGCACTTGACGCTAGGCTAGAGAAATGAATTACACAATTTTGGAGACAAAGGTTTGGCTTGAGCACTGAAACTATGCAGTGCATAGTCCTGAGAGTCAGGAACTACACATTGTGCAGTGTCAAGAGGCAGGGTCATAGCTAGAGGGATGAGACTATGTAATGTGTAGTTAAGGAAGGTTGGATAAGGCTAGGTTTCTTATCCAGAGAGCTTTCAAAAATTGAGTAAGTGTGGGATCAGTGAGGCTGATGAGAACAATGATAAGACTTTGATTGTGATCACACACTTAGAACACTTTATGACACAACAACATAGCTCATCTAAGACACATTAACAACATAATTCTCTCAGTGCGACGACTTACAACAAGTGCAACACTAAAGACACACTTTGTGACTATCGTGACGCCACTTGTGCGACAATGCTTAAAACTTTGGGAATGAGTGCAGCAGATGTTTACATGGTAGGATCAACTCATTTTCGCAATGATAACCCCTTGAAACCAATGTTGCGAACATCATGATCGTGATAAAATCGGAAAGGGTCCAAAAACCCAAAAAATCGTAAAAATCGGGGAAATATTGGTAAAAATCGGAAAACATCGATAAAATTAAGATACCATAAAAAATATTTTTAAAAATCGGCAAACATCGGCTAGGCCAAAAAATCGTGATTTCGAGATAAAATCGGGATGTTATCGAGATGTTCGCAACACTGCTTGAAACCACCAAAACAGTCTTATATACATTGTGCGATGCTTAACATGCGAAAAGACGACATTTTATTTTCTCGCAAAAGGGACTAAAACACATGGAATAGATTTCAATGTTTGAAATGGCAATATACAAGACCAAGGCAAGCTCCGAAATTTGGTGTAGGCCAAAATTTTGGAGTGTGTTGTACCAACGAAAACACTAGCATAGATTCATATCAACATTGGATTTAACAAACATCGCGAGCGATAAAATCCTTGAAATCACAAACTTTTATAGATTTTTACACTATAAAAATGTTTGCACTATCAAATTTCTAATCCCCTTTGACCCATGATAGATCATGGGCTAAGATAGATTCATTATCAATATTTGATCATAAACCATTAAGGCACACTATTGGAACTCAAACATTAGAAGAGAATATGAAAACCTAGGGTCACAACCCATGTGCTCATGAATGAGGTAAGTTCATTTCTCCTTCCAATAATGTTTCAATTGTTAAAAGGATTAACCTTTAACTTTGTCTTTGAATCGATAGCCTTTGTTGGAGTTTATTAAGGAGGGTACCTATGAAAAGTCAAGGAAACATACAAAAGGAATTTGTAGTAAAGAGAAGCCTAAAATAGAGTTTGGGTATGGAAGAAGGAAACTTCTTCAACCCGAGAACACTTAGTCCATCAAAAACCCATGGGGTTTAGAAGAACAATGCTAGTCTTAATTCCTCTAGCAATATCATTGGTGACTATGCATATTTACAATGCCCCCTAATAGCCAAGAAGGGGGAAACAGGAGAGGTTAATGCAGGTATAGAGGGGGTTATAATTAGTGATCTATTACAAAAGGAACTAAAAAAGTGCCACCCATCACAAAGTTGAGAGAAATCTCTTAAGGAAATTCAATTCGAAAAACAAAATATTGCAGTACAGATCATTTAGAAAGTAGGGAAAATCCCTCAAATGGTGAAATCATGATAATTTTATCCCTAAACATAAAATGGATTGGAAACCCTTATAAGAAGAATGTTGTGGTTAAATTGTTGGAGTTGCAAAAAATGAGATGTTATTTTGATTTAAGAAACTATGAGGGAAATTAAGAAGATTATTGGAGAATTATCCAATGTCTCAAAAGAATAAGATTTTCTCAAAATAGATTTAGAAGGGATATCTTTCGTTTGCTTATTGGAATAAAAAAATAACCTTTTAATTATTCATTTTAAAATTTGTTTTTTTGTTTCAAGCATAAGATGTTGAGCTCTCACCGTTAATACCAGGGAAAGTGTTTCTTATGGCTAACATCTACGGGCCTTATGTGAGAAGGCCCAATTATGGGAACCCTTTCTTTATTACAACTCCATAAAGAATTATAAAGTAACAATAGGAGGGGGATTTTAGATTATAATAAAGAGGTTAAGGATTTGGAGGCACTCATCTAGAATCAATCCACTACCAAGCCTCTTCCTACATAAAATTGAAGTATTTGGAATAACAAGTATTGAACCTATCAATTTGGTTCCAACCTGGAGGAAGAAGAGAATGGGGGTTGATAGGATCTAAAAAGGCTAGATAGATTCATAATATATAATGGTTTATCTTGATAGGATAAGGGATTGGGTGGAAGTGGGGGGAGACTTTGGTCACCTTCGAATATTATTACAAACTAAAAAGGAAGACAAAAAAAAACCAAATCCTTTTAGGTTCAACTAGAGGATGAGGAATTTATAAAGCTATCGAATTCATTATTGGTTCTTTATCTATAAAGTTAAAGTATTCAATATAAAGGGACACAACTAGCTTTCAATTCACTTCAATCCTAAAAATAGTTAGATCAAAAATAAATTCTTAGGCATTAATAAGAATAAAATGGTTTATTGTGATCTAATGGTAATTTAAAACCAAATTTCAAAAGTTTATGAAAGAAATTTTGAATGCAATTTCTTTCTCAATACCACGGACATGCTCAAAGCTTTAAAATGGTCTAAAAGAAATATTTTGGAAAGAAAAGAAAATCAATAGAGATTTAAGAATAGGGCTTTGGGTTAGCAACAAGGGATGGGAACACCAATTTTTTCTAATTCTTTTTCCAACTAAAGGAAAGGCAAAAATCTATATATATAAATTTGAAAATGTATAAGGTTAGATGGGAAGATTTTTAGGAAGTATAGTAACATTTCAAATCAAAGGGTTCATTATTTTCAAATATTATATTAGGTGTTTGTAAGGTTAAATACAAAAAAGAAGATAAAGATTGCCAATTTTTTTCTAATATGTTGATGCTTGGAAATAACCAGATTAACATTAGGAAGATTACCTAGTTAGGGCCCCGATTAGACCCTTCTCCTTTTGGGATGGTGGTTTTGATCGGTATGTGGGTCCAGTTTCCACCTAAAGGTTTTCTCCTTGAAAGGAGACTTTTTAATATGGTTTCCTAAATCTAAATGTAGCCTGAGCTAATATGCAAGAAATAGAAAGAGTTATCTATTACTAATCAGAAACTAACTCAGTCTATCCTATGTCAATCAGGAGAGAGACTAGTCTCATTCTCAACAAAGAGAAGGGTGAAAGGACTAGAATTGAACCCAATATTAATATGAACTAATGACTTGCAAAAATAGTTCATCTAGCTCATAGGAATTGCTAACACATGTGCATATAAGGTTATCTAATAAATAGTTAACAAAACCTCACACACACATACTTAGATTCAAACTACATTAATTTAATTCAAGATATAATCGTACTCTCACATCACATAAATAGTTCATATGATGCAACAACAATTGGAGCAAAAACAAACATGTAATTGGATTGCTAAATAGTTATCGATTTCCTCCAAGAACTCACTTTACAACAATGCAAAAGTCCCTTCTTTTGGAAATTGAAAAATGGAACCCCCTTTCCTTTATTCTTAGACTTCTCTTAAGTAATAACATCACTTATTTCAAAATAGAAGTTTGTTTTAACCAAAATAATTATGAAAATCCTGATAAAATCTTTAATGGGTTGAATATCAAATTTTATAAGCTTGTAGTTGAATATTATTTCAAAACAGAAAGTGATTTCTTCTCTTTTCTGGTCTTGAGCCTTTGGATTTAGATGTATGTATATATATATATATATATACATAAAAACATAAAAAAATTAGGGAGGTAATTCCTCCGGAATCCAACAAGCATAGGGGCTGGAGGGAGTACACTCGGATTCCTTGGGTTCATCCACGTACCTAGCCACCCAATCTACATGAAAACTATCAAGAATTTCTTTGTGCTCCATTTTGTTTCTAGAGGGAGCATCGCTGGTCTCGAGCATAGCTGCCACCCTTCCTTCTTCTGCGCCCATTCCAGCCTTGCCATTGTATTCCGCAACCGACCTTCCCGCAGATGAGGTGGAGGCGTTTGCATATTTCTTGGACCTGTTAACATGCGCTCTTGTCCCCAGTCTGGTTCTCCTAGGCTTGGGCCTCACCAGCGCCGAAGGAATCAGAGGCTTGAGGGCGGAGAAAGGCAGGGGGTGGAAGATGCCCGCTGCTTGCTGCCCTCCAACCTGGAACCGGAGCTCACGGTCATAGAAGATGAGGTTCATGGCCTCGCGAGCTTGGTCCAATGCATGGTTTCCTTGGGTAATTTGGTGGTTTAGCCTATCCACTGAGAATTGTCACTGAACCAGAAAGGAAACAAAAAAATTCTTCATGAGCCAGTAGCGCTTCGCCAAGGTACTTTAGGATTTCGCAGCATTGACCAGGGCTTCCAACTCCAACGCACTGACTTGGAATCATCCGTGTACAGGTATGTCGGGCGCGTAGCCGAAATATTTCTGCCTTTCAGGGACCTCATCATCATCATCGGGGATGTGCACCCCCAAGCGTCCCCCATTGATACATCTCATTTTTCGCCTCAACATGAGGGATGGCCAGATGTTGGAAAGAGACCAGTGCGTCCTCCTCTTCCAGACCTCACTGCAGGAGACCCTACTATGGAAGCTCACCAGGACATTCAACATAATGGGATGATCCTCCTAATTGAAGGTGACTTGAAGGGTAAGCCTTGTGAGGAGGGAAGCTTCTCGCGCATGCGTGCTATGGCGGCTAACCTTATCTCTGTGATTTGTGTGACACCCCTCCTGCAACTCATTAACTATTGACATTCCCATCAGCCCGTCGATGATTTTCCAAACCAAGACAATACTCCTGACATGCTTTGGCATTAAGACCTGGAGGGGGAGGGAGGAGGTGAGGCAGGTGGCTCGCTTATGGGAGCCATCTGTCTCCTCGCATGCACTTCGTCGTGTCGTCTAACACCCGCATCCAGGGTGTTGATGTCCTATTGAGCCAAGTCCTCATAGTGGGACCTGAGAGTGCTAGTGGGTAGGGTATGAAAGTGATTAATGAAGAGCTCAGTTTCCATGTCAACACCTTCATTGGCTAGTCTGTCCGCCACTTTTTTGGCTTCCCTTTGCACCTGGCTGAAATGAGTGGCCCCTATCTAGGTGATTGTGCTTTCCAACATGGCCATGGTTGTCATAGGTCTCCAGCTCAGAGAGAGCTTGACCGATATGGAGCCATTCTAGAGCTTATAATCCATGTTGATGATGAGTTGGGAATCCCCTTCCACTATGAGGGGGAAATTTTTTTCCACCACTACAATTTTGAGTCCTTGGAGGAGACCTTCCAGCTCAACGACGTCGTTGGATTCCCATCCTAAATAACCATGGAATATATTGAGAATTTTGTCCTGACTATTGCGGAACAAACCACCGAAACCAACTTCCCCATGATTTTTTTTGGAGGCACCATCTAAGTTCAATTTGTAACAACCTGGAGGGGGTAGACTCCACACCGAGGGATAGGAGGGTGTCAGGGCAGAGTGGCTGGTTGGCATACAGGGGATCTGAGATGTGAAATTCCAATTCTGCAAGATAAGATTTTCCTTAGGAGAGGTCGACAATTCCTCTTGAGACCAACAGTTTAGGAACAAAATTTCCTGGATATGCCCCTTGTGGACGACCCAGATCCATTCTAGTGAGCATGTCTTGCAATTGAATATGTGTCTGTTCCTATCCTTCCATGTCTCCCAAACAATGAAGCCCAGGATGATTTTGTAGAGGAGATTTAGAAAAGGACTATGGTAGGGGTTTTGGTGCAAGGAGTGGAGGTGTGAACCACAGACCCCTGGACCTGATTTTTTCTTTTGCATAACATAGCCACTCGATCCCAAGGTAGTTTGCCACAGGGCAGTTATCTAGAAGGTGATCAATTGTTTATTGGTGAACGACATATAGGGTAGAATGAGTTCTCGTAGAACCCTCGTTTGAGAATATTATCCAAGGTCAGTATTTTCCTTTTGCTTAGAAGCCACGAGTAGGTTGAGACCTTTGGCCAAAGGTTGGTGAGCCAGATTTTGTTCCAGATAATGTCCTGCTGAATTTGTTTGTCCTTGTCCATAAGATAGTGAGCCTCTTCTATGGTGTATTGTCCCTTAGGCCAGTATTCCCATATCAGGATATCATCCCCCTGTTTGATCTTAATTTCCCTTTTTTGAAGTTTTGTCCAGATGTTGTCAAGAGTTTCCTCTCTCCACTCGGCAGGCCAACTGTCTGGATGTTTCCAAGTTCTGAGATGAGTGTGGTTCTCGTCTCGCCAGTAGTGTTTGACCTTGATAATATTGGGGTTTCTAATGAGGTCGTGTCGGTGAGCTAGGTGGAATAGACTGGCCATGCTAGGGAGTTATTTCCATGAATCTTCCTAGAAACGGGCCCAGGAACCATTGCAGATTTCCTAAAAGCTATGATTTTGAATGAGGTATTTTTGTTGAGCAACTACCTTCCATACGAGTGAACCATTCATGTCTTTAGAGAATTTGATTAAATCATGGTAATCCCAGTCCGAGGCATACTTTTGTTTCCAAAATTGGGCCCAGAGAGAGGAGGGCTAAGTGATCCATTTCCACCATATTTTTGCCGCTAGGGAGGAGTTGTTTGCTTATGGATCCCGGAGTCCAAGTCCTCCTCGAGATTTCAGGATGCAGAGACTGTCCCAATTGACCAAAGCCCTTTTTTGCTTATTGTCGTATCCTCCCCAAAGAAAAGTGTGTTGGAGGTTCCAGATGGATTTGAGAACCCATTTGGGCGCTTCCAGAATGGAGAACAGGTACAAAGGCATAGATTGGAGGACAAATTTGAAAAGGATCAAACGACCAGCCAGGTTGAGTGAATGAAAGGTCCAAGAATCAAGCTTGCTAGTTAATTTTTCCAAAAGTTCACGCTAGGAGGAGTGCTTAAGAATAGAGTCAATGAGCGGGGCTCCCAGATATTTGGAAGGGAGGGAGGTGATGGAAATTCCTAGTATTCTGGCGATGTTTTGTTAGGTTACATTCATGGTGTAGAAAAAGAAAAGCTGGGATTTGTCCAGGTTAATGGTGGTGCCTAAGGCATCAGAGAAGGTTGTTAGAATGTAATGGATGTTGTGAGCTTCCTGAACCGAGGGGCGCCCCATGAGCATGTTGTCATCAACAAATTTTTGGTGGGTGAGAGGCCCAAAATTGTGAACCCAGAAACCATAAAGGTTACCTTGCATAGCAGAGGCTTTTAATGCCCGGCCAAGGTCTTCCACCATGAGGAAAAATAAGGGGGAGAGTGGATCCCCTTGACTAATGCCTCGAGAGGGAGAGAAGGTTTCCGACGGAGAGCCATTAACCAAGATGGAAAATAAAGTTGAGGAGGTGAGGGAGACAATCCAGTTAATCCACTCTTGACAGAAGCCAAAAGCTTGCAGAACGGACCTGATATACTCCCAGCTCAGTTTTTCATAATATTTCGAGAGGTCCAACTTGAGAATCATTCTTGGACTTTTGGTAACTTTTAGGGAGTGAATTATTTCATGGGCCATGATGATTCCTTCAAGAATTTTCCTACCTTCCACATAACTTGTCTTTTCAGGTGAGATAAGGAGGGGCAAGAGAGGCTTTAGACGATTGGCCACCACTTTTGAAATGACTTTGTAGATGACATTACATAATGACATGGGACGATACTTACTGGGTGAAGCCGCGTTGTCTTCCTTGGGTATGAGAGCGAGAAAAGTGGTGTTGAGAGCTGGAAGGACCCATTTATTGACGCGAGACACTTCAACAACTTCCCAAATCTCATGCTTGATCAGGTCCTAGAAAAAATGAAAGGATTTGGCTGTGAAGCCATCAGGTCCCGAAGCTTTTCCATCCTGAAGTTGAGATATCGCTGCCACAACCTCCTAAAGGGTAGAGGGTTTCATAAGCAGAGAGTTGTGCTTCTTATATATAAGAGGGGGAATGTACTGGAGAATGCTTTTTATTACATCTGATCAGCCAGGTTGTTCCTTAGAGAGAATATCTCTATAATAGGAGACCAGTTCATGCTCAATATATTTTTGTTTTTCCAGGTGCGTCTCTCCCTGGGCATTGTAGAGTGACGCGATTCTGTTATGCATTTGGCGCTGAATAGTGGAGCGGTGGGAGAATGTTGTGTTTATTTACCCCTCCTTTAACCATTTTATTCTTGATTTCTGCTTCCAAAGGATTTACTCCTGTTGATGTCTAGCTTCTAGCTGGGAGGTGAGTTGTTCTTGTTTAAGATTTAGATCCGGCTGTCTCCCTTCCAGTATTATCCATTGTTGTAGCTTATCCATCTACTGTTCCAGCTTGTGTTGGTCTTGGAAGATGTGCTTGTTCCAAAATTTAAGCTTTACCTTGAGGGCTTTAAAATTTTGTTGAATGGTGTACATCTTGGTGACTCCGGGAAATCGCATGTGAGTCCACCAATGTTCGACCATTTCCCGAAAGTTTGGGTGAGTGAGCCAAAATTTTTCAAAACGGAACAAACACCAAGAAGGAATGCTAGGTTGGTTCCATTGCATGCAGATGGGCCAGTGATCTGACCCCGCGGAGGGGAGGATGGTGGTAAAAATATCTCCCCCACAGGCCAGGAGAGATCCAGTGATAAAAAATCTGTGGAGCCTCGATGCAATTTGGTTTTCTCTGCCTCTTTTATTGTTACAAGTGAACAATCCATTGGAAGTTGGTAGATTGATCAGGGCATTGGAGGTGATAAATTATTTGAATTGAATGCTATCTGCTTCCAGGATCCTACGTCCCCCTTTCTTTTCCTTAAGCGTCGCTATCATGTTGTACTCCCCCCCAGAATCCAGTGGGAATCAAGGATTTGAATCTGAAGCCAGGAGAGATAGGTGAGCGGCTGAATTTTGAGGGGAAGGTGCTACGAATTGTAAACATTAGTGATGAAAGCATTAATTCCAGAGCCCAGGATGTGGAAAGAGGCCGATATTGTATTATGGGTAGCTAATAAATTGGAAATATTGATTTCATGAGAGTTCCACGTAATGGCTAGACCTCCAGAGGCCCGAGAGGCATCAACAAATACAACCTTACAACCTTTCCAGAGTCACGAAAGGAGGCTTTGGAGTGGAGGTGAGTGATTTTAGTTTCTTGAACCATTATGAGGGAAGGGTGTTCTCTATGGACTTTCTTATTTATCATTATGTGTTTAGAAGGGCTATTAATGCCTATAATATTCCAGGAGATAATATTCATCAGGAACGATTGGGGCATGAGGGAAAGAACTCGGTGAGCTGGGCATATTTCCTTGATTCAAAAAGCTAGTCTCCTACCATAAGGATACGAGGAAGATAAATTCTTCTGCCTTGTTTCTTATTTTCTTAGGTGTTATTTTTTATCTCTCTATAGGAGCTTCCTTGGATTCCCAGGCAGGGGGAAACTATGGATTTTGAGAGGACAGAGGTTAGGGTTTGAATTTGGCCTGACGAGATGGAGTGGTAGGCTTTATTAAGACAGGCGTCCTCCATACCGAGAATATCCAGGTCAGGAAAGTCTATGTCAACTAGATCTTCTTCCATGGAGATTTATTTAGACTGAGGTATTTCTAGGTTTTCTGGTGGAGGGGGTGGACCTGAGGTGGAGGTGATCTTCTCATCGGTTAGGATCCTGGATTTTCCAGAGTCTTGGTGGGGGATCCGAGCCTCTGGATCAATATGTTGTTTCTTGTTGTTGGGTTCTGCTCCCTCAGTCTTCATGGCAGTATCTTCTGGGATATTAGAGAAAGTAGCAAAACTGTTGTTCATGGTAGTATTAGCATTTTGCGAGTTTACCTGATGTTTTTTTGATTTCCATCGTCGGTTCTGGACCTTGGTGAAGCCTTCTGCATCCGGTTTACCAGCGTTCCTTAAGGTCTGGTTGACCTGATTGAGAGGGAAATCCCTAAAGATATGTCCATGCTCGTGGCATTTGCAACATCGAAATGACACATGCTCGTAGTCAATCATTTGTACCCACTCATAATCATCATGCAAGAGGTTGTTGTAAGAAAAACTATTATTAAAACACATATAACAATCATCAACTATATTAAAATTATAATAAAAAAATATTCCTCTCTAATCATCCAAAAAACCAAATTTTATTAAAACCTAAATTACTAAATCTGAGCCAAATAATTTTATGTTGTAACATGCTTCATTATCTAATGGATTTATAACAAATGGATAACATTTTGATGAGATTCCAATAGGAAAATGTTTTGGCAGCTAGTTTTATTTCCAACAATAAATCTAGTCACCCTGGTTTGTTGCAATTTCGTGGCCGTTTTTCTGGTTAATTTTTTGGACATTTAATTCATAGATTTGACCAAATAGATGTTCCCATATTGTTCTCCTCAATTTTAAATTTCCAACGAGCCCTCTTGAGCTTTATTTGGTGCCTTGGATCTTGAGATATGCTTCCTGGAGTTATGACTCAACAACCATCCATTCAATTTGTGGGTGAATTTCATCCATTTATTTAAATGTCAAAATTATTTATGCCACATGCACGATGAGTGAAATGTTTGATGTGTTTATAATGTTTTGTCTGTCCACTGTAGTTTGTGTTAAAGTAATGAGGAGGCTAAGCTGATGGGGGTGTGTGTTAAATGTTGTGTTGGCACAAAACCTCAAGTCATTAAATATAAATAAACTAGACATAACACATCCGTGAGATGGAAAACAAAGAAGATCGTTCAATGCCCCCACGTCATCGCAACCGCCTCCCTATCATAGTGACCCTAGACCAAAGGATAAAATAACAAATTTGCTCTTCACACCATGAGTGAGGTAAGTCATAAGGAAAATAAATAAATTGGATAAAATAAATGGAAAAGGTAAGTCATAAAGAAATTAAATAAAATGAATAGAAAATATGTAGCCATCCATGTCGTTGGCCCCGACCAACTCCATGTCATCGCAACCCCATACCAAAGGAATAAAATAAAATATTTGGTCTTCATGCCATGAGGAAGATAAGTCATAAGGAAATGAAATAAAATGAATAAAACAAATGGAGGCATCAACATCATCGCGGCTTCAGGCCCTTGACCTTGGGTGAATTTAGAAATTGAAATAGGGAAAACGCTCGAGGTCCACAAATTTTATAAAATATTAATAATAAAACGAATTAAATTTGAAATTAAATAAATAAAACATTAAAAAAAATCAAACGCACATGATAATGTGGTAGGCAATGTTGACATGTCATCTACGTGGAGTTTCCATGTGGTGTTGATATGGCCAAGGTGAAGTGACACGTGGCAGTGATCTGAGAATACCATGTGGAATACTAGTAAACACTGCCATATGAGTATGCTATTTAAGTTGCCATGTTTGATAAAATTATGGCTAATGTGTTGTCCTTGATGAAAACCTTCTTGATAGAGATGTCAACATTGTGATAATATGATTAATTTGGAACTCATGCGGACTGGTACAAATTTTATGTGTGATATGGAAAAATAAATGGCAGTTCAGAGACAGATGGATGTTAAAGGTGAAGTTTGAGAAAGTATACACAAATCCTAATAAGAAGGGTCGCGTACATACGCAGGTCCTGTAAGTTAAATTCGCGTACAAAATCTGAACCATGGTATTTTGGATACCAGGGGTCATTACCATGGTATTAGCCCATAGTAATTGGAGTGACGACGGTTAATTGATCCCTTCAAAGAATACTAACGACATTACCAATGTATTTACGTAAGGTATTGGATAATGTTAAAATATATATAAGGAGATGGGGATCAAGGTTTTAGGTGTGAAAGTGACGAGTTATTCATGTATGAATTGATCTAGAATAGGTGTGCACCAGGGAGTAAGGAGAAGACTCAGATCTTAAAGATCTGAAGTATGTTGATATATATGCTTGGTTGATTTACTTGTTGTAAATGTGAAAATATCTAAAAATGAAATATTTAGGGTGATAATGATACTTTTATATAAATGTGTGACATTGAAGTATGCGTAGTATGTGTTGTGATTACATCGAGAACATGTTTAAGTAATTTCATATTTGTACACCAATTTTTTGTTGTATAGTCGCTTACATATGGAAATATGGTTTCATATAGTCACGAATAAATGATGCGAATTTATTTTGTATCTTGAGACCTCTACGCAGGTGTCATGCATGGTAGTCGCGTACATACACTGATATGTTTCATGAATGTGGTGTAGATGTTCTTGGGTTTGCAGTGCTGATAAATGATGAAATTTAGCGAGTTTTGTTCTATTTGTTGTTGTTGTCGATGAAGTCTTGATCTTGTTGATCTCTATCTAACAATGTTGATTGGGTTGGTTGTTCATGATTGGAATATTGGTTAGCAATGATGCTACATTGATATGTGATTGGTTCAATGATCTATGAATGGTTCAGTGGTTAATTCAATGTTGCAGTGATTCATGATGCAGTAGTCAATGCTTTGAGATCTGTATGCAGGTGTAATACCGAGGAACCAATTACATACGCGGATCTAATTCAGAACAATAACGTATATATTTTGAAGTATATCTAAAAAGGGTTTGCAGTGACAACACTTTGTGTCTGTGATGGTTGTCAGTGTATGGTTCGGTATATTTATGAGCGTTTTTGCATTAGTATGATTTGGTTATGATGATATCGATTGGTTTAATCTAGTTGCACTGGTTGATTGAGATTCATTTCAGTGATTGGATTTATAATGATACATTGATTCAGTTGTTTCTATGATTAAAGTTCAAATTCAATATTTAACTTGATATTGAGCATAATTTTGGGTGTGGGTCCAGTTTGAAATTATGATGAAACGTGACCTACAGGTTTTGATGTTCTGAGTCAGGTGGATCTAGTCTGAAATATTATGAAACGTGGTCCATAAAGATGTCGACGGTTGGAGCATTCAGTAAGGGATTCAAAACTTCCTTCCACAAGAAGTCAACTTAGGAAAGCAGTGACAATGATGCATGTGATGATGTGGCAATATTTGCATTGATAGGCCAAGAAAAATCCACAACATAAGATCAATGCAAGTTAGAAACAATGACAATAAAGGTAAGTTCATGCTTATTAATGATAACTATCAAGAATGGAAAGAAAACATGAAGTCTAATTTAATGAACCTTGGGTTTGATGTTTGGAATTTAGTATGTAATGGTTGCACTAAGACTCCTCCATCAGATGAAGAATTGAAAAAGAATAATGTGGCATTATATGAAGTCATTAATCACATACTTGATTCAACATTAGCAAAAGGTTATGCATTATGCAATAATAAAGGAATCATGGGATGATATACATGCAATCCATAAAGGAAGAACGAAGGAAGTTTAAGAAATCAACACGTTTTTATCGGCTCGTGGGGTGACATAGTCTAGTTAATGATACGACAAATTGCACCCGAACCGGCAGGAATCTCACCGATGCGGGGTGAATTTGTCGCTCCACATGACCGAAAAAGTTGGAAATTGTAGAACAAATAGCAGGTGGGTGCGAATTGGAGGACATTTAGCAGTAAAACTAATCTAGAGCATAACTTAGTCAATTTTCGACTTTTTTGCTTGCAAAAAGAGCCTAGTTAGGGGTTTTTGACTGTTTTGGAGCCATTGAAGACATTTTTTTTTACATACTGAGCACTATAACTTGACGTAAACACATACTTTTGAGAATAATGTGCTGGAGCCTCGCACCAGGGATATTGGTGGTCACCCACCTATTCCACTGGGGCTCCAACGCCATCTGTTCATATTCTTAAATTTTTCAGTTTCTACATTACCCCATTATTTTTATCGCCTTTTCGAGTCCTAAACTTTCTGAGTCATTTTGAGGCCCTAAAACGACGTTTTTGGGAAACAGAGAGCAACATGGGTCCATGGACCGATGTTGCTCGTTCCAAATTTGTAGTCCCTGACAGATATTTCTAATGATGTATCATATGCGTCAAACGGAGATAGTATGCCAAAGTTACGTCCCTGGGAAGTTGAAGCACCAATTTACCCAAACGGGGGCCCATAGTTTTGGCGCTTCATCTCCTAGGGTTAGGTTTTTGGGATGTTTAGGGTTCTCCATTGTTTCTCAATAATAAATAGGCCCTCGCGCCTCATTGTAAAGCAGTTCAGAGGTCTGTAGCCACCACATCTCTTCTCAGAGATTCGCTACCAGCACCCTAGCTATTTGATTTCCATTATGTCTGTAAGCATCTTTCTGTTATTTGATATTAATGAAATGAAGTGTTATTTCCGCTGCATCTCTGTATTTATGGTTATGTGTTTATTCTGTTGCGTTCCTGCATAAATCCGGATCAGTGGTATCAGAGCGGTCTGCTTTTTCTCGATCCTTCTTTGCATGTCCCCAACGAGGTTGGGGTATAAGGAGCTAGGGCTCGATTTGGTGGAACCTTTGCAAGATCAGCCTCGCAAACCTCGACGGACGCCCATGGGGGACGAAAAGAAAGATGAGGGAGCAGGAGATCCTATCAAAATATTGCTCGAGGAGGCCCTCGAAAAACAGAGGAACGCGATGATGGATAGCTTTGCTCAGATCCTTCAACGGCTGCCCACCGGCGGCGCATCTGCATCCAGTAGCCACTCTGGAGTTGCGACTCCCTTTAAGGTACAAGTAAATTTTGACATTCCCATATTTGAGGGTCAAATAGACGCAGATGCCGTACATAGATGGTTGAATCTATTAGAAGGATATTTCTCTATTCATGACTTTTCAGACTGGGAGAAGATTATTTTTGCACTCCTCAAAGCTACCCCCCATGTTAAGGACTGGTGGGAAACCTACTGTGAGAACAAGGACCGGATAGAACCCTCTCTGTTCTCGGCCGTACCAACTTGGAATTCTTTCCGAGACGCCGTCAAGGAACAGTACTATCCCGTGGGGAGCTATGAGGACAAGTACATACAATGGACCACGCTGCGACAACAAAGGGATCAAGATGTGCATGAGCTGACGAATCTGTTCCATACCCTGCACACAAAGTTGGGTATCAAAGATTCAGAGAAAAATTTGGTGCTAAAGTATCGCAGCTGTCTGCACAGATACATTCAGGAGGAAATGGAGTTCCTCGACATCTCCTCGCTTGGTACGGCATACCGGCATGCTGCCAAGATTGAGCAGAAATTCAAACAGAAGAAGCGAGACTTTGGATCTGCAAATCAAAAGCAAGGGAAAGGTGCTTCCAAACCGCAGAACAAAGGACAGAGCCAAGGCATGGTGGCTAAAGACAACTCATTGAAGCCACAAGAAAAGAACAGCACCGCAAAGCCAAAGAAGGACATGGGAAAGTGGTGTGAGTTCCATAAGAGCTCCACTCACAACACAAGTGAGTGTCGGGCCAAGCAGTCGCTAGTGGCCGAGATGAGGGCTTCTGAGTCAGATGCATGCTCCGACTCGGAATCAGAACCTGAAAAGGGGAATGAAAAAGGGAAACAGATTACTGATGCGGAGCCCAACGCCACTGTTGCCACTACAAAGGTCCAGAAGGAGGAACCGGAAGATCCAGAGGAGGAGGAACGCCTCTTCCACTCCCAGATGTGGGTAAAGGGCTCCCCTGTATAGTTCATTGTCGACAATGGGAGCCAAAAGAACCTCATTTCAGCAGACGCCGTGAAGCGGTTGGGCTTGCCGACCACAGCTCACCCACATCCATACACCACCGGGTGGCTTCACCAAGGACGAGATCTCCGCGTCAGCCAGCAGTGTCGCCTTCCCTATAGCATCAAGCCCTTCACGGATGAGGTATTATGTGATGTTGCTCCTATTGATGTTTCTCATGTATTATTAGGACAACCATACTTGTGGAAGCGTCATGCTGTGTATGAGTCTCGACCTCGTGCTGTTATTATTACTTTGGGAAATAAGTTGTACAGGATACCAGAGGTACCACCTCCTACGACTATCTCTTTGGTTACTGCAAAACAATGCAGTAAGCTCATTTCCCAAAACAGGAAATTCGTTTTCCTGATGATCCGCCCCCAGGGCAAGAAGAAGACTGTGGCCACGACCTCCAGACAGGGCCCCTCTGCACGACAACAACAAATGGATAAGGTCGTGGAGGAGTACGGGGACAACTTCACCTCACCCACAGTGGGTGTTCCTCTCGCACCGTCAGCTAAGCAATCTGACATCCGACCCTGTGCGCGTCACCTAATGGACTCCATCTATCTACACTGCTTCCGGAGAATGATGAAATCAAGAGATGATTCAGAGTTGCTGCGTAAAGGTCAAGACTGCACTGTCATCGTCGTGGAGCCTGACGTGTTGGCATTAAGAAGGATGGGAGATGTAGACTCGTATTGACTATCTGGGCGCCGAATACATCATCAGTCTGCATTAGGTACCCAATCCCACGTACTTACGACCTTCTCTCGACCAACTCAAAGGTGCAAAATATTTGGTGGGTGACCACCAAGTCCGGGTATCACCAGGTACCAATTGAACCCTCCGATGTGTGGAAGACTGCCTTCAAAGCCAAGGAAGGCCTTTTCGAATGGCTGGTCATGCCTTTCGGGTTGACGAATGCTCCCGCCACCTTCATGAGGATGATGGATGATATCTTGCGGCCATTCACCAACTCATTTGTAGTGGTGTACTTGGATGACATTCTGATCTTCAGCCAGACTTGGGAAGAGCACCTTCACCACATCCGACAAGTCCTCCAAACACTGCGGCAACACAAGTTGTGTGCCAATTTGGAGAAGTGCACTTTTGGCATGACCCAGGTTCAATATCTGGGATACATTATCGATGAAAGGGGGGTGCATGTGGATCCAGCCAAGATCCAAGTCATTCGGGATTGGCCAGCCCCAACCACTATAACAGAGCTTCGCAGCTTTCTGGGTCTTGCTAATTTCTATCGGAGGTTCGTGCTGGGATTCTCTCATATCACTTGGCCCTTGAGTCAAGTCACCAAGGGAGGAGCGAGAGAAAATTTTTTTTGGTCGGAACCTCAACAGAAGGCGTTCACAGAACTGAAAAACCGCCTCTGTTCTGCCCCAGTGCTCACTTTACCAGACTTGCAACAGCCATTTGAGATCGAGACAGATGCCTCCGACTATGCTATTGGGGCAGTTCTTACTCAACAGGGACATCCAGTGGCATATCACAGCGAGACATTGTCTGAGACAGTTCGCAAGTATCCCACCTATGACAAAGAAATGTATTTCATTGTGCAAGCCTGTCGACAATGGAAGCATTACATTTTGGGAAGGAAACAATCATCCACACAGACCACCGGCCCCTACAGTTCATACAGACACAAGGGAAGTTGCAGAATGATCGCCATCAGAAGTGGTCCACATATCTGCAACAGTTTCATTTGAACATCAAGTACAAGAAGGGTAGCACCAATCATGTTGGAGACTGCCTCAGCCGACCACCGATCGTGGCGCTCACCACTATGCTCAACTCTTG
The DNA here is from genome assembly GCA_034641835.2 of Pinus albicaulis. Lineage (NCBI taxonomy): Eukaryota > Viridiplantae > Streptophyta > Pinopsida > Pinales > Pinaceae > Pinus > Pinus albicaulis. The sequence goes on from CM076572.1 coordinate 540,571,897, forward strand.
TGGGCACGAGACTTCTGATTGGCCGCTTCTCTATGAGAGTGACCCAGAATTCGACCAAACTTACAAGGCACTCTTGGGGGGTGCGCAAGTTCCAAATTTTCACCTCCAAGATGCACTTTTATGTCACATGGGACACCTTTGTGTTCCTTCAAGCGAGCGTGCCAAGATGATATGGGAAGCACACTACAGTCGAGTCGCTGGGCATTTCGGGGTCGAGAAAAAAGTAGCAATACTACAGAAGTATTTCTATTGGCCGAACCTTCGAAAGGATGTCGAGAAGCACATCAGATCCTGCACTGCTTGTGCCATTGCCAAACCGAACATCAAGAAGCAAGGCCTATATACTCCACTACCTACCCCTAGTCGACCGTGGGAATCCATCTCCATGGATTACATGTCGGGCTTGCCTTCTACTAAGAATGGAAATGACTGTGTTTTCGTGGTCGTTGACAGATTCTCGAAGATGGCCATCATGGCGGCCTGTAAGAAGAATATCACAGCAGAAGCCACTGCTAAACTCTTCTTCGAACGAGTGTGGGTGCACTTTGGGATCCCACAGTCTATCATATCAGATCGAGATAGCAGGTTCCTCAGCACATTTTGGTCCAGCCTCTGGTCAATGTTGGACACAAAGCTCACCAAGTCCACAGCTTTCCATCCCCAAACAGAAGGCCAGACAGAGGTAGTCAACAGAATGATTGTACACATTCTGCGCATGTACAACTCAAAGCATCCACGCACATGGGACGAGAGCCCCCCCTATGTACAACACAGTTATAACCGGGCTCTCCACAGTTCAATTGGCCATAGCCCCTTTCATGTGGGCTTGGGATTCCAACCACTATGTCCCATTGACATAGCCATGCCGTTTGCAGCTGCTCAGGCCGATTCAGCTCATGTCCAGTCTGAAGTTGACAAAGCAAGTAGCTTCATCGAGCGCATTCAACACATCCGCCAACAGGTTCATGATATATTGGACAGAGCTAATGCCAAGTACAAGCAACGCCATGATCAACACCGGGTGCCACACAACTTCCAGGTGGGTGACAAAGTATGGCTACATTTGCAGAAGGAGCGCCTCACCGGACCCCACCGCAAGCTTCGCCCGCTCCGATACGGGCCGTACACCATCACCAAGGCTGTAGGGAACAATGCATTCGAGCTCAGTATTCCACCATTCCTTGGTCTGCACCCAGTATTCAATGTGGATCGCCTTCGTCCTTACTTCCCACCTCTACTGGACACCTCGGACATTGCAGAACAACTCACACCAACTGAGTTAAATCCAGACTGCATGGAACAGGCCACCACAGATTGCATCATGGACATGTAAATCAAGAACACTCGCCAGCAGAAGATCCAACTATATCGGGTTGTCAAAGCTGGCCAACTCCTGCACCAAGGAAAGTGGTTCACCAGGGACCAAGTTCAGCACAAATTTCCTCATCTCATGGAGGAACTTAACGCAATGGGGACCATTGCTTCCTAAGGGGGGAGGAATGATCCAGGTGGATATTGGTGGTCACCCGCCTATTCCACTTGGGGCTCCACCATTTTCTATTTTAGTTTTTCAGTTTCGGCACAGTTTACTATTTTTAGCAGTTTTTCGGGTCCTAAACTTCCGGAGCCGTTTTGAGACCCTAAACGACGTTTTTTGGGAAAACGGAGAGCAACATGGGTCCATGGATCAATGTTTCTCATTCCAACTTTGTAGTCCTCGGATAGATATTTCTAACGAGGTATGGTACGCGTCAAACGAAGATCGTATGCCAAAGTTACGCCCCTGGGAAGTTGAAACACCAATTTACCCAAACGGGGCCCATAGTTTTGGCGCTTCATCTCCTAGGGTTAGGGTTTTGGCCGTTTAGGATTTCCCATTGTTTCTAAATGATAAATAGGCCCTCGAGCCTCATTGTAACACAGTTCAGAGGCCTGTAGCCGCCACATCTCTTCTCAGAGATAGCTACCAGCGCCCTAGCTAGTTTTATTTCCATTCTGTCTGTAAGCAAATTTCAATTCTTTGATGTTAATGAAATGAAGTGTTATTTCCATCGCATTCTCCGTATTTATGGTTATATGTTTATTCTGCTATGCTCCTTTACAACCGGACGTAGCCATTGAAGACATTTTTTTACATACCGATAATCGTAACCTTTCGATCGTAAACACACATACTTTCGAGATGAGAATATTGAAGAGGTCCAACATTGGAAGTTGGACCAGTAGATGTAGCCCATGAGGGGTGAAATACTTCATCATTTTTTGTCTTGTGTATGCTGTTATGGTGCTGATGTCTTCATTATTTTCTGCAAACAGAGTTAATGTAATTGACATAATTGCATAGAAACCTAATCATCTCACTTGCAGTTTTCACCACAAACCTTTGATTTTACATAAAAAATCAAATTTTCATTAGGTGAACCAACATGTAATCTTGTTTCGAAAGAAGAGTATGATAATAAAACAACCTTTGTTATGTCAGATGTAATTTCTGTTTCAGAAGAAGACAAGTTATAAGAAGCACTTAATATTAGAAGAAAAATTGTTGTTGCTTTAAATGGGATTAACAATCTTAAGAATAAGTTGCATGCATATGATAACAAGGATCATGTTAAATCAGTAAATGTTGCAGTGGAATCTAAACAATATTGTGAAGGACTTGAAGTTGAGATCGTCTCTCTAAGATCAAATATTTAAAAGTCAAACAAGAGAAATGAAGAGTTACTTCAAGTATTTGAAGAACAAGAGAATGGGATTAATGGAAGAGATTATCAAATTAAAAGAGCAAGTGAAAGAAGGAAGAAAGGTTGAAGAAGGAATGATGAAGTAGTATCTGGAAGTACTATAGTTAGATCAACAATAACTTCTTAGGAATTATTAAGAATAAAATGGTTTATTGGGATCTAAAGGTAATTTAAAAACAAATTTCAAAATTTTACGAAATAAATTTTGGATGCAATTTGTTTCTCAATACTAGGGACAAGCTCAAAGCTTTAAAATGGTCTAAAAGAAATATGTTGGGAAGAAAAGAAAATAAACAAAGATTTAAGAATAGGGCTTTGGGTTAGCAATAAGGGATGAGAACACCATATTTAAAAAAAAAAATCCAACTAAAGGAAAAGCAATATATATATATATATATATATATTTGAAAATGTATAAGGCTAGATGGGAAGATTTTTAGGAAGTATAGTAACATTGCAAATCAAAGGGTTCATTATTTTAAAAGATTATATTAGGAGTTTGTAAGGTTAAATACAAAAAAGAAAATAAAGCTCGCTAATTTCTTTGCAATATGTTGATGCTTGGAAATGACGAGATCAACATTAGGAAGATTACCTTGTCAGGGCCTCGATTAGACCTTTCTCCATCTGGGATGGTGATTTTGATCGATATGTGGGCCTAGTTGCCACCTAAAGGTTTTCTACTGGAAAGGAGACATTTTAATATGGTTTACTAAATCTAAATGTAGCCTGAGCTAATATGCATTAAATAGAAAGAGCTATCTATCACTAATATGAAACTAACTTAGTCTATCCAATATCAACTAAGAGAGATACTAGTCTCATTCTCAACAAATAGTAGGGTGAAAGGACTAGAATTGAATCCAATATTAATATGAACTAATGATTTGAAAAAATAGTTCATGCGACTCATAACAATTGCTAGCACATGTGCATATAATGTTATCTAATAAATAGTTACCAAAAACTCACACACACATACTTAGATTCAAACTACATTAATTGAATTCAAGATATAATCGTACTCTCCCATCACATAAATAGTTCATTTGATGCAACAACAATTGGAGCAAAAACAAACATGTAATTGGACTGCTAAATAGTTATCAGTCAACACACACAATTTCTCTCAAATTCATCATTCAATTCTGATCTAAATCCAACCAAACATGAAAAGGTACCTTTTCATTGGTTTTAAACAAGCATAAATTGACTTGAAATTGACAATAATGCCAGAATCATATAGTAAATACTTATTTGAAACATAAGATAAATCAGAATTGAAAGATATCCTTCATTCATAGCCAAATAAGTAGTAGTACTCATAGTAATTACAAAATAGATATTTCAAGGTTTTACACCCATCTTCTAACACTTATAATAGTGCACAAAATTCGAATATGGCTTCAAGCCTTAAAGCAATTTTTAGGAATCATCTATGACATCATAAATTTTCCCTTTGCCTAATATCTCCCCTCTAATCTGGTCTAACAGGTTGTCGATTTCCTCCAAGAAATTACTTTACAACAATGAAAAAGTCCCTCCTTTTGGAAATTGAAAAATGGAACTCCCTTTCCTTTATTCTCAGACTTCTCCTAAATAATAATATCACTGATTTCAATATAGAAGTTTGTTTTAACCAAAATAATTATGAAAATCCCCATTAAACGTTTAATGGGTTGAAGATCAAATTTTAGAAGCTTGTAGTTGAATGTGCTTTCAAAATAGAAAGTGATTTCTTCTCTTTTTTGGTCTTGAGCCTCCGAATTCTCTACAAAATTTCTATACCAAAAACTATTATTAAAACACATATAATGGTTATAAACGATTTGAAAATTATAATAAAAAGTTATTCCTCTCTAATCATCTAAAAAACCTAATTTAATAAACCTGAGCCAAATCATTTTACGTTGTTACATGATTCATTAGCTAATGGATTTCTAACAAATGGATAACATTTCGACGAGATTCTAATAGCAAAACGTTTTGGTAACTGGTTTTATTTCCAAAAATAAATCTAGTCACCCTAGTTTGTTGCAATTTCGTAGCCCATTTTTCTACTTTAATTTTTGGGCATTTAATTCATAGATTTTACCAAATAGATGTTCGAATATTGTTCTTCTTAATTTTAAATTTCCAACGAGCCCTCTTGAGCTTGATTTGGTGCCTTGGATCTCGAGATGTGGTTCTTGGAGTTATGACTCAACAACTATCCATTCAATTCGTGGGTGAATTTCATTCATTGATTTAAATGTCAAAATTAATTATACCACATGCACGAGGAGTGAAATGTTTGATGTCTTTATAATGTTTTGTATGTCCACCATATTTTGTGTTAAAGTAATGAGTAGGCTATGCTGACGGGGGTGTGTGTTAAATGTTGTTTTGGCACATAAACTAGACATAAATATAAATATAAATAAACTAGACATAACACATCTCGTTCAACAAAGAAGATCGTTCAATGCCTCCACGTCATCGCAACCACCTCCCTATCATAAAGACATAATAAAATAACAATTTTCTCTTCATGCCATGAGTGAGGTAAGTCATAAGGAAATAATAGTAAACACTGTCATATGAGCATGCTATTTAAGTTGCCATGTTTGCTGGCATTATGGCTATTGTGTTGTCCTTGATCGAAACTTTCTTGATAGAGATGTCAACATTATGACAACATGATGATTATGGAACTCATGCGGATTGGTACAAATTTTACAGGTGATATGGACAAAGAAATGGAAGTTCAGAGACAGATGGATGTTAAAGGTGAAGTTTGAGAAAGTATACACAGATCCTAATAAGAAGGGTCGTGTACATACGCAGATCTTGTAAGTTAAAGTCGCATAGAAAATCTGAACCATGGTATTTTGGATACCAGGGGTCATTACCATGGTATTAGCCCATAGTAATTGGAGCGACAATGGTTAATTGATCCCTTCAAAGAATACTAACGACATTACCAAGGTATTTACCTAAGGTATTCGATAAGGTTAAAATATATATAAGGAGATGGCGATCAAGGTTTCAGGTGTGAAAGTGATGAGATATTAATGTATGATTTGATCTAGAACATGTGTGCACCAAGGAGCAAGGAGAAGACTCAGATCTGAAAGATTTGAAGTGTGTTGATATATATGTTTGATTTATTTACTTGTTGCAAATGTCAAAATAGCTAAAAATGATAGATTTGTGGTGATATTGATACTTTGATATGAATGCGTGACATTGACATGTGTGTAGTATGTGTTGTGATTACAACGAGAACTTGTTTCAGTAATTTCATATTTGTACACCAGTTTTTTGCTGTATAGTCAAGTACATATACGAATATGGTTTCGTATAGTTGCGTATAAATTATGCGAATTTATTTTGTACCTTGTGACCTCTACACGGGTGTTATGCATGGTAGTCATGTACATACACTAATATGTTTCATGAATGTCGCGTAGATGTTCTTGGGTTTGTAATGCTGATAAATGATGACATTTGATGAGTTTTGCTCTGTTTGTTGTTGTCTGTCGATGAAGTCTTGATCTTGTTGATATCTATCTGACAATGTTGATTGGGTTGGTTGTTCATGATTGTAATATTTGTTAGTAATGATGCTACGTTGATATGTGATTGGTTCAATTATTTATGCATGGTTCAGTGGTTAATTCAATGTTACAGTGATTCATGATGCAGTAGTCAATGCTTTGAGATCTGTACGCAGGTGTAATACAAAGGAAGTGTGTACATAAGCGGATCTGATTCCGAACAATAGCATATACATTTTGAAGTATATCTGAAAAAGGTTTGCAGTGACGACACTTTTTGTTTGTGATGGTTGTCAGTGTATAGTTTAATATATTTATGAGCGATTTTTCATTAGTATGATTTGGTTATGATGATATGGATTGGTTTAATCTAATTGCACTATTTGATTGAGATTCATTTCAATGATTGGTTTTCTAAAGATACATTTATTTATTTGGTTCTATGATTAAAGTTCAAATTCAATATTCAATTTGATATTGAGCATAATGTTGGGTGTGGGTCCAGTTTGAAAATATGATGAAATGCGATCTATAGGTTTTGATGTTCTAAGTCAGGTGGATCCAGTCTGAAATATTATGAAGCGTGGTCCATAAAGATGGCGGGGGTTGGAGCGTTCAGTAAGGGATTATAAACTTCCTTCCAGTGGTATCTGGTAAACTTGTTGAGGGGGTAGGTGCTCCATCCTGGTAGGAGCCAGTAAATGAGATGAGGGGGTTGTAGCTCCCTTTCAGTGGGTGCTGGAGAGCGAGAGAATGTTGTAGTTTTCTGTAGGTGGGTGCCTGAGTGCAAGTAAGATTCTGCGCCAGTATAAGATTGTTAGAAGATTTTATTTTTATAATAAAAAATATAGAGATGACGACAACAATGGTTTTCTCCCACATTGGGTTTCCATCTAAAATCCTCGTGTTCATGTATGTTGATATGTTTCTTTTGTGTTGATGATCTATCTTCTCTTTACTGCTCATGGTTTTTTCTTAATGAATTAATAATGAAGTAATGATGTACTGGTTAAAGATGAACAATTGATGAAACATATGAAAAGTTAGTTAACTGAAAATACATTGTTTGATTTCACAGAAGTCTCGTACATACGCAGGTTGCATGAATGACAATAACATATAGAAATCAGAATATGAAATGAAAAGTTTAAAGTGAATTAAAAATTTTGATTCACCCCCCCCCACCCTTAGTATTTTTTCCAATAATTGGTATTAGAGGAGGTCGCTCCAACATAAGTGTAACCGCTTGAGAGTGGATTCAGGGATAATGGGAAAGAAGCAAAAGAAGGAGGTAGCTCAAGGGAAGAAGTAAACTTAGGAAAGAAGTGACAGTGATGCATGTGATGATGTGTCAATATCTGCATTGATAGGCGAGGAACAATACGCAATAGAATATTAAGGCAAGTTAGAAACAATGGACAATAAAGGTATGTTCATATTTATTAATGATAACTATCAAGAATGGAAAGAAAATATGAAGTCTAATTTAATGAACCTTGGGTTTAATGTTTGGAATTTAGTATGTAAAGGTGGATTAAGACTCCTCCATCAGATGAAGAATTGAAAAAGAATAATGTGGCATTATATGAAGCCATTAATCACATACTTGATTCAACATTGGCAAAAGGTTATGCATTATGCAATAATAAAGGAATTATGGGATGATATACATGCAATCCATGAAGGAAGAACGAAGGAAGGTTAAGAAATTGGCGGATAGTTCATTCAAACCGACCCCTGATCCCATGACATCTATTGCACCACTTGGCGCATTTTTATCGGTTCATGGGGCGACATAGTCCAGTTAATGATTCGAAAAATTGCACCCAAACCGGCGGGAATATTGCCGACGCGGGGCGAATTTGTCGCTCCACGTGACTAAAAAAGTTAGAAATTGTAGAACGGATAGTAGGTGGGTGCAAATTGGAGGACAGTTAGGAGTAAAACTTATCTGGAGCATAACTTAGTCAATTTTCAACCTTTTTGCCTGCAAAAAGAGCCCAGCTAGGGGTTTTTGACTGTTTTTGAGCCATTTGAGACATTATTTTTGCATACTGAGCACTGTAACTTGATGTAAACACATATTTTTGAGCATAATGAAAGAGGTCCAACATTGGAAGCTGGACTAAAAGATGTAGCCCAGGAGGGGTGAACTTCTTCATTAATTGATGTCTTGTGTATGCTGTTATGGTACTGATGTCTTCATTATTTTATGGAAAACAAAGTTATTGTAATTAACATAATTGCATAAAAAACTAAACATTTCACTTTCAGTTTTCACCATAAACCTTCAAGTTTACATATACAGATCAATTTTTCATTAGGTGAACCAATATGTAATCTTGTTTCAAAAGACGAGTATGATAATAAAGCAACCTTTGTTATGTCAGATGGAGTTATTGTTTCAGAAGAAGATAGGTTAGAAGAAGCACTTAATCTTAGAAGAAAAATTATTGTTGCTTTAAATAGGATTAACAATATTAAGAATAAGTTGTAGCCATATGATAACAAGGATCATGTTAAATCAGTAAATGTTGCAATAGAATCTAAACAATATTGTGAATGACTTGAAGTTAAGATCGTCTATCTAACATCAAATCTTGAAAACTCAAACAAGAGAAATGAAGTATTACTTCAAGTATTTGAAGAACAAGAGAATGGGATGAAGGAAGAGATTATCAAATTAAAAGAGCAAGTAAACGAACGAAGAAAGGTTTAAGAAGGAATGATGAAGTAATTTCTGGAAAAGGAAGAACAATACGAAAGACTGGAGGTTAAGGTAAACATTCTAAAAGGAAAATTAGAAGAAAAGGGTAAACATTTGAGATTTCAAGATAGTAATAAGATATTGGATAACATTCTTAGTTGTCAAAGGCCTCCCTCCATTAGATTTGGTCTTGGTTTTCATGAAACTGTAAAAGGATAATATAGCTCACAATCTTGTGCAAGGAACCTGAAGGCTTAGAATGCAAAATATGAAATTATTGATAAGGATATGAGAAGTCAACCCGATCAACACCCGATGAAGATTATTTTTCAAAGGAAATCATTTACTCCAAATAATAGAAACATTAATTGATTCCCTCCTCTCATCAATGATGTTGAATGTTTTATATGTCATAACTATGGACATATTGTAGCCAATTTCATAAGCAAATTGTTTTGATATCAAGAAAATAACCACATCATAGGAAGATCATCAACTCCTAGGCACTTAAGTTTCTTTAAGGGATATTACTTTGCTTGCAACATATTGGTCACAAATCTAATGAAAGAAATAGAAGGAATATGAAAGAAAAATATTATGATTCCTTTGCTTCGTTTATGGTAATGCAAGATGTTATATTTGTAACAAGTTTGGGATTGTAGCAAAATAATGCAGGAACAAGCCAATATATTTTTACAAACAACAAGGAAAGAAACCAAACAAGAATATTGTTACAAAAATACCTGAGAAAGATGGATCCACCAACACTTCTCATAATAAGGAAAAAGAAGAAGAACACATAAGGTATGTCCTTGCTCTTTGTTCATTTGAATATGAAGATGAATGGTACATAGTCAACGGATGCTCTCATCACATGACTAGAGATAAGAACAAGTTTGAGCCTCCTAAGAAAAACCAAGATGGTAAGGTTATTCTTGGAAATAATGCCCCAACGAAAGTTTTGGGAGAATATAGAATCAATCTTGATAATTATGTGAAAGAAATTGATACATTATTAGTTCAAGGACTAAAACAAAATATTCTAAGTGTAGGTCAAATGGATGAAAAATGACGTATAAGTGTATTTACATCAACTAAATGGAAAGTTATAGAAGAAAAAATTGGAAAGGTTATAGCAAGAGGATACATAAATTCAGACAAATTATATGTGCTAGCAAAGAAGAATTTAGGTATAATAAGAGGTATAGTTCCTCTTCTTCACATTAAGAGTAAAAGAAGATGGTCCCCACTACAGTCAATTTTATTTAAACAGTGAGTGCAAAAGTGAATAAGAGGAACATAACCTCATAAAGGCTAGGCGATGATTATCAGGTCCACAAAATCAGTAGTGTATGATCTCAAGGGGAGCTATGCATATATATCTTTATGATGATTCCCTATTTTTGTTTGATATTCCTTTGATGATATTTATGGTACCGACATTGCATCTGGTGAAGCAATAGTAAGCAGGAACATACAAGATAGGTTCAGGGGGAGTTGTGGCTATAAATAATTAGCAGTTTACTTTTTATACGTGGATCTCATAAATATAGTCATGTGTATACACACACTTTGATCTATATAGTCACGTATGTTTCTATGAGATGGATAAAAGTGGATGAAATTCAGGGAGGTATTCTATTATGCTGTCATCAATTTATTATTGGCTTTCTGGGTCTGATAGTGACTTGTTGCAGATTTTTAATGGTACCCATATGTTGCTTAGAAATGATGTTGGTTCATTATGCTGATGCTAAATGTTGTTGTTGTTGAAATGATTCTTTGATCCATTTTTTGACTGATGAGATGGAAACTATCAGATTTTTTAATGAAGAATTGGCACAAGTTTAGGGGGAGAATCAACTATGCTTCTAATAGTGCATCATTGGCATTATGGTTTCTTGAGCATTTATTGTTGCATGTTGGTTTATGATGAGTACATATAATTGCTGATGTATAGTTATTGTTGCTGTTATTGTTGAAGACACATATGCTGTTGTCATTTTGTCATTAGTGATGATGAAGTCATGAATACAATGCTTGACTTTCACTTAGTGAAGTTTCTAATCCTACTTGATACACTTTGTTAGCACTACAATTTTTCAAAATTTTCAAAGTATGGTCATTATTCTCCAAGGAATCAATCTGCCTTTTTAGTTCGGTAGTAAGATGAAAGTGTCGTTGTCAAAGTGTAGTGGTGAGAAAATTTCATTTCTACCTTCATTCATTTCATTTTCCCTCTTTTGCCTTTCATTTTTCCAAAAAACCCAAAGTCCAGCGTTTCATTTCTTTGAAAACCCCTTTTTAACTATTAAAATTCATTTTTTATAGTTAAAAAGTAGCTCCGCACACCCACTAACAACCATATCATATTATACCCTTTTTACCTTACCTTCTACCACATATTCAAACCTTATACATGTAACCATTGTCAAATCCTACAAACTTTCTGATATGCGATATTGCTGGTTCCCATCATTTCTTTTTAATTTGTTTCATAACATTCGAAATGTTTTAGAAAAATCCTTTATATTATGATTCAGACGAATTTTACCATATTCATTGACTTAACGAATTTTTCACTTATCTGCTTTTAAAAATCCGTTTAATGGGCCCCACCTACCTTTTCACATCGCATTTTTGCAAATTTCACTTACCGCATTCACTTCCACTTCCTCATTTCCCTGATTGCGACATTGAGTAGGACCCTTTCCTTCCACGTCGTTGTCGCTAATCGCATATCGCAATTTTCGATTGCCAAACTGTCTGTTACCACCTCGTCTCCCCGATCTTTGATATTGCGATATTGCTTTGACTTCCCGAAATGCGATAATCCTTTTAACTTCTTGATGCGATATCAGTGGGATGACTTTCCGAAATGCGATAATCCTTTTAAATTCTTGATGTGATATCAATGGGACCACTTTAATATATATATATATATATATATATATATATATATATACATGCTCCGAATGTTGGTTACTCTCGCAAGAGTTTTCTGTGTATCATTTGTGGTCAAAAAGATTTTGTAAAACAACAAAAAAGTTCCTCAACTTAGGTTCCATCAAGAGGCAATTCCTGCTTCCTGTATAATATTTTTTTACTGTGAACGACAGCCTTGAGAGCGATGTCAAATATCATTAAGATTATGCCTCAAACAGTTGGATTTCCGATGGGTCTCGTGTTGTAGTGATCACAAGACCAAAAAGAACTTACTCCTTGCTGCTGGATTATTCAAACTTCCAGCTAGGCTGTGGTGCATCAGCTGAATATTCAAGACAAAAGGATTTCCTCCATATTGGAAGAGGTATCCACTATTTTTAGAGTTCCAGGAGGAAGAGTAAGTGCAAATTTTGAAAGACCGTCTGCTTCCATATTCAATTCCCGGTACACATGGTTAAATGAGAGGAGATGATAGCCTTGAGATAAAAAACAAATGTTTCAAAGGAGAGCTTGAAGATGAGGAGAGTGAATAAGTGATTTTTGAAGGGCCCAGTCAATAACTAGTTTGGAGTCTCCGAAGCATTGTAATGAGGTGATGTATTTGGATTTTTCCACTTGAAGGACAACCCAAAGAGCCGCAAGCTTCGCCTTGTTGTTTGAACCGTGGCCTGGAGCGAACATAATGTGAAATTTATAAGCTGGCAGTATATGAAGAACGACCCCTGCTCCTATCAGAGGAGGGGAACCTTGACAAGCACCATCGAAAAAGGCCCATGCCAAATTATGATTGATCACAAGAGGGATAATAGATAGAAATTTGTGGGGTTTAGGAATGACTTTATGCTCCAAAGCCCACTGCACGATGATTGAGGCTGTCAGTTCTTCAAGAATAAATTTCTCACTGAAGATAGCCAAATTGTGAGCCCACCAAATTTCGTAAGAAAATAAAGAGGGGAAAGCTGAATAGGTGCTTACCTCTAGTTCCTTCCACCATTTCTTAAGTCTTGCTTCAAAGGAGTCAACGGGTGACAAGTGGAGAGCATCGAGTGATGATGAAGAAAGGTTCCCTACTACATCTGCATAAGAGCAAGAGAACATAATGTCAGAAACAGTTTCAACATCATTCCTATAAAGGTAGCAACGACTTGGGCCTATTCAACCCCGCCTCTGCAGATTATCCCATGTTAACAACCGATTTTTTAAAGAGAGCCATAAGAATAACTTGGCTTTCTTAGGACTAGGGGATTTCCATAGGGGGTTTGACCAGAACAGAGATTCTGAGGTGTGCATAACTTCCATCATAGCTTTGTATCTGAGCCTAGTTGTATAAGTGTCGTTTGAGACATTTTTTGACCAGACCAGTTTGTCTTCGATTTCCATGTTAACAACCGGTTTTTAAGAGAGAGCCATAAGACTAACTTGGATTTCTTGGGACCAGGGGATTTCCATAGGGGCTTTGACTAGAAAAAAATATTATGAGGTGTGCATAACTTCCATCATAGCTTTGTATCCGAGCCTAGCTGTATAAGTGCCGTTTGAGACATTTTTTGACCAGACCAGTTTTTCTTCGATTTCCATGTTCAGATGAATGAAATTTGATACAAGGAGGGAGATGAAGGAAGACCATTCGACTGCAAGAGATTATGTATACCGCAATGAACTTTTCGCTTTCCTGCTTTACCTTTATCCTTGCCTTTTCGCATCGACATATCGCAACAATCCTTGCCACATTCATTTGCCACTCCACAAATCTTCTGATACGATATTAAAGGGACCCACCTTTCCCTGCCATGTCACCCTTTCCCCATCGCACATCGCAAGCTCTAGAGGATAGACACTCGATATCATGTCATAAATGTTGAAGTGCTATGTGCGATATTGGTGGGACCCAATCACATATCACAATTCCAAGCTCAGGAGGATAGGTGCCCAGGAATCCATTATAAACTCTGAAATTAAATTTTGATTTCCACCGGTCGTTACACCTCATGATCTTCCCCGCCCTTTGATCCACGGTTCTCATACCTTTTTGGCCCCCCTTATACTTTAAAGAAATCATAGTAAGCCAAAATCTATTTTCTCCGTCGCTCCTCTTGCTACGTGTCCTTCTCTCCATGTTTCACACCCCCCTCAGTCCAAACTTCCTTGCCGCATCATCACCCCCATTGCAAATCACATTCCCTCCTGCTTGTATCTTATGCTTAAACGTTTCCACCCCGATCTACGATTGCGATATATGTATAAAAGGTTTTATCCTCTCACTCATCATTTATTTAATAATATCTCTCGCTAGTAAAATGAAACCCCGCTATCTCTTTCAATCCACCTCCATAACCTGTTTAACCTCCATATTTCCTGCTCCTATTTTATTTCTCCCACTGACCCACAATTCAACGTGTCTCCTTCTCATATCTTTAACATGCCCGATCCTTTTGTTTGGAACCTATCTATATGGGTTTTTCCACTCCAACACTATTTCCATGTTTAATTCGAGACCCTATCGCGACAAACAAGAAACCAAAGGAAAGGAACAACGACATAGTTTCTCTATAACAGATTTCTACCATTACTCTCAGCACCAGCATGTATCCACAAGGCATCATGCAACATTCAAAGAACAGTCACATGTCACTTTCACTACTGTTTACACTTTTTGTGGAGTTGGTTGCACCAACATAGAAGAGGAGTCTTCCCATAGACTGCCACATCATACAACCACTTCGAATTTGTAGCCTTGATGCTGTTTATTTTGATTATGTCATAGCACTTTGTATTAAAGTTTTAGGATAAGCCTCATCTCTTGCACGAGATCGTAATAAATTTTGGGAACAGGTTTACTCCTTTTGTGGAGATGACAGTTTTATATTTTTGTATATATGTGACAAACTGCTATGTAAAAAAGGTTGGTGGTTTTAGAATCTTGGCTCATATGATCAACACTCTTTTCAATGAATAAAATTGAAATAAACTTTTGAGGACTTATTATCAATCTGGTGTGTGTATTGTTAATTTTCACTTGTGTTTCCATATCTTATTATCTTTAGTGGCAGTTTGCAATCCCTCATGCTGTTATGTGTTTTTATCAGTCCCTTGACACGTTCATGTGTTTTATCAATTTTTGTCAGTCTCACACAATGAGCTTTCTTGATGAAATATACATGAAGACAATGTAAAGAGAATCACTTATAACAATTATCTTCCATGATATTTCAATGAGAATATTGTAAGTCTAGAAATAGCTTTCTCTTGTTGAAATATTGACAAATTGCTACTTGTGTTATTTTCTACCAAAAGTAGTGGATTTCTGCCTTGTAGACCCACTGTTTCTTCTTCCATTTCACATTCTCTTCCCCTCATTGGCTACAAACTCACCCTTTTTCTACCACATCAGACCCAATACCCTCATTAGTAGAATAGTGGATTTGACTGAAATCTCTTTTCAGTGAATGGGAGTTTAAACCACCTACCAATCTCATAAACTAAATCATTAAATTACCTTAGATTTTAGGATGCATCTGGTCAGGTGCTTCAAGCAATCCAAGTGTTGATTCCAACGCTAACACACTTAATGAAGGGGATGTGTATGCTATGGTCTTTGTTGACATTGGTTGATGATGATGAATTCATGATTCACTCACTTTTTGTTGACATTAATATGTTTTTGTCATTATGTCATCATTGATGCATGGGTTTCATGTGGTGAAGTTATGGATGATCCTTATATGTTGCTTGAGCTACATTTGAAAAAGTTGTTACATATGTTATGTTCATTGAAGATGCCAGTTGATGATGTTGTTGATAAATTCTATTCTATGTCTTGTGATGTTGGAGGTACTCTTGGTTCTCACATATGTTGTATACAATGCTTATGGTGTTGTGATACAAGAGATTGATATGTCTTTAGTACTTGAGGATTGTGGATCTTCCTACGAATGGAAAGAGAGTGTTGACCTTGATAATATGAGGTCAAGGAGATGAGTTGATGACAAATATATACTGCACTATCTTATGCTTATGTCATATTTGCTTTGCGATACTTGGAAGCACTGCACATTTGGTCACACGTTGATGATATTGGAGAGGTTGATACTACATTGTCTTATCTTACATAATTAATGATGAATATGTTCATGTTGTTGTCTATGTTTCTGCATAAGATGTTTATGTTGTAGATTCGTATATGGTGAATGATGGTTGTTGATGACTATCATGGTATTTGTTACCTCATAATTGAGGTCCCTGTTTTCGGGTTATAAGTTTCCTATATGTCTATTAATGTAAAGATCATGAAAAGACACATGTTGTAAATCATTATAAAATTCAGTCAGGTATGATCTATTAGTATCAAGTCATGTCATGTATGTAATCCCATTATGTTGGGACATTGATGTAAAATTTCGATCCAATATGTAAACCCAATATTTTAGGTAATTGATGTAATCATGGGAGCATAAAATCAATGGTCATAGGAAAAGTCATATTTGGTTGAGTCATAAAGTCTTGTACAATGTTGAATATCTTCATAAGGTTAAACATATGCTTAGGGGGAGCATGGTATGTATGCAGTTTTCATATCATACCTACAATGATCCTCTCTACAAAAGGGGAGAGAAGCCTTTATTTAGCTTTGTTCAACTCTTTTCCCTTGATGTCAAAGGGGGAGAGAAGTTTGGTGTGTTTAGACTTGGAATTTGTAGTTGTGTTTTCAAGTGTTTATAGGTGGTGACCAAACACCAAAGTGGTTGCCATCGAGTCCAAAGGGGGAGATTGTTGGCATTGTGGCTAATGTGTTGTCCTTGACAACAACCTACTTGATAAAGATGTCAACATTGTGATACCATGATTATTATGGAACTCATGCATAATGGTACAAATGTTACTGGTGATATGGACAAATAAATGACATTTCAAAGATAGATGGATGTTAAAGGTGAAGTTTGAGAAAGTATACGCAATTCATGTAAGTGAAATTCACGTACAAAATCTGAACAATGGTATTTTGGATACCAGGGGTCATTACAATGGTATTATTCCATAGTAATTGGAGCGACAATGGTTATTTGATCCCGCAAAATAATACTAACGACATTACCAAGGGATTTACCTAAGGTATTGGCTAAGGATAAAAGATATATAAGGAGATGGAGATCAAGGTGTTAGATGTGCAACTGATGAGTTATTCGTGTATGATTCGATTTGGAATAGGTGTGCACCAAGGAGAAAGGAGAAGACTCAGATATGAAAGATCGGAAGTGTGTTGATATATATGCTTGATTGATTTACTTGTTTCAAATGTCAAAATAACTAACGATGATAGATATTTGGTGATAATGATACTCTGATATGAATGTGTGACAATGAAGTATGCGTAGCATGTGTTGTGATTACAAAAAGAGTATGTTTCAGTAATTTCATATTCGTATGCCAGTTTTCTACTTTATAGTCGCATACATACGCGAATATGGTTCTACATAGTCATGTATAAATTATGTGAATTTATTCTGTATCTCTAGATCTATACACATGTGTTATGAATGGTAATCATGTACATACGCTGATATGTTTCATGAATGTCGTGTATATGTTCTATGGTTTGTAGTGCTGATAAATGATGACATTTGATGAGTTCTGCTCTGTTTGCTGATGTATGTTGATGAAGTTTTGATCATGTTGATATTTGTTTCACGTTGTTGATTGGGTTGGTTTTTCATGACTATAATATTGCTTAGTAATGATGCTACAATGATATGTGATTGGTTTATGATATATGTATGGTTCAATGGTTCATTTAGCATTGCAATGATTCATGATGCAATAGTTAATGATTTGAGATCTGTACACAGGTGTAATACAAAGGAAGCGCGTACATATGGGGATCTGCTTCAAAACAGTAGAATATACATTCTGATGTATATCTGAATAGGGTTTGTAATGACAACACTTTGTTTCTATGATGGTTATTAGTGTATGGATTGGTATATTTATGAGTGGTTGTGCATTGGTATGATCTGGTTATGATGATATGCATTGGTTTGATCTAGTTGAAATGGTTGATTGAGATTCATTTTAGTGATTGGTTTGCTAATGATACATTGATTCATTTGGTTCTATGATTAAAGTTCAGATTCATTATTCAGTTTGATATTAAGCATAAAGTTGGGCGCGAGTCCAATTTGAAAATATGATGAAAGGTGGCCTACAGGTTTTGATGCTTTGATTCATGTGGATCCAATCTAAAATATTATGAAACGTGGTTCACAAAGATGTTGAAGGTTGGAGCCTTCAATAAGGGAGTCAAATATTTCTTCCAGTGGTAGCTGGTAAACTAGTTTAGGGGGTAGGTGTTCCCTTCCTGTAGGAGGTGGTAAACAAGATCAGGGGGTTTAAGCTCCCTTCTAGTGGGTGTTGGAGAATGAGAGAAGATTGTGGCCTTCTGCAGGTGGGTGCTTGCGTGCTATTAAGCGTCTGTGCCAATACAAGGATGTAATAATATTTTATTTATTAAAGAAAGAAGACAAATACAATGACAACGATGGTTTTCTCCCACATTGAGTTTCCACCTAAAATCTTGGTGTTCATGTGTGTTGATATGTTTCTTGTGTGTTGATGATCTATTTGATATTTAATGTTCATGGTTTTTTCTTAATGAATGAATAATAAAGTAATGTTGCACTTGTTAAAGATGAACAGTTGATGAAATATATGAAAGTTAGTTAAATGGAAATACTTTGTTTTCTTTCACTGAAGTCGCGTACATATGTAGGTTGCATGAATGACAAAAGCATATAGAAATAAGAATATAAAATGAAAAGTTTAAAGTGAATAAAAAATACTAATTCATGCCCACCTCTTAGTATTTTTCCCAACATTGTCATCATGCCATGTGGGGCCACATGCCACGTTAACACATCAAAATAAGAAAAAACACAAAACTTATAAGGGCCATAACTTTTGATCTGAGAGTTGAAACGAGACAAGTTTTATATCACCAAAAAGATCTAAACGAGATAAATATGATGGGAATATATAAAATGGAAAATTACGAAACCTAGGAATCAATAGAAATAGGAAACCAAAATCAAACAAAGGCAATATTTTCAAAATTTGTATGGGGGGCCCTTAATTTTCAAGAAAATTTGAAGGGGGTTGTTGAGGCCTCAACATGATACTAGTAACAAAAGAGGAGAATGAAAACCTAAATGAGTAAATCTATTAGGAAGAACTTGAGTTAATACTTGCCTCTTTCCAGAAGGATAAAAGCCTATCTTTTCATCGGTGGACTATTTAATGCTTTTCATGGTTTTATGAATTGTTAAGAGGGTTTTCTAAGGGTGATATTGGAATATAGAGTCTCTATGAATATTCACATGGCATTTAACTCAACATCGTTAGCCCTATTTACTAAGAAAGACAAACCTACAACTTTGAGTATTTGAGGTCAATATCATTATGCAATTACATTTTTAAGAAACTTGCAAATACTATTGTAGTGAGTGTGATTTTTTTGTTCTCTAAAATATTTCAGAATAATATAGTTCCTTAATAGAAGGTATATTCATGAATCCATAGGTGTAGCATAATAAGGATTACACTTAATTAAAGTGAAGAACCCGCTACAGTGGTTATGAAGCTATGATTATTTAAATCATGTGATAAAGAAAGCTAGCTCTATTTAAGGCCAATGTTGTTACATATTGGCTTATGTATGTAAATGTCTAAGTGTATAATGGGGTATTTCATTATCCTTTCCTTTTTTTCGTTGAGAAATGGTTTATTATTCAAGTCATATTAAGGGCTATGTCAAGGTTACTCGCTTTTTCATCTATTCTTCCTATTAATAACATAAGTGTTAAGTTGAGCAATATTCGAAACATAAAAGATCCAATAGTTTATAAGGGATAAAGATAGGAAGGAACTTGTTTTTGAGTCATTTATTTTCCATGGGCGATGTACTTTTACTCCATGATGGGATCTAGAGGGATGCAACTAAATTGAAATAATTTTTAAACTACATAGTACTACTTTAGGTATGGATGCCAATTTGTTGAAGTCATCCATTTTTGTCAACGATATGGAGGAAGGTTAGGGAAGAAAAATCCTCTAGGTTTTTCCATTTTAACATGTTGAATTCTAGGGTTCTTTGAAATATAAGGGAATTCATTTGAAGCTAAGTTGACTATATGAGAAAAAGAGTGGAATTAATTAATTGAGAAAATGGAAAAGATGATTAATAATTGGTGTAATAGGTGGTGTCTCATAGAGGAAGGTTAACCTTAGTAAAATCTATAATGCATGCAATACAAAATTTTATTCAAAGGAGGTAGCAGAGAATATTACAAGGAAGTGTTTCCAAATTATGTGATGTAGAAAAATAGAAAATGAGGGGTTTTCTCTTCTCAAATGGGTTGCAATAACAAAGCCAATGGGGGTTGGGGGCTAGGGATTCAATCTTAGTTTTATTGTACATATTTGGCAACCAAAATCTCATGAAAATTACTTCTAAGGGGGGTTTATGAATGCATGTTATAATATATAGCGTTGTCTACCAAGGGGACCAATTTGCGTGGAGAGCCAAAACCTGCTGAAATTCAGCCATTTTTTTCCTAAAAAAATTGAAGGTAGGATTGCTTGAATTTTTTTTTTTTTTTTTTTTACGATGGAAATGTATTAAAAACCATCAAAACTCCCAGGGCACCTAAAATCTTGAATATTGACTGTCATAAATATGATTTCCAAAAAATAATTATCGGAATTTACCAAAATCGTGCCGAAATTTCCATTGTTTTCTGGGAAAATTTGCAGCCTTGTTAGACTACACGATAATATACATGTAATGGGTGAAAAGAAATAATAAATTTATTCAAAATATATCAGTTATTTGGAAATATTTAATCCTTTCTCATCCTTTAGTAGGAAACCATTTGGTGTTTAACACAAGTGATGGAAGAAATATTAGAGTGGAAACATAACCTTGGGTTGGTTGAGGAGAAGGATTTAGGTTATAAAAAAATTAATAATCTATTCACGTTAATGTTAGGTATGTGTTATATTATTTTCATGACCACCTAGTGCACTATGCATTGCATTAATCGTAGCACTATAACACCCTGAAAACAATAATTGGCCAATTTTTTTTAAAATTTTTTCTAGTGTTCAACACATGGTTTTCACTTTTTAGTGGTTTTATGGCACATGGTGGTCTAGTCCGTGATTTTGAAATTATGGTTAAGGAGATACAATTGTATTCTCATCTAAGGTAAACAGATTGATAATTTATGGATAAGAATTCGTAAACTTTCAATCCGTTTACCTTGGATGAGAATACAATTGTATCTCCTTAACCAGAATTTCAAAATCACGGACTAGACCACCATGTGCCATAAAACCACTAAAAAGTGAAACCATATGTTGATCAGTGCAAAAAAAATAATGCAAAAAACTTGCCAAATATTTGTTTTTGGGGTGTTTCCCCGCTATGCTTAGTGCAATGCATAGTGCACTAGGTGGTCAGGCGAACTTGATACTTTGTTTAAGACAATGGAGAAGATGATGGACAAAGTGACCATCACAGATAGACAAGCATAACCTCCAATAAAAAATCCCAACTTCAGAGGTCAACAACAGTAACCCCAATATAGGATTAAACAAAGGGAGCAAAGGGTTCAAGATCGACAAGGTCAGCAGCAGATCCATACTCATTTTCAGCAAAATTATACAAAGGGCCCTAATGAGAAGGAAGAGATCTCAGAGGAAAATTACCTTTTTGAGGAAAATCAACAACCCATTTTCTTTACTGAGGAGGATGAATTTTCTGAAGAACCTTATGTACCTAATGATCAACAGTATGTTCTTTCTAGTAATGATATGTTGGCAGTACAGACAAAGGATTATCAAAGAGGTTATGAAAATGCCCTTAGGTAAGTGCAAAGGAAATATGGCCTAAGAAACAGAAATGTGCCCATAACTTCAAATCTGAAAAAAGAAAATTTCTCAAGCAGATGTTCATAACAAAGAGATGACCTCTACAAATTAGAATAAGGAAAAAGGACCTGTTGTTACTAATAAGGGAAAACGTAATGAAGCTTCCACTAGAAATTCTAAGAAAGACGAAGAAAATCAAGCTAGAGGACAAAGAAAGGAGATCCCAATCAAAG
Source organism: Pinus albicaulis (assembly GCA_034641835.2). Lineage (NCBI taxonomy): Eukaryota > Viridiplantae > Streptophyta > Pinopsida > Pinales > Pinaceae > Pinus > Pinus albicaulis. Next base: position 540,593,987 of record CM076572.1, read on the forward strand.
AACATCCCGAAAAGAAGGACATGCCATCCAAAGAGGTAGAAAAGCATTCTACTTTATTTAATCTTGAGAATGAAATTTCAAAGCTTAAAGTCTCAATTCCATTGACTAAATTAATTAAGAATGACCAATACAAGTTCTAGGAAGCCAAAATGATTAAATTTGACCAAATGTCTGAGATGGTGAATGTTAGTGATGACCACCACGAGCTTTTGTTTGGCCCTGCTGTAGATGGTAACTTAGAAGATAACAAAGTTCCGCTTTTTTACCTCAGTCTAAAAATTCATGATTTCATCTTCCATAATGCTATGCTAGAATCCGAGGCATCCAATAATCTCATGCTTAAAGCCATCATAGATAAATTAGGATTGGATATTACCAAGCCATATCATGACCTTTACTCTTTTGACTAAGGAAGGGTCAAGTGTCTTGGTCTCATTAATATTTAGTGGTGTCCTTAGATCAAATCCTAGCCAAGAATGTTCTTATGGACATTGTTGTAGCTAACATTTCCTCGAGATATTGAATGCTTCTCTCCCGATCATTGGGAGAAAAACTTAAAGGCACTTTGTAGTTATATTTTTCCTATGCTACTATACCATTTTTTCGACAACTCAGAAAATTATACAGGGATAACAAAATGAATTACATGATTAGTAGCGAGGAAAAACCCAATAATCACCCAATTCATGTTGTACATACATATTTAGAGTCATTTATCTACTGCAATGATGATTGTTTAACTTTGTTTGAAGATTTGGTAGAAGAAAAGCAGAAATTTTAGAGATTTTAGATTGTGTTCAAGAAATTCGAAGTGTAGAAAAACAAGAACATATACCAAGAAGCTTGCAACCAAGTGCTTCAGTCTGAAAGATAATTGAAACAGTAAATGAGACAGAGCCTATTGGGACAACAGATCATTCTGAAACAGTTAATCAAGACCACTCATCCAAAATTGAGCTCCCTGATGAAGAAAATGGCCTATGGACCAAGAATTTTGACGAAGCCTTAGATAAGTAAGGAGCCAGAATTGTAATTTGGATTAATGGTCCCATGAATCAGTCATCTGATCTTCCTCCTAATGTTCGTATGTGTTCCTATAAATTATCATTTGATTGTTCAAACAATGAGATAGAATATGAGGCTTTGATAGCTAGTCTTAAAGTACTCAAGAAACTAGGTTCTAAGAAGATTTTTGTATATGGAAACTCTGAGTTGGTAATAAAGCAAGTCAAAGGGGAATACCAGGCCATGCATCCTAGAATGCGAGCACATCGTAATGCGATATTAGACATTCTTAAGACCTTTACTGAACACACTCTATCATTGATTCCAAGGAACAATAATACCATTGCTGATGCTCTTGCCACTTCAGCGAGTATGTTCAAAATTTCAGTTTATCCCAACAAGAAGTATGAAATCAATGTCAATAATCACCCCGCTATTCCGAATAATGTTCGGTATTGACAAGTCTTCCAGAATGATAAAAAAATTGACAATTTCTTACAGATGGAAGAAGAGTTTGTTAGTTCACAAATTGATGATCAATTTTATGAAGATGATCAAGAAATGCATGCAGTAGAATTGAAGGTACTACAGTTGAAAGATAACTCAATTCCAAGAGGTCTAGTATCCTTGGAGGAGATTTTTGATCAAGATGATGTTGCACAGAAACCAACAATGCTGCCAATTGAGGTAGGAGTCGAAGACCTCAATCTTGGAAGATATCCAAGTCTTTAAGTCCAGAGATGAAAGGTAAATATGCCACACTCATGACTGAATTTGCTGATGTTTTTGTATGGAAATATATTGATCTAAAGGTGTTGGTAAGAACATAATTTAGCATACCATTCCCATAAAGCCTGATCATAAGCCTTTGCATCAGAAACTCTAAAGGATGAATCCAAAGTTGCTACCCTCCATTGAAAAGGAATTAAACAAATTGTACACTGCTGGTATTATTGTCCCTCTCCATTTATCAAATTGGATGTCAAATTTAGTATCGATAAGAAAGAAGACAGGTGAGATGCGCTTGTGTATTGATTTCTGTAATTTAAATAGTGCCATTGAAGGAAAAATATCCACTGCCAAAGATGGATCATATTCTACAAAGGGTGGTTGGTTCTTCTAGGATTTCATTACGAGATGGATATTATGTATACAATCAGATCTTGGTTCATCCGGATGACCAAGAAAAGATGGTCTTCACGACACCTTGGGGTACTTTTATGTATGCCAAATTCCCTTTGGGTTGAAGAATGCAGGAGATACCTTTCAGTGGGCGATGGATATCACATTTTCCAATGAGAAGTATGTGTTTTTGGTCATTTATCTCGATGACATAACAATTTTTTCAAATAAGGATGAAGAAAACTTACAACATTTAAAGACAATATTTCAAATATGGGGGAAATTTTGCATACCACTGAATCCAAAGAAAACTTTATTTGCTATGGAGGAGGGGAAATTGCTCGATCATATTATATCTAGAGATGGCATACAAATAGATCCTTCAAGGACTTGGGCAATTCAGAATCTGGATTTTCTTAGGAGTAAAAAGGAAATTCAATCATTCAATCGTAAGATCAATTTCTTGAGAAGGTTTATTCCTAACCTTGCTAAACACTTAAGATAAATCACCAATATGTTAAAGAAAAAAGTGAGGTGAAATGGTCCGATAAGGCAAGAAAATCATTTTTTCAAGTCAAGTTTGCATTGTCCCATGCTACCATCCTTGTCATCCTAGATTATACACTAGAATTTATCATATTTTCCTTTGCCTATAAACATACACTAGTTGTTGTCCTCATGCAAAAGAAAGATCAGAAAACAGAGTAGTCGATTGCCTTCTTTATTAGGACAATAAGGGATGGGGCTTTGAAATATAATATCATTGAAAAGCAAGCATTGGTGCTAGTTAAAGTTTTGAAGGATTTCCAAGTTTATATCCTTCATTCCCATGTTCTTGCCTATGTTCCGAATGCTACTGTCAAGGATGTGTTGTTGGAGAGGTAAATCCCCTCTGCGGACAGAGGCGATCCCTACTAGCCCAGATCGGGTCTAACAACAACCGAGTCACGCTAAGATGCAGGTTCCTAGTTACAAAAGACTAAGATGCGACAAGAGGCCTACCTTAAATCCCACACTGCCGTTGCTTGCAGAGAAGATGGTGCTTTCGTCCTTCGCTTCGGTAGATCACAATTATCCCGCTTAGCACGTTCGAACACCTGCACGTACACGAAGAAACAACACACAACGTAAAACCTAATATATGCAACCATATATCAGTCAGAGAAGATATAATTCATAACATAAGACATGAACATATGAATGGAACCATAATCAAAGTCGTTTATTATTAATCACAACGAAAGAAAGATACAACCTGAGCTCTGACGCTGGATCTTCCTTTGACGGGTCGACAACGGAGCACGTCTCGATGAAGCTCATCGGGAATGAGACAAAGCTCCCTCTCTTCGGCTTTGGCTCTCAGAGGCTGTCAGACGATAATCTCCTTACTACTGGTTTAGCTCTATTCAGGATAGCTTGCAAAGGGAAAATGGCAAGCTTATATAGATGGTGGAAGGGGAGTTGGGATCCCTACAATGGTGGGGCTGGCCCTATCCTCAAGGAAGCTTACATGATAGGTGGAAAACCACTTCCCCTACATGGAGATCCGGAGCCAAACCTCCCAACTCATTTTAGAGACTCGTTCAGGAGTTGGTTGGAATCAAAATTCCGCCATTTATTTAAAAAAAACAATCCTTATTAAGCTTGGCGCAAGTAATACACTGGGATAGAGCGCTAGTTGGCGCACTCTCTTTGTTGGATTTCCCCCATTGGCGCGAGGGCTGAACTGGCTGGTCACGCCAAGGCCAAAAGGTCTATTTTTAGGGTTTTTTTTACAGGAAACTGTCTTCAGAGGAATGATTTTCCTTGTCAAGGGGGATGCCATGAAAGTGGTTTTAGATCATGTCACTGCTCACAGGTCACGGAAAAGGCCCTCCAATGTGCGAGATGGGGGATTGCAGGGACGGTGACAAATTACTGTGTAACATGTGTTAACACAGAATGATCCTCAAGACAAACGTGGTAAGTGGATAGTTGCTATGCTGGAATATGATTTAGAAATCAGACCTACAAAAATGATCAAAGGACAAGGCTTAGCTAAGCTCAGGGAAGACTCTAACTTACATGCCTTAGACATCAACTTTATTGTTGCACTTTCCGAGGAGTAGGAGGCTGATTCATTCCCTTAGGTATCTCAAATTTTTATTTCATCACCATGGTATTCAGATATAGTTCATGTGCTGCAACATTTGAATCCTCCACCGGGTTTCCCCAATAGTAAAGGTAGATATCTGAAATTTAAGGCTCTTAAGTATTGTATTATTAATAATGATTTATATTGGAAAGATCCGGGAGGGTTTTTATTAAATTGTTTGGTAGAAAGTGAAGCTAAAGAAGTGATGAATGATTTATATAAAGGTGATTGTGGTGGTCATTTTTTATGGAAAACTACAAAAAATATGATATTGAAGGTTGGCTTCTATTGGTCGAGCTTGTTTTCCGATGTATATAAAAAAATCACGAGTTGTCATGAGTGCCAAATTTTCCAAGGAAAGTGAAATGTTACCGTTGCCCTTGCAACCAATTGTAGTTCAAGCACCCTTCCAGTAGTGGGGGCTCGACTTCATCGGTGAGATTCATCCTTCATCCTCAGCTCAACATAAGTGGATACTTACTGCCACCGACTACTTCACAAAGTGGATTGAGGCCATCCCCACAAGACAAGTTACATACATGGTAATTATTCAGTTTATGGAGAGTAATATTCTGTCTCGTTTTGCAACAACCTTCAAATCAAAAAATATGATAGAATTTTGTGATAAATATCACATAAGACTCAAGTATTCAACAACATATTACCATAAATTCAATGGGTTGGAAGAAACATCAAACAAGTAATTAGTGAACATAATAAAAAATCTGTTGCAAGAGAACAAAAGGAATTGGCTCAAAAAGTTAATTAATGCTCTATGGGAAGACATAGTTAGCACAAAGAAATCTATCAGCATGCCACCCTTTCAACTGGTCTATGGTGTAGATATAGTGTGTCCAAATTCTTGAGCAGTGTCGGAGATGAAAATCCCACAAGAGATTGATAGTGAGTCAAATGACATTCAACGAAGAATTAATAAAATGATCCACTTGTGACAGTTCAGGGAAGAAGTTTTCAATAACACCTCAAAGCTTCAGAATAAGATTAAGAAGATTTATGATAAGGAAAATAAGGCCGATGATTTCAACTTGGGAGATGTTGTTCTCCGATGGGATGCTCGAAATGAGGATAAAGGTAAACATGGTAAGTTCGACAACCTATGGAAAGGACCCTACAAGATTTTAGCATCCAGAGGGAATAATGCTTACTTATCAGAAGATATTGATGGGCAAGCACTTCTAGGAGGACCGGTGAATGGTAGACTCCTCAAAAACTATTTTACCTGATCTTGCAGAAAAAAATTTCATTTCCATTGTAAATAACATTTTATTTGCTGCCAAAGAGTGAAGGAGCTGTCAAAGAAGTTTGAAGCCTGAGGAGAAGGCCATAAAGATTCTCTGATCAACTGATGTTTTCTTTTTAAAGTTGAAAAGTCAAGTCAATTTTTGAGTCAAGTCAAGTCAGTTTTTGTTTTTCTTAGTCTAGTTAGTGAGTCATTTGAGTGTCAAGTTTTTGTATATGACTCCATTTCCCAATGAATAAGGCTACCTGCTCTACGATTTTCTTGACACCTCCTAAAGGAGTTTCCATCCCCATTGGAGCCAATGTTAGTGTCTAATAGTCACAGTGATCAAATTTACTCTTTCCACTGTAGTTAGAGTCTTATGGTCAAATTGTTATATTTTCAAATAAAATTTGACATCTTTTTATTTTATATTATATATATATATATATATATATATATATATATATATTTATTAAAATTATTATTTTATATTTATAATCCTTTAACAAATTAAATTAAAATATTTATTAAAATTATTTGTAATATTAATTTCAAACAACTAGTTTGGGCCTATCTACATCTATTTAAGCTTAATGTTTAGATCTGATCTCTCATCTCGTCCTGAAGATGAAACATAATTATTGGTTCGAAACGTGTCAACAAAGTTCATTATTATGTGATTTTAACCAAAAGTTTTCTGAAAATTCCTATGGATCACAGAGGTGTCGATTCAATCTATATTGAAACCCTGATCGATAAGGTCTTGGCGATGAAAATTCATGGGCACGTTTGAGGGTTTCCAAGATGAAGTCAGAGCTTATATTTTTAAAGAGATGTAGAGATGCATCTGCCACTCCTTATTTCGCTATAATTAAACATCCTCTTAACAATTCGAGCAACCACCATGCGTTTTTGAATGCAAGCCTTGCGCTTATTCGGTGCAAAATATCTAGAATTAGGAAATGCCTAGATTTTATTTTGTCTATAAATCTGTTGTCCTGGCATTTGGAATTTTCAAATTCTATTCCGGATGATTTGTGGTCATTGATCGAGGCTCACTCGGCGCTAAAAGCCCTTCGGCGGGAAGTTATTTCTAAAGAAAAACATGATCAAAATTCAGGAAGATGGATCAGAATTCTTCTAGTCCGAGTGATGGTGCAAGTTCCTCGAAGAGCATGATTGGAAGAGACCAAATCTCAACCCTCTGTTCACGGGTTCATGATATCTCTTCTGCTGTAGATTAAGGGTCCCCCGACCCACTAATTTGTTAATCCTGGCTCTCTTATTCCTCAGCGTGAAGTTTCCCCAACGTCTTTCCTGAAGAGCGTTTCGATGGGTTTGGACAGTGGGATTAGCCACTTCCGGAGCTCCTCTCATCAATCCTCGGCGTCCTGTAGGCTTGGTCTCTCTGACAGGTGGACAAAATTTTGATAACCCGCGCCTGCACCCGCGCCAGCACCCTCTTCTTCTGAAGCATCTATGGCAGATCTATAAATTGGTTTCTCCTCGATAGTCTCTGGTTCAGACGTGGCACCCGACACTTTTCCCTTGAAATTCAGAATGTTCAGTGTGCTCCGTCAACGGTTCATGTCCTGTTGAACTGTGCATAAATCGCAGTTTTTGCCAGTCTCCTGTAGGCTGTTCGTTGCTCTCGGGCATTAGCGCTCCCTGCTCCTCTACGGATTCACTCTGCAGCTGCAAGGATAGTCGCTCCATCAATTTTCATGGTATTCTCTCCATTAATAGTTATAACATTGGCCTAGATATTATAAATACAAATATTAACAATACTTCTAAAATCCGTAGCCATTTTAGCGACCAAATTTTTAATGAAAATATTTCTAATAATAATAAAAATAGGGGCAATCTTATTATTAATAGGAATTTTAATGGCTTCCTCAAAGAAAATGCATTAAATAATGTTAATATTAATAACCATAATGTGAGCTATAATAATAGTTTAGATTATGATAACCATAACAATTCTAGTAATGATATACTCATTAATTATAATAACAACATTAATATTAAGAATAATATTAAGGATTGTAACAAAACAAATAATATTATTAATTAAAAGAATATTAATAACCAGAATAATAATAATAACAATAATACTAATAATAATAATAATAATATGGTCGTTAACCTTTCAAGTTTTTCTTTTGATAGCATGTTTATATTTTTTTCGAGAAATGTTTTAATTTTTCTTTAGCTCCCAAGAAAATCCCGATTCAAGATATTATTTGTGACATTGAATATGGGATTAGGGACTTACTTGATACATCTAAGGACATTATCAGGCAAGATTGTGCAGTTATCTTGATGAAATCCAAACCCCATAAGAGCAACCTTAGTAAACCTGAGCTTGATGTTTGAAAACCTTGAACAATAGCAAGGACATTATTGTTCTTAAGGCCAACAAGGGTGGTGCTGCTATTATCTTAAGCATAGATGACTACAAGAAGAGAATGCTTGATCACTTGGAAAATAGTGGGAGGTATAAGAAATTGAGTAAAAATCCTCTAAAAAAGGTGTCAAAAGCTATTGCTCTAGCCATAAATTCTAGCAACTCTTTTAGCTCCATGAGTAAGAAGCTTATTGAAAATAACCTTATTACTCCTAGGATCTATGGTTTACCTAAGATCCAAAAATATGGTGTCCCTCTTCGTCCCATTGTTAATACCATAGGAGGTCTGACTTATCATCTTGATAAATTTTTGATAATAGGCTTAAACCTCTCGTAGGTCATACTGGATCCTTTGTCAAGGACTCTTCCTCCTTTGTTAATGAGTTAAAGGGCGTAAATTTGGATCTTGATGATAGTCTGGTTAGTTTTGATGTGGTTTCGTTATTCACCAATATCTCTATTAAGGAAGCTATGGATGTCATTAATCACATCACGGATCCAGATACTGCTCACTTAGTTGAAATCTACCTCACTGCCACTTTCTTTAGTTTTGAAGGTGAATTATATGAGCAGACCTGTGGTGTGGCCATAAGTTCCCCCCATTCCCCGGTAGTAGCTAATATTTTCATGGAGGACTTCTAATCCAAGGCCCTTTCCTCAGCTCTGTTCCAACCAAATCTATGGAAAAGGTTTGTAGATGACACATGTGTCGTGATCAGGAGATCAAGTCATATGCTGAAAAATGAAAGTGCTCGAAACAGGTCCGAACTTGAGCGATTGGAAAGGTCTCATCGTTGTGATTCCGGTGCCATGAACGGTTCGAAAAACTGATGTTGTATGAGGAAGATATCGTGTTCTGTTCGTCTTCTTAAACAACAAAATTTTGGTGATTGGATGCCCAGTCAGCCTGTAGGTACAATCAGCAGAATATTCTTGGAATATTCCATTTTCTTATGTGCCAATGGTATGGATCCATGTGGCACATTGTGGGCCGTTGGATGTTGATGGTTGAATTTGTTCTGGACCGTTGGATGAAGATTTGGATGGGCGAATGGTTGAGTGACACGTGGCCAACCCGCAGGACGCCACGTGTCCTGACAACAGTGGTGTAAAATTTATGTGGAGTCGACGGGGGTTGAACCCGTGACCTCCTATCTGCCTGCAAGACCATTTTCCAATCCACCTATACATGTTTCTTAACATATTATGGTGTGAAGTCCTATTTAAAATTTGTATGTTTTGGCGTTGAGGGCTTGGGAGGCCAACCTCGTAGGGCCAGCCCCCATCACATGTGACTCGAGTGCCTGAAACATGGCTTCTTGTTAAACCTCAACTTCAAATCTAAACCACTGACAGTTTTCCAAGACTAATCACATGGCGAGCTTTCTAAAGTTAAATGCGACGGTTTTTAAGGTTGAGGAACATCGCACTCAAGGTCCCAACACATTCGGCGGGAGGTCTAACGAATGTTCACATGGTGTGTTCAACATTTGTTGCGACAGATAAGGTTTGGGAACCTTAACTCCCGGTTCCAGCATATGCGGCGACATTCAAACCGGTAGCGGAAGTTACAGCGGGGGTGGCATGTGACCACCTCGCCACTCACAGTTAATGCCAGGACTTAAATGCCCGCCATATTTGGAGCGCACCCTAAGTTTAGGGCTAAACCATCAATTTATCTACAGTTGACTGCCAGTCTCCACATTTAGTGGAACTTTTCTAGCTGTCACTAGGGAAAATGCATTGGGAGGTCAATTTTCGACCAATTTTGGTGAAACAAGAGTCTACCTAAACTAATTTGAGCATTATGGAGCCATTGGTGCAAAGAAAACATCCATTAGAGGCCTGCAAACATATGTAATTTACAATTTTGATCATAATGAAAAAGAGGGACATGCCATTGGAAGCTGAACCAACAGATGTATCCCAGGAGGGGTGAACTGCTTCATCATGCCTACTGTGTAAAGATTATGTGTGAATGTTTTTCTCTGTTATGCACTATTTTTCAGTGTTTTTAAGGCTTATTTACTGGTTAAAGTTCACTAATTCATCTAATTTTCATGGTTAAAACTCTCATACCTTAAGCAAACTTATGGAGAAAATTTCCACATGTTTATTTAACTGAAAGGACACTTAGCACAGTAGAACTAATACACTCCTTTAAGATCAAGTTGGTATCAGAGCTAGAGTTTTATCGCTAGTGTTTTTATGTGCAAGGATTTGTTAACTGTTTTCCAGGGTTTTCATGCTTACTAGGCTCAAGCTTAAGAGAGGAGAAGGAAAATTGGTGGAAGCAAGAGGTTCTCCATGTGAGCCACAACAAAGGAGGGCAAGATTGCCACATTCTCCACCACCAAGCTCACTTCCAAGAGAAGCAGAAGCAGCATCAAGCATGCCTCCAGGAGAAGAAGAAACCCATGAAAAGGTGGATCCCAAAGAGGAAGAAAGAGTTTTTAAGAAAGCATTCCTTGACCTGACTGAAATGGTGAGAGTCCTTTATCAAGAAAGGAATGAAAGACTAGAAGGAAAAGGATCAAAACTTCAAAAGGAAGGTCAGGGATCATCGAGAGATCACAATGACAAAGACAAATCAAAGAAGGGAAATGGAGGAAATGGAGGCAGTGGAAAGTCACCATCCTCACCCTCATCATCATCCTCTACTTCATCTTCAGTACACCAGTCACACAAGTCAAAGAACACTAGTAAAATTCCTTTTATAAAACTTGATGTTAAGTTTGAATTGCCAATGTTTAATGGTGAAGTCAATGCAGAAAATCTTGATAATTGGATTAGGCAATTGGAGGTTTATTTGAGAATTCAGAACCTTCATGATGATGACACCAAAATCCAACTAGCTTCATTGAGAATGGAAGGTGCAACTCTTGTTTGGTGGGAAGCAAAGACAAAGGAGGAGATCAAAAAACATGGTAAGATTATTCTATCATGGACTGATTTCATTACTGCAATAAAACAACAGTTTTATCCATTAGCTCACATGCAAAAATCCATAATGAACTGGAAAAATCTTAGACAATTGAAAGGATAAAATGTACAAGACTACACCCAAGAATTTACGAGAAGAGCTCTCTTATTAGGGGTAGATTTGCAGAGTCAAGATACTTTGCTCAAGTACATAGGGGGCTTACATAACTACCTTAGACATACTATCCTCATGTTTAATCCTACAAGCCTAGATGAGGTATGTGTTCAAGCTACACATTTAGAAGCTAGAGGGAAAAATACTTTTGAAGAGGGTAGAAACTAGCCTTTTAAGGGGAAAAACAAAGAGAAGACCTCAAAATGAAAAGGAAAAAAGAATGCATCTGTCAAGAAAGAGAGACAAAAAGTAGTTTTTAAACATTGTTCAAGAGAAGGCCACGAAGATAAAAACTGTTGGAAACTACATCTTGAAAAGAGACCCAAATTTAACAATAACAAAGGGAAGCAGAAAATTGTAGCTACAACTCAACATGACTTAGGAGAAGATTCAGGTGATGAAACTAAAATTATAGCCATGGGATTGAAGAACATGAAGGGGAAAGAAATTGAAACAAAACCCAGTACTAGTACTTCAAACTGTCACATAGAAGCTCCAAATGAAGAAGAGAGAATTGGACTGTTTCATGTGAGGGTCATATCCAAACATACCAATATTGATACATTGTTTGACAGTGGTTCACAAGCGAATTTAATATCTGAAGACTTGGTTAAGAAACTTAGTCTTGAGACCATTCCACATCCAAAACCATATCCACTTGGGTGGATTTGTAAGGATGAAAATTTACAGGTTTCAAAGAAGTGCATATTGCGCTTTGCAATAACTGCACATTTTGTTGACACAGTTGAATTAGATGTGGTTCCGCTTGATATTATAGGCGTTGTGTTGGGCAGTCCTTAATTTTATGACAGGAAATATATCTTCCATCACCATGAGAACAAATACCATTTATTCAAATATGGCAAGGAGTACATTGTTAGAGAACATCACAAGAAGACAAATATTGCAATGGTAAATGCCGGACAGGTAAAAAGGCTGGTGAATTCAAGTAAGAATTTTGTTCTTCTAATGATTGAGCCTAAAGCTAATGTTAATCATGATTCATTTGAATATTGTGATCCTAAGTTGAAATCAGATTTATATGATGTAGTTTATGCACATCATGAGATGTTTCTGGAGCCACCAGGTTTGCCTCCTAAAAGGGAGATTTAGCATGAGATTCAGTTTCAACAAGATTGTCCTCTTCCAAACATCGGCATGTATCGCATGTCGATAATGGAGAATGATGAAATAAAGAGGAAAATCAAGGACTTGTTGGATAAGGGACTCATAAGGCCAAGCACTTCACCATGCGGTTCACTTATAGTCCTGATTGCGAAGAAAGATGGGACTTGGCGCATGTGTGTCAAATTCAGAGCTTTGAACAAGATAACGGTAAAAAATCGATACCCACTCCCAAGGATAGATGATTTGTTAGATCAGTTGAAAGAAGAAAAATATTTCACTAAGTTAGATTTACGAAGTGGATATCATCAAGTAAGAATTGCAGAAAGCGACATATGGAAGACTGCATTCAAAACCAAACAAGGACTCTTTGAGTGGTTGGTTATGCCGTTTGGTTTGTGTAATGCACTGGCGACTTTCATGCATGTGATGGATAATGTTTTGCGTCCACTTCTTGATGACTTTGTGATTGTCTATTTAGATGATATACTCATTTTCAGCAAAAGAAAAGAAGATTATGTCTTGCATTTAAAGAGGGTACTTGATGTTTTGAAGAAAAAGCAATTATTTCTTAAGATGTCTAAGTGCGAATTTGGAAAAAATTCTTTGGTTTATTTGGGAAACATTGTAGGAGGAGGTGCATTGAGAATTGATGCTTCTAAAGTGGAAGCCATTGTGAATTGGCCCACTCCCAAATTAGTAACAAAGATAAGAAGTTTTTTAGGCGCAACTCAGCATTGGAGAAAGTTTATTGCTAACTTTTCTGCCATAGCAGCTCCTATTCATGCAGTGACAAGTGTGAAGAAAGGCTTCCAATGGGAAGGCAAACCGAAGCAATATTTTGAAGCTTTAAAGGACAAGATCAGTTCAGCTCGAGTTCTTGCATTATCGGATTTGAGACATTTGAGATACAGACCGATGCTAGTGATTATGCCATGGGCGCAGTACTTTTGCAGCATGGTAAGCCTATCGCTTTTCATTCTGAAACATTCAATGGTGGTGTAATCAATTATCAAACATATGGCAAAGAGCTGTATGCTTTGGTACAAAGCGTCAAGAAGTGGAAACACTACTTTATGGGTAAAGAGACAATTATTCATACCAATCACGAACCGCTACATTACTTGCGGTCGCAAACAACATTGTAGCAATCACGACATTTCAGGTGGATGGGATTTCTTCAACAATTTCACTTGGTTATAAGGTACAAGAAATGTATTTTCAATAAAGTTGCTGATATGCTTTCAAGAGAAATTATAAGTGCTTCTGCTTTGCTTAAAAATGATTCTATTGTACATGAGAGTTACATAGAACAATATGCATCTGATGCTGATTTTAAAGGTGTATGCTAGTTTGAGTGAAGGGAATCAAGTTGAGGAAAATGATTATCACTTGCATAACAATTCGCTGTTTCATTTGGGCAAGTTGTGTATACCACAAGAAGAGAGACTTAATGTCATGAGAGAGGCTCATTTCTCTCTTATTGCTGGTCACTTTGGGGTAAGCAAAACAATGGCGCATCTACACAGGTATTGTTATTGGCCTTTCATGATAGATAGTGTGTCATGTTTTATAAGAGGATGTTCTATGTGTGCAACAAGCAATCCTAGCAATAGGAAGCTTGGGTTGTACATGCCACTACTGATACCATCAAGGCCATGGGAGAGTGTCTCAATGGAATTTGTTGGAGCTCTACCTATGTCAAGAAAACAACATGATTATATTTATGTAGTTGTTGATAGATTCAGTAAAATGTGTATGCTTATGCCATGTAAGAAAACCATTACTTCTAAACAAACTACTGAAATTTATTTTCAACATGTATGGGTTCATTTTGGTTTGCCAACTTCTATTGTTAGTGACAGGGATTCTAGATTCATTGGGAATTTTTGGTCCAATCTTTGGAAGATGATGGACACAAAGTTGAAAAAGAGTACTGCTTTTCATCCGCAAACTGAAGGCCAAACCGAGGTGGTGAAAAAAACCATTGTGCATCTATTGAGAGGATATTGCAGCAAGCATACCAAGTTGTGGGATGAACAAATGCATTACATTCAACACTCTTACAACCGGGCCAAGCACTCTTCTACAAATACTTCACCTTTTGAAACCTGCTTTGGGTATTTTCCGAAATCGCCATTAGACTTCATATATGAGAAGGATGTTGCAATTAATGGGCATACTGATATTAACAAGGCTCAAAATTTTATTGGGAAAATTCAGATTATTCATCATCAAGTTCAAGAAGAACCTTAGAAGAGTCAAAGCAAGTACAAGGAGAGGCATGACAAACATAGAGTTGATCACAAGTTTCAAGAAGGAGACGAAGTATGGTAGCACATAAGCAAAGAAAGGATGCAAGGAGAAGGTAAAAAGATCAAGCCTATTCATTATGGTCCATTCAAGATTATTAAACAAGTTGGTAATAATGCATTTCAACTTGACTTGCCTTCATATATGCAAATGTATTCCATTGTCAATGTGGAGAGTTTACGTTTGTATGAACCTCCATTGATTTACGATCAAGGGAGTGAAATTTAGCTGCCATCAATAGAATATTTCTCTCCAGGATTTTTGGATGAGCTCAAGGAGGATTCCATCCTTGACAGGAGGACACGCACTTCTAAAAGAGGAAGTGTCGATTATTTTTGGATTGGGATCAAGGGCAACAAACCAAGTATGGCAAGATCGATGGAAGTGGAAAAGGTGAGGGAGTTGTTCCCTCATCTTCTAAACAGGTGATTAAAGTCTTTTGGGGTCCAAAGGCTTCCCAATAGGGAGGTGTGAGAAGGAGATCAAGTCATATGCTCAAAAATGAAAGTGCTCGAAACATGTTTGAACCTGAGCAACTGGAAAGGTCTCATCGTTGCGATTCAGGTGCCGTGAATGGTTCGAAAAACTGATGTCGCATGAAGAAGATATCGCATTCTGTTCATTTTCCCAAACATCAAAATTATGGTGACTGGATGCCTAGTCAGCTTGCAGGTACAGTCAGAAGAATATTCTTGGAATATTCCATTTTCTTATGAGGCAATGGTATGGCACCATGTGGCACATTGTGGGCCGTTGGATGTTGATGGTCGAATTTGTTCTGGACCGTTGGATGAAGTTTTGGATGGGCGAATGGTTGAGCAACACGTGGCAAGCCTGTAGGCCACCACGTGTCCTCATAACAGTGGTGTAAAATTTATGTGGAGTCGACGGGGGTCAAACCCGTGACCTCCTATCTGCGTGCAAGACCATTTGCCAATTCGCCTATACATGTTTCTTAACATATTATGGTGAGAAGTTCTATTTAAAAATTTGTATGTTTCGACATTGAGGGCTTAGGAGGCCAACCCCGTAGGGCTAGCTCCCCCTCGCATGTGACCCGAGCACCTGAACTGTGGCTTCTTGTTAAACCGCAACATCAAATCTAAACTGTCGGTAGGTTTCCAACGTTGATCACATGGCGGGATTTCTAAAGTTAAATGTGACGGTTTTTAAGGTTGCGGAACATCGCACTCAAGGTTCCAACACATTTGGTAGGAGGTCTAATGAACGTTCACATGGTGGGTTCAATATTTGTTGTGACGGATAAGGTTTTGGAACCTTAACTCCCAATTCCAGTAAATGCGACGACATTCAAACTATTAGCGGAAGTTACGGTGGGGGTGGCATGTGACCACCCCGCCACTCAAAGTTAATGCCAGGACTTAACTGCCTGCCATATTTGGAGTGCGCCCTAAGTTTAGGGCTAAACCATCAGTTTATCTGCAGTTAATTTCCAGTCTCCACATTTAGTGGAGCTTTTCTAGCTGTCATTGGGAAAAATGCATTGGGAGGTCAATTTTTGACCAATTTTGGTGAAACAAAGAGTCTACCTAAATTAATTTGAGTATTCTGGAGCCATTGGTGCAGAGAAAATAGTCATTATAGGCCTACAAAAATATGTAATTTACAATTTTGAGCATAATGACAAAGAGGGAAATGCCATTAAGAGATGGACTAGCAGATGTAGCCCAGGAGGGGTGAACTGCTTCATCATGCCTACTATGTAAAACTTATGTGTGAATGTTTTTCTCTATTATGCACTGTTGTTCAGTGTTTTTGAGGCTTATTAACATGCTTAAAGTTCACTAATTCATCTAATTTTCATGGATAAAACTCTCATACCTTAAGAAAACTTATGGAGACAATTTTAACATGTTTATTTAACTGAAAGGACACTTAGCACAACAGAACTAATAGACTCCTTTCAGATCACGTCATCTAGCCTCATGGAAAGGAGAAGTTAGATATCCTTTTTCACCATATTAATAGTCAATCCAATTCCATTAAGTTCATAATGGAATATGAGTTTGATGACAACCTTCCTTTCCTTGATGTTATTATTTCTATAAATGAGGATGACTCTTTCTCCCATCAAGTTTTTCGGAAGAACACTCACACTGAGCAATATCTTCACGCTAGCTCTCATCATTTCCCTGCTCAAAAATTAGGTGTCTTCAACACCCTAGCCACTAGGGCGTTAAGAATTTCTGGTGAATCTCATCTTGAAGGAGAAAAAATCCACCTCCTTGATGTCTTTAATAGGAATGGTTATAGTAGATCCTAGGGCCTGAAAGCTTTTCTTAAAGCTGAAAAAGGTCCCAGGATTAAAAAAAGAGATCTCAAGGAGAGGTCTAGTGGTGTGGTCCTTCCCTTTATTCAAGGGAGCATGGATAAGATCACGAGGATACTAAAAAACATAATGTTTCTTCTTCCTTCAGACCCGTTAGCACTATTCACAACTCTCTTAGATTGATCAAAGATCTGATAAACCCCAGGGATGGGAAAGGTGGCTACATCATTCCATGATCATGTGGGACTCCATACATTGGAGAAATGGGTCGGTCAATAAATCAAAGGATTTGTGAGCATGCCGCTGACATTAAGCATAGAATATTCTGCTCCTCAGCCTTAGCTGAACATGCAGAAAAGACGAACCATCACATCTGCATCGAAGAGGATAAAGTTATTGCTAGGATTGACCATTTTCATCATCGTAAGTTAAGGGAGGATTTAGAGATTGAAAAAAGACCTTTCAATCTCAATCGAGATGATGGATGGAATACTATCAGGTGTTGGATCCCCGCCCTTTATTCCTAGTTGTTGATTTGATTGGTTTAGTTTTAGTTCCCACCCCCCTTTTCTTTAACCTTTATGAATATATAAATAAATTTATTTATGTGTTTTCCTGGAATATTTATTATAAAATTATATAAAACTTTAAATAATAATTTATTATTTATTAAAATTATTTATTATATTTAAATATTTAACAAAATGAAATTTAAAAATATTAAATATAAAATTTAGCTGATTTATTACGACTTAGTCAAACTAGTTGTTATTCCAATTTGCTAGTTTGAGTCTCTCTTTTTCTTTTGAAAATTTATTATATATATATATATATATATATATATATTAAAATTCTTATTTTATATTATATATTCCTTTAAGAAATTAAATTTAAAAATACTTATCCCCAGATGTGGGTGACAACAGGAGTACGAATGAAAATCGCCTCTCCCACGCCCATGAGGACGAAGATCTGCAGCACAGTTCCTCACTCGATATGGATCCTCAATCCAGTAATCATCCGCACAAGATGAACGATATAAGGTATGATGAAGACACGCTTGGACAGTGTAACCCCCTCCAGGGTACCTGTCTGCAACAATTGTCCTAAAAGATTACCTGGATTGACACGCTGATCAGCCATAACTCTTCACTCGAGCCCAGTCATGAAAATGGTTATGGCACATAGCTGCGTGCGAGGCACAATCATGTTCTATCCTTTCACATGTGTCACATTCCTTTTAAAAGGAAGGCCGCTCAGCAAAAATAGACAGACAATCAACTCCTTCAGTCTTATTTGTTGATATTGTTCTTTCCCTCCTGCGCCCCCAGTCCGCTGCACAACCCTCTTCCTAGAGCTCTGGTGTGCAGAAATCCCTGGGATATGATTCATCCAGCCTACACATCTTACCCTAGCTCCATCTGTCCTACCAGTCTCATAATTCTGCATGCACCCATTACCCCGCGCCCCTTGATGCGCTTTCCCCCTCAACGTTCCCCCCTATCCTCTTGCAATTCTCCCCTACTTCGAACCTCCCCCCTTGCTGAGCATTCCCCAAACTCCGTCATACCACTGCTTCAGCTGACCATGGCACCTAGGTTGTACCAAAGAACCATCCGTGGAGGTTAGAGAGGGGCGCTCCTCGGTCGTTACCACCGTGGGATAGATAATCGCCTGGAGTCTGTTGAAGGCTCCTCCTCAGGCAGTTATGCTAGACAGAGCTCCGAACCTGATCAGGAGGAGGAGCCCCCCGTGTAGGCTTCGCAAAGAGGCAGAAGTGGACCATGAAAGTCCATTATTGTGCATCATGCGCACCTCTCGCCTCGCAAGACCGAGCCTCTTCCTACTGAGGAAGATGAGGCTGATGATATAGATGTTTGGATTATGGAATCTGAAGGTACTTGGACACGTGTTCCTGACACATAATATCTGGTGGCTCCCATCCTCTATGCACCAGTCCCTAATCCTTTGCGTCCACCCATTGATACAGAGGAAGCGGTTGCGCAGGCGTACACTTTCCCCATAGTGGAGGAAGAGCCAAATATCGATGATGAAGTCAAAGGCTAAGGACTACGAAGGTGCTTAGTTCTTCCTTGTTTTTTGTCATGCTTGCTATCACCACGGAAATTCAAGTTATACTTATGCTTCTGCATATTTTGTACTTTCTAGTTACACCAGCGCTTTTGCGCATTTTGTAATTTCCTATTTCAAGTATTTTCCGGGTTGGTTTCCTCCACGGAGGCAGCCCCTTATCCGCGCAACAAAGGCTGGGATTGGTTAAGCGCAACATACCAACACAACCTGTAGCAGATGTACTATTTCTATTTTCGAATTAATATATATTAGCCTAATTTACCAAAAAAATAAAAAATAAAAAAAATTATTAAAAGTATTTGTAATATTAAAATTTTTAACAAAATGAAATTTAAAAAATTATTAAATATAAAATTTAGTAGATTTAAAAAAAAAAAATTATTTTATTTTATTATTATTATTATTATTATTTATTATTATTTTTATTTATTTATTTATTTTTTTAATTTTTTTTTTAATTATTATATATATATATATATATATATTATTTTATTTTATTTTTATTTTTCTGACTAAGTCAAACTTGCTGTTATTCCAAACAACTAGTTTGGGACCTCTCTACATCTATTTAAGCTTAATGTTTAGATCTGATCTCTCATTTCGTCCTGAAGATGAACCACACTTGTTGGTTCGAAATGAGTCGACAAAGTTCATTCTTATGTGATTTTAACCGAATTTTTTCTGAAAAAATCTCTCTTGGTTGTCAAATGGTCCTAAGTCATCGTCTCGATGTAATGCTACTCTCATGTCATGGTCATCAAGGTTCATAATCAATTTCATGAGTCATCGAGTCACCAAAGGTAATATTTCCTTCATTAAGTGTCAAAAGAGTCGTGGTTTCATAAGATTGATCATGAAAGTGTCATGAGTGTCTTGGTTGGTCTAGTCAGTGATCATATTTATTAATTTGGGTGTGTGGTCATCATATTTCCATTTGAATTCATCATCATCCAAAACTAGTAAGGTGTTATGAGAGTTAGCAAATTAGGGAATAAAGTACATCCAAGTATCAAGATACATATATGTCACATGGAGATGTAACATTCCTATTGAAAGAATATGCTTTCATTACAAATCACATCATAAAGTCATTTGGTCCAAAGTACATGATGCCACTCCACTATCAAGCCAAAATCAAGTTTTCAAGTTATAAAGGGACAAAAAACAATTTCAAAACTTCATTATATCCTTCCAAGAGCTCAAGAATTCCTCTTTACCTCTTTTAAGATTTCCCATAGCCATTAGAACTGTGAATTTCACCATCACTGCCATATTTCATCAGTTTGTTGCATTTCTGGAAGGTCTTGCTATGCTTTTTATTTGGAGGCCAAATGGAGAAAGAAAGGGTTCAATTATCATATTAGTTCTTCAAAGGCTCTTTAAACAAGTAAGTCCAACCTTGCAAACCCTCTATGCAGTCTTTTTCTTCAGAAAAATTATCAAACTCAATCCCTAGTGTCTTGTTATGTTTTCCTGCCGTGTTTTCTCTTCCAATGGTCTATCTCCTCTTTTGAGAGGAAACCTCCTTGTTTTTGGATTCATACATCCTTCATTATCCTCATTAAACATTCCCCACCCTTCCCCTCACTAAAATTCCTTCATTTCACCATTTCCATTATCAAACCCAGCTTGTTGCTGCACTTCTGGCACATGTTTGTATTTTCCCTTTTTCTCCCCTTATTTCTCACTCATTGTGGGAAATTCCACTTTCATTGCATTCCTAACACCTATCCCTACCTCCCATAATTTATTTTTTTATTTTTATTTTATTTATTTATTTATTTTATATATTATTATATTATGTTTTATTTTTAAATTTTATTTAGATTTGATTTAGTTTTAATTCAATTTAATTCAATTATTTTTATTTATTTTATTTTTTATTTTTAGATTTGTTCCTACCCTCCATTCCCTTCCCTCAAGTTGCTGTGCTTTTAGCCCCGTTTTGCAGGTCAAATCCCTTGCCCTTCCTTGTTTGAAATTAAGGTTATTATTAAAAGTGAAGCTATAAATATGGTGAAGACTGGTGAAAGGAGGAGGTATAAGGGAGGAGAAATATCTACATATGAGTCAACTCATATGCAGGAGGTCAATGCATCAAAATTTATTAGAAAATCATTTGAGCAGGCAGGCTGCCTAGGGATTTGTTTAAAGGTGCAAGAGGTAGGCTATCGTCATGATTTAACAAGCCTCTTTGCCATTAACTTCAAGAAGGATCAGGCCATCATAGCAGGGGTGAAATTTTAGGTGTCAGAAGAGGTCATAGCTTCAGCAACTACTATGGCTAATCAATCTGAAATTTGGTTCAAGGGAATGGATTTAGACCTAGAACACTACAAAATGTTCTTGAAACCACAATACAAGGAGTCTCCTTCTCGTGTTTTTCTCAGCAAGAAATTATTGGACAAGTACAACCCTTTGATGAAGACTATTATGAAGTATTTCACTTGTGAGGGAAGGTTTAGTAGACTATATTAATATCAAATTAGGTTATTGATGCATTTCACTTCTAAGAGGCCCCTAAACCTACCTAGTTATATGTTTAGAAGTTTGGTGAAGATGATAGAGAAAGTGTCATTTAAAGGAAGAGATCACCAAGCTAGCCTCTTTCATCATGCTCTAGTCAAGGTAATAGTCCTCCACCAGTTGACACAGATCAACATGTCATGGGAAGCTTTCTTCGAGGCAGCTGCTCTCTTACTTGTCTCCAACCAGTCAAAGAGTCAAAGCTCTCCTTCATCATCATCAGGACCAATGGAGCTAAAACATCAAGGATGCCATCAGTGACAAAAAATCAGCCTAGAAAAAAGGTTTCAAAGACAAACAAGAAAGGTGAGAAGCTGGTATTTGTTCTTGAAGCAGAAGAGGATATGCCTAGGTCTAAGCCTAAAAATAGGTCTGATGAAAAAATACTATCTAAGGAGGTATTTACTGAACAAGCAGTGCAAACTGAAACCATGAGAGAGGAACCACCTTTGAGCAGACATGATTCACCATTGCACAATGAAGAAGAGGTACCTCCAGAATTTGAGATGGCTGACCTAGGAGAACAACATACAAACATGGCAGCAGATCACATCATCATGGAGAAAGAGGCACATATTAGAGAGTTGAAGGATGACCTATCCAAAGCCAATTTGGTGGTGGCTTTCCTACAACAGGAGAATAGACAGTTGAGGCAAACCATAATGCAATAGAGAAAGTCACAAGAAGACCCTTTATGATCAATCCAAGTAGGTGTTTTGACAACAAAGTATAAATGTAAATCCATCATTGATGTAGAGTAGTTGGAATACAAGAACATTCAAACACAACCTAGGAGACCTAAGACAAGGGAAATGGCTAGAAAGGAACAAAATGTAGAAGATTATTCTCCTCCTCAAGCCCAAAACACCATAGATGACACCATAGCTGCTGAATTTGAGAAAGACAGGCAGTATTGGCTTAGGAGAATGAATGAACACTTGGATATGCTATTGGAAAAAACAAACAAGGATACCACCATGCAAAGAAATATGGCAATGCACTATTATGCTAGGAACATGATTTGCAAGATTAGGGTGAAAAATATGAAGAATAAACTCAAAAGAACCCTAAGGAGACTCAAAATGAAGAAAAGCCTAGACTTATTGGCTGATGCATCACTGGTGGTATGAAGAAAAAACGAAATCAAAGAAAAAGAAGACACAATTTTGAAATTTTGAAGATTTTGTGCACACAGGAAAAAAGCATCCTATAGAAACACATCAACTAGTTGTTGCGTTTTTTCTTAGAGGGTCCAAATCCAAAATTTCAAGCACGGTTGGATAGCTAATGAAATAAGGATATTAGAAAATCACTTTAGGATTTTTTTAGAGTCACGATTTTGAATAAAATGATCAAACATTACCTTTTTTTAATACCTTTCCACCACCTTTTCAAAATTCGTTGCGTTTTTGGACACTTGGTTTTAAAATCAATTTTGAGGGGGCTAAAATGATGATTTTGGATGACTTAATGGTACTAGGGTATAATAGACATCCTAATATTTCTTCACCAGCCTTAAAAAACATTTAGAACCTCTTCTAAGTCATCAAAATATCAAGCCAAAGTTGCTGCGCTTCTGCTAATGACATTTGCTGTGTCTCTGGGAAAGTTGCCGCGTTTCTGTGTTTGGAGATTTTTCACTACACATGGAGGTCAAAAGTCAAAATTGGCTGATGTAAATAGTTGAGTCACGAGTTTATTTGATGTTAACAGGCTTGTTAATGATTATCATTGTAAATAATCTTGTGATCAATGCTTTGTGAGATAATCTCAATCAGTTAGCTAAAAAAGTGGAAAGTTGTTTCTAACTTCCCTATGATTTGGAAATGAATAATTAGGTTCATGAATGAGTTGCTATGGATCAGGATTCGACCCCTTAGAGGTGGAATCTTTTTTCTTCTTCTATATATACTCAGAAAAAATTCAATAGAAGGTTGGATACTTGAAGTTCACACTTTTTTGGAACTGGTGCACTTGACTCTTTGCAGAAATAATATATAGGGAGTTGCAACTACTTTTATGGGATTCATGTGTTGTGGTCGGTGATATTTTTTTCTCCAGTGTTTCTTATGCATTTGATTATTAAATGTTTCTAGCAGCCATTTACATTTCTCCTTGTGTTAATCTCCTAATTTTTAAACAAATTTCATTATCTATAATGCTATGTTTTGTTTGAGATTATCATATAAGTTTTTTATCCTCTAACAAGTGAATTCATGCATACATGCTCACTTAGTTTCTTTATCTGATTTCCTCATCACCTTACTACAATGAAAAATATATTTTGTGTCACTGATTACACCTACCTTGCCTCATTATATGTCTGTAATTGATCTTTTGGAATACCTGGTCTAGTTCCTAAACCCGGTGCTTCTTTATCCAACAAACCCTAATCAAAACCCTATTGAGCTGATAACTAGCCTAAAATCCTAATATTCTCCAGTCAATTCCATTGGATGTGAGGTTGATTTTGAGAGAGCCCTATATGATTTGGTAGGGCTAGATACAAAGTCAAAATTTGGTTTGTGGTTACTTTAGTAGTTTCCTTTCTTAGCCTTGGGAAACTAAGGAGCTCTAAAAATTTCTATGTATAATCTAAATTGTAGGTAAAAAATATTTTTAAAAATCATTATTTCTATGTACAATCCAAATTGGACATTTCGCCCTAAAAAATCATTTTTTGATTATGGGTAATTCCATGGTTTACTTTTAAAGTGTACAAATCCATGTAGTTCCCCATTCCCTATGATCATGTTTAATGGCTAATTTTTCGATTTTTCAATGTTTTTTGCACTTTTAACCCAAATGAAACTCATTATAAAATTCAGCCTCTATGTGGATTTTGAATAATATTCCATATTGACTACATGGAAAATCTATGACCAATCACATGGTACATGCATATGGGAAAAAAGTCACGTGGAAGAAAAATATCCAATTTTTGTATGTATTTTAACTTGCAATACGACACATATGATCATATGAAGAGAGAGTGTGCAAGAAGAGTGGCCTCTACAGACATTTAGGGTGATCCTAACATTGGCTCACGCGATATTATTGAAATACTTAACTATCCAAATTATGTGAGTGGTCTCATTGTTGCTTAGCGGGGTAGTTTAGATATGGAAACCATTAATGGGTTGCTTTTACATGGTGAATGTATTGCACTTGGAGCTTACAAAGGATGATATTACCTTCTTACATGGATAATCCATGTAACTAAGGATTTGAAATTCATGGTATCTTGGAGAGTACAGGTGGCACCATTGCTCACTTTCCATTGTATTAAGTGGGGATCATGGACTACAAATAATATCACCATGTCATAGGTTACTATTGGTTCTTTGTGGTAGATTTATGTCCACTTAAGTGTCCAATAATGATTCAATGCAGTCTAGTGCTAGCATATTCAATCCCAACAAAAGGGCATGTCTCACCTAAATAATATGTTGAGACTTAGCATATCAAGGTAAATCAAAGGGTAGGGTTTTCCCATTATTTATTACTATTATTGACTAATCGATTCATTCTATTGTCTAGAATACTATTATACAACTTCTAACTCATATGAGTCATTCACTTGTATAGTATTCATCATAATATAAATTGTAAAGAATTGGATGCATATCAAATAAACGTAGAATCAATAGTAGTCATGATCTGAAAAAAAAGGGGGTTTTTCACTCTAGTCCAATATGATCACCAAACACATCATCTTCTCCATAATTGGAATGTGGGCATACTATAGTCATATTAACAATGAGAAAGACACAACATCAATAACAACTATAACCAATGTAGCCAACCTTTTCTTGTAAATGTCAATTGTCCAATTTTAGAATAGTGATAATTTTTTACCATGTCAAAACCCCATCTCAACTAACTTATTTAGGTATATGAATACAATCCATTGCAACAAAAATAACCAAAGTAATCCACAAAATAATAGATCTTAGTCTTTAATGTGTTTGACTTGATTCTTTATTTGGTTGCTTGCAACATTGTAATGATTGTCCAAGTGACATGTTGCCTTCATTTTGTTATGTTGTTTTGCTCCAAAAATAAAAGGGACAACAAGCCTCAACAATACTTGTTGAATCAGCCTTGAGTTACCTTTGTTGTTTTCACTAGGGGTTCTTTCTCTCACTATCCATTAAAATGAAAAGGACAACTCAAGTATAAAATTGAAGTTGTTCCAATGAAGGCATGGGCTCACTTACTATATTATCTCAAAGGATACAACCTTCAACTCTAAATCAATAAAAGATTCCAACAACTGCATATCTATATGTACAACTTACACAATTGGCAAAAATTCTCTTGTATTATTATAAACTAATGCATCGTCATGGAAGGTTTCCAATTAGTCATCCATTATAGGATTTAAATGAGCTTTTCCTCATGGTCCTTAGGGTTAGCCATCAAATCCTAAACTATATTTTAGATTGTTAAGCCCCCCTTTGAGGCACATTGCAATTTTCCCATGCAATTTGAATTTATGTAGGTAGTGGGGCCACCTAATCCATCAATCCCCATGGTTGTTGGGTATCATTCCTTCTTTTTGTATCATTTTTTGCTGGCAAGAACAAAATTTACTAGTGTAATTATGTCCATGAGGAACAATTCAAATCGATTACCCTAGTCGTCCTCTAGTCTAATGAGATATACTCATGATTAGTGTCGATCATCATAACTCTAGCCACAAATTCTCCAATTTGACTTACACCAAATGAAAATATCACTCCATAACATACATTGCATAAACTTACATGTCACGATTAATGTTTCCCTCTTCCAATTGAATTTGTAGATGTTGGTTGGTCTACTACAACTCATTGTATCCTTATTCGAATTAACCAACTAATGGTTATCATATTCACTAGTGAGCTTGGCCACCCACAACAAGTTTAGAGTCAACTGAACACTAATATTAATTGTCAATGTATATGCCTTATGCTACAAAATTTCAAGTGGGATCCACTTTAGTTGTCATAAATTATCTTATTTTGTTTATGTATCTACCTCTAAATACACATTAGCATGAAGCCACATGAATGTATGGAAAACCCTCTCCTGGGTAGATGACATTAGGTATAGAGTGGTGTCATCATGCTCCTGGCATGTACCATGGCCTTACAATACTGAAGATTATGTAAAACCTACTTGATTATAGCCATTGTAGATAACTAATTAAGGAATGAATAGGGAAGGCCTAAAATGGTAATTGGGGTGGTCCTTTTTGGAGTGGTGATTATAACCTTTTCAATTCCATGTATGTGTTTCTACGTGGAACTAGGAGGAGATGTCTCTTCCTATTTTACTTTATAAATTCTTGTCTCCTCCTCCCAGTATTCATTTCTACCTAGAAAGTCATCTATACCTTGGAAGTGGTGATCAAAGTCTTCACCATCACTAGAACTACCCAAGACTTCACTTATGCATTGGCCCCCTTCTCTTGTTTTGTTACTTTCTTACATTTCCTCCTAGGTTGTAGGTAGTGTCTTTAACCTAACCTTAATTATATCTTAGTTATGTGGAGGGGAATTCTCCTTTGTATTAAGCATCTCTTTTCAATTATGACCACTATGTCCCTATATGAGATTGTTGGTCATCATCCTTAATATGCACCACTAGGATGGAAGTACTATAATGTCCCCATATGATTAGGGGACATAAGGAAGGGAATTTGCTAGCCTAATAAGGTTCTCTCTAGGATAGGAAAAATTAATCAAGGGAACAAAATTCGCCTAAGATAAAACATTACAAAAGCTAGAGTGGTGAAAAGGGGGACATGGGTCCTAGGCAATGAAACACCACTTTTAAATTATAAAGTGAGAAAACCCATTAAAGTGACTTTATTAAAATAAAAAGGATAAAAATGTGGAAAAAATGGTGAATGAGTTATAAAAGAGGGAAAATTAGGAGTCTTTCCTTGTTCTTGCATTTGCTCACTTGAGGAAAAGAAATTTGGTGAGATCTTTAGGAATAGTCTATGGTTTTTGGAAACCCTCATTATGATTGATAGTTTAAGTGTTGAAACTATACAACCTAGCTAGTTTGGGGAGCAGGATCACTTATATTTCACCATTTTGCTTAAGCGAAGAAGAAGATATTAGCAGACAAAGTAAGTTATTGGTGTTATCAGTTGATTTTAAACACTAAATTTTGGTTTTTTGTAATCTTATACAATATTAGTACCCAACAAGAGGATGATTTTATGGGTTTATGTGGAGGTTTGAGTTGCTAAGTTTAATGCATCATTGGAGTTTGAGTGCATTCCTTATTTTGTTGGTTGAATTCTGCTAAAAAATAGGTCGGGTTCACTCTGGTTGCTGGCTTATCTTTGTGGGTTGAGAAGATGAGAGTTAACACTGCTAAGAGGGGTCGATTTATGCTGATATAAAGGGGGATGCGCCTAAAAGTAAAAGGGAGATGAGTTCTGTCAAGATTCAGTGGGTCGAGTTTGTCATACTAGTGTGGCTGAGGGTTCAATCACTTCTTTGCGGGCCAAGAACCTTGCAAGAAGAGACCAAGGCATCATCTATAAACAATTGAGAAGGATGCATACTATTATCTTAGTGATTAAGTTATCGAAGGCTAATATCTCTCTTGGACGTTGAGATTGATTGTTGGTTTATGACAGAGAAACCAAAGTTGTGCACATATTTTTTAAGGCTGAGTTTCCAATCACTGGGGATGAAATACTCATTTGTTTGGCAGATTGATTTCCTAAGTGAATCTTACCTAGAGCTGATACGTATTAGGTGCCAAGTGTACTAGTTATCTACATCCAAGTTCTTAATGAAGTATGCTGACAATTGCCCCTTCATTTATCTTATTATTGTTGTTGCAAATGTATATTAATGGGTTTGTACATTTCTGATTTTATTATAAATTATATTCCATTTCTTTAAAGAATTGTCAAGGTTTCCATTCAGTAATTTGTGCAATTGTTTAAACAAAATACAAGAAAAGACACCTACAACCATACTTATGCAAATTGTTTGACGAAATGAGACATTGAAAACTAATGCAAAGCTCAAAAAATTTGGTGAAAAGTTTAAGGTATTACGAGGGGGGTATCTTACAAGTACACACCATCTCCTCTATGAATTCAAATTCTTTAAAAAGTTTCATTGGAAAATGGAAACCATTTCTTCTCAACCAAGTCGGTCAAAAAAGAGGTCAATGCTTCCCTTCTCCCATTACTTAATTGAATAGAACATGTCTTGAAAACATTTGAGGGAGAGAGGGAATAACTCTAGTGACTGTGCTTTTCCACAACTTGGTAGGAATTGTTGCTTCAGTGGAATGGAGGGACCGATATTGCCAAGTAGTTGGTTATTTAGGGATTCTTCTATAGGTTGTCCCCATATACGATTGTTTCAAATGTCTCAATGCCTAAGTTTGAAGAACAACCAAAGAACACGACATCATTTGGAACATGAGTGACCAATAATGGAAGGATTGAAATTTGTGCCCATTCCTACAACTGAACAATATCATCAATGGAACCTTTCACTATATCCTCTATGAGTTCATCGGTAACCCTACCCCATAACTTAATTGACCTCTAACATCAAACTATCAAACTTTTGAGGGAGAGAAGATCATGTAGCTCTGACACTTGTGCTTGTCCACAACTTGGTAGGTATTGTCAACTTTAATGGAATGGAGGGTCCAACAAAGCTAATTGGTTGGTTATCTAAGGATTATTTTATGGGTTCCCCCCTTATGGGACTGTTTTAAGGGCCCAAACCATTATTTCAAAGCACGACTTGAGAATATGGCATCGTTTGGAATATGAGTGGCCAAAAAATGTGGGAGTGCAATTGAAAAAAATCATAAATGGAACCTTTGGTTATAGCCTCTAGATCTAAGTTATAGCTAGACTAAAACCCCTTCCTCTTATTTTGCAACTCCTACTTAGTTAAATTTGTTTTCCTTTTAAGTGGATATGATTACTCACTACGCATTCCATAGATTTCATACAATGATCAACAAGGTTGTGGTATAATGCACCTCCAATGAATTTTAGACTTCTTTATCCAATTCTTACTGTATCAAATAGAAAGGGTGAGGGAAGAGAACTTGAGCTTGACCCTATCTACAACCTTAGTCCCATATAGGTTGTCTCACAATCAACGTTGAACCATAATTTATTGTAATGTGCATCAATGATATATTTGGGCACTCCAATGGCATCATGGGGTCGATATAAGCACCATGTGATACCACCAAGATATATATTTCTCGTTGAAGGTTCTATTATTATAATCCAACAACTGTGGCATGCCCCCAAGTTGGTTGTAGTTGTTCACCTTGAAAAGGTTGCCACATGAACAATAAAGGAAAAAAAATACGCATAGATGAAAGGGTAGTCAACAACATGAATATTTGAATAGATGACCATCAACTTAGTCAACATGAATGTACACTAGTTCAATCATACTCCCTTAATGCAAAAACCGGCCTTGGAAAACTTGTTTGTGTGCACTACCTTGCTGGAATTCCTCATCATCTAGTATGCCGTGACCTAGTATGTAACCTTCGTTATATCATCCTACATTAATTTAATTGTAACACTTTGGCCACCTTGTACTATATCATTATTCTCATGTGTAGTTAACTCTCGCTTATTCCACTCACGTTTCTCATGCCTATGGAAACTTTCTGTGATATCCCACCCATCAAGGATGATCTTGTCAACCTATTAATGTCATGGCAATGAATAATATAAGCTTGTATTTGCATAAACTATTTTAGTATATTTAGCTAATAAGAACATGATGTAGAAATAAACCTATCAAATTTTTGAAATTTAGGTACTTCCATCAATTTCAAGTGTTAAGATCCATAATAGCTCAAACTCCTACTTCCATATTAATGTTATTTATATATTTTATAAATAAATCTATTGCTTATCAATGGAGGGTAGCAAGTTGAGGCATATATCCATGTCTTTGAAGTTGTAGTATGCAAACTTGGTGTTGTCTACCCAACACTTGAGAACCTATATAACATCTCCATCTACTAATCCCAACCTATGCATGAGTAGCTACAATCCTGGAATTCCAAGTTCCTAGGGGCCAAATATTCGTAATGAAAACTATTTAAGCCTCCTAGGTAGGGCGATAATTTAATTTAATGCATATGTAAGTGTGTATAATTGAAATGTGTCATATTTAATACATAATCATACATAATCATACACATCATGCATAATACAATTATTTTCATAACACAAAACAAACATAAAATTTGTATATTCACATAGGACTATAAGGTACTTATGTTTCAACTAAAGAAAGTCTAAGAAATTGGTTATGTAAGTTGATTTTACACCAAGTTGTAGTAATCTATTGCAAGTATCAACTCCAAGCTAAGATATGAGGCCACCGGGATGAAGGAAACAACTATAGGTTCCTCTCTCTCTCGACCTAATCCATTTACTCTCGTGCTTAGCCAATCTCCTCATCACAAATCATTACAAGCATATCATCTAGAAATCAATAACCAAGTAATTATCTTCCACTACCCCACATAACACATGAAAGGACTACCCTTTCTCTATCAAATGGTCCTTTAGAGTACCTTCCCTTACAATGATCGCTAATGTGTGAAAAAAAAGACAAATCTATTAATGTTTTATGAGATTTGCTTGCAAGATCAATGCTTAGCTTCTTAAGCATCCAAAGAGTAGAAAAACTATAATGGGTGAATGTTTCCTAATTTTCTGAGCCTCTATGCTTACTTGTAGCCATCATTATTTTAATCTCAAATCAATTTATAGGTTTCCCACAGATAACCAAAAGAACATAGTATGAACAACATGACTATTTGTATCTTTGAATATTGGAATGAATTACCTAGTCACTGAGAAGAAATTTTTTGGGTGAAAATATGGTTGACACTCCTTTTGACTTTTGGAATGTAAGACTCTTATAGTTTCCCTAAGGATAATACTTAGCCCCATGCTTCCCTAATTAAATGAGAGGAATTTTCCACCAACCTCTCATATACATTCGATGATTGGATTTAATAAGTCAAAGAAGGTGGATGACTTTATTTAAGGCACACAGTGAAAAAGAGATCACTTCTAAAGCTAACATTTAGTAGTGGAGGTTGTAGTTTCCTATGGTACCCTTTTCCTTTTCCCCTATAGTGGAATCATAACCCCTCTTATGCTTTATACATCCATATTGGAACATTGCATTATATTCAAACTTTAATATTTATGTAGCCTGATCACACCATGGAAATCCTAACATGTGGTCAATATGTGTATATATATATATACGTATACCCCAATTTTGACACTCGGCACATAGTTAACTCAAATTATGTAAATGTTGTAAATATGTGAATATGGATTCCTAGTGAAGAGCTCAAGGCCAAGGCCAATTAGTGAATTTTTAGGTATATATATATATATATATAAGGCCAAGGCCAATTAGTGAATTGTTAGGTATGTATGTTGTGTGTATATATATATATATATACATATATGCCAATTAGTGAATTGTTAGGTATGTATGTTGTATATATATATGCCAATTAGTGAATTGTTAGGTATGTATTATATATATATATATATATATATATATATATATATATATATATATATATATATATATATATATATATATATATATATATATATATATATATATATATATATATATATATATATATATATATATATATATATATATATATATATACATACCTAACAATTCACTAATTGGCCTTGGCCTTGAGTTCTTCACTAGGAATCCATATTCACATATTTACAACATTTACATAATTTGAGTTAACTATGTGCCAAGTGTCAAAATTGGGGTATTACATCCCCCACCATATCCACTTAAGGGTCAAGAATTTATACTACGAGGGCCTCTCTCTCGTTTGTGTCTCAATATATAGGTCCTACAATCCACAAATCACCTTCATATTCAATTGTAGTGTCCCACATGATTATTAACTAGTGTTTCTTTTCAATGATTATGGGTGAAAATCAAGGAGAAACTTAGTCTAGCTATGCGACTGCCCAAAATATATTATGTGTTGGTTATTTTTGGCTGACCATGTTCCATGATTATTTCTGGCGATTCAGAAATGTCACACATGTTAGATTTATAATAGGAAAGCTCGTGCTCCACTTGCTCCTATGCATCCAATTGTTGTCATTAGAACTTTTGCAAAATGGGGCATTGAATTCATGACCTATAACCCTCATTCAGCTAGGGGGCATGGCTACATTATCCTTGATGTAGACTATTTTACTAAATGGGCCAACGTGATGCCTACATTTGAAAACAACAGAAAAATGGTTGCATTATTCCTTTTCAACCATGTTATTTCCAGATTTGGTGTGCCTCAAGCCATCATTACAGACCATGGAAAACATTTTAAAAATTACATGATGTCTAAACTTACTACCAAGTTGGGCCTTCAACATGATAGCTCAATTCCCTATTACCCACAAGCTAGTGGGAAAGTAGAAACCATTAATAAGGTTTTGAAAATGATGCTCCAACACATGGTAGGGATTCATAATATGAATTGGCATACCCTTCCTTTTTTTGTTTTGTGGGCATACCAAACATCTATCTGAACAACAACTGGATTCACACCATTTTAGTTGGTGTATGGTATAGAATTAGTTCTCCTGATTGAATGTGAGATTCCATCCTTAAAACTATCCATCAAGCTTCTTATCGCTAATTCCGCAAAATAACGCTTTTTTCATCTAGCTCACCTAGATGAGACTCAGCGTGATGCCGCAATGGCGAACGAGGCTCACAAAAAATGTGTCAAAGCATAATTTGACCATAATGTTAAACCCCGTGCCTTCTTAGAAGGTTACCTAGTCATTTTATAGGACCAGAAAGCTGACAAATTAGGAGCTGGGAAGTTCGAAACATTATGGTTAGGTCCATATATAATCAAACTTGTACTAGATAAATGGGCCTATAAAATAGTTGACTTTGATGGAATTCCCTTGGCACAACCCCATAATGGGTTGTACCTTAAAAAATACTATGCTTATATTTCTACTGCATAGTCACTGTGTACACATTGTATAGGTTTGCTAGTGTAGAAATTTATATAACTGATATGTTATACATCTGAGATTCTCCTGATCACACATTGTTTGACTTCATGCACAATACAGAATCTCTTCTACCATTGATCATTAATTGCGGAAATAAAAACAATCGCATGCGCACATTAAAACCATAAACATTCACACATATGAACACAGTATTTTATGGGAAAGCTTAAAGTTGAAAACCCCCAACTATCTGTATGTTATATGTCATAGAGATCATGTAACAATCATCATACAAAGCTCCTCAGAAGCTCTCAGTACAATCTCCAATTGCTACACACTAATCAGGTCCAATCTAGCAAAACACATGCTCCAATCTCTGCCACCTGCTAGCCTGCCTCTACTGCACAATCACTGCTGAAGAATGGCTATGAATGAACTCGAATTTGGTCCAGCCTTGCTCACGCAATCCTCATTGGCATCTCCAACGAGTGTGTGTTGCAAATCATGCAACACTATAGTCACACTGCTCTTTCACCTACCTCTTCACTGGTCTCCACTGAAACTGTCCATGCACTGTAGTTAACTGATGTATTCTTTAGTTGATTAATGAGTTAATAATTAGTGAATTAATTAATAATTAATTCACACCACTCTCACTAGTGTATCAATCGGTTAGACTAGATACAACTAGCTCAACTATGTTTAACTGAGTTAAACTGAATACAACTCCACTAACTTCCTCAATCAACTCCACCAAACTCTGTCACATGAGTTCTAACTGAAGTATCCATGCAATAGCTCCACTTAACCCTCAGGAATAGCGTAATTCCTTCCGTCAGCTCCTGTGCCACATCTGTGCACTTAACTGAAGTGCTCCAAGAGAATAAGATAATGTTTAGAGTCTAAATATTATTAAGAGCTAATAATATTCGACATATCTATTTTTAGACTGGCAATCTAAAAATAGATTCCGCCCAATATGTCTAAAAACAGAAGTCCATCTATTTTTCCAACTTGACCAACCATCCACAAATAGCATCCTGCAACTCATAGAATATGATCGACATGTCTAAAAATAGACATAGTCTAAAAATAGACTTGCGCCAAAAATAGCCTGCGGGCCCACTTAGTGAAGGTGACTCTTTTCACTAAGCTCATCATCTTGTTGCAATCTCAACAACTAGTGAGTTTGCAATGTGGTTTTCTAGAGTTTTCTACCGCCTATGCTCATCTTGAATTTCAGTTGATATGAAAATGTCGATGTTCCCTCAACTATATGTTAGTTATGCTGATGGCACTAGTCATAATACTCAAAATCTTTCTTCCGCAACATGGGGAAATTTATGCTTCTAATGATGCGTTAGTGAGTCTACAAGGAATTTGTATGCTTGACTAATAACATTGCTGAGTATAGTGTAGTGAGGAAATTTTTACCTGATGCTATTTCACATGGAGTTTTCCACTTAGTTGTTAGGATTGATTCACAACTTGTGCTACAACATTTAAACAATGTCTATTAAAAAAGAACTCCAAATCTATTACACATGTTTTTAAGGTTCCGCCTCTTAAAATGTTATTTTGATTACATCCAATATCAACACGTTCCTAGGAGTCTTAATAAATTAACATATGCATTAGCTAGTTATGTATTGGACAAACATTTGCAACATATGTAAATACACAAACCATCATCATACATTGTGCAAGAGAGTAGAGTAAAAATAGAAGGCATCCATATATAGAAAATTGTATATAGTGTTTGGTTTTACAAAAATTGTATTTGGGACACATATGGCCACACAACCTATAATATCAAAATACATGTCGATGAAATATGGCTCAAAATGATCCTAGGTGACTAATCCCTATGATGCTCTCGATAACATACAATCGCCTCATAAACCTTGCAGAGCAAACGACTAATACGCTTTGACATTCCTATGGTGTATCGTTGCAGACAAATGGGGACCTCATTAATCCCTATGTCCGATATACTGCGGGTCAAACCTTTAATATGATTCTCGAACTCGGTGAGTATCTCCACAGTGTCGGGAATTGGCCATCTCCTACTCTACGTGTAAAAACCAATAGTTAGTCTCTCATACATAAAAAACATAAAAAAATTGTAAAACCCAAAATACCAAAAATATTCAAAATGACTTTGTTTTACCTGCATCGCTCCATTTCTCGCATTCGGTATGACAAGCTCTAGGTCTCAACAGGAATCAATTCCAGCATATAGGTAGTCCTCGATCATAATTAGCTACTTTCGTAGCCATATGAGTTGGGGTTAAAATAATTGTAGGTTTTCCTCCATGATGAGACATCATATCTACCCATTGCCTCATGCGAGGCACCCTAGGTCTTGGAAACTCACAAGATATCCATTGAGGACGAAGTAATGGTATCGTCTCTAAGGCAAAGGATACAATGATAGAACTATATCAAAATTTCTTCAATCGTCTTGTCTTTTCCTGATTGAGCTATCCCTTCAGGATGATTAGAACCCCTTCACACAAGTTAAATGTTGTAGGCTCCAAGCAATCTAAGGCATATTGCATCTGGGCCTTGGTGGCTAAGTGTAATGAAACACTTCTAGCCAGCCAGGTAATAGTGAAAAGGATTGTCTTGAGAGGAATCTGTACAACATATTTTATCTCAAGCTTCCCATCCTTGGTTATTCCAACGTGAGGTCGACAATGAACAACAATATAATCCTTCACTGTCTCTCCACCTCTCTTGAATCAAGATAGTGAAATGGGAGCTCTGTTAGGAAATATATGTCCTCAACATCTATTATGACAGTGTGTATCCCGAACCTAAAGTACTATCCCTATGTATCCCAACATCTGACCAAATAATCCAATATCTCTAGTTGGGCCATCATGCCTAGAATCATTAAAAGCTTTAGAAACCTAGAGTTTCTCAAAGCCTGCATTTTTGTTGGGTGATTGGAAGCAACCATGTATTGAGCATCATTCTCTATTTCTCGATAAGTTAAATCCATTCTACTCTGATCGATATCTGTAAAATAACATGGAAGAACACATAGAATCAACAATTTGAGAATTTTTGGGATAAAAGTCACTCAAAAATCAAAATTTTGAAAACCCTTTGTACCCATCGTAGTGTCCCTTCTTAGATAGCGCGACCCGTCACACTCACCTCCATCGGTGAGTGCGATGGGTCACCTTTCCATGTGTTAATTTTATTAATCCATCACACCTCATGCTATAAGATGGGCACGGTGGGATGAGGGAGACATTTTAATCTTAAAAACTAAAAAATTATTCAAACCAATGAATGAAACGAGGAATGGAAACCGTGGAAATGAAAAGTAAAGATATATCTCTTACCTGGAACTCATGGTATTGGAAATGGTTCACCGGATTAGTCGCAATCAGTTGCTAAAGCTTGAAGAAAAAAACCCATTGAGAGCTCACTCAACTTGGTAAAAATGGAAATGGTAAAAAATGAATTACATTTTCACTTTTTATGGTCAAATTAGTCGTTATTTTAATATATTTTAATATTTTGACCTAATTTTTTCCATATATAATGTATTTTTAATATTTTTGTTAGTGTTCTAAGCATGTTGAAAAGTAATTGAAGGATTTAATGCAGATTTTAAATTGAATACAAGCCATTTTGATGATATAGTACACTTTTATTGTTTTTTTTGGGCTCATTAAACTTACGAAAAAGGAACCCCCTGCAGTCCTCTTTCAACTCTTTTTAAACTCCCAAAACATGAAAATATTGCCAAGCACTTGTATTTTGAACTTGTTAAAGTAAGTGAAAAGACGTTTTCCTAGTATAAGTTTAACCCCTTTTTGGACTGAGATGGACTATTTACAAAAAATGAATACTTTAGTCGAACATGACTAAAAGTTTCTCCTTGGTATTGTTTTATGCATTTTCGAGTCCAAGGGAATAAATTTATGAAAATTAACCTCTTAGAGTTTTATTTTTTCACCTATTTTTCAAACTCTCTAAACATGGAAAATGAGTTGAGTGTTGCCTTCGTTGGAATTGTAAAACTATTAAACAATGATGGGCTTTTCAAGCATGATGAGGTTGAACCACTCCTTCTCAGGGTTCATTAAAAACACTCGAAAGAATTCATTCAAAGGATGAACTTATACATCAAGCATATGTTATCCTCCTCAAGCTTGTAAAAAATAAGAAGGTACTGGCCAGAAATGGTTGGGAAATTAGGAAAACAGGGTATTTTACCTATTAATGGAAACAAGTCTCTCTTGAACATGGCACTCTTTCACTTCATTTCTGTGATTGCTTTGGGTTAGGGAATCCACTTTCCTCTCTGTTAATCACACCTTCACTATGGGTCTTTGAGTCAATTATGCCAAATCCATATTAGTGTTGTCGATATGTTCAAGAGATTGTCCACCCTTAGTTGACCTCTGCTACAATACCTTAAGCCTTACTTCATGTCTGCCACCCCTGAACCAACTTTGCATCATTACATTCTGTCTCAAAATCTTGATACCTGTTTCACGTCGTTGATCGGGGATACATCAAGGCCCTCCTGCAACAAGTTGCTTCCTGTTGACATCAACACATTATCTAGGAAGTTGACTTGGAAATTCCTTTCGATGCCTTGGAGCTTGCATGCCTCAATGACAAGTTTCATCGCTTTTGGCGACAAGTATTCACCATTTTCCTTCGAACAGAAGATTCCGTGTGGTGTTTGAATTCAACTAATTAATTCATACTGCATAGAATGTGTTGTAGTACCTTGAGGGCCATTATCATTATCGGTGGTTCCTCTCACGTATGTTAACAACTTACATCATTGGTTGGTAATCAGATGATGTATAAGATGTTTGAATCAAACTCATTTATTTTCATGGTTAGAATCGTACTATTGAGTGATGAGGTAAAATAACTCAGATCTAGTTTCATCCATCTGGGCTACGCTTTCAGGATTCATACACGATCACAAAGTATGATGGCTATGATCATTAAAAAATTCATCCAATCATGAATGCACTTATCATCAAAATACATGACTTTGATTATTGTACATGTAATATTGGATTATGGGTTAAGTATGGCTATGCCTACATAAAAAATGATATCATAATTATTATGTATTGTAACATATGATGATCTCAACCAAACTTTTCTTGATTTAGACTTGTCACAAAGTAAAGCACTTCAATCCTCAACCACTACTTCTGAATTTGTACTTTAGGGGGAAATCTATACAGGTCATTTTTTCACATCTGCTCAAATGGCCCAAAAAATAGATCAATCAACATCCTTTACACCTTGAAATCATCCCTTTGCAAAGCCTTAAGTATTATCTCTCCAAAACGTCCATGAATTATGGGTTTATTAGCTAAAAAATAATTTTTGGACCCATGACACCCTGTCTTCTATGCAACTTGCACTATTTAATGTTGCATAATTGAGCAACTATGCTAACCAACACAAGTTTCCTTTGCTGCAGGTGCAATGGTTCTAGAATTTCGGAAAAAATAAAAAAAAAATGTTTTTGAATCTTCTCTTTCGTGAAGCTTCCAAGGTGGTTTTAACAATTTACTATTGATTGAGATCTAAAATTTATACTCTAGAGGTCTTATCTCTTATCCCTAGAATTTATCCTTCCTCATATGTTGATCTAAGTCCTAGATTGGTAAAACCCAAACTACCCTATTTACCCTAAAAACTCATTGCCTCCCATAGAGTTTGTGTTGGGTTTTGGAGACTCTTAGCTATGCCTTGATGCTGATGTTTTTTATAGCTAAGAATGTATAACCATCCTTGAGTTACGATTGAAGGCTTGCTTTGTGGCTAAGGAAAGACAAGTTTGGTGGGAGACATCTACATGGTCAAGATCTGTAAAAGGGTTGTAATCTTCTCCTACATTTCATTAGTACAAAAAGATTTGTTTTCTTATACTTATGTCTATTTGATGCATATGTATTTCTATGCCTTCTTGAATCATTGATTAGATATATTAGTCCATGCTATTTGTAAGGCTTGTAGTTCTTGTGGTTGTTATAGTTATTTTATAGGTTCCATTTATAGCAATTGGAGCTGAAGCTAAAATTCACAAGTAGGGAGAAGAGGAGGTCTCACGTTGGACTCTAGGTAGGCCTCTCCTCCATTCTTTAATTTCTATAAGGAAAACCTAATTCTTTTGTCTTTGTTTTTCTAGACCAAGCCACTAGATCTAGGGAATTCACTTCTGTCCACACGGGTGAATTTTCTGTCAAATATTCAACTTTGGAAAAAAGAATATTTCAGAGAGCGTATATGTACAATTATGGACATGAAATTTCTGCAATTTCCTCAAAATTATTTGTGATTTTTCTTTTCTTTCAAGAGCCTTTCTTTGATCATCCATTCAAAGCTCAAGAAACCAAAGGCCCATGGCATACTAGAACAAGTAGAAGCCATGCACTTTGTTGTCGCTGCATCAATAAAAGAAGGAGGTTATGATTATGAATCATTTTGTAAATTTACAAAGAAAAACATCTATACAAATCACACAAATTAAAAATTTCCGATGAAAAACAAATACTTCCCTTGACATGTCCATGATCAAAATTTATTGAAAAAAAGGCTATTTTCTCGCTTATTTTTCTTGCTGCAATATTAATAAAAACAAAAGAAAATCAATCTAAATTTAAAATAATCCTATTACTATTCCTAATTTACAGAGCATAATAAAGCTAAGTAAACTCATACTTCCAATGAAGCCATTCGTTTAACTTAAGCCCTAAAATAAAATGTACATAAGAAATGTAATAGAAATAAAATGAAAGCTAACTTATTAAAAGAAAATTTCAGCCTAATATGTACATTAACTTTTAATAAGTTAAGAAAAATAGATTTATGTATAGGAAGCCTCTCTTGAAACGAACGTTCCAACCATGTTTCAACCAGATCATAAGTGTTTGGATGAATCACTATTAATGATTGAAGTGAATTAGAAAGAAGAGAAGATAACAAGGCAAGCTCTAATGATGTGTCTTTAAATACTAGAGCCTATGGAAAAATGTTAGTTTTATGTACACGTGACATAAAATTAACAATATTTTGTGTATGTGACATCTCCAAATAACTTTCAAATGGATTAAAGAAGTTTAGATGGAAATGTAATGAATAACTCAGAAGATTTTCGAATAAATTAAATTGTTGGCTAGATTGTAATGATGCACTCTCAAGTGTTGGAACTTGTGAAAAATTTATTTGAAAAGAAGAAATGAATTGGTATGACATGAACATCAAATAATTTGAAATATTGGAAACTTTTTATGTTCCTAATGAAATCCGTGGAATTGGTTTTCATGTTTTCCTATTAATACACCTGATGAGTGTTGAATGTTTGAGCACTCAAAATGCAAACGTATATAAAAGCTATGAAAAGAACGAAATACAAAAAATGAATAAAATTAGAAATAAACCAAGAATAAAGTACAATTACATGGCTATTTACACTAATATTACCAATAATATTACAAGAAACTTGGGGATTTGCTTAAAATAATTTCCTTCCCACAATAGTTAGCCAAGATAATGCAATTGAA
Source organism: Pinus albicaulis (assembly GCA_034641835.2). Lineage (NCBI taxonomy): Eukaryota > Viridiplantae > Streptophyta > Pinopsida > Pinales > Pinaceae > Pinus > Pinus albicaulis. The sequence goes on from CM076572.1 coordinate 540,634,966, forward strand.
ATTATTCGTGCTATCTACTTGTGGAAGTGGAAGAGGCTCAAGACCACGAACAAGAATGAGAACTTGATCATCATAAGAATCATAACTTGGGATGGATTCTTGAACATTGAAATCATTAAGATGATTAAATGTTTGAAAATGAGAATTTACCGGAACAATTTCTGAATCAATATTTTCTTCATTTTCAAATATGGATTCAATTTGAACACGAGGATTTAATGAAGGGTAAGATACATCAATATCCTCTATGTCTAAGTAATCATCATAAATAACTTTACAATGTTTATTAGCATTATCTTCCTTGTATAAGATACATTAGAACAAGAAGAATGATAGAATTCAAAAGCATGGTAATTTTTAGGTTGATTGAAAATAATTGATCAATAGTTGGTAATTTATTATTTGTTGGAGATATTGCAGCCCCTCTTCTTTCTAAAATAACATTACTACAAAGAGGCATTATTAAATGACAAGCAAATAAATTACTATCATGAAAAAGTTCAAGATAAAGGAAGAAATGACTAGTTGAAGATATGTACTTGAAAATTTATTTGCTTGGAGAAGTTTGCTCATTTTTCAAAATGCAATTTTCAAATTCTTAATCATTTATTGGGCTGACCACACTTTCTTGAAGATTAATTCTTGGATGCCCCAATCTTTGTGGTTGATAATTAATTTTAGTGTGAGAAATTTTAGAAGTATATGCGGAAATTTCCATTGTTGTTTGTTGATTGCTGCTGGTTACTTGTTGATATACTTCTTTTGGGAAATTATCAAAATTTGGAGCAATAAAACTATTTTGATTTAGATAAGTTCTAAAATCAGTGTTATTTATTTCAACAACATTTATTTCCTCCTGAAATTGATTATTGGAAGTGTTTGCATTTGTTTGAAGAGGACCACTGTTGCTATTTTGAGTAATTTTTTCTTCAATAGTACTGAATAATCTTGAAAATGTTACATCTTCTGGTTCTTGGCAATTGTTATAAAGACACGGAAGAGATACTAAATGTTTAAACCATCCTATTAATTGAAACTCATGGGGTAAATATTTAGATTGAAATTGTAAAAAAATTAATTTAAATATAATAAGAAAATCATCTAAAGACTCAACTTCAAATCTACAAAGTGCTTCTAGTTGATCACAAACTTTTTCACAATCATAGTCTTGAAAAGCATGAAGTAATATTCTTGAAAACTCATCCCAAGTGTGTATAGAGGCAAATGGAAATGATCTACGCTAGTCTTTTTCCAAGCCTATCAAAGTGAAACATCATGCACATCACACCTTCTTCAATATCTAAATTGTTACAATTTAAAAGAAACTGAAGAAGATGATTAAAAGTAGAAACGTTTTCCATGCTTGTAAACTTTTTTTTTGATAAAATATTTGCTATCTTAATTGGAGTATTAGCAGGTGGAATACTTTAAAAACACAAAAAATTTAAAAATACAACTTAATGTTGGCCCTCCTTTTGGCGCCAAAAATGTTGATGGCTAAAAATGGCATCATCGACATTTGGAAAGGCTATCTGGTCAAAGTCCCAATTAGAATCTTATCCGTTTGTAATGATAGCTTCGAATAGTTCTATTGGGTCTAGTTACCGCCTCACTCTCCTTGCTGAATTATGATGTCTCTAATTTATAATCAACATGAAGAGGAAATTGAACTTACCTTCCTGTAGTGCACATGAAAGAAAGTAGTCCTTAGCTGAATTGAGGGCTCAATGAAGCCACACCTAAGGTTTCTCCTGCGTAAGGATACTTCTAAAATTGTTTTTTTTTTTTTTTTTTTTTTTTTTTTTTTTTTAAATTAAAATATAAATTAATCTAAACGCAAGCAATAAAATGAAACCTATTCTATTCTATCTCGATTAGGACATGATATAGATCTTGCCCAAATGAGGAGAACAATAATTAAAAGAATGAGGATTTAAAATGTTCTTAATGATGAATATCACACTGTTGAAATAGTTCTAACAACTGATATTTTAGGCGTATCACATGCCTTGTTTGAAGATTTAAAAACAATTAAAGATAAATCATTAAAATGCAGAAATAGTGCATACAATTTAACAATAGTTAAACCTATTTCAAATGATAAATTTATGAGTAAATAGTTACTCATAAATTTGATTAAGCACAAGATAAAATTAGAATTAAATAATAGATCTATACAATTAGAAGATGAGATCGTTGGTCTCATAAACAACCATTCTCAAATTTAATAAAAGTCCACAATATGAGATAATATGCACAAATCCACCATTAAAAAGAATACAATTTGCATTTACAAATAAAAAAATATTTTCATACAACTTGATAAAACCTGGTTTCCATGCTTTGTTTCTTGATGGATCTCCAACATTTCGCCCAAGACTTTCAACTCTGCTAATAGAGGAATAACTGTAATAGATCTTGAAAGAAAAACCCCAAAAGTACTTAGATCTAAGTATTCCCCTTCACCTACAATTAAAATCCTCTTTCTAAAGCGCTCAACGCCTTAAAGTTGCAGAAAATAGGAACCCCTTCCTCATTCTCCAAACTAATATTTATAATTTACAAAAAAGAATCCAAAAAATAAATTTGTTGGAAGAGAGATTTGTTCTTTGATTTTGAGGCTGCTAAAATTCCTTTTTATTTTCTGATGAATCAATCTCATTTCTCCAAATCCTTGGCCTCATCTCTCCAACAACTTTCTCCCAAAAATGTTGTCAAAAATTCCATCAAAACCTAATTAGATTTGCACATGAAATTCAAAATATCAAAACCGCCACAACAAATTCCTCATTTAAAATTATAATTAATAAATAAATTAAAAGGATATTCTTGTTTTGTATTTCCCTCTATGAATATTTATTTGGCAAAACTCATCATCTCAAATCAATTTGCAACATTAAGAGGTTTTGGGCCAATGAAATTACTAAAGAAAAACTTTTTTTTTGTAAGCTGGGTAGGACTACATATTCATCATTATGTCCAGATATATCACTCTGATCAGGGTGAGGAATTGAACCGATGACTTCACTTCAAGGAGTACCTTAACTACACACCCTATCACCGTTTATCCAAGGCCCTGTGGACATAAAAGAAAAACTTAGAAAATTAGCTTCTTGTTGCAAATTCAGAGCTCCCATTTCTATGAAATTATGAACACAGTAAATATTTATATTTTCTTGATTTAATGCTTCTAAATTATTCTCCATGACTTTATATTTTCAACGAGCCGTCTTGAGCCTCATTTGGTTGAGTAAATCTCAAGATAGAGCCAATCAAATTTGGGCTATCAAAACAATCAAAATGCTCAAAATTATTAGTCTTGGGTAATTTATTCAAATTATGGGAAAATTTTTCATATCTTTTTATTTTTATGTAAGTCCAAATCCTATTCATATGGTAAAAAATATGTACATCTAGTGGAACAAAGAGTAGGTGGTCTCACCCCGACCGGGTTTGTTGACCAATGTTTGTAGCAAGTGACAAAAATACAAAAAGGAGGCTAAGGACAACGTCCATAAATGAGAGGGCCAAATACACCAAAACACAGAAAATACATAAAAAAAACCTCATGGCATACTAGTAATCCCACGTAATGTAAGATGGGTTATTTGGGGAGTTCATGGAGGAGGCAGAGGATGGAAGTTGCACTGGACGTTTGAAGTGTGCTAGCCAAGTCTCCAACATTTCCACTTTTTTTGCAAGGTGATTTTCGCCATGCCATATGACCACCACTCACGCTTTGACCTGGAACTAAAAATAATGCATCCTTTCCAGGGTGGTCACCAACTCAACATGCTCCTCCCTTCGAATCCGTTCAACCGACTCCACCCTTTTTAACATAGATTGAATTAGATGATGAAAATTATCAAAACAACAATGTTGAATTACCCACGGGTTGGGAGCTAAATGCCTACCATACCCCTAACTAAACGTTCCACCTCGCCGTGCACCACCACGTTGCTGACACCTACCTCCCCTACAGGAGGCCTGCTTGCTTCCGCCACGACCGCCACGCATTCCAACACCAGACAGCTAGGAGTGGCCAACAATCTTACCACCCCGACACGTCCCGGATGCCACCATTCCCAATTCCTCAGAAGGATCCAACCTCGCCTGGTCCTCAGATCTCGGGGATGAGATCCAGGAGGCATGAAATGCATCCAAAAGGAAACCTCTAGGCTCGAGAAAGCAGGATGAGGTAAGTGTGACATAATAAATATGTTATATATATATATATATATATATATATATATATATATATATATATATATATATATATATATGGTGAAAGCTAAAAATAGATACATAAAAATTAAATAATAAATAATTACAAATTAATTACGATTAATTTAATTAATGTAAATTAATTAAATAAATAAAATAAATAATAATATTTACAAATCAATTAAACTAATTAACTAAAAATAGTTATGTTGTCGATCCTAGAGACAGTCTTGAGTTGTGAAAGACCAGTGCCTAGGACATCTTATATAGCAGAGAGCAAGTGCAATATATTATGACTGGGATGACTAGCAGAGCTGAGCTCTCATGCTATTCCTTTGTAAATAGGAAATTTAACTTGAATGGGACCAAAACTTCCAGAAGTTAATAACAGAGAAAGCAATATTGCAGAAGCAAGATATGAAACTCTAACATGAAATGTAGCAGACAACTCAAAAGCAGCTTAACTGCAAAGAGGGCTGGATTCTAAACGCTTCACAGAGATTGGTAATCACGTAGTATCTATTGTATTCGTAGAATAGAGAGGATACTAACTGCTGTTGAGACAACATCCAAAAACATATACCAGCATGTAGTGGGCTTAGTAAAATAATAATCCACACATGAAGACAACATTTGTAAATAACATCTCATTAGCAGTCAATATAGCATAAATGCGGATGAACTGGAAATGAAACAGAATGTCACACCTGAGCCATATTTAAAGTGCCAAAAAGCTTATGACATAAGTATCAACGAGGATAAATTTATATCAGAAACAGTGGGCTACTCGCATTCCAGAATGTGACACAAGATAAATGGATATAAACGGAATTAATGGTTAAACTACAGCACATAAGAAAGAAGTACACACTGTAAAGTACCAAGACCAGAATCCTCCTTAAAGATCAAAACTCTTTCTCATTGAAATCCCAACAGGCTCTTCACATTTGTATTAAAACTTTCACAAAAAGCATACAAACTTCCTTTTACAGTCAATTCTTCAGAAAATTTGGAACCCGTTCTTCTCTTTAGATATTTCTTATATAGACATCCTCATGACTGAGCGAGAAGATATTTTTGGGAAAAATATCTTCTTCGCATGATCAAAAATTGTTAAAGGTCCTTGTCAAAATAACAAGATTTATGATGAGGAATAAAGGCCTCTCATCATGGACAGTCAGGCACTCGGCCATTTTTAAAACAAAATATTAAACAACAGTCTGGTAAAAAGTAAAATGCTGAAGTAGAACATGAAGCCCACTTGAAACTTGAAAAGTAGCTAACTAAGTAAAAAGTAAAAAGGCCACTGAGGCCAAATCATGAGTTGACAGTGTTTCACAGATGCGAAGGAGTTGAGGCAGTTGCAAATGCTGGTGGTGGAACATTTGCGGATGAGCTGGCGATCTGACTGGCGAACTGAGTGCATCTTTGCTGGCTATCTTCTGATGGTTTAGGCATCGCTGCGAATTGTTCCACCTTGACATAGGCCTCTGTGAGGTCGTTGAAACTTGCATCGGTGGGGAGCCTGTGCTTTATGAGATGAAGAAGGGCGAATTCTTGACGGAGGGATGAAACAATTGTTTCGGCCTTTAACCGAGCGGTTTTATCTGACAGAATGTTCGTCTGGTCTTTTTCTTCCTGTAGGCGTGTCTTATACTCTGTCAACGGTCGTAACATGGAAGGAGTGGTTGGGTCCCAACAAGATGGCAGTCCAGCTGTGGTAATCTCACCCCATACTGCATTGAAACGGCCCACGTTTGCTACCACCTGATGCAGGGCTCTCGAAGCTGTAACTCGAGCCGCCTCCTTGTCAACGATTTTCTGACATTCAAAGACTTCCATGAATCGACTTGGTATTCCATGCTTCTCCACCTCATCAGATTCGAGCTCCTTCAAGAATTAAATATAGTTTCTAGTGTGCAGGGCTCTAACGGACAAGTTGAGGTCTGCCTCCTGCAATTTCCTACTGAGATAAGGTATAGCAAATTTATTTTCTCCCATCGTTTTTAAGAAACCCCACTGTTCCATCACTGCTGAGATTATGTCCGACCAAATTATACCCCTCGCTTCACTGAGGGTGATATTGGCCTTCATGCGACTTTTGAGGTCAGCGATGGTTTTCTGCTGGTCAGCTCTTGTCTTCTTTTCCTGCTCGACCTCTTTCTGCAGTGTCTCTATTCTTTTGCTATTTTCCGCCAGGAGTTTTTCCAAATCAGTGATCCTCTGCTTCGCGGTGGACGTCTGCTTCTCTAATATATCATTTGAAGCTCTCGCTACATTTAGTTTCTCTGCCAGCGGACTTGTCTCTGGTGGGGTTGTAGCAGGCGCGCAACTGTGCGTGTCCCATGTTTTCTGCAATTTCGTCAACCTAATCTGCAGAGTGGAAATTGTTTCAGTCATTTTTTCTTTGTCCTCCCTCTCTTTTGACAGTGTGTTAGCCAGATCAGCTTTTTTTTTCTCTGCTTATGCCAATTCAGCCGTCTGCACATGGTGGGAGGCCGATATGCTGACCTTACCTTTCAATGACGCGACCTCCTTCTGCAATCGTTCTATCAAAGCATGCTGTGGGTTTGTTTCTCCCGTGTCCTTTCCCTTGATTAACTCCTGGAGGCCGCGAACTTGAGTTGCCTGAGCGCGAGAGTTTGCCTGTTCATTCTTTAGGGTCACCCTCACCTGTTCATGCTTTTTCTCTAGCTTCTTCAGTGGGATGTTGACCCGCATCACCTCGTCCTTCAAAATATCACCCACGACCTGAAACAGGTTACACATATCGGTTGCTGGCACCTTAGCCATGTCAATTGCATGTTCGAGCACCCGATAACTAGTGGTACCTGTATTGGGATCCAATATGACCTCAGCCATAGATAATACCAGGTGTTCTGTGTCCACATTCATGGTGGTGGACACCCTGGTGTGATATTTCTCCACATATCCTTCCAGCTCGGCTTTGTACTTATCCTCGATCGTTCTATTTTCCTGTTTCCTGGCAACTGCCCCTGGTGAGGTAAGATCTATGATGGCTTGTGAGACTTCCGAAAAGTCGGAAGAGGTGGTACTATCTCTCAGCTCTTTTATCCCGGCTTTGCTCTTGTCCAGCTGACCATACGACATGAATGGTTCTAGCAGTTGCTCTTCCCCTATGACTTCTGCCTCACTGGAGGCTATTTTCTGCTTTTTGCAAAGGGGAGAACCTGCTCCTGAGGTACCTGCTTCTTCCCCGCCTTGGCCTTTATTGACGTCCTCTTCTTCCCCTGTGGCAGATGAATCTGTCTCCATCTGCGAAATCAAAGGCCAAGTTTCAAGGTTAGCCCTCCACTCCATGAACGGCCTTGATTCATGTATATAAGGTGCTGACTTGTTCCTCTTTCTTCTGTTTGAGATAATTTCCCGAGGATCATAGGCCCAACCCTTTCCCAGCCTTAGGTCCAGGCCTTGCAACATTTTCTCGAAAATGGGAAGGGCATGTCTTGAATTCACAACAAACGGGCCGATTGTGATGGGGAGTCTCAGGATGAAACCCTTCTTTGCAGGGAAAAAATGGAGTTGGTCAGCCTTGAGGGTCTGCCGAATGTACTCCAGCGCATATACTCGTCGAACATGAAACACAGTCAGCTGGTAAGGGGAAACCTCGGCTCCGTAGACCCGAATTTCAGTGTAATTGTTGAATAGATACCAGTCCCCAGTGCTCTGGGATTTTCCGGCTTGTAGCCAACTCTTCATCTCAGGGAAAACTCTAGGTGAGGGTGAATCGTGGATAATAGTATAGGCAATGGACATGAAATTATTTACAAAACTTGAATAACCCTCCCCCTTAGGTAATTGGCGTACATAGCAATTCCAATCGAAAACTGGTCGGGGTTGGGAATTCACGTCATATACCCTATCTAAACCCAAACCCTCAAACTTATCAGCATGCTGATATAAGAAAAGATAGAAGACCATCGAACAGAAATGGAAGTGGCTGGCTTCTGAAAGCTCCTGGAACTGGGTCCGAATGTTAGCTGCAAGGAAACCAGGGATATCTAACACTACCCCCCTTTGAGACATTAACCACAAGAAATAAACACATACCCTGGTGATTTCCCCCAAATCGCCTACACCTAAAAGACCAGCGATGAGGGTGAGAATGGGCTGCACTTCCTCTTTGAACAGGCTCAGCGGGAAAGGGTCTATAGCGGGAAGTGAAGTAGCTTGGTTGCTGGTGACGGAGGAAATGAAGTCGTTTTGGCGCTCCGATGGCAGTTTGGTGAACTGGGAGGTCAAAGCCACTTCGCTGAAACTGATATATGTGTCGCTAGTGGGAAAGCGGAGGGCTTGCCTGATAATGTCGTGGGAAAGAGAAAATATCTTATTCCCTTGAGGAGAGGTAAACTTGCCCCGCTGCTCATCATAAGAATCTCTGAGCCAGCAAATAAAATCAACCACAGAATAGACTTGGGGAGTAATTTGATGGTATAAACCAGATACAACCACTCGGTACCGGTCTCTATTCTCAACATGTCGTCTAAAAAGCACGGGTTTAATGCTGCTGATGTGAAAAGGGTATTGGGGGTCATGGATTTCGGCTTGCAGGTCGATGAAAGGCTCAAACCCGGGAGGGTTTCTGGTTTCTCGGACCTGAGGGGTTTCTGGTTCGGCTTTCTTGGGCATGCCCCTTCCCATGATTGACATATAAAACCTTTAAAAGACGAAAGGAAAGTAGAGAGTAAATGGGGGACGGAATACCTGTGCAACAAGGAAATATACTCAGGAAAACGACGCGGGGGTTTTGATAGCGACTGGGTATACCGTGGCTCCGATTCCCTCTTAGTTTATACCGTAGCTGGAAGACCTGCGACTTTTACTGGAGTAAACTACGGTAAGATTGTTATTTTATGACTGAGCGTTCTAAGGTAAAAAGGGGGATGGGTAAAAGAAACGGGGGGAAAGTGTTGTAAGGACACTGATAGTGGAGCACGCGGTGCGTAGGGATTGGGCGTCAGCCGGGGACAGGTGAACACCGCGTGCCAGGTTTAATACTGGTACGGGCCTCTGTACCAGCTAGCCTAGAGACATACCTTACCTTTTTGCTGCAATGAACCATACGATTCTCGAAACCTCTTATTCGTGAGCTGGGTTAAATATACTGCGTACCGATCTTTAGGGCCCTCGTTCCAATTTGCCACGTTACCAAAATCCCAATGCTTTGATTTGCCACGTCGCTCTTTACTTTGGGCCCATGCCATGACGCTTCAACATAATTCCGCGGGGGTATGGGTCTGTCCTCCCTTCCGCCTCTTAACCTCCGCGGAATTTCCCATATGGGGAATTTCCTCACGTGCTCATTTGGGATGCGACTGATCTCTTAACAGTTTTCGTTTTTTCGTCTTTTGCACCATATATTTGCACCTTTCTGCGGTACCTTTGCTTTTTGTTTTATGTTTTGGATTTTGGTTGTATACATGCTTTGCTTTTTTTGCAACACTTGTCACATCCTGGTCTCTTTTTACCCAACCTTCTAAATGCTTCATCATCTACCCTAACATTCGATACATGTCTATACAAAATTTAACTCCCAAGAATAACTAATGGTAACTCATGAACAACAAGTTACACAAATTAATTAAATGAAATTAATAAAATTAACAAAATAAAAGTAAAATACATTTTGTACATATTTAAGCTTAGGCAGTGAAAATTAATCAAATTTTGACTAAGCCTAATTTCGAAATTGTAAGATTAAATGGAGTGAAATTCAAACCGTTGAAAAGCTTGCGATGAAACACACACAATGGAGCAATAAAAATGCAAATCTGAGAAAAATGAAAATCCCACAATATGAACCAAACCAAAGCATAAATAGGTGATTTGACTAAACTTTAGATAGAGGGTCCTTATATCTTTTGTGAAAATTTTATGGTTGTTTGGGGGAGGGGGGGGGGGGGGGGTTGTGACCACAATAGGCGGGTCCTAAAAATAAAAGCTATGAGGGAATGGCCAATCCCCAATACCTTGAAAAATATCAGAGGATTCGTAGGATTGATAGGATATTACCATAAATTTGTCAAGAATTATGGCTAAATAGTAGCACCTATAATAAAATTATTGAAGAAGGAAGCATTTTCTTGAACTAAAGAAGCATCCAAATCATTTGAATAACTTAAAGAGGATATGTGTACAACTCTCGTTTTTTCAACACCTGAATTCACAAAAATATTCATTGTGGATTGTGATGCCTCAAGCCATGAAATCGGTGCAATATTGATGCAATAAAGAAGGCCGCTTACTGTTGGAAGTAGAAAACTTAAACGAAAGAACTTACTGAGACCCATATATGAAAAATAAATGTTGGCCATACTACATGCAATTAAGTAATGGTGTCTATACCCAATAAGAACAAAGTAATAATAGATCATGATAGTCTGACGTACTTCTTGGGGCAAATACCATCTTTAGAAGAGAAACAAAAAAGGGTCACAAAATATTTGGCTTATGGATTTCAAATCATATACAAAAAGGGAAAACAAAGTATTGTGGTAGATACACTCTCAAGGAATGAGGAAGACACAAATGGTTTACTATATGTTATTTTCATTCCATAATCTTACTGGATGGAAGAAGCAAGGATAGAATGACAACAAGATTAGAATATATGCAAGATTGTTCTACCGCTACAGGAGGACCCTAATGCAATAGAAAAATTTACATGGAAAAATGAATTGTTATGGTATCAAGATCACTTATACTTATGTAGGAATTTCCAATTCAAACAGAAGGTCCTATTGGAATTACATAGTTTTCTTATAGGAGGACATTTAGGGTTATTGAAGACATACCATAGGATCAAGACAATTTTTTTTTGGGAAGGTTTTATTTGCGGCATAATGTGTGGTATGTGTTGGGTAATTTAATTATTTGTTAAATTACTTAGCATTAAATTAAGAGTCTAGGTTTGTATACTTGTGAAGTACACTTGCACTATATATGCTAGGAATTAACTCTCAATCAAAACAGAAATTAGCCTATGGAAATGATTTAAATTATGAAATGAAACCTATTGATGAAAATATATAAATGAGCACACACACACACACACACACACGTGTTCTTTCTCAAAGACCATAACTATTAAAGAATTAAATTCACAACTTAAAAAGTAATGTGTTGAATTGAAAACAAGTTATTCTAATTCTATACTATGAAAGCTTTTGAAATTCTATTCTATTGAACATGAAGGAAAATCCTATTCTATTGGACTTGGAAATGAATCTAGTCTATCTAAATTTGAAAATAAATATGATCTATTGAACTTGAAAACAAATCTAATCTATTGGAATTGGAAGTATATTTAATCTATTGAACTTAAAAGCAAATATAGTCTATAGAAATCAACAAGACTATATTCTAGGAAAGCAATAAAACACTATTCTAAAGTGAGAAGCAAATGACTTGGAATTAAATCCTATTGAGATTATTGATGTGTGCATACCAAATTAGAGCCAATCACAACTATCAATTATCTATGAATAAGAGACTAAGCAACTTAAAAAGAAGTAAAATAAATGTTTTTGGTTATTTTCGATTTTTCTCAAGTGCTTGATCTATAAAATAACATAAATTAAATGACCATAAAATAGCATAAAGAGAGTAAATAGAAAACAAAGCATCTAATCAAAAGACTTGAAATACACCTTGGAAAAAATGAACATAAAAGAAACTAGTCTATCTTGCAAAAATGAAACATTAAAATACACTTGTACTCATCAGGTGGCCTTCCTAAAGTACACAACATGAAGGCACAACCGTATTAAAGGATTGTATTAATTGATGTGAACTTCAATATTATTCATAACATCAAAACTAAGATAACTAGTTACTAGATGTACATCCACAAATATCTCCTAGATCCATGTATCTCTCCTAGATCCAAAAATATCTCTTGTGGTTATAACCATGTGTTAACATATAGTAAGTAATATCTCTTCTTATACTATTACAGATCTCTAAAATATTTGATATGAAACACTTACGAAAACTTCCACGATTCTTCTCCATGAAGTGTGTTTGATCAATGATCTCAAATCTTCCTCAAGTATGGAAAATTTTGAAGAGGAAATTCGAATTTGAGACTTAGAGGGCAAATATGACTTTGTTGGAATCTTCAACATGCCTACACACATCAAAAAACTCATCCAAATTTTAAATAAGTGAATACATGCTATTTTTCTAATATTTAACAATAAATTCACTCAAAATACTAAAATAAATGCTTTGGAAAATAATAAGTATAAACCTATATATGATCATGAAAATGGTCTTAGTGTAAGGTGATGGAGACAAAAAATATGGTAAATTCTAAAGGAAAGTGAAATAAAAGAGAGTTAAAGGGATGAAATTTTGGAGACCCAATAATATGCAAACAAAATAAAGGAGAGACCATCAAGATCCCGTGATTCCTTCAACCATTTGCCATACCAAGCTAGCGTTGGGAAGAAGTTTCAATGGATTTTATTATATGTTTACCCAAATTTGGAGGAAATAATTTCATCATGGTAGTGGTAGATAAAATAACAAGTATGCCCATCTTTACTCTCTTTATCATCATTTTAAATAAAGTAATGTGGCATAATCATTCATGGAAACAATCCAAAAGATACATGGAATACCAAAGATTACTATGAGTGACAAAGATCCAATTTTCACTGGAAAATTTTGGAATGAATTAGTTTCTTATTTGGGTACTCAATTGGCTCACAAATAATCTTACCATCCTTAATCTGACGGGAAAACTGATATTGTGAATACATGTTTAGAAGGAGATACATGTTGCTTTGTATCTTATAAACATGCACATTGGGTCAAATGGTTTCCCTTGGCAGAATGATAGTACAACACATCCTTCCATACTTCATAAAAAATGTCACCATTTATGGCACTTTATGGATATCATCATCCATCCATCACATCACTCTTGAAAGGGACTATAAAAGCTCAAGCAGTAGAGGATTTCATACAACAACAATAAGAGGTTCTCAAACTATTGAAGGATAACTTGGTTTATGGAAAAAAATAGGATGAAACAAGAAGTATATCAACATCGTAGTGAAAGGGAATTTGAAGTGGGGCATTGAGTATTTGTGAGACTATAACCATATAAATAGATGTCACTCAAACCAAAAAGGGACAATAAATTATCTTTAAGGTATTATGGCCCCTATAAGGTGCTATGTGTTGAGAAACCAAGTGGAATACAATTTCTACACTATTGGAAATTACTTGTGAATGTATTAGGTATTCTTTACAATTTAATTCACTTCGTCAAGTAATTACACTTCAAAAATTAAATGAACAGTAAGGAGAAAGAAGAGATCACAATTCACAATAACAAGAGACACTAGAATTGGGTAAAAGACCAGGGAAAAACTCTACAAGGGGGAAAAACCATCCAAACCTTTCTTAGAGATATCCTTCAACAATATATCAAGACAAAGATATACTAACACAACAAGGCTTCAACAAGTGCTAAGTATCCACAATTGAATTTCCAATAAAGATCACCAAGGAGATGTTGATCCTCTTGTTAGTGCCTGCTAGTTCTTCAAGTCACCAATGATCAAATATGATCTTACAAGGTTTTTGTTAGGGTCTTAGTCATTTTTTTATGGTTTCAGTAGGTCTTCAAATAAAAATTTGGTCACTCGCTAGTGTGTATAGGTGTGTTACTAATTCTTCTAGTCCCTGTTTTGGTCTTGCCATCATTCATTTTGATCAATCACCACTGAAATGCCTCCATCACCATCTTAGTCACATCACCATGGTCATCATTCAACTCATTTCATGTAGTGTCATCATTAGGTCTTAGGGTCAAAATCATAAAATTAGTCATTTCGCCATCAAATTCAGCATTGAAGGAGTAGTAATTTTGAAAAATGTTCAATAAAGGTTTAAAAAGTGTGTTTTCATTACTTTCATATATAATATGTTTCATAAGGTTCTAAAGCTGCAGTTTCAAATGAAAAGGTAAAAAAGAATTGGTGGGGGGCACTTGACCACCAAAAGAGAAAATCAATTTTCAGGCTACAAAAGACCAAAAAGAGCTTTCATTTGCTCTTTCATCTTCAAGAGACTTCTCTCCACCTTGAAAACCCACTTGCACCCTCAGAACACCAATTTTTGTGCCCAAGAGTGCCATATCTCCTCGGCGTTGTGCATTCACCGCGCATCTGCTGAACATTCTTCAAGGGAGCCAAACCATCATTGTAGCTCGATTCTTCATCAACAACAGGGTCCGGTATATCAGTGACAAGTAAGTGGGAATCCAAATCATCTCTTGTGTCTTCATTTCATGCTTGGAAAGAGAAATTCCCTTTTTTCTAGGGTTTTTTAGCATTTGCTTGGTTTCATGTTCTCATTGACAAATTTCTGAGTAAAACCCTGAGATTTAACCTCACTCACCTTCCCCCACATGTTATACACCTTCCTAATCACTTCCCATCACTCGTATCCCTCATTTTCACTATTTTCCCACAAACCCTAACCTAGACTAGACATTTCTAGGTTATTACTGTTTTTTGCTTCTTTGGATCCCTTCCCCTTACTCTTTCCCTAAAATTTCACTTTCCCCTACTCCCTAACATCTCTCCCTACCCCCCTAAATTTTCCCAAGAATTTAGGAAGCCCTTAACCCCTTCATCTCCCTTCATTCCCAAAAACTGCCCAAATCCCCTGTTTTTCCCTTCACTAAACCCTAATTCCCTTTCCCATTGAGCTAGGGTTAGCAACTGATTTTGAAACCACTAAGAAGAAGAGGCACTAGGGAGGTCATATCAGTAGGTACTCATGTAAGAATCAAACAGTTGAAGAAAAATCTCAAAGAAACCCTAATGAGGAAAAAAGAGAGGGATAGGATTGATTTGTTAGCCGAGGCCTCTCTAATGGCCTAATACATCCTTATTTCACTTCAAGGAGCAAGTTTGGAACAATTTTGAGAAAATTTGGAATTTTTTTGACAAATTTAGAAGTTTTTGGGCATTTTGGCAATTTTATAGAGATTTTGGTCCAAAAGGGTAGCGAGACTCACGCTATGTTTTTTTTTGGGGCATCAAAATGACAAATTTTTTGCATTTCTGGATTGATTTTGACTTGTACATCAACTTCAGCTATTGGGAGAGTCATGTCAACACATTATGGTGGGTGAAAAGGTAAAAAAACTACCAAAAAAGCACCTTTATGCTTGTTTTTTCAGAGGCATGCTGCGCTTTTGGAGTAGTTATGGGAGAATTTAGTTTTAGAGGTCTTGGAGTAGTCATTTTCAGTGTTTGATGGTTCTATGGTGTAGTAGACATGAAAATATTTCTCCATAATCTTTCAGATCCAGATTTGGAGCATGGGAACTCCTCCAAAAGCCTCTTACACCTAGCATGCTATGTTTTCTCCTGGCATGCTGCACTTTCCTGTCAATTCGCTGCGCTTTTGCTTGGAAGCCTATTTTCTCAATTTTGTCAGTCAAACTTAGTTTCTCTTGATGTAATTACTCATTATGTGATTTTGACATGATGTAATCAATGGTAAAAATTCTTGTTAAATTGAAAATTAGGTAGATTCATGCTTGTAAATGCTTTTCAAGGTCAAACGTATCAATTTTTCTATTGTGAAGAGAGTTTGTTAACCTCCTAGTCATTAGTTTTTTATTGAAGAATTAATGTAAATAGTTCCTACACTCTAGGATTCGACCCCTGAGAGAGGGGAAATGGTTTTTGGTCTATATGTATGTGTTTTTCATAGAGAAAAAAATTTGGACATCATAGGGTGGAACTCTTGTAGCTTGTACTTCATCTTTTATAGAGGAAATCAAAGGACCAGTTGCAACTATTATTCTAGAATTCTCGTGTTGTGAGTTTGTGATGTTGTTTTCTCTCTGTTATAGTTTTATATGAATGATATACATATCTCCTTTCCATATCTTTCTTCATCAGTGTTTTTCCGAAGAGGTTTATAAGCATAATTATTTTCATGAAAGCTTTGTTTTGTTGGGAATGTCATTTTGTGTAATTTTCCTTCTTGATTAATGAATTCATGGTGCACATGCTCATTAAGATATTCTTTCTCTTTCAAACCCTTCACTACATCGATAAACTCTTAATCCCATCACAAAAACATAGCTTCCTTTCTCCTCCATATCTCTTGCAGCTGTGACCTTTGATACTTTCACCTAGTTCCTTGGTTTTCATCCCTGATCCAACAGAAAAACCCTAAATATTTCAAAATCCTAGAGCTAGGCTATCTAGCCTAAAATCCACTCTTGCACCAGTCAAACCCTTGGCTATGTTTTTTCATAGAGAGAGCCCTCTCTGGTTTGGTAGGGCTAGCTACCGAACTAAGAGATTGGTTTGAGGTTACCTCCATCGATATCGTTTCAGCCTTGGGACATTGTGGAGCCTAACACCTCTCATAATATCAAAAAATATAGTCATATTAGAATTTAGATATAGGCTTAGATATCATACCCAGACTACATATCACTATAATAATAAGCAGGTCTCAGATACTGGAGTTCATATCACAATGATAATAAACATATCTCGAATAGAAGACTTCAAATCTCAATGATAATAAGCAGATACCAAATACCAGACTTCAAATCTTAATGATAATAATAAAATCTCAAATACAAGACTTCATATCTCAATGACAATAGACAAATCTCGAATACAAGACTTCAGATCTGAATGATAGTTAGAAAACCTTGAATAGAAAACTTCATAACTCAATGATAACAAGCATATCTTGAACCGCTAACTTCAAATCATAAGTATAATGAGTAGATCTTGAACCTTTGACTTCATATCATAAGTATAATGAGCAGATCTTGAACCTTTAAATTTATATCATAAGTATAATGAGGAGATATCTAATCATTGATTTTAGATCATAAATGTAATGAGTAGATCTATAGATCTTTGATCACTTCACATAGTAGAGCCAATGAATAAGGTATGTGTGTTCCAATAACACACATAGGAGAGTGAATTAACCTCTCTCTCTATATATATATCCATCATATGATTCAAATGAGTGAGTTTCTAGGCAAGTCAACTAGCCATCATGTGATTCGAATGAGAGAGTTTCAAGGAAAACCAACTAGCCATCATGTGATCCGAATGAGAGAGTTTTAAGGCAAGCCAAGTAGCCATCATGTGATCTGATTTAGCACTTGTGGAGCCACTTGAAAATATAAATAAAATAATAATTTTCTTCTTTCCAAAAATACATTTTGACCAAATCAAGAGCATGAAGAAGATGCTACAAACAATAATATTTTTTCTTCTTCTCAAGTACAATGATAATTACGAAGACCAACCATAGCTACACATTCTTAAACACTCCCTCTTAGCTACGGAGGTATTCATAATCACAGTTAAGATGTCATACAAGTTGAAAAGGTTCTCTAAGAAAAGGTCAATATTAGATCAACATCATCAAAGGATTACTAGCATTATTACCTAGTACTAAATCACGATGGTACTCTTCATGCATAATCTCCCCAAGAGACAAAAATCAATTAGTGTCTCATAAGTTCATAGCCATGGTACCATATAAAACAATAAGCTAGTATTGCAGAACTACGGTAATGCCTTATCCATGCATGGTAATAATAATAAGTTCTTTAGAGGAAGATGATGGGAGGATCCTATTCAACCTGGTAGCCTCTAACCCCATTCTCCTATCCATGCCATTATACTTGATTTAGGGACTACAACCCTATCCAGGTCACTATACTTGATTTAGGGACTACAACCCTATCTAGGTCACTATACTTGATATAGGGACTACAACCCTATCTAGGTTATAGTACAAGACTCAGAATGGTTATTTTTCTTTAGGTTACTGGTCATAGTGCTAGTTATAGGAAAATTTCCATCTTCCTATCCAGGTCAATGTATTGACATAGGGATGTTAAGCCCATTACAGGTCAAATACATGAATACATAAGATTACCATTTTCTATACATGTTAGTGCACTTGACACGAGGATGTTAATCCTTATAAATTTCAAATCATAAGACATAAAATATGCTCACAAGACCATTCTCCCTATACAAATTAGTGTACAAGACTCAAGGTATAAACCCTATATAGTTCATAGTACAAGACATAGGGAGAATTAATTTCCACAATTTTTATCAATCTATCACACCATTCTCCCTCTTCATGTCACATTGAATTAAGGAATACAACCCTATCTAGGTCAGTGTGATTTAGGAAGAATAAAATGATATAAGAAGATCACTGTTCCCTCTCAACTAGAGAGGCAATCTTCCCAAGTCCAACTTATCTCTAAAATATAAAATTTTCTAGTGGGAGATAATTTTATCAATTGTTTTCTAGTGGATATATACTAGAGCTTACCACTCCTTTTTGCACCATGTCACGAATTTATTGATACTTGGCATCAATATATTGGGTTCTCTAACAAATTCATGCAATTTCAATTATCACATAATATCACTGCGGCCTCCAAACAATTTGGAAAGCAATATCAGAAGCCAAATTTCTTCTTGAGTCACTGCACATGCTACTACTCATTTCACATTAGAATAACTATACAAGAACCACAACAGTAAAGAAAAACCCCATGTTGTATCATAAATACTTTCAACTTAGCTAGATTATCCCTACACCCTGATCATCATCAACAATAGGAAGTACTCAACATTACCATAAAGGTGTTAGCTATAATCCAACACAACAAATACATTACAGAGTCAATCAAATACTTGTATAAAATTGAATTGAAAGAGTGAGAGTTAGTTCTCTAAATTCATTATCATGGAATTTGTCATGAGCTTGCATTCCAACAACCCAAGCCTCTGCAGGATTTTGATAACAACCTTTCCTTGCTCAAGGGAGACCTTATCAGACTTATAACCCAAGATCCTTCATATCCAATTCAATGACCAACTCCCCTTTTCATTGAAGAACCATATATTCAAAACCTTGATAGATATGCATCAAGTATTTTGATAAGACAATTGATAGAATTTGTAAATTTAGCAGCGAAGCTTTACCAGATTCCACATCATGTATATTTTCACAGATACACAAAATTCATAATACTATATCTCATAAAGGAGTATATCAAGCTTCATGTTCTCAATCTTGGGTAGAATCAATATTCTTTAACCAACTCCCTCCACTCTTCTTAGATATGGGTCATGAGCACATAAGAGAGCTTATCTTTAGCGAAATTCCTCATAAAGCTTCTGCATATTGTGGAAGTCATATTAGGCTATACATTTTTAAACCTATTTATTTTTCATGCTCCCTCTGATTCCAATGATCATCAATCATAAGTCTTCTTGTCATCCTATTATATTGATTTCTGTGTAGCTTGGGAGGTACTCCAAGATTTGGTGTTCAAGGGTTGGAGGTCAGAGCCCCACAAACGGGCTTGTGGACTTGAGATCCAAGCTTCAAGGTTTTTCATCCATCGTGATTTGGGACAAAGAAATGATGGATGAGGATGATAGTGATCAACAAGATGATTCCAACATAATGAGAATCATCCAATTCCGAGTTGTCATCAGAGAGAGATGAATTTTTGAAGTTGATTAATTAATTATTGGTTGTCAAGTCATGTAGTCTTGATGTAAATAATTCCAATAGAAGGTTCTCTTCACTAATTCGTTGAAGCCCCTAATTTTGTATATAAAAGGAGGGTGATGATATTTGTTTTAGGAATCCACTTTATGTGAATTACATCATCCAAAGGGAGGTTTTAAATTGAAGGAGGTCGCAGTAAGAAGAGGACTTGGAACAACATGAAGACCAATATGCAATAAGAGGTCGAGGACAACGTGAGAGGAATTTGTGGAGGTCTAAGTGTTGGGATGGTTTCCATATTGTATGAGGGAGTGATTAAGGGTTAAAGGAAGGTCCACAAGGGTTGTCTCAAGGGTCAGATTGTTGGGCTAGTGGACCGAGCAGGAGAGGGACAAAACATGGCTAATGGAAAACTATTTGGGTTGTGTTTACGGGAGGTCCAGACCCACAACTTGCTGTTGTGCTAGGCCGCAGGCCATAGCCAGCAACTAAGGTTATTGTAAGAGTTGTGTTGGGATTAAAAAAACCTCCTTGAGGTAGTGTGGATGTGGATGAGCCCTTCCTTGGAGGACCACAGTCGTAAAAATGCTTCCTTTCTAACGACATGGACGGTTAAGGGTTGCAATTTGTGCCCTAAATAGAATTGTTGTGACAACAAGTGCAAGCGTGGAGGAATTTTTTTTTTTTTGGAGGTGCATTGGGTCAAGGTTTGAACGTGTTTGGATCGTAGTTGCAACAACCTGTTGGTCCCATGTGGATGATCTTCCGAGGAGGTGAAGGATCTTCCTAGGAGCAAAACCAACAGTGTAGATTTGGATCAAAGTGTTGACTATTGCATGGATAGTTTTATGGGAATCTTGAGGAGGCCTTAGGAGTTGATTGGAGGAGCCCACATGGATTTTTGGGAGGCCTACCAAGTAGCCAAGGTGACAACATGCACATTAGATCAGGTGGCAAGAGGAAAAAATTAAGGTATGTTGCAGATAGACCCAGGTATGATGAATTGATGGTGTCCTAGGTGAGGACATATTGATATGCCTAGATTTGTGCAATAACACCTCTATTGTAGAAGCAAAGAGAAAATTGGTGGATTCTATGAGAAGCCATGTGTAAGGGTATCCTAGGTGTGGGGATGCCCTAACTAGGAGCAAATGCTACAATGTGGACTTGGTCTCTCGTGGATCGTTGGAGGGCAGCATGAGAGAGGACTAAGTGTGGACGAGATTGGGCACTTATAGTCTGTTGGAGGATAGCGTGATAGTGTCCATGTTGGAGTCAAAGTGCAACACCTTGATGGAAAAAGGTGACTCTTAGCCTGGTAGTTGTGGAGATCAAGGGTTTGGCCAACCAGGAGCAGGATTATGGAGCCTAAGACTTGTGTCTGGAGAAGGAATTCTATAGCAGATGGTGGGTAGTCCTCCTAGCCTGTGCTCATTATGGGATATGGACATATTAAAGTGATGGGTGGAAGCCCTCCGTGCCCTATGTTGCTCTTCATCGTTGCAATGTAGGAATACCATAGTGGGCTGAAGTCCCTGAGTAGCTGAGGAGAAACAATGGGAATATTAAGAGTTCTTCACAAGTGGAGCTGTGAATAACTTGACAAGATTCTCGATGTGTTATGCCCTTAATGGAAGAAGGGATAAATAGAGAGCAGATTGGATAGTCGAGATTCAATGGCCATATGGACTTGGAGAATTGATAGAGGTAGGAGTTGAAAATCGGGAGCTAATAGACCAGGTAGGTATAGGGTACAAACGAGAGAGCTGAGAGATTTCACTACAACTAGATGGTTAGAGTATCTTGTTTTTATCTTGTACTAGTGGATGTATGAAGGCTATTATACCTACTACGGGAGCCTTAAACTATTGTATTATATGTTGTTAATATAATGAAGTAGGGTTGAAAAAATTAAAAAGTTGTCTATATTATATGCATATGTGATTTACCATTGTTTATATTCCGCTATGAAAAGTATTATAGTTGATATTCTTGGTTTGATAGCGTCATATATTTTAAGACTCTATCCTAGATCCAAGGTCATGGAAATTCAACATGGTATTAGAGCGTATCTGAGCTACTTTGGGAGACAATGAATCAGAGTATGTAAAATGAAGCAACTATGGATGTCTAGATCATGGAGCAGAGGGTTTAGCTGAATACATGGAGATGTGGTCTTTACAGGTTACATGGTGAGATGGGCTGGGAGTTCTGGTGGATTGGTGGTGAGCATGGTGAACAACAATTTGTTGTAAGGCAGACTGTTGATCGTGGACTTCCATTGATTTTTCATGGATGGTTGGGACAATTCAAGGGTTTTTTGGCATGGAAGAGATCAGGTTGATTGAGATGGATTCATGTGATGGACTACAAATTGGCATGCTAGAGTCTTCATCGGATCGTGGTGTTGCATATCCAATATTGGTGGGATTTGCACAAGTGGTATTTGATCCAAGAGGATGAGTGCTTGCAGGACTGAGCCAGTGGAGATCGTGTAGGCTTAGAGGGAGTCTAGCCTAAGAGGGAGCATCCCTATGGGGGTTTGGGATCTTTAGGTTTAGGATAATGAGGTAGAGGCACTACCGATATTGTTAGATTCATCTACAGGGTATGTTGCAGTGATGAATGCTAGATGGGATAGTGTCATCGGATGATGATGATTTCTTCCTAGTCTTGGAAGTACCTCCCTCACTAAGAGGGAGTGTTGATTTTTGTGTAGCTTGGGAGGTACTCCAAGCCCTGGTGTTCAAGGGTTGGAGGTCAAATCCCCACAAATGTGCTTGTGGACTTGAGATCCAAGCTTGGGGATTTTTCACCCATCGTGATTTGGGACAAAAATGTGATGGATTTACGACATGTGATGGATGAGGATGATAGTGCTCAGCGAGATGATTCCAAGGCAACAAGAATTATTTGATTCCAAGTTGTCGTTAGAGAGAAATGAATTTTTGAAGTTGACTAATTAATTAGTGGTTGTCAAGTCATGTAGGCTTGATGTAAATAATTCCAATAAAAGGGTCTCTTCACTAATTCGTTGAAGCCCCTAATTTTTTCTATAAAAAGAGGGCGATGAGATTTTTTTTTTAGGAATCCACCTTGTGTGCAATACATCTTCCAAAGGGAGCTCTAAAGTTGAAGGAGGCTGCAACAAAAAAAGGACTTGGGACATCGTGAGGACTAGTCTTCAATAGGAGGCCGAGGACAACATGAGAGGAATGTTGTGGAGGCTAAAGTGCTGGGCTGGTTTGTGGATTGTTTGAGGGGTTGATTAAGGGCTAAAGGCATGTTTTCAAGGGCTATCTCAAGCATTGGATTGATGGGTTAGTGGACCAAGGAGGAGAGGGACAAAATAGGGCCGTTGGAGAGTCGTTTGGGTTATGTTTAAGGAAGGCCGATACCCACATCTTGCTGCTTTTCTAGGTCGCAAGCCATAGCCAGTAGTTAAGGATATTTCAAGGGTTGCGTTGGGGTTAAAAAAGCCTCCTTGAGGTAGCGAGGATGTGGAGGAGCCCTTCGTTGGAGGATCGCAAACATAAAAAGGCTTCCTTGCAAACTGCGTGGAGGGTTGAGGGATGCAATTGTGCGCTAACCAAAATTACAATGAAAACAAGTGAAAGCATGGAGGACATCAAAATTTTGTGAAGGTGTGTTGGGTCAAGTTTTGATCGTGTTTGGATCATGATTGCAGCAGCCAGTTGGTGCCATGTGGATGATCTTCCGAGGAGGTGAAGGATCTTCCTAGGAGCAGAACCAACAATGTAGTTTTGGGTCAAAGTGTTGACTATTAAGTGGATCTATTTGACGGGAAGCTTGAGGAGGCCTCAGGAGTTGTTTGGAGGAGCCCACATGGATTTTTGGGAGGCCTACCAAGTAGCCAAGGTGACAACATGCACATTAGATTAGAAGGAAAGA
The DNA here is from genome assembly GCA_034641835.2 of Pinus albicaulis. NCBI lineage: Eukaryota > Viridiplantae > Streptophyta > Pinopsida > Pinales > Pinaceae > Pinus > Pinus albicaulis. The sequence goes on from CM076572.1 coordinate 540,658,684, forward strand.
GGACACTGACAAGGTATGTTGCAGATGGACCCATCTATGATGGATTGATGGTGTCCTAGGCGAGGAAATATTGATATGCCCAGATTTATGCAATAGCTCCTTTATTGCAGAAGCAAAGGGTATATTGGTGGAGTCTGTGGGTATCCATGTGTAAGGGTCTCCCAGGTGTGGGGATGCCCTAATTACTAGGAGAAGATGCTACAATGTATACTTGGTCTCTCATGGATTGTTGGAGGGAAGCATGAGAGAGGAGCATGTGTGGACGATATTTGGCACTTATGGTATGTTGGAGGATAACATGATAGTGTCCATGTTGGAGTATAAGTGAAACACCTTGATGGACAAAGGTGACTGCTAGCATGGAAGTTATGGAGCTCAAGGGTTTGGCCAACCAGGAGCAGGATTGTGGAGCCCTAGACTTGTGAGTGGAGAAGGAATTCTATAGTATATGATGGGAAATACTCCTAGCCCATGTTCACTGTGGGAGATGAACATATTACAGTGATAGGTGGTAGACCTCCATGCCCTATGTTGGTCTTTATCATTGCATCATAGGAAGACCATAGTGGGATGAAGTCCCTAAGTAGCTGAGGAGTAGTAGTGGGAAGATTTAGAGTTGTTCACAAGTGGAGTTGTGAACAACTCGACAGGAGTCTCGATGTGTTGTTCCATTGATGGAGGAAGGGAAAACTAGAGAGTAGATTGGATAACCAAGATCCAGTGGCCATATGGACTCAAAGCATTGATAGAGGCAACAACTGCAGATAAGGAGTTGAAGGATCGAGAAGGTATATGGTACGACTGAGAGGGATGAGAGATTGCACTACAACCAAATGGTCAGAGTATATTGTACTAGTGGATGCATCAGGGCCATTATCCCTGGTACAAGAGCCCTAGAATGTTGTATTATATGTTGTTAATATAACGACGTTGGGTTGAAAAGTTTAAAAAGTTGTCTATATTCTGTGCATATGTGATTTACTGCTGTTTATATTACGCTGTGAAAAGTAGTATAATGGAGATTCTTGGTTTGGTAGCGTAAGATATTTTAAGAATCTATCTTAGACCCAAGGTTGCAGAAATTCATCATGTTATTCCAACGATTTCCAAGAATAGGAAAATCCTTATTATGTACCCACAATTCTCATTGAGAGGAAGGAAGAATAAATAAAGCCAAGCAAGATATACAAAGACAAGAGATCAAAGATTAAACAATAACATAAATAATCAAGAATGTACTTACCTCTTGAGAGTGTATTGAATCCCTCTTGATCTTGGTTTTCTGGCATCCAATCATCAAATCTTCCTCGTTCACCTCATCATCCAATAGCTAAGGTTTCTTCTTACAATTCAACAAACAATCCTAGGGTCCATGAGTTATAATATTTCTTCTCCAAACCATACCTAGGGTTTACAAGCTCTAAAAAATTCAATTTTCATAACTCTAGAATATGTTATAAACAACCAAACCATAGAAAATTCATATGCAAAATCATTCAATATAAATTTAGTGTATTATCAATTAAATATTATTGCTAGGTCTTTCAAAATTGCTAATGCCAAAAACCTTTTAGGTCCAAGAATTTCTACTTATAAAAAAATAATGTTATTATCCAATGAATGAATTCATCATACCCAATCAATAATTATGGAAGAATTCTCTTTAGACTATATTAAACATGTGTTCTTCAATCATGCATACAATCTCTAAAAGAAAAAGCAACAACATCAAATTCATAAGAAATTTTTATCATAGAAAAAGCTCTGCCATTATTCTGAAAGTAATACTTTGTTATAAAACCTTTGCCCTTAATGCAAGTAAGGCATTGATATGAAATTAAGACTCTGTTATATAACCTTTGTAGTTGGACCATGCATGCACAATCATTAAGTTTGGTCGAATGAGTAGGTTTCATCAAACAAGATAAACTCTTATGCACACTATTCTTTAATTTATGAATGTACAAACTAAATCAACAAACAACCCAAATATCTCTGATTTTATCTAATTATTTCAATGCTAAGGTAGATTTGATGTTTAAACAAGTTTTATATGGTGCACTTAAGTCTACAAATCATCCAACAATTATTATGTACTTATACTAACAAAACTTCCAAAATTTTTGTATATTAAGTATTTAATAAAAGGACCACCAAACGTTAAAGGATACACAATAGTCTAATTGATCAAGGAATATGAGGGGTTATATGATTTTCAATCAAATCAAGACTATGTTTACTGACAATATATCAAAGAATGAACCACACAATGAAAAGCTATAACTAAATTTCCTTCAAATTGTTCATTAAGTAGTTAGATCTAGCCCTCCTCCTTGCGCTAGATCTGAAAAAAATCACAATAAGTCACACACACACTTGGGGCATAAAAAAAACTCCATTCTCTGGCAATTCATGCACACAACATTTTCTAGATTCATAAATTCTTGCGTTCTGACAATTTATTTTTGAAATTTCGATCCATACTAAGTATCACTTCTTTTCATTATTTAAATGTATCAAATAACGTGTCTCAAAGGCTACGAACAACCATACCAACATGCCAATCAATCTGTAATGCGTACTCAAGGCTTGGCTATGAAAAAAAAATACATATGTTTGCTGGATGCAACACACTAGAATAACCAATGTGCAGATCTCAGACTCATTAATTTTATACAAACCAAATCCACACAAATGATTGGTCTAATGTGCCCTACCAAAGATTGAACCACGATCACAATCTGTGTTAAATCAAAGAAAAATGTAGAGAGGCTTATGGGTGATATAATCAATCCTTTGTTACACAATTTAATGGACAATTCCAGAAAATAAATCACAACGAAGATAAATCAGATCCAACCTAGTTGCAAGAAAGATTAATTGTCATTCCATAAGATGCACCATTTACTATTCAATCATATTAGAGGATGTGAATAATATCACATGCATGGGTCACCTACCAAAGGCTTCGAATCCATGCTGAATACTTGCATCCATGCGCTCAATGTCTTGAACCCTCAGTCACATATCTCCTCAGATTTGCAAATAAACTTGGGCTAGAAAAAAAATGAAGCATGCATTTCTATTTGATGCTAGTACAAGAGAGATTGATTAATCCACCAAAATACACAAGCCACTGCTCAATCTTACTACTTAGATACCATGTTGAGAAACCAAGCGGAAGAGAATTTCTAAACTAATGGAAATTACTTGTGAATGTATTAGGTTTTCTTTACAATTTAATTCACTTCATCAAGTAATTGCACTTCATAAATTAAATGAACAGTAAGGAGAAACAAGAGATCAAAATGCATAATAACAAGAGACACCAGAATTAGGTCAAAGACTAGGGAAAAACCCCACAAGGGGTAAACCCAACCAAACCTTTCTTAGAGAGATCCTTCAACAATACATCAAGACAAATATTCTATTAACCCAAGAAGGATTCCACAAATGCTAAGTATCCATAATTGAATGTCCAAAAATATCACCAAGGAGAGGTTGATCCTCTCATCATGTCGTAGAAGACAATTAAATTATAACTGATATCTAGGCTCATCTCAAACCTAGACTTCATATCACTATGACAATAAGCAGATCTCAGACACTAGACTTCACATCACAATGATAATAAACATATCTTGAATACCAGATTTCAAATTGAACCAAGTGGATATTGGTGTCCACCCGCCTATTCCACTTGGACCCCCACCATTGTTTCTTTCAGTTTTTCAGTTTCCTTTATTGTATCATAATATACCCTTTTATTTATTTATTTATTTTCGGGTCATGAACTTCCGAAGTCTTTTTGAGGCCCTAAACGACATTTTTTGGGAAATACCAATATCGGTTACTCGAAAGTTGTAATCATAAGATAAATATTTCTAACGAGGTATTGTGCGCGTCAAAAAGAGATTGTATGCCAAAGTTATGACCTCGGGAAGTTGATGTACCAATTTACCCAAACGCGGCCCATAGTTTTGGCGCTTCATCTCCTAGGGTTAGGTTTTTGGATGTTTAGTGTTTTCCATTGTTTCTCAATAATAAATAGGCCTTCGAGCTTAATTGTAACACAATTTAGAAGCATGTAGCCGTCACATCTATTCTAAGAGATAAACTACCATCGCTCAAGCTAGTTTATTTCCATTCTATTTGTAAGCATATTTCAGTTTTTTGATATTAATGAAATGAAGTTTTATTTTTGCTGCATCTTTGCGTTTATGTTTATTTCTGTATTTTATTGCATTCCTGCATAAGTCTGAATCACATATCTCGATGATAGTAAGCGGATTTCGGATACCAGACTTCAGATCTCGATGATATTAAGCAAATCTCAAATACCAGACTTTAGATCTCAATGATAATAGGCATATCTCGAATACCAGACTTAAGATCTTAATGAAAATAAGAAAATATCGACTACCACACTTCAGATCTCAATGAGAATAAGTATATCTCCAAGCTCTCACTTCATATCGTAATTATATTGAGTATATCTCGAACCCGTAACTTCAAATCATAAGTATAATGAGAAAATCTCGAACCTCTGACTTCAGATCATAAGTATGATGAGCATATGTCTAATCCCTAATTTTAGATCATAAATGTAATGAGAATATCTACAGATAAAAAATAACTTCACATAAGAGAGGCGATGAGTAAGGCATGTGTATTCCAATAACATACAAAGAAGAGCAAATTAACCTCTCTATATAGCCATCATATGATTTGAATGAGTGAGTTTCTAGTCAAGTCAACTAGAAATCATGTGATCCGAATGAGAGAGTTTCAAGGAAAGCCAAGCCATCATGTGATCCGAATGACAGAGTTTCAAGACAAGCCAACTATCCATCATGTGATTTGACTTAGCACTCGTGGATCCATTTGAAAATATAAATAAAATAATAATTTTCTTCTTTCCAAAAATACATTTTGACCAAATTAAGAGCACGAAGAACATGCTAGAAACAATAATAATTTTTTTCTTTTCAAGTGCAATGACAATTATGAAGAGCGACCATAGCTACACATTCTTCAACACTGTGGAGGATTGTAAGTACGACTTAATTGGATTTGTCTCCATCATCATGTGTAAATCAAGTATTTGATGTTTCTTGCTTAAATAAGGAAATTGGTGATAAGATCCCAGTCCAAACTATTCTACCATAGATTAATGAAGAAGGGAAAATAATACTAGAACCAAATTTTTTTTTGGAAATAAGGACTAAGCAGTTGATAATTCGAGCAATTACATAGCACCTCATCATATGGAAGAACCTTCTAGTGGAAGAAGTGATGCAGGAGGATGAGTTTTCATGCAAAGACACCCACAAATAGTCAAGTGTTGAGGAAAACACTTCTTTGAAGGGGAGGGTCATGTTAATCTCTTTGTAAGCCCCATGTTGACCCAAAAACCCCTTATCAAGCCATACATATTGAGTGATTACATTTTTATTTTTATATTGTTTTGTAGGCTAGAACCCCTCATGGTCCCATTTTATAAGGAGACCTAGTCTTAGGAGCATCATTGTCATGTTCATAATATTTATTGTAAAAGGACGTTTCCCCTCAAAGTGGACTATTATTATTGGTTTCTTATCCCTTTTAAGGTGCAAGGATCCTAACATTAGTAAAATAAAAAGACTAAAAAATAATGGATCCAAAGTGTTACAGGTCAATTTGGGCATCATACCAAAACACAGATCAATATCTATTAGGGTCTATCATATTTTAAATTAGTTGCTACATGCCCTAAACAATTCATTCCATTGGTGGTTTTCCTTCATGAAAGTTTCATTGCTTAGATGCCAGTTGAAGTGCCCCAATGAGCCATCAACACACCCCTAAACAGCTATAATTTCTTTGTAGAGCATCTACTCCAATGCAAGGTTGCATTGCAGAGGATCTAGGCCCACTTTAGAGTGCGTTGGTCATCTGGGAGAGAATTTTTCATTGGATTCCGGGAATCTTCCCAACCTCTAGTGGCTTCTAGAAGTTGTTCCATCTTTCACCTCATTTGATAGCTTCGAATATGGACACCATGGAGCCATTAAACCTATTATCCTCCTATTCCCATGAACAAGGAAACCTCTTCATCCATTTTTAGGAAAGCCATTCAATGATTCCTTTATGTCAAAATACCTTCATCTACTTATAAATAGAGCACTGATCATAGTGCACATGAGAGCAAGAATTAGTGTTAAGTAGAGTTATGCTGGTGAGATCACAACTCTTGGAGGTATTGTGCATGTATTGTGATGCTGCTGGATTGTTGATGTTGGATGTGATGAGGATGGGACTAAAGCTGGATGAGTGACAACGAATCAATCAAATGGTTGTAATATTCCTTCTACTTCATCATAAAGACATTTTTTCCTTTCCTAATGCACGTTACAATGATGTTATATGTGTATTTATGAATTTAGTCTATTCCATTTATTTAACTTGAATAGATCATATTGCATTTATGCTGTTTTTTGTCTTCTATTTTCCATTGCAGGTATCAATCAAGCGAGTTAAGTTGGATTGAGAGCAACGGAAGCGACGAAGGGAGGCGAGGAAAAGAGAACATATTACAAGTAGGTTTTCCTCCCTTTATCCATTCATTTTAAGGAAAAGGCCAGATATATTTCTTTCTGTTGTTCTAAGTGCACCTCCACACTTAGGGAAAACACAATTATCCATAGGTTTGATTTACGTAAAACAAATTGGCGACCATACTCAAGAACGATGGATAGTCCCTGGTGGTTTTGTCCTTTTTCATCAACATCTAGTAGATTTTACCTGCTTATTTTTAGTCATTTGAATGTGTCTTAGCAAAAGTAGTGTGTTTGATTGCTTTTTAGAGAGTCCTCTGGCACCAAAGCACTGTTGGTCTTGACACAGTGCTCTGCATAGCACTGCTGGCTTAGGGACAGTGCTCTCCAACACACTGTCTCCCACTTAGGGGTGCGTTTCCCCTGTGACCAACCAAAATCTATCATATTTTGTCTTTTCCCAATTCATTTAAGTGTCTTTCTTGCTGAACTTTTGAGTGACTGATTCACTCTAGAGACCACATTTCCTCTACTCTTCTTGCCTCACTTTGGATTTGTTTGATCACTATTTCTTTTTGTTTTCTTTGTCATTTTCGAATAGTTCCAAATTTAAATTTTACATTTAATCATTTCATTATTTTCGAAAAGAAGAATTGTCATTTAAGTCTTTGTTTCTCTTGAATTTTTTGAGTGATTTTTTGTGCATTAGTTTATTTTTCGTTCATATAAAATTAAAATAAATTGAAAATAAAAAATTACATTTGACTCTGAAACAATATTGCCAGAACTTGATGAGGAAGGAACAATCATATTGGAACCTGAAGCAGTCACGGAAACAAGAAATCGACAAGTACGATCAATCTCAAAGTATCTCAGCAAGTGGAAGAACTTTCCTGTAGAATATTCCACATGGGAGGATGAGAATTTTATACAGAAGCATCAAGAAATAATCAAGAGTTGAGGACAACACTTTTTTGAAGGAGAGGGGCATGTTAAGTCCCTATATTAATATTGTAGTCCCTTATTATGTTAGTGTATCCCCCCTTATTGTTATTGTTGTACCCCTGTAATAGCTGGATACCCATCATATGAAAGTCAGTATGTATAATATCCTTATACTCCATATGCTGGGGGGGCACAAATGTTTGGTCCATAAGGCAGTACTCTGTCATACTTAGGTCAATCATATGTTGGAATTCTTATTTTCTAACGGCAACCTACTTTTCCTGTTCAATCGCCAACGATTGTGTATCAATAGCAACTAGTTCACCCTGTTGCATCTGTGCCTACTAGGCCTATTATTTCTTCTATGGCTGTTGGCCAGTCTACTCAAGCGGGTCCTTCAACCCCTAACCCTCAAGTTTAATGTCTACAGACTCCATCTTCCCAGGCTAGTATTCAACACCATCTATATCGGGAATTTCACAACCATAAGCTAGTTTACCTCTGTCACAAGCTTCTACTGGCCCTGTCTATTCACGACTAGGTCCAAATTATCCTGGTGGGAAACCATTTTATCAAATTCCATGGCAGCCAAAACAACCATTCCCACATTATCAAGCTTATCCAGGTCCTGGTCAGCAAGCCTACCCCTATCCGGGTTACCAACAACATAATCCATTTTTCGGTATGCAAAGGCCTATTTCCCAGGCGATTCAATCTTATCCTAGTTATGCTCAACTTGACCTTAATCGAAAATTTCCATTTGTTGCAACATTAGAGTTACCAGATTAAATCAACTCACTAATGATCCCATTCATTATTTACCTTGGTGTCCAGTGATTCCTCATAAATTACCCCCAAACATTCCAAAATTCAATGGAAATTCTGGAGAAGACCCATCTACACATGTCATGACTTATCATTTATGGTGTTCATCAAATTCCTTAAATGACGATTATGTTAGATTGCGTATTTTCTAGCGAATGCTTACTGGTCTAGCTGCGAAGAGGTACATTGAATTAACACGAACTTCGTTTGATAACTTTACAAGTTTAGCCACTAATTTTTTAACCCACTTCCAGTTACCCATCAGATATGAAACTAGAACGAAACTTTTGACCAAATTTAAATAGACCAGTGTTACTCATATATTGGATCATATACATGAGTGGCGTCATCCTATTCGAATGGTTAAAACATTTGTTCCTGACCAACTTTTAGATGAGTGTTTTATTAAGTCCTTACTGCCATCTATCATCAAGGATGTGGCCAAAGGCGATGTTGTCATTGAAGAGAAAGTAATTTCTCGTGCCCAGTATCTGGATCTAATTTACACTTACTATGGCATGCTCTATGAAAATATTCCAAATGCGTCACAACTAAATTTAACTATTTCTCCTGCTCCTTCTGATCAGGACATTCATGCCAATGATGGTGTGATTGGTTACGCTAGCGCTCCGATAGAAAGTTGACTATCTGGCCCTACACTTGGTATTTCAAATCAGAACCCTAGTACATTTGATCCCATGTCTTCTTCTGAAATCCATGCTGTGTCATGTGACAAAGGAAAAAGTGACAAGCATTCTGGAAATAGGAAGAAGGGGAAAGACAAGAAGAAATTAAGTTCACCCCCGCAGGAAAAATCATCTGATTCATACGGTTCTTTTCGGAAACCTCATTACCCTTTATTGATATGTAATGAGGAGAATTTTATGCAAGATTTTCCTCACTGCTTAGAAGTCCCAAATCTTCTTAAGTCTTCTTCTGCATCTGCAGTGTTGAAAAATCCTTTTCCAAACCTGGAAACACATATGGTTGCTACAGATCCTGCTTATAGTTCGCAAGTGCTTATGCTATCTGCCTCTAAGCCCAAAACTAATGTTTTTGTGTCGAATCGAAGTAAACATTACAGTAATCCATTGTCATCATCAAATGGTTAGGCTACATATCAACCTACAACTTCGACTTCGACCTCATCTGATTCTACTCTACCGCGTATCCTTCTAGAGTTAACAATAAATCCACTAAAGGGAGTAGTTCACAAATCGACATTTAACCCTCGAGCTCGTGCAACTCAAAATTATAATGTAGTGGAAGACCTGGCTTAGTCACCTTCTGCTATGTCAACGCTTGAGGTTCTTCAGAATTGTCCCTCCCAGAAGCAAGCTTTGTTGTCTGCGGTTGGTGGAATCGATGCAACGGATTCAAATGTTGTAGTCTTTAATAACGCGGGCTATGTGCCAAAATTACTAGCACAAATAGAATTATTAATTCAAGTACATGTCCCGAATCACGTCATTCATCACACTATCATAAATGAAGGCGCATCTACTTGTATCATGTCAATGAGTTGCTGGAAGTCACTTGGCTCGCTAAATTTGTCACAATCACCTACAACATTAAAGGATTTTGATGGTCATACATATAAGCCTTGTGGAATTCTTAGTAACCCACAAGTAGAAATAGGGGAAAAATAAGTTACTATTGAAGTTGAGGTCATTGATAGACCCCTTGACTACAATATATTACTTGGAAGACCGTGGGTTTATGCTATGGCTGCAGTAGTATCTACTTATTTTCGTATGATCATCTTCCCCCATAAAGGAAGTATCACATCCATTGATCAAATATATTTCTTCGCCTATGGTTCCCAAGAAACTAGAAGCGTTCCATTTGTTCATGGACCCCCACCTTCTCTTTAGAACATTGGTTTAGGACTTCGTAAGGATCCTTCCCTAATGAGCACCTTTACATTACCGTCGCCCGCGACATTAGCGAAAATTGAAAATATAGAGATTTGCAATATGATATATTCCACTTCATCTGACTTAAGGAAGATTCCAAATGATTATGAAGTAGTTAGGCTGGGAAACATCATGCCGCTAAGTCTAATTGAGCTAGCATAGTAATCAATTTCCTTGGCTTATGCGGCCAATCCAAATCCTTTGTCGCCGATTTTTTGGGCTGATCGTTCTTTGGATTTTGGTACTTCTTCTTATCCTTTTTCATGTGTATTCTTGATTGATGAGATTATTATGGAATCCATGATGACAGAAGAAGAACCATGGGAATCATCACATCAACGATCCCATCTTCTAGATTACAGTGAAGATAATCCATCTGAACAATATCACCCTACTGCTGTTGATTTCTTAACGAATTCTATTCCTATCCGCGCCATCGATTCTGAGCGAGACCCATCAAATATCGAAGAAACGATTTCTATCGATATTTCAACCAAACCAAGTATTGTAGAAAACATTCATGTCGGTGCCTCTCGTTCTCCATCTGAACTTGACACATACCACACTCTTTTTTGCGAATTCCGAGATGTATTTTCTTGGTCATATGAGGAGATGCCATGTATCGACTCCAACATTGTTGAACATGAGATTAAAATGTATCCTGATGTTAAGTCGGTGTGACAACGACTTCGTCCTGTTCACCCTAATAAATTTTTTGCCATTAAAGCAGAGGTTGAAAAACTTTTGGATGCTGAATTCATTTACCATGTTTTGCTTACCGATTGGGTTTCTAACATTGATCCTGTCATGAAGAAATAGGGGACAGTTAGAGTGTGTGTTGATTATCGGGATGTTAATCATGCTTTTCTGAAAGACAAATATCCCACTCCCTTTATCGACCAAGTTATTGATGAATGTCCCATATGTGAAATATTTTCTTTCATGGATGGATTCTTTGGTTACAATCAGATTAATATTCGCCCAAAGGACCAATATAAAATCACTTTTATCTGTCCTTGGGGCACATTTTCTTATATAAATATCCCTTTTGGTTTAAAGAATGATGGGGAAACATTCCAGAGGGAAATGAATTATGATTTTCATGAAATCAAGCACATAGTTCAACCGTATCTGGATGACTTACCTACACTTTCAGAGAAATGGGTTGACCACCTACTACATCTGAGAGCGATATTTTTAGGATGTCATCACTATAAAATATGCCTCAATCTACACAAATTTGTGTTTGGTGTTGGTTCTGGTCATTTTATTGGATTCGTCGTGTCAAAAGATGGAATTCAACTTGATCCATTGAAGGTACATGCCATTCTTGATTTTCCTGCTCCTTTCAATCTGCTTTAGTTATAAAGAATCTAAGGGAAGGCTAACTTTCTAAGGAGGTTCATTCCTAACTACGCTAAAATGGCTAAAGTATTTACTAGACTCTTGAAAAAGGGGATTCCTTTCCATTGGGATGAGGTTGCACAAGATTCCTTTGGTGTTCTTAAAGATACCCTGATCCGAGCATCGTTAATCTATTCCCCAAATTACCAAAGTGATTATTTCCTGTATCTTGTTGCTGGAGATGCAACCATTGCTATGGTTTTAGTCCAAGAAGAAGATGGGATTGAACATCTAATATATTATTTGAGTCGTAATATCAATGATACAGAAGTTGAGAATATCACCTTGGAAACTGTTCAAACTGTACACAAATTTCGCCATTATATCCTGCTCCGAAAGACCATTGTCATTTCAGATTGCAACCCTATGAAATATATTCTTCCACGTCAATTTCTGGTGGGAAAATATTTAAAATGGATTGTAATTTTGCAAGAATTTTATTTGGAATTCATCAAATCCAAGTAAAAGAAATATTTGGTGTTTTCTGAGCTTATCTGTGACCTTCCTTCGAGTAGCATCAATCCTACTACAAAACCATCAATTTTGGATGAGTCTTTGTTTTTGATCGAGTCATCTGACCCATGGTATGAAGATTTCATCATCTATCTCTAGACCCAAACTTTTTGGCCCAATACCTCTCGCTCGCAACAACGACGTATTCGATATGAAGCCAAGTATTATCTGATCATCAGTGATACAATTTATCATTGTGGCGTCGATACAATTTTACGTAGGTGGAAATTTGTATGTTTATGCTACCGCGCAAAAGATTCTTCGCATTGGTTACTTCTGGCCTACCATATTTCGCGACTGCATTATCATGGTTAGAAGTTTTCATGCTTGCCAGATATTTGATCATAAAACCCACTTGATGCCAGCACCAATGCATCCTGTCGTCGCTGTTGGACCATTTGAAAAATGGGGCATTGAAATCATGACATGTAACCCCCGCTTGGCCGGGGGGCATGGGTATATTATTGTCGCCGTTGACTATTTTACCAAGTGGATGGAGGTGACGCCTACATTCAACAACACGGGACAGACAACTACATTGTTCTTTTTTAACCATGTGGTTACACGATTTGGTGTACCACAAGCCATAGTCATAGATCATGGAAAATTTTTTCGCAATCACATGATGGTTGAGTTGACTTCCAAGTTAGGACAGTCACATGATAGTTATACCCCTTATTATCCACAAGATTATGGACAAGTTGAAGCTATCAACAATATTCTTAAGCATATGCTTTAATGCATGATTGGGGTTCATAAACGAAACTGGAATTTGATCTTGTACTCAGCTTTGTGGGCATATTGAACATCGGTGAGAAACACGACTAGATTTACTCCGTTTCAGTTGGTTTATGGTCTGGAAGCTATCTTATCGATACAATGCGAAATACCATCATTGAAACTCATGATTGACCTGCTACCTGATACTTCTAAAGAAGAGGCACGTCTTTTAGATCTCATCCATCTAGGTGAAACATGTCGTGAAGCCACATTGGCCAACGAAGTGCATATGAGACAAATCAAGGCGTAATATGACTACAATTTCAAGCCTCACACCTGCTCAGAAGGAGACCTGGTCTTGCTTTATGATCAGGAAGCTGCTAAGATAGAAACATGGAAATTTGAACCATTATGGCACGACCCCTACATTGTCAAGCGAATTCTGGCTAAAGGTGCCTATGAGTTGCTATATTATGATGGGATTCCATTGTTGCAGCCTCGAAATGTGCTGTATCTTAAACGTTACTATGCTTTATTTTGCGTAGTAAACACTGTATTATATGCTTTGATTACGTGTGTGTAGTAGTGTATCTTTTAGATTTTTTCATGTGGTTAATAATCCGATTTTCATTTTTTGCAGATGTCAGAATATTTGAAACCATTTGTTGGATATGTCGATGGTGCTAGTCTTAGTACTCATAATTTATCCTCTCCTACATGGGCCATCTTTGCTCCAAGTGGTGAGTTAGTGAGTTTCCAAGGGATTTGTATTGGTCGATCAACCAAAAATATCGCCTAGTATAGTAGGATGATTGAAATACTCTCTAATGCCATTTCACTTGGCATTCGCCAGACTCACAACTTGTCGTACTACAGCTTATTGGCATCTATACTGTCCAAAATCTAGCAATTCATCGCATGTTCCTTAGAGTTTGTCTTTCGAAAAGACATTTTGATTACATTCAATATCAACATATTTCCATATACTTTAACACTCTGGTTGATTCATTGGCGAATTATGTGTTAAATAAACATTTTAAACATATGTAAAGAGAGATTTTCAATTCACATCGTACAATTGAATAGGATTTCACATAATCATAGAAAAACACTGAAAGTAAAATAGATTTATATCGAGTTTTTTACAAAAAATATGTCCAAGACACATTGGTCTTCTGACCTAAAAATGTATATAGACATAGCATAATCTAAGTAACCTAGTGATGCTCATGATAGTAGGTCACTGCTTGGTCTATCATGCGCAATAGCCTCATCCAACGACTAGGCACACCAATGGTATGGCGCTGTAGCCTCATAGGTAACTTCTTGATCTGGACATCCGATATCCCAAGAGTCAATCCCTCCACATGCTGCTGCAACTTAGCAAGAGTCTCGGCTAAATCCAAATCCTGAAGGACTGCTCTCTCGACAGTCCTCTCTGCTGGTTCTCTCGCCTGCTGTGCACGAACCACTGATCGAACAATACCTACATCTTCATACATAAAACATCTTTAGTTTAGTCTTGGAAACATAAAAAAACACAAAAATATGTAAAAAACCCCAAAAAATAAAAAACATGGTCAACATTTTACCTATAGCACCCCATTGAGCGTCGACTGGTAAAATTAAATATGGATCTCCACGGAAATCCATCCCTGCATATGGATGCTCCTCTATGAAGATATTCTGTCTTTAGAGGCAAATGAAGAATGTAGTGGAAAACAAGATCGATGAATGACCAGCATGTCTAGCCATCAGCTTTACCAACTGCTGCCTCCATGGATCTTTAGGACCAACTAATCCCAGTGTCACATGCTGTGGCTACATCAACGAAACTCGCTCCAAAACAAAAGTGATCAAGATTGACCCATAGCTGAAATTTTTGGTCTTTCCAATTTTTACCTTGGTTAGTTTTTCTTTCATATGAAGGAGTACTACTTCAGCCCATTTGAAAATGGTTGGCTCGGGACACTCAAGCGCATAATACATGTATGATCTGTTCGCGACATGTAGTGTCACACTAACAGCTGTCTTTGCGATAGTGAATAGGAGTGTTCACAAAGGCTTATCACATACATCTTTGATATTTATATTTACATCTTTGCTAGGCTCAATTCTTGGTTGAAAAAACTGTCAGATGTAGTCCTTCACTGTTTCACCTCCACAGATGGAGCCCTCAATGGAAATGGGGGCACCACATCTCGAAAAACCTGTCAGAAAGTAAATGTCATCAACCAATATTAGGAGCCATTTTTCCCCAATGTGAAATGTCTATAGTGCTGCATCCCATTAACAGACCGAGAACTGTAATAGTTCCATGTGTTGTCTCATCCCTGACAATTTGAAGTACTTGAGAAAACCACAGTCTCTAAGGGATCTCACAGTGCCAGGATCATTTAGGGAAACCATATCCTATTCTTCATGTTCTCCTTGTCGCCATGTAATCGACATTCTGATCCGATCAAAGTCTGAAATCACACCATAGGCTTAGTTAGGATCGATTCCATGCAAACAGCTGGAGAAATTTTGGGCAGAAAAGAAGATGTAAGTTTATGAATTGCACCCAACGCACTCCTAAGTGGAAGACGGAGTGTTGTAGAGGAACTGGCCTTCATTTCAGCCTCTCTGCAACACACTTTTCGACATCTAAGGGTGCTAGTCCTAGGGTGTTGTATATTTACCCTAGGAGCCCAAAAACCCTAAAAAATGTGCATGAAACTGAACAATAATGCAACCAATAGAAAGAGAAGGGTAAGATATTCTACTTGGTTCAGACAACATGAGAAATGATCCACAGAACCTATCGCAATCAACCACTGAATTTTGAGGGTAAAACAGGCTCAGAGCACTAAAATCTGAATGGTAAAAATGACTTTGTAATTTCCTAATTTAATAGTCTTTTTTATTAATTTATGCATATTTAATGAAATGACTATTGTTTTACCCATTTTTCGTATATAAATAGGTATTGTTAATCCATTTGATGGTTCTTTGAGTAGGTTTACAACTGATTACATTGAGTTAGTTGTGCATGATCGTGAAATGCAATCTTGACCACAAAGCATACTTTTATCTCTTTTTTGAGCTTTGTTAAACATGAAAAAGGAACTCAAAGCACACTTTTATCTCTTTTTCAACCTTTGTTAAACACAAAAAAGGAACCCCCCCCGAGTTCTCTTTCAGTTCTTTTCAGACACTCAAAATATGAAAATATTGCTGAGCACTTGTCTTTTCAAGCTCGTAAAGGAATTGAAACAACATCTAATCAGTATAAGTTTAACCCTTTTCCAGACTGAGATAGATTATGTTTACGAAAAAGGAAAACCCTAGTCGAACATGGCTAAGAGGTTCTCTCAGGTATTATTTTATGCTTTTTAAAATGTGCGGGACTATTATACGAAAAAGAACTTGTGGAGTTTTGTTTTAATACCTTTTTCAAACTCCCTAAACATGAAAAAGGACCAACTTTTCATTGTCGTTAGACTCGTTAAAGCATCAAATAGTGACGGACTTGTCCATCATGACAAGATCGAGTTTCACCTTTGGTAGAATTGTTAAAGCCTCAAATAGAGATGGATTCACTCGAAGAGTGGAATTATATATCAAGCATATGTTATCCTCCTCAAGCTTTTTAAAAAATAAAGAGGTACTAGTAAGAAATGACGGGGGAAAATTGGAAAGGGATAAAATTTTTTATGGTAGCAAGTCACTCTTGAACATGACACTTATTCACTTCATCTCAATGAATTTTGGGTTGGGTAATCTGCTTGACGGTCTATCATACCTATGGTTTATCATACCATCCATCACTTTAGTTTTGGGTCAAATGTTTCCAATTCATCCAGTGTCGCCAATATGTTTAAGAGAAGTCACTCAATTATTCCTCACCCTTTGCAATACTCATAAACCTTCATTTCATGACCACCATCCATGAAATTTCTTCATTAGTCACATTCTGTCTCCAAAATCATTACTCCCATTTCATGTCGTTGATAGGGGAAACATCAATGCCCTCATGCGATGAGTCGCTTCCTGTCGACATCAGCTCATTATCTAGGAAGTTGACTTAGATCTAACCTTTTAGTACCTTGGAGCTTTCTTACATCAACAATATGTTTCTTGCTTCCAACGACAGGTTGACATCACATGCCTTCGAACGAAAGACTTTGTATGGTGTTCAACGTCAAATCATCCATTCACACCATGTGTAATGTACTGCGGTACCTTGAGATCCATGATCATTAACGGTGGTTTCTCTCACGTCTGTTAATGACTCACATCATTGGCTGGTAATCAGACGATTTCTTCCCATGTTCAACTTTAGATCACATATTCACATGGTTAGACTCATACTTTAAGTGATTGAGTGAATGAGATAGAAGACCCTGGATCTAGCTTCATCCATCTGGGTTGCGATTTAATGAGTAGTGCCAAATCATTCGTACGATGGTCATTATTCAGATGGTCATCCTATCATGGGTCTATATCTATAGAAAATTCTATATCTGTAGATGACTTTATGATGTTATGATAGTTTATGTGCTGAGTATGGGATATGCCTCCCTTAGTAATTCATGTCCAAGATGAACAAATATCATGATGTAATGTATTGTAATTGATGCAAATCACCGTCCGATTCAGTTCCTACTCATCATGTCATAAATAAAATCACTCAATATTATCATTTTCGACTTCATGCTTTAGGGGGCATCTGTTACAGTTCAATTTTGGAATCATCCCAAAACACAAATCAATATCTATTAGGGTCTATAATACTCTAAATTAGTTGCTACATGCCCTAAAAAATTCATTCCATTGGTGGTTTTACTTCATGAAAGTTTCACTGTTTAGATGCCAGTTGAAGTGCCCCATTGAGCCATCAACTCACCCCTAGACAACTGTAACTGCTTTGTAGAGCATCTATTCCCATGCAAGGCTGCATTGCAGATGATCTAGACCCACTTTAGAGTGCGTTGGTCATCTGGGAGATAATTTTTCATTGGATTCTGAGAATATTCCCAACCTCTAGTGGCTTCTAGAAGTTGTTACAACTTTCACCTCATCTGATAGCTTCAAATATGGACACCATGGAGCCATTAAACCTCTTATCCTCCTATTCCCATGAACAAGGAAAACTCTTCATCCAATTTTAGGAAAGCCATTCAATGATTCATTTATGTATGTTGGTAAGGTTAATCCTCTCTGCGGATAGAGGCAATCCCTCTAGCCCTAGAGTGGGTATAGAAACAAAGGGAAAAGATAAAGTGTAGGTTCCTAATTAATGAATGAAAAGGACAGGGTAGATCGATCTACCTGGAGTCCAACGCTATCGTCGTTGTAGTGGTGGTGGCCTCTTGGTCTTTGTCTCAGCGGGTCACAATCCTTCTACAACAAAGGTCAGATACTTGCACGTAGATCAGCAAACAAGAGCAGCATACAACACAATGAATTCATTCATAATCAACTAACTAGTCAAGGAGGGTTAAGCATACTGCATCAAATAAAACACATTAACGCAAGATGGGAACTAGACAATAGTCATGTATATGTATAAATAGAAGAAAGAGTTACAATTGGAGCCTTGACGTCGCATCCTCCTTCAGCGGGGTTCAGTCGAAGCGCGTATTGAAGGATCTTCGGGGAATTCAGACGAGGTGAGGACACAAGCCTAAGCTCTCTCGACAAAGGTATCTTCCGTTCTGTCTTTTTAGCAAAAATGTTCAGGAATTATCTTCAACATTTCAGCTATGATATGTTCAGCTAGCTCATCAATGGAAGATGGATTTATTTATAGATGGAGAGGAGGAGGTTGGGATCCCTACAATGGTGGAAGGGAGGCCTTATCCCTTGGGAGGTTTCCCCAAAAGGTGGAAACAAGAGGCAAAAGGAGGGAGGCCGTGGTTATTCAGTCGAACCACTCTAGATGACTCGCCCACGAAGTTGTTATGATGGAAACTTCGTCTCTATTTTTAAAAAAAATTCCATAAACAGGTTGGCGCGGGTAGCTCACTGGGATAGAGCGCAAATGGGTGCGGGGACCAGTGTTAATATTCCTCATTGGTGCGAGGGAATAACAGTATACTAGCGCCAGGGCAAAAACATGTTTTTCTGATGGTCTGCTAAGGAAATTGTCAATAGAAGGAATGTTGTCCTCATGGCAAGAGATGCAATGATGGTCTTTGCAAGGCATGAAACTTCATTTTAGTCACAATAGTGATCCTCCAATATGTAGGACAGGGATTGCAGGGACAGTGACAAAATGCTGTGTAACAGATTCCCCCTAAAGCATGAGGTCCGAGAGAGAGGGATGGGTGAAATGCTTTGCGAGAATGCGTTCGAACCAAACACCGCCGTCGGAAGACCTAAAAGTATAGATACAACTGATATCTCTGATACATGAAAATGTGGCATGGGCACAACCATCCATAATAAAGTACATATATGAACTGAGATACAAGGTATGGACGCAACCATCCAACAATAAGGATCAACAAATAGACTCAGGTATGGTTGCAACAATCTAATCAAAAGATTCATATTAAGTCATGATAAACCACAATATCTTGTAGCCTAGATCTCATCAGAAAAAACCCAAGGTCTTGCACTCCATCTCGACCCAAACAAGTACAAATTCAAGCATGAGAATATGTGAGCTAAAGTAGAACATGAAAGAAAGTCACCTGATTACCAGCCAATGATGAAAGCTGTTAACAAGCAAGAAAGAAACCACCAATAATGACAATGGCTCTCAAGGTACAATAGGTACAATCCACAGAATGTGAATAGTGAGCTGGCGTCGAACACCTGTAGAATCACTCGACCGAAGGCCAATGATGTGGACCTGTCGTCGAATGCGAAGAACTTTCCATTGAGGCATGCAAGCTCCAAGGTACCGGAAGGGAGTCTCTAGATCAACTTCCAGGATAATGAGATGAAGTCGACAGGAAGCGACCAAGTAGAAGGAGGGCCATAATGTTTCCCACATCATCGCCAAGAGAGAGAGGAGCATGATGATAGTGAATCAGGACCGAACAAAGAATCAGAGGGGGGTTGAAAACTACAGAGGCAAACTTCTCTTGAACATATCAGCGACACAACTCTGGATTTGGTAGTATTTGACATCAAGGGATCTGAGGTCATGATGACGAGGAAAAGAGTAGATGACAGGTCAAAACAGATTACCCAAACCCATGGAGGCAAAAATTATGAAATGAGATGTCCCCAACCTGACACGAATGCAAATGAGTGTCATGTTCAAGAGCGACATACTGCCAACACAACTAAAAACTGGTTCCATTTTCCCCCACCATTTCTGGCGAGTACCCCAATTAGTTTTAAAAAACTAGCTTGAAGGGGATAACATATGCTTGTGCTGTAAGTTTTTCCTTCGGAAAAATCCATCCTAGTACATTTTACGAGCCCTAGGAAGAAGGAACTCGATGGACGTCATTGTGACGAAGTTCGATGTCATCAGGGTTTAACGAGTTTAACAAAGGAAGAACTCAACATCTTTTCATGTTTAGAGAGTTTGAAAAGAAGCGGAAAAGAAAACGCCAGCATGTCCCTTTTCGTAAATGGTCTCTCAGATTTGAAAAGGTAGAAAAAAATATCTGAAAGAACCTCTTAGTTGCGATAGGCTAAGGTATTCCTTTTTCGTAAATAATCTATCCCATCCTAAAAAAGGGGTAAACGTACACTATGTAGATATCGTTTCGCAGCCATTTAGCGAGTTCAAAATGATAAGAGTCTCGACAATATTTTAAATTTTAGAGAGTCAGAAAAGAGCTGAAAGATGACTCCAGCAGTGAATTTTTCATGTTTTTACCGAGTCCGAAAAAGTATCTAATACAACTCGTTACTTCATCGCTATCTCATTAAAAACCTATCGCTCACAAGAGACAAACGTAAAACTCATTTCTCGAAATAACATAACGTAATAATCGAAAAACCTATCTTAAAACCTAATTAGGGTTCTGAAAAGTTATAAAGTGCCAAAAATGGTAAAAAATAATTACTTTTCACTTTTACCTCTTGTGGTGCAATAGTTACCCATTTCTAGACTTTTGATTTTGCGGCGACGATAGTGGGAGATCCAACAGATCAATCTCGAATCTGTTAGTTCCAGGTAAGAGACGACATCCTTCCCTGAATTTTAATACTTCTTTCATTACCTGCAACCGCAAACTTGGAATATTGTGGGGGAATTTGTAAAAAATAGGGCATGGCAATTGGCGCGAGTATCGGGCACGGACTCACGCCAATCGCTCAGATTTCTGAACTGGGGCGCGCCCATTGGCGCGACTGTTTCCCAAACAGTCGCGCCAATCGCGCAAACCTTTTTAAGCTTACAATGCAAGCAAGCAAGCTCAATTTCCACAAATTTAGAGCTTTTAATTTCGCTAATGAGGTTCATATGAACATGTTTGCAGGTGTAAAGTGGAAAAATGGTGATTGAATGGAAAGAATGGGAACACAATGAAGAAGACGAGCTTGCCCTGGAAAACAAGAGATGCATGGAAGGTCTAAGAGACTGTGGCCTGAAAAAATTCTTCAAGACACCGTGCCTCAGAGCTCAACCGGAGCTACTGCAATACTTGATCAGTATCTGGGGTGGGGATTAGGAAAAAATCATTCTTCGTGATTAGGAACTTGAACTTGATGTTTTAGACATTTACTTCATAACAGATCTGTCGCGGAGGGGGGCAACACCAGTCCTGACTGGCACCTGGCCCACCATGGAGAACATGAGCATGGTGATCGACAGGGTATGTTGAGGGGCACATAAAGGATCAGGAAGCAGAAAGTGGATATCCAAACTATCCCTAACTTGGAACTAGAAGTAGTGCTACACACCATCACGCGAGCTGCGGGATCGCAAGCACCACATAAAGCAACAAAAACACAGTTACTTCTTGCAGTAGAATGTCTGACATCGACCCTCTACAACTGGGCAGAGGCAGTGATGATCGATATGAAACGTCAACTGATGAAATGCAAGAAGACCAAACTAAAGCAGTCTAGATATGGGTCCATCCTGGTATCTTTCTTCTTGAAATGACTACCAATATTCTAGCGATAGGAAGTGATAGTCCCAACACCACCAGCACAGGAGCCATGGATGGTCCGTTAGGGAGCGCTGATGCTAAGGTCAGGGAGCAGTCAACAGATGTCCTGGAGACCAGAGTTATTTGATTGGCTCCACCGACAGATGATTGTCGTGGAGGACTGGCCCTACTCTAGCACAGATTTCAGTGGTGATCCAGACTTCCTAGTCCCAAAAGGAGAGGATTGGGATGAAGCACTTGGTAAGACTCATTTTTTATTTTTATGAGTATTATGTTTTTTTTTTGTTATGTATGTTCTGACATTAAATCCATGTGTTATGTAGATGTTGGACCAGAAATACCCACAGGCATGTCTCCAATAGTGAGGCGAGTCCCTCGTGACTTTGATAGTGCCCCTCATGGTGAGGGAGGCGAGGAGGAGGAAATCATGCGCAACCTGGAGGGAATCTCTCACGGGGTCCTGGATTATGCACGATTCGACGCTGTTCCTCGTGCATACTAGAGACACACTGTAGGGGTGTCAAACTGAGTTCACCACTTGTTGAGGCGGCTTATACGGGCAATGACATGATATCATGAGCATCACGCCGATTAGATAGCTAGGATTTACTTCTGCATATTTTTTAGAGACATGATGTCCTAGAATGTAACAAAAACACACATATTTTTTGAACTTATGATGCACACTGATGTAAACATTCGATATATATATACATATATTTTCCTATATGGATTTTTTTCATGTGATGATGATTTTACAGATTACACAAATGTCTATCTAATACAATGTTAGCCACTTTATCAGTTAATGCATTCATTCGCCTAGAAATATGTTGATATGTGATATAATCAAAATGTCTTTCCAAAAAACGAACACATAAATAAAACCTTAAAATATGAGGGTTTCTAACAGAACAATGTCCTTTAAGTTGAAGAGCAACAAGTTGTGAGTCCAGATTTCAACCAATGCACGAATGCCGAGGGTAATCACCTTGGTTAATAGTTCAATGACAACACTATACTCAGCGACATTGTTTGTAGTTCATCCTAGACAAATACCTTTTAGATCTATCAACTTACCAGTAGGATCATAAATCACCCAGGTTGCCGAAGACAAGTTTCGGGTACTACGGGAAGCACCATCCGCGAAACCGACATAAGGGGTAATAGGCATATACATAATAAGCAATGACCCAATAAGCAGGAAAACGCTCGCAAAGCACACCAAGCCAAAAAATGTACAAAAATGAAATGAACACATATGTACACAAAACATGCACGAATGACTCATGCATAATATTTTTTGAGATACAACCCATTTCTGGGCTGATCCAGAGGTTGAACTTCGTAATCAATGAGCTCATAGGCCCCATTCTGCAAGAAACGTTTGACAATATAGGGCCCATGCCACATGGGTTGAAATTTTCTTGCCCCCTGCTTATCGTGAACTTGGTCGTACAGGAGGATGAGGTCTCCTTCTACGAAGGAGTGAGGGGAAACCAGCTGGTAAAAATGAGCTTTGACCCGCTTCTTTTGTGCCTCGATGACCAAAGCAGCCAAGCGACGAGCTTCATCTAGCCTTTCTAAGTAGAGAAGACTCTTCTCCTGGCGAAGTGTTCGAAAAAAATTCAACAATCAACTTGAGAGACGGTATTTAACACTCAATCAGAAGGGTAGCTTCCAAACCGTAAACAAGCTAAAATGGAGTGAATCCGGTCGCATCCTTAACTGAGGTTCGATACGCCCAAAGAGCTGAAAATAACATGAGATTCCAGTTGGATTTGTGCATCCCGATCGTACGTTGAAGCATGGTGATAATAAATTTATTCACGACTTCAACATGGCCATTGGCTTGAGGATAGTACGGCGTTGAGATGTCATGACGCAAGCCCAACCTAGAAGTCAACTCTGCCACCATATAATGCCAAAAATGGGAACCATGACCAGTAACGATGGCGTGAGGGACACCAAACCTAGAAATGATGTGATTGAATATGAACTGAGCTGCTGTCTTACCATCGGCGGCAAGTGTAGGCATCGCTTTGGCCCATTTGGTGAAGTAGTTAATGGCTACGATGATATAAGCATGCCCCCCGGCCGAGTGAGGGTTACACATCATAGAATCGATGTCCCACTTCACAAAGGGACCAATGGTAATGACAAGGTGGATATGTGCAGGCGGCGCGCGCATCTTGCGCTAATAGATCTGGCAATAATGACATTTGCAAACAACAACAATGCAATCCTTGAAGACGGAGGGCTGGAAATACCCAGCATGAAGAATCTTCTGTGCAGTGGCATAACCAAACATGTGACCACCACAGGCGCCACTGTGACAATCATTCAGGGCTTTCTCAGCCTTATCGAGAGTCAAACACCGGCGAAGAATGGAATCTACTCCAATGCGGTAGAGTGTATCTCCGACTATATGATAAGGTTGCAATTGATGACGGATACGTCGACGAGCATCCTTTGTCAACTCAAATCTAAAAGTAGAAGTCTGAAGATATATGATGATATCACCGTACTAAGGATCGAGGGTGATAATTAGAAAAAGCGAATCGTCTGGAATGCATTCCTCAGAACTAAACGGAGCAAAGTCAAAGGGGAGGAAGCAGATCAGATCGGAAAAGACTAGTGATTTCTTCGACTTGGTAGTATTAAAATCCAAATCTAAATCTTAGAGGATGACAATCAACTTCAATTACTTGGCCCCCAACAATTTTCGAGACAATATATAAGTCATAGGGTTACAGTCAGAAATCACAGTCGTAGTACGCAGCAGAATGTAATGAAGAAAACTTTGAACTGCTTGAACCGCAACCAAAAATAACTTCTTGACATGAGCATAGTGTGTTTTAGTATTGAGAAGGTTATGAGAGAGGTATTAAATAACATTCTCGTCACCGTCATCATCGTCTTGCACCAAAACCATGGCAATCGTGTTGAAAGCGACGACTAAATAGAGGGAAAAATCGCGATGATAGTTCAGAGGATGCAATAGAGGAGCGTTGACAAGCAACGTCTTCAAAGCATCGAAAGACTTCTGGGCGATCTCATCCCAAAGGAATGAGACACTCTGCTTTAGTAATCTGTAATATTCCAAATTTTTAGCCTTCAAGCTAAATGGAATATTAGAGTTGTTTCATCACCAGGTAGGTGAATAAATGGGTAGGGAGGCCCATTAACCTCCTTAGAAGGATCAACAACACTCCTAATGTGAAAGGAGAAAGAATAGGTAGCTTATTTGAGCACCCTTGGGTGTGAACAGAGATGGGGACATGTTGATTCAGTCAACTTTGACCAAGTCAACAAAGTTGTCTAGATACATTGAACCACCTTGATGGACAACACAGTTTTGGTGGAGGACAACTTGCATGAGCTTGATGGCACATGTGGATGGGACCCAATGAGGAGAGGTTCACTTGCTATATATGGAGAGGATGGAGGCCTTTGTTAGGCATGCTTTTGTATTTCGATCTATTGATCTTTTCTGTTTAGACTTGGCTTCCCCTTGCTGTTTAGCAAGGTAGCATTGGCTATTCCCGAGCGGGAATCCCACCTCTTCCCTTGAGAGGCCTCTTGGGAGAGCTTGTCCTATATTGCTCCACATCTAGGCTCAAGGCCAAGCATCACTCTTCAGTTCTAGCATTATTTCTATAGCAGTTTATTGCTGAGTTGTAGGGTGTTGCAGTGGAGGATTCTTACACCACTTCCGGGTCTGTTTCTCAATAGAAGGTACCTTCCTTCTCTTGAGAAATCAGCTAGGGAGATTTCTGAGCATATTTCATATCTTGGTAGCAGGCCAAAGTGGTTCTCATATCCTACAGCGCATTCCCTTACAGTAACTGCGTCATTTTATGCAGAGTTGCTGCAGCAGGGTTAAGACCCTTGTTTTTGAGCTAGTTTCCTAGGGAAAGGGTCAACCCTTCTCCTGGAAAGCTAGAGGAAGGGATCCTCATCCCTATTTTGTATTATTCAGCTATATTCCTATAATGTTGTAGTAAGACTGCATTTTTTGAGTTGAATATTCAGATCTCCTCTTTCTTGTACATGTGTTTCATGAAACCCTTGCCAAGTTGACTTTATAATGCAAGAAGGAGGCCAAATCTCTCTTTTCTTGGCATATTGTTCCATAAAGTTCCAGATCCATGTTATTTTATCATATTACTACAAAAACCCTCATAAAATAACGTTGTACATGCTTCAGTCTTTTTCTGCAAAACTCAAGTCATGGGATTTGGCTATTTTTAAGCGGTTAGGTAGCCGGGATGTTTGTTTAACATATCAAAAGGGATTTCTTTATGATATGATTTTGTATGTGAGGGCCTAACATCATATGCAAAGGGAACCCAACGTTACTTCACCCAGTAAAAACACATATCTTCAGAAATAACGTTTCCAGGGTCTAATTCCTGCATTTTCCCCACTTGGGAATGTGTAGGCATTCTTCTTTTGCTATTGTTTCATTCAATTGAAGGCTATGTGTTTATGAACACATCATATGAGTCTATCTGCTAGAAAACTCAAGTCATGGGATTTGGCTATTTTTAAGCTGTTAAGTAGTCGGGAGGTCTGTTTAACATATCAAAAGGGATTTCTTTATGATATCATTTTGTATGTGAGGGCCTAACATCATATGCTAAGGGAACCTAATGTTATTTCACCCAGTAAAAACACATATCTTCAGAAATAATGTTTCGAGGGTCTAATTCCTGCATTTTCCTCACTTGGGAATGCGTAGGCATTCTTCCTTTGCTATTGTTTCATTCAATTGAAGGCTATGTGTTTATGGACACATCATATGAGTCTATCTGCTAGATCTCCACATCTGGAATATCTTAAGATATTCCCGATAGTGTGGAATTTCCCTATTTTGGGATATTACAGTGGTATCAAAGCATCAATCTTGGCTCAACCTATGGAACTCAGCCATGCAATTATCTAGAGAAGGAGAGATGATCAGAAAGAAGACTCCATTATGTGGAGGAAAAAGGGAAGATAGGCTTACAAAGCTTCTTCCAAAATCTGTGCAGTGCATCAATGAAAATATTAAGAAGATGAGAGGAGAGATGAGATATCTTGAGGAGTTTGGATTTAGGGTTAGATCTAGATGGGTATATAATAGGTGTGAGCTTGAAACTACACCCTATTATGCACAATGGAGTCAAATGCCCAGTTCTCTATGAGAGAGATGAAAGAAGAGGAAATGCCGGAGAAGGGAACTCTTTGCAATTTTCTGCAAGAGTATGAATCTCAAACTGAGAAGTTTAGAGATCATATTACTTTCAAAGAGTTCTGCAAGATCAAGGTGGAGAGGAGCCAGCTGCATGACATGGATAGATTTTCTCTATCTACCTTTGATGGATCCCCAACTTGCTTAGCCAAAGCTTGGGTGGAGGAGTTATGTACTTATTTGCAGCAACACCCAGTTTCTGAAGAAGAAGCCATCAGAGTTGCAACGCTGAACTTTGAAGGTAATCCCTATGCTAGGTGGATGTTTGAGTCATTTTCAATGAAAAATGTTAATACTTCTTCTTTTTCAAAGTTCACTAAAATATTGGTAGAGATATTTAATACAAAACACGAGGAGATCAAACCAATGAAACTTTTGCATAAGTTGGGAGGGCCTACAAACTCAAAACCACTTCAGAAACCTATTGGAGGAGATCATATATTGCATGATACCTTGCTGGGGGAAATATATTTGTTTCATAACCTTGGACAAGAGGGCATGAAGGGTCCTTTTGCAAAGGAGGATCCTCTTATTGAGCAGTTACCTCCTATTCATATTGAAGATGAAGAGAAGGATGGGAGCAACATCGCTGTCACATTTGGAGCACATCCAGTACCTCATGCAAAGGGAGGAGGGGAACATGCTCCCACACGAGGGATTCTTGTACCCTTACAAGAAGTTCCCCAGGATCTCATACATAGAGGTCCCAACACAATCAGTGAGCAGCATGATTGTGCAGCATTGCAGTGAGAAGGAGGAGGTGGAGGGGAAGAGTGGCATCACTTGATGAGAGGCACACACCCTTCTCTATTTCAGAAAGCTAATGCAAGGAGGAGGCAGACTGATTTGTGCTGTAAGGGCAGGGGCAAGGTTGCCCAACCATATATGCAGTCTACTATTGACATTGATGTCTCACTACATGGAGGCATTCCACCTGGGAGGCCACCTAATCTAGGGTTGATGAGAGGCATATTTCCATTTGGTTCACCCCTCTCAGATTCTGAAGAGGTGAAAAATTTGGAGGAGTCTAGTGCAGTGCAGAGAGTTTGGGATAAACTCAAGGAGGAGGAGGACATCCTTTCATTTTCAGCACCACCCACTCTCACTATCTGCACTGCGCTGACAGAGGTTGCTGCAATAATGGAGGATGACACCTTCATGGTGCAAGGGAGTTGCTCCATGTATTTGGAGAAACACAGGGTACTTCCTTTGAGGAAGGAATCCTCCATACATTGGAGTAGATGGAGGCCACTCATGCTTGATTTGGCCAAGATTGGGAGATTCTTTTTGGAGGAGAGCTTCTCATGGGAGGCCAACTTCCAAAGGTCACTACTTCTCTTTGAGCATGAGTAGCTGCATGATGAGCATAGCAACAATTTGGAGGATGAATTTGGCATGAGGGATGTCAAAGTAGCAGGCAGCAACATGAAGAGAGTTTCATATGCTAGATCACCAGCGCTATCTCTTAGGAGGATTGATCCATATTGGAGGTCCCAACTCATGGTAGAGTAATCCAAGGATCTTGGTGCTTGCATGATTCTTGATGACCCTGATGGAGATGACTGATATATGGTGGATGATATGGTCATCTATTCTTACGACAAAGTCTTCTTTACTAGAGCTTCTAAGCTCAAGGAGGAGCTGCTGCATGCAGCACACGAGGACTTCTTTTCCATGCATTTTGATGCATATCTTTCCTTGGCAGAGGAGTTCATTTGGGAGGGCATTCAACATGATGTATTTCAACATATGGAGAGATGCATAGCTCGGATGGTGATAGAGGAGATGTCACAGCCACCTTCCTACTCATTGGGAGTGAGGGAGCATTTTTAGTTGAGCCATTTTAGCTCAAGACCTCAAGTGCATGATGGATAATGTACAATTTCACCTTACGTTTTGTACTTCTTGTCTTTTTATGAGCAACATATTACACCAAGGAGGATTATTCCTTCTTGCATATTGTATAATGATGTACTTGAAGCCATTTGTAGCATTGATATTGGTTATATCATTGGTGGTTTGTGGGGGAAGCCACATGATTTTTGGTGTGCACCATTGAAACCCTTTTGTACTTTCATGTTTATATCTTGTACAATGATTGTGGCAGCAAAAAAGTGGCTGGAAAGTAGTTGTTTTTGTATGATTTGATGCAGGAAAGGAATGCACTGTGCTGGTTCCTTGTATGGGACTTTGATCCACTTTCCGGTTGTCATATGACAACTTGTTTTTATTGGTTTTTGCTTCCATGTATTGCTAATTTCACAGGAAGCTTTTTTTGGAGAGTGGGATATGATTTGAAGATGCCCATTGGAGGTATGATTCTCCCTAATTTGCATGATGCATGTTTCTGGAGGAGCAATGAGCAGCCCATGATTGCCAAATTACATCTCCCTTCTTCATGTGGGAGAAGCCATTTGGAGAGCTTGAGTTTTTGGAGGAGGCACTTCATGGTTTATTTGTTTGATGGGGTAGCTTGGGCCACTTTTGGAGGTCATGAAATTTCAGCCCAAGATAATTAGCAGCCCCATACTGATTCAGATTTTATGCAGGAACGCAATAGAATACAGAAATAACCATGAACATAGATATGTAGCAGAAATAATGCTTCATTTCATTAATATCAAATAACAGAAATATGCTTATAGGCATAATGGAAATAAAATAGCTAGGGTGCTGGTAGCGAATATTTGAGAAGAGATGTGATGGCTACAGACCTCTGAACTGTGTTACATTGAGGCTTGAGGGCCTATTTATTATTGAGAAACAATGGAGAACTCTAAACTTCCAAAAACCTAACCCTAGGAGATGAAGCGCCAAAACTATGGGCCCCGTTTGGGTAAATTGGTGGTTCAACTTCTCGGGGACGTAACTTTGGCATCCGATCTTCGTTTGATGCACTCAATAGCTCGTTAGAAATATCTGTTCGAGGAGTAAAACTTTTTAACAAGAAACATCGGTCCATGGACCCATGTTGCTCTCTATTTTCCCAAAAAATGTCGTTTAGGGCCTCACAACGACTCCGGGAGTTCAGGACCCGAAAAACTGCTGAAAATAGTAAGTTTTGTTGCAAATTGAAAACTAAAAGAACTGATGGTGGGGGTTCAAATGGAATAGGTGGGTGACCACCAATATCCACCTGGATCATTAAGGCCCCAAAATGGCTCCGGGAGTGGAGGACCTGAAAACCTGCTAAAAATAGTAAGTTGTGCTGAATGTGAAAAGCTGCAAGAATTGATGGTGCTAGTCCAAATGGAATAGGTGGGTGGCCACCGATATCCACCTGGATCATTCCTCCCTCCTTAGGAAGCAATGGTCTCCATTGCGTTGAGATCCTCCATGAGATGAGGCAAATTCTGGTGAACTTAGTATTAGAAGTGTTGAAGATGTCATGGACCTGCGGGTGGACATGCTGGATGCGTTTAGTAAAGTTGGTTTCTTTATCAGCCTTAGATAGTACATGTTTGGATTCTATATGTGTAGTTTTAGGATGTATGGCAACATCAGGCGGTGGTGCGTTGGGAGTCAGGTCAATGGAGTGCTTGTCCTGATAGTGTAGAGGAACCTCTATGAGTGAGGAGAAAATGTCCTCGTATTCCTCCATGACTTTGTCCATCTGCTGCAGCCGTGCAAGGGAGCCATGTTTCGAGGTTGTGGCCACAATATTCTTCTTTCCTTGTGAGTGAGTTGTAAGGAAAATGAATTTCCTAGTTTGGGAAACAATCTTACTGCGTTGTTTTGCAGTAATCAAAGAGATGACAGGAGGCGGTACTACCTTCGGTATCCTGTACAAGCTATTTCCCAAAGTAATAATAACAGCACGAGGCCTAGACTCATACACAACATGTCGCCTCCACAAGTATGGTTGGCCCAGTAATACATCAGCTACATCAATAGGAGCAACATCACACAATACCTCATCCGCGAATGGCTTGATACTGTACGGAAGGCGACACTGTTGGCGGATGTGGAGATCTCTCCCTGGGTGGAGCCACCCATTGGTATACGCTTGCAGGTGTGCTATGGTTGGTAGGCCGAGCCACTTCATGACCTCTGCTGAAATGAGGTTATTTTGGCTTCCGCTATCGACGAGAAATTGTAGCAGAGAACCCTTCACCCACATCTGCAACTGGAAGAGGCGCTCCCCCTCCTCTGGATTCTCTGGACCCTCCCTTTGGATCTTGGTGGTGGCAACAATGGCACTGGGATCCGCATCAATGATCTGCCTCCCTTTGTCATTTCCTTTTTCTGGTTCTAACTCAGGATTAGAAAATGCATCTGATTTGGGTGCCTTTAGTTTGGCCACCAAAGACTGTTTGGCTCGACACTTGTTTGTGCTGTGAGTGGGGTTGTTATGAAATTCACACCACTTCCTTGTGTCATTCTTTGGATTTGTGGTGTTGTTCTGAGTCGCATTGCTTTGGCCTTGCCCCTTGTTCTTCGGTTCGGGGGAACCTTTCAGATTCGTAGATCCAAAGTCTCGATTCTTTTGCTTAAATTTCTGCTCAATCTTGGCGGCATAGCAATATGCCAGGCCAAGTGATGTAATGTCGAGGAACTCCATTTCCTCCTGAATGTGTTTGTGTAGACAGCCGCGGTACTTGAGCACCAAATGTCTCTCTGAATCTTTAATACCCAACTTTGTGTGCAGGGTATGGAATAGATTTGTCAGTTCGTGCACATCTTGATCCTTTTGTTGCCGCAGTGTGGTCCATTTGATGTATTTGTCCTCATAGCTCCCCACGGGGTAATATTGTTCCTTGATGCCATCTCGGAACGAATTCAAAGTGGGTGTGGCCGAGAACAGAGAGGGTTCCCCTTCGCCCTCTTGCTCACAGTAGGTTCCCCACCAGTCTTTGACATGGGGGGCAGCTTTGAGGAGTTCAAAAATAATCTTTTCTCAGTCAAAGAAGTCATGGACTGAGAAATACCCTTCTAGCAAATTTAACCATCTATCTAGGCGTATGCATCTATTTTTCCTTCAAATATAGGAATGTCAAAGTTTACCTATATCTTGAAGGGAGTGGCACCTCCAGAGTGGCTGTTGGATGCAGATGCGCCATATGTGGGCAGTCGTTGAAGGATTTGAGCAAATTTATCCATCATCACGTTCCTTTGTTTCTCGAGGGCCTCCTCAAGTAGTATTTTGATAGGATCTCCTGCTCCCTCGTATTTCTTTCCTTCTGCCATGGGAGGTCATCGGGGTTTGCGAGGCTGATGTTGCAAGGGTTCAACCAGATCGAGCCCTAAATCCTTATACCCTGACCGCGTTGGGGGACATGAAAAGAAAAACAAAGAAAGAACATACCCGCTCTGATACCACTGATATGGATTTTATGCAGGAACGCAACAGAATACAGAAATAACCATGAACATAAAGATGCAGCAGAAATAATGCTTCATTTCATTAATATCAAATAACAGAAATATGCTTACAGGTATAATGGAAATAAAATAGCTAGGGTGCTGTTAGCGAATCTCTGAGAAGAGATGTGATGGCTACAGACCTCTGAACTGTGTTACATTGATGCTTGAGGGCCTATTTATTATTGAGAAATAATGGAGAACTCTAAACTTCCAAAAACCAAACCCTAGGAGATGAAGCGCCAAAACTATGGGCCCCGTTTGGGTAAATTGGTGGTTCAACTTCCTGGGGACGTAACTTTGGCATTCGATCTCCGTTTGATGCGCTCAATAGCTCGTTATAAATATCTGTCCGAGGAGTACAACTTTTGAATGAGCTACATCGGTCCATGGACCCATGTTGCTCTTCATTTTCCCAAAAAACGTCGTTTAGGGCCTCAAAACGACTCCGTAAGTTTAGGACCTGAAAAAATGCTAAAAATAGTAAGTTTTGTTGCAACTTGAAAACTGAAAGAACTGATGGTGGGGGTTCAAATGGAATAGGTGGGTGGCCACCAATATCCACCTGGATCATTAAGGCCCCAAAACAGCTCCGGGAGTGGAGGACTTGAAAACCTGCTAAAAATAGTAAGTTGTGATGAATGTGAAAAGCTGCAAGAATTGATGGTGCTGGTCCAAATGGAATAGGTGGGTGGCCACCGATATCCACCTGGATCACATAATTATCATATATGGGGAGAGAAGCCACTTTGTTGGGAGGATCCAATCTCTCCATGCAGCCCCAACACATTGCATGAACCGCAGATTGAGGATCTTTTTGAGCTAACTAGATTGGCTCATTTCATTTGGATGATAGCATGGGTGTGGGAGTCACTCATTGGGAATAATATTTCCCATGTTCATCATCATTCCTACCTTAAAAATGCCATTGGACAGCAGGGAGGTTTCCACTTACATCTTCCACCTTTCTATGATGTGAGCCATATGGTTTTGCATGCTTAGGAGGAGACATTAGAGGACAAATTTATAGCAGATCATGTTGAGCAGTGGTGGAGACTTTTTTATGAGGAGGCCCCAAGAAGAGGAGGGGAGGATTTTTCTCTCCTTATACAATTGCTTGAGGACAAGCAACATTTTTGATGGGAGGATTGTAATATTCCAAATTTTTAGCCTTCAAGCTAAATGGAATATTAGAGTTGCTTCATCACTAGGTAGGTGAATAAATGGGTAGGGAGGCCCATTAACCTCCTTAGAAGGATCAGTAACACTCCTAATGTGAATGGAGCAAGAATAGGCAACTTATTTTAGCACCCTTGGGAGTGAACATAGATGGGGACATGTTGATTCAGTCAACTTTGACCAAGTCAACAAAGTTGTCTAGATACATTGAACCACCTTGATGGACAACACAGTTTTGGTGGAGGACAACTTGCATGAGCTTGATGCCACATGTGGATGGGACCCAATGATAATAGGTTCACTTGCTATATATGGAGAGGATGGAGGCCTTTGTTAGGCATGATTTTGTATTTCGATCTATTGATCTTGTCTGTTTAGACTTGGCTTCCCCTTGTTGTTTAGAAAGGTAGCACTGGGTGTTCCCGAGTGGGAATCCCCTCTCTTCCCTTGAGAGGCCTCTTGGGAGAGCTTGTCCTGTATTGCTCCACATCTAGGCTCAAGGCCAAGCATCATTTTTCAGTCGCAATGTTATTTCTGTAGCAGGGTATTACTGAGTTGCAGGGTGTTGCAGTGGAGGATTCTTACACCACTTTCGTGTCTGTTTCTCAGTAGAATGTACCTTCCTTATCTTGATAAATCAGCTAGGGAGATTTCTGAGCATATTTTAGATCTTGGCAGTAGGCCAAAGTGGTTCTCATCTCCTAAAGTGCATTCCCTTGCAGGAACTGCGTCATTTTATGCAGAGTTTCTACAACAGGGTTAAGACCCTTGTTTTTGAGCTAGTTTCCTAGGGAAAGGGTCAACCCTTCTCCCGGAAAGCTAGAGGAAGGGATCCTCATCCCTCTTTTGTATTATTCAGCTATATTCCTGTAATGTTATAGTAAGACTACATTTTCTGAGCTAAATATTTAGATCTACTCTTTCTTGTACATGTGTTTCATGAAACCCTTGTCGGGTTGACTTTATAATGCAATAAGGAGGTCATATCTCTGTTTTCTTGGCATATTGTTCCATAAAGTTCCAGATCCATGTTATTTTATCATATTATTGTAGAAACCCTTATAAAATAACATTGTACATTCTTCAGTCTTTTTCTGCAAAACTCAAGTAATGGGATTTGGCTATTTTTAAGCTGTTAGGTAGCCGGGAGGTCTGTTTAACATATAAAAAGGGATTTATTTCTGATCTCCTTTTGTATGTGAGGGCCTAACATCATATTCTAAGGGAACCCAATGTTATTTCACCCATTTAAAACACAAATATTTAGAAATAACATTTCTAGGGTCTAATTCCTACATTTTCCCCACTTGGGAATGTGTAGGCATTCTTCCTTTGCTGTTGTTTCATTCAATTGAAGGCTATGTGTTTATGAAAACATCATATGAGTCTATCTGCTAGATCTCCACATCTGGAATATCTTAATATATTCTCGATAGTGTAGAATTTCCCTATTTTGGGATATTACATAATCATGTAAATCCTTTAGCCACTTCAACATAGTTAGGTATAAAACGACGCAAAAAAATTAGCCTTCCCCCGCAAAATCTACAGCTGATTTAATGAGGATGGAGAGGGGAGATTGATTATAACGTCAACTTTGAGCGGATCGAGGCAAATCCTGTCTTTGGAAACAATAAACCCCAAAAGTCTACCGGAATCGACGCAGAAGACTCACTTATGCGGATTTAACCAGATGTTATAGCATCAAAAAAAAAGAAATATCTGACGAAGATGTTCAGGGTGGTCCTTACATTTGGCTGAATGAGCCGGAAGGTCATCCAGATTAGCTTGAACGATGTGGTTAATATCATGAAAAGCATATGACATCGCCTACTGAAATCTGGCCCCAACATTATTTAAGCCAAAAGGGAGCTTCTTGTACGTGAAATTACCCCAAGGACAGATGAAGGTAGTCTTATGTTGATTGGTTGGGAGGATGTTAATCTGGTTATAGCCAGAAAAGCCGTCTATTAGGGAAAATATCTCACTCCCAGTGCAGTCATCAATGATCTGATAAATAAAGGGAGTTGGATAATTATCCTTAGGATAGGCCCGGTTTATGTCATGATAATCAACACAGCCCCGAACGGTACCTTGTTTCTTATCTACAGGGACAATGTTGGACACCCATTTTGTTATGGGAATCAGATAGATAAAACCAGCGTTGAGAAGTTTTTCAACTTCACCTTTAATGGCGGCAACCTTTCTAGGGTGCACAAAAGGAAGACGCTGACGAACAAGCTTCGAACCAGGGTAGGTAGGAATCTCATGCACCACTATACTAGGATCGATGCTAGGCATATCTTCATAGGACCATGCAAAGACATCGCGGAACTCGCGAAAAAGGCTAGTATAAGCCTGAAATTCATCTGAAGAACAGGTGACCCTAATATGTATGTTCTCGATAATTCTTGGTTTCACAAAAATTTCAATAGGAATCATTTGCGTGATGTTACTCAAGTTACCCTCCATAAAAAATTCATGTGTCATAATAGGCATTTGAAGCGGAGGATAAGGAACCTGAGATGCAAACCTCTCAAGACACGTAGACATGGTCCCGAGACCAGGTATGAACGAGGAACGATGATGAATATCATCCCACGAAAGATCCTCCAGAGACATAGTTTCCACGATGGCTTCATCAGAGGGAAGTATCTCTTTCAAGGGATTGGGTGAATTCGAATCGCCGAGCCAAGGGGATTGAGAATAAGTGTGAAGAGACATGATCAAAGGAGCATGATCAGAAGGCGAAGGTTCTGAAGCCGAAATAAGTTCACAATAGTCTATCTCGATCGGACTTAACGACATCGAATCTCCGAAAGAATCGATCTGCTCAGGTGAAGTGATGATCCATGGGTCGTCAGACCGAGATATCATATTAATCTGAACAATATGGGGTGGAGGAAGAGGAAAAATACCCATGAGGGCAAGATCTTTGAAGAGACCTAACCCTATGCTCTCGTAGGGAGTGGGAATCTGATCCACATACAAAATGTTGTTCTCGGAAGAATAAGTGAAGAACGACAACTGATCAACAATAACAATCTTTCGTTCGTGCGGGAATTTCAAAACATGAAATAGGGTGGACGGAACACACAACATAGCATGAGTCCAACTATGACCGAGGATAAGATTGTAATTAAGCTTGGTGTCAACTAATTCGACCTTGACATTGACTGTCTTCCCTTCTAATGTAATCGGTCAACTAGCAAGAACACTAAGAGATTTTGATTCGCTTCCATCAAATGCTTCAAGGGAATTTGGTGATGAATTCAGAGCTGGAGAACCAATGGCTTTCAAAAAAGCAGATGTCATGAAACACGTAGACGCACCCTCGTCCAAAACTGCCCGATGGATATTCATACCATTAATACCAACTTGTATGATGAGCGTAATTTGGTGCGAGAGTCGTGGGACGAAATTCTCCAAGTCGAAAGAAAGAAGGCTAGTATCAGCAGGATCAACCCTGCCGATCGCAGATAACAAAGCCTTCCGTTGAGATGGAAAAATATGAAGTACTTCTAATGCAAAAATTATAGATGGCACCTATGCCAGATCCTCAACAATCCTGTAATGTTGGGCAGCACGAGCATTGGGATTGTAAGAAGACTTAAGAAGTACACCTTTGGAAGTTGGCCGTACAACGAGCTCAGTACTGGGCCTTTCAATTTGAAGAGGGCCAGAAGTAGGCGGAGGAGGAGGACCATCATTGATCTCTTTCCCCACTGTCTGACACGATTTGGTATAATATTTCGACCGAGTAGCAATAGATACGAATGCAAAACCGTTCATCATGAAAACCTGAGAGCCAAATGGGGCAGAGGGCTGAGCTTGCTCTACCATATGGGTATGTTGTGATGGAAAAGGTTCCTGTAGAATAGCTGTAGTTCCTTGGGTGCCTTTAAGCAGTCTACTTACTTCAACCCGTCGAGGAAAGTCCTTGGTGTAGTGCTCTTCATCACAGATCAAGCAAGGGTACTTCGACTTACGTTATGAACCATCATTAGCACAAGGTTTAGATGAATCTAGTTTCGTGGTATCGGCTTTGGCCTTACCTTCACCCTTCTTTTTTCTTTTGGAAGTATTATCCACTGGATTGGCCTGAATGGCATTGACTTTTATGGTTTTACCAGGATTCGGGTTAGACTAAGAAGTAGTATCATTGGAAGGATTAGAATTTTTCTTCCCAGGATTTGAAGGAGAAGACTTCTGAGAAGTATGAGACATGGAACCCATGATACCATCGATCGATGGTGTCACTGGTGCTTTGGAATTTCCAGATCGAGGAGCATCAGGTAAGATATCATACAACGTTCCAGACTGAGAGTACACGAGATCGAGGTACTAGACATGAGCGATGGCCTGTTCTTCGGTTACAAATGCCCCCATAGCTATGTCTTTAGCGATCTGATTGACAAATGAGGTAGTGAACGAATAATTTAGAAGCTGATCAGGAATATCAAACTTGATCAAGCGATGATGACGCCTCCATTCATGAATATGATCTGAGATATGAGTAGCTCGGTTGTGTTTCAATGATGTGAGGAGGTGCGTCCCAGCCTCATAGCGAACTGGTAACTGAAAATGGGTAAGAAACACCACGGCTAAAGAGTTGAAATCTTGAAAAAATGCCACGAGATAATTCAATGTACCACTTTTCAATGACACTAGTAAGAGTCTGTTGGAAAAGACGGAGTCGGATGGAATCGTCAACCCAAGAGTTAGAGGAACACCACAAGTGGTATGTTATAACATGCGCTTGGGGGTCTTCTCTGGACTTGCCCTCAAACT
Organism: Pinus albicaulis; assembly: GCA_034641835.2. NCBI lineage: Eukaryota > Viridiplantae > Streptophyta > Pinopsida > Pinales > Pinaceae > Pinus > Pinus albicaulis. The sequence continues at coordinate 540,697,175 of CM076572.1, forward strand.
TAGGACAATCACCAGGAATCTTAGTTGGAATTGGAGGCTAATACGAGTTATGAAGAATTGGATCGTTCGTTAAATTTGACACATCTGACAGTTCCAACATAGTGAGAAATGGTAATTTAGGATTAAAAGGGATTGGAGGCCTTTGATAAGGACCCGTGTTAACGTTCCACCCAGTTTGGGAGAAATTCTGCCCCCATATGTTTTGTCTCGGAGGATTCTGACCATAGGGGATATAAGCCTGATAGTTCTTCCCATACTGGGGTTGAGGACCAGGATACTGATTCTAAGCATACCACTAAGGTGCGTAATAAGCAACGTATGGATTCTGTTGCGGAATGGAAGCATTGCCTTGAGGTGGATTATACACCATTTGGGATTGATTTTGAGGGTGATAGGTAAAACCTTGGGGCGCTCTATATACCGCCTGATATTGACCTTGAGGAGGGTAAGTAGTGCATTGAGGTTGAGCAGGTGGACCCTGTTGAGCAGGTTGAATGGGCTGCTGAGTTGGTTGAACAGGTTGAATAGGTTGAACCGGCTGCTGAGCAGGTTGAATGGGCTACTGAGGCTGGGCAGGCTCTCCCTCCTGAGCAGGTTGGCCTAGATACTGAGGGCCACCGGGTTTCCCTTTTGGAAGAGGTTGGCCCAATATTTGCGATGGACCAGGTTGACCCACAGTAAGACCGTAGGGTTGCCCTTGTTACACAAATTTTTGGCCTTGCTGAATGTAAGGCTGTTGCTGTTGCACAAAAGGTTGTCCCTGTGGTGGATACATTCCCCCCTAGGAACATAAGATGCTCCTAATTGATATTGATATTGAGGTTGACCGAAAGGACCGTAGGGTTGATGGATCGAAGGTTGACCCTGTAAGGGTTGTCCTTGTGGACCATAAGGTTGTCCCTGTGAGGGTTGTCCTTGTAAACCAGAGGGTTGTCCTTTTATTACTAGCCCTCGATGAGGGACGGTCTGATAAGGATTAGTAGGAGGTAGATAAACAACATGATTTGGATCAATAGGAGGCAAATATCAGGGTTACCGTAGACATCATAGTGATGCGGAGGATTGACAGGAGCCTGGGGCTGTTGAGAACCCTGAGAGTTCTATTGCTGAACAACCAAAAGGTACTCTTCAAAAGTAAGGAAGCCAGGAATAGAAGAGGAAGTCGTAGCCACACTAGAAGCAGGAGTAGCCTTCGCAGCGCTGGGTTGTGATTTACTCGGGATGGGATTGACCACGTAGGATTAAGAAAGATGGACCTGCGAGTGTGAAAATATCCCGATGACTGATGTGTAACAACCGATGCAGATGAAGCCACACAAATGGTTTGTTGGATTGGGACAGATGTAACAATGACTGACGAACTAGGTGTCGAAGGTGACAATCCTAATGAAGGAAGGACCGAACTCCTTGGAGGAGTTGAAGTATTGGAATGTGCTATGGATGCAACACTAGAAATAATCTGACTCAAAGTCCGATAACCGGGTGGAAGTGAGACCGATGGAGGAGAGGATTGATTAGAGACACGTCGAAGATCTTTAGGAAAAAGCTGATATTCCCTTGTGGAAAAAGGCATTTCTTCACTGTCGATAAGACTCAAAGAATCCATGTCTGACGAAGCTGTAAGATCTTCGAAAAGACAATGAGGACTAGGAGGTATAACTGCAACTATGAAAGGTGATCCCGAAGTAAGAGGAGGGAATTATTCCTCACTCCCAAAACCAGACCAAGCACCCCAAGGAGGCCAATTGAACTCAACCAAATCTTCAGAAGGATATCGGGTAGCGAGAGGTTGAACACTTGGGAGAGTAGGCTGTGCAAGCTCGACAGACCTAATGGACTGAGGGTTTTCAAAAGACACGTCAGGAAAAGAACTACCACTAGGAGGTAATGAAGAAGACAAAGAAACTAGTGGTTCCGCCACTGTGAAAATGTTTCAACACAGGAAGGAAAATGAGATAGCCAATTCAAGGCTTCAAAATAAAACTCTAAGGAACGACAGAAACAAGGAAAGTAGAAAAATTTTTAATAGGAATGTGATCATGGGTAATTAATTTTACGACACTGGAACAAAACTTTACTGTTTCATGTTTTAAGAGTCGAGAAATAGACAAAAGATGACTCTAGCCACTTTCAATTTTAAATGAGCATGAAAGGACAAGTTCTCGATGATATCTTCTCTTTTTAATGAGTCACGAAAAGATCGAAATGGCTAGTCAGGTAATCTAATCAAGAGGGCATACCAATTTTCTGTGAACTGCCATATACACCTTGGTGATTAAATGAAAGAGAAATGACCAAGGACTTAACGTATGCAAGTAGTCTCCCCGAATGCTGTTCTCGGTGTATCACAGTTACAGGGCGGTAGACTCGGCTTCCTATGGATAAAGTGTTTGAACCTATGAGGGTCTCCCTTTATATACGCGATGGTAAGGGGGGCATAAGTCTATACTAGTGTTGTCTAAGGCCAGATGGCGAGTGACAACTACTAGGTTTAACGACGTCAGAACACGTCACTAGCTTAGACCTCTAAAAATGTTTGTGTTAGGTTCCAATGCTTCCTTAGGTTAATTGAATAAATTTTATAGCTGATCTTGAATTAATGTTTCAATTTCAAGGCCCTACCGAATTTGATATCAAATTTCCTAAATGCAAGCTACATGCAATAGAGCACTATTTTCCGTTCGATGAATGATAAATAAGAGAAGGATAGAGACCTTTTAGAAAGCAGCAAACAATGAAATCATACGAATAAGTCCCCTAATGCATCTAATACAATCAAAACAAGAAACAAGAAACTCTTTCCTAGATGCAAGCGCTAGTTATGTAAAATAACTTTTCATTCTCGATGCAAACGAAAGGATGCAATTTTTATTTTTTATTTTTGAATGAATGAAGCACAAAATGTACTAATTACATCAAAAATGAAATCAAACACTATTTTATAGCACTATTAATTTAGAGATCTCAAAACGAACAATCCGAAAGAAATACAGACATCAAGACGTACTCAAACCAATGATGCACTCTTTCAATCAAAATGAAAGCTTTCAAAATGACCCAAAAGAGCAATGTGATCTATGCTAAAAAATGAAGAGATGGGGAGTCAAACAAACACAAAAGTAGTCATTCAACAGACCAAAAACTCAAAGGATAAAGAAAGACTCAAGCAACTTGATTAGGGAATCGAACTAACAAGAAACAAAAAGACTTGAACTTCAATCAAAAGGCTCAGTGAGTGAAAGACACCTAGAACCCTAGGGCTATGAACTGCACTGATAAGAAAGTAGACAAACAACTGAGAAGAGAAAGCCTAAAGCAATCAAAACGACTCCAAAAAGACCAATTGAAAATCAAGAAACAAGCCAGAGTCAAGCACAACTGACCAAAAAATCTGCAAAAGGGTCAAACCAAACCCTACAGGATTCAACACGATTGTGAGGCGGTAATTCGCACCAAACAGGGGTTGGCGCTACTGCAAAAAAAGAAACCTGCACCAATTGGTGCGAATGTTCAAGAGAAAAGCACACCAAACTGAATAACTATGGGAGGAGGAAAGAAATAGTGAGAAGAGGTCAATCTTGACACTCTGGAGATGAACAAGAGGATTCATGATAATCAAACAAGCCAAAAAAGACAGGCAAGCAAGCAAACTACTGAGGTCGACTTGACAAGACAAACTCCTAAAACACAATGAACTGACAAACTCACACTGATCCCCTACAAAGTCGCCAATTTTTTGGTAACGTAAATCCTCTCTGTGGACAGAGACGATCCCTTTAGCCCTAGAGTGGGTCTAGCAACAAAGGGACAGGCTAAAGTGTAGGTTCCTAATTAATGAATGAAAAGGACAGTGTAGATCGACCTATCTGGAGTCTAACGCTGTCGTCGCTATAGTGGTGGTGGCCTCTTGGTATCTGTCTCGGTGGGTCACAATCCTTCTACAACAATACTCAGATACCTGCACGAAGATCAGCAAACAAGAGAAACATACAACACAATGATTTCATTCATAATCAACTAACCAGTCAAGGAGGGTTAAGCATATTGCATCAAATAAAACACATTAACGCAAGATGGGAACCAGACAATAGTCATGTATATGTATAAATAGAAGAAAGAGTTACAACCAGAGCCTTGACGTCGCAACCTTCTTCAGCGGGGTTCAGTCGAAGCACGTCTCGAAGGATCTTCAGGGAATTTGGATGGGTTGAGGACACAAGCCTAAGCTCACTCGACAAATTTCTCTTCCATTCTATCTTTCTAGCCAAAATGCTTAGGAATTCTCTTCAGCGTTTCAGCTATAATATGTTCAGCTAGCTCATCAATGGAAGATGGCTTTATTTATAGAGGGAGAGGAGGAGGTTGGGATCCCTAAAATGGTGGAAGGGAGGCCTAATTCCTCGGGAGGCTTCCCCAAAAGGTGGAAATGAGAGGCCAATGGAGGGAGGCCATGATTATTCAGTCGAACCACTCCAGATGACTCGCCCACGAAGTTGTTAAGATGGAAAATTCTCCTCTATTTTTAGAAAACATTCCAGAAATAGGTTGGCATGGGTAGCTCATTGGGACAGAGCGCCAATGGGCGTGGGGCCCTGTGTTAATTTTCCTCATTGGTGCGAGGGCATAATAGTCTACTAGCGCCAAGGCAAAAACATGTGTTTCTAATAGTTTGCTAAGGAAATTGTCAATAGAAGGAATGTTGTCCTCATGGAAAGGGATGCAATGATGGTCTTTGCAAGGCATGACACTTTGTTTTATTCATAGTAATGGTCCTCCAATATGCGGGACAGGGATTGCAGGGACAGTGAAAATATGCTGTGTAACAATGTCAAACTACCTTCATCTACTTATAAATAGAACACTGATCGTAGTGCACATGAGAGAAAGAATTTGTGTTAAGTAGAGTTATGCTGGTGAGATCACAACTATTGGAGGTATTGTGCATGTACTGTGATGCTATTGGATTGTTGATGCTGGATGTGATGAGGATGGGACTAAAGCTAGATGAGTGACAATGAATCGATCAACTGGTTGTACTCTTCATTCTACTTCATAATAAATACATTTGTTCCTTTCCTAATGCACGTGCCAATGATGTTATATGTGAATTTATGAATTTAATTAATTCAATTTGTTTAACTTGAATAGATCATATTGCCTTTATGCTATTTTATGTCTTCTGTTTTCCATTGTAGGTATCAATCAAGCGAGTTGAGTTAGATTGAGAGCGACAGAAGCGACGAAGTGAGGCGAGGAAAAGTGAACAAATTACAAGTAGGTTTTCCTCCCTTTATCTATTCATTTTAAGGAAAATGTTAGATATATTTATTTCTGTTGTTCTAAGTGCACCACCACACTTAGCGAAAGTATACTTATTCGTAGGTTTGATTTCTACAAAACACCAAGTCTAAATTAAAAATGATTGATGATGAACATATTTAAACAAAAAAAGGTGGTGGAAACGCAAAGAGAGAAAGAACATTTGGTTTATTGGCACTCCAAGATGATAGACCGTAATTTTTTTATTGGGCCTCATAATTGGCAAGTTGAAAACTAAGAAGGAAGTATGAGAAGCAAAGAATCAACCTATAATTCTGTAGTTGTCCAAAGCAATAGTGGAGATAATATAAGAAAATGATATGCATGATAAAGATATCGAGCAAGTTGCACCTTTGAAGAGTAAAACCTTTGAATCTTACAATAAAATTTTGAGTTTAGAAGCTAGGTTGAAATCAAAATAAGGTGAAGTAGTTGAATTAAGATAATCAATACAGGAAAGTGAGGTTATGATAAAGAAATTGTTAAGAGAAATTATCTAAAAATGACAATGCGATAACTGAAGACAATTAAACAATTGAGAAGTTAAAATTTTTTATGGATGAAACTAAAAAACAAATGACAAAGTAAAGGTATTTGATTGGTACAAAGAATTTCATCTAGGATCAAATTATTCTCACAATAAAGAACTTCATTATCCATTTTGATATGTTGGAATAAAATGAGGCTCTAAAATAACATGCGTAGATCGAAATCAACACAATTTGGTAAGAAATTGAGAAAAAATTTGTTGTTGTTGTTGATTTCATTAAATTATTTGACAAGAAGTCTTAGCCTAAATTAGCCATGATAGTCAATGAAACAAAAGTTGACAAAAAGAAGAATCTAATCGAAGAAGGCCAAAACAAATGCAATGCAATCATTTAAACTAGCAAGGAATTTAGAAGCAAGTTTGGATATTTATATAAATTGGGGTTGCCTTCTCCATGGACAAAGGAAGAATCTAAGCTAAGTAGGCCAAAACAAATGCAATGAGATTATTTAAACTGGAAAGGAATTTAGAAGGAAGTTTGGACATTTATATAAATTGGGTTTGCCTCCTCCATGGATAAAATAAGAAAAATTATATGATCCAAAATTGCATTATATATATGCTAATTTAGATGAATAGTACATAAAATTTCATGGACTTTATTTCCATCTTAGAGGATAATAGATTGTAGATAAATTACTTCTCGACTTTTAATTTATTAATAGTTTTCATTGACTTATACCAAAATTAACCTCCAATATCTTTTGATCTATACATAAAAATATACATGTCATCCAAGAACATGGTTGATATTAATTACCCTTTAATAGATGAAAGGACCAATATAATAGGATTCAATTTAAAAATCTAGAAACTACTAAAGATAAATCCATGACATCGAAGGGGAAATACGAAGGGTTGAAGAATTTAGAACATGGCATACGTTTATCCTATATTGCTAGCCAAAGATGACAAAGTTGTGGTGTGGGCACTAGTTATACTCAAGCACCCATTTCAATCTATTTTTGGAAAAATATTAATTAAGATCATGGCATACGTTTATCCTATATTCCTAGCCAAATATGACAAAGTTGTGGTGTGGGCACTAGTTATACTCAAGCACCCATTTCAATCTATTTTTGGAAAAATATTAGTTAAGATCAAGAATTAGCTCTAGCTTGAGGGGATAAAAACAAGGGGAGAAAGACACTCCAAAGGTTCAACATTTATCAATTAAAGAAAAAGTGCTCCAATGTGTGGACCACCTAAAGAATTGAGCATGTATTGGAAATCATTAATAAGAGTTTTAACAATCAATCTATTAGCATGTCTTATAAGTATGTGTATATTTCCTTTTGTTTATTATAGCTATTTCCTTGGATTGTATGTAAACATCAAGAATACACATTATTTTTATTCATTCTTAAATTAAATATTGAAGACTTTCTCTTAGTTTATATTAATTGATTGTGTTTTCAAATTTATTGAAGCAATGATTCAGTTGAAACAACTATTATTTTTTTCATCCTATTTTTGAGTTTAATAAAAAAATGAGTTTCAACAAGTCCTAAAATAGTGTGAAAATGGTGTATGATATTTTATTTTATTTTTCCATTTTGTATAATGGATATCTATTCTCTAGAATACAAAGTTTCGTCAAAATATATAATTAATACTTAAACTATTGGAATCATTATGATAATTGTCTAGTATATTTTTTTGTCAATTGGGTTTATCTTGAGTGGCAAGGGGGGATGATTATTCTCCTCACCTAGGTTCAATTCTTTCTAGTGTCATATTGAGTATATTATTGTGATGACTTTGAGCCTTATTGTTGAACATTCTTGAGCCCTAAACAATATCTTACCCTTACCTTCAGGATAGAGGGTAGGGTGCTTGGTCGCATGGGGAAAAAAAATTGGTACATTGTATTTTTGTTTGAATGTACTAAGAGATTTCCTTTTTTCTTTGATACTTACTCAATTAATCATTTTCGTATTAATGGATTCCATTCTCATGAATATTTCAAACAATGGAGTTATCTTGTAATTCTTCTAAACTTTATTGATTTATTTATTATTATGTTTGGTAAACGAGTCATCATGCCCAAAGTTTGTAAGGAAACTCCTTTATCTACTCTATTATTCTTTTGAATACCTCTTTCAAGATTTTTTTTTTAATATGTAATGCATTAAAAGAAGATATTTTAAATTGAGGGTTGCCCTTGTTGGTTACTAGATTATTTTAATAAGAAAAAGTAGGGAGGTTTCTAGCCTTTAAAGGATGCCTTGGCATAGTTCCCTAGCTAGTAACATCTTGATGAATAACACCTCCCTTTTCCTACCTATGATGGGAAATTGGTTAAGGTTGTAAGGTTGAAATGTCCAAGGTATGATTAGAACTAATACAATTCGGGCCCTGCAAGACAAATCAATGACCCTATAAGGTTTAAAATAAGGAAATCACAAGAGGTCTTTCTAGAAGTATTGGATAACATGACTAAGTAGACCGACACTGAGAGATGTGTAAGAGGGTTGGTTGTTTACCTGAGTCCGTACCTAAAACTACAACTTTTTAAAACTAGAATATTATTAGAGGATTTATAAAGAGGAATTAAATGGTATAAATAGGAAAGTGGGGAACCTAAACATGTAGGTGTATAATAGGTTATCCATTAGAGGGTCCAAGTAATATGAGTTAATTGTATCACACTTTTTGAATTAGTGTCATGGGATTGTCAAGAATTTATGACAAGTTTTAAGAACTTAAATGCCTCAATATTAAACATGTTTTGGATCATTGATGCAACACCCCTAATAAACCTATGGTGCACTTTTGGTTAAAAGGTTAGGTAGGGTTAATGAGTTTTGACTTAATTTGATCCCATAAATAGAAATTCCAAAACAAATTGGATTACCAAAGACTCAAATTGAGGTATCCTGAGTGATTTTGGACCCAATTGTGAGTTAGTAGCCCTAGTTAGACACATGAAGTTAGGATATACAAAAAATGGGTTCCCTAAGGGTCAAAGTGAACCAAACTAGTGACCAAAGTCTAGATACTAATGGTAAAGAAGGTACCTAAGGATCCCAACCAATAAAGGCTAGAGATTGAGGGTAAAAAGGTACCTTAGAATCATAACTAAGTGTTATACATATAATATATGTCCCATGTCTAAGGGAAGGTGATGGGAACTCCAAGACATTGGTCCATCACATTAGATACTTTCTTGAGAGGTATCATATAGTCGTCAATTGGGTCATATATGAATTCACCACATGAGAGAACTGCATAGTGGACCTCCCTATGGGTAGGAATATGTGAGTTACTAAGTGCGAATCTCATTTTATATCTTCCCACCCACCTTATAGGAGCTACTATCCTAAAATATGGGAATAGTAACGATTTGAAAGAAAGAGGGGAAGTAAGAAAAGCCATGAAGCATGATAGTATGCTATGGATTTTTGTAGTATAAGCCAATGTAGAGACGTCAAGAGGGATATCTTCTTCATTCAAGAAATGATATCCCACAATATTTTCAACATCCCACATGTTGCAATCAATGGTGAAAGGAAACAACAAAAGAAATCCATGTGGATCATTATGACATTAGATACATACGAGAAGGAAAGGTCAACAAGCAAGATATGCATCACACACAACAATGTTGAAATGGGGGAACAAGAAAACTTAAATAATATATGAGAAAGATAAAAATTAAGCTATGAAAGATAAATTAGTAGAGTAGATAATTTGTGATGAATCAATCAATAATAATAATTTTCCAATTTCAAGGTCACAACCAATCCAAATAGAAAATTGGTTTATGAGACCCCATTGTTTGTGGGACAAGGGACCCACCTCCATGTAACAATTTGACTGCTAAAGTCTAAGGAGGCATACATACTATACCCCCCTTTATATTTGAACATGTGACCTATTAAGAGGAAACACATTCTCTTAACAATTGGGTCCACTTAGTGAGCCATATAACACCTAGTTTATGATATTAAAAAAATAAACAAGTTACGACATGTAACAAGCCATTAATAAATCAAATGATGATAACATAAACTATACTAACAAATCATTAATGAGTAATAAGAGTAAGAGAATGACACTAACACTTATTTATAGGAAAGATACATTGGTGTAATCATATTCTTAAATTAGTTGAGTACTTACATCACATAAATTAGTGGTCTTCCCCAAGTAGGAAAAGGATAACAACATCAAATCTTAAGGAAAAGAGAAAGTATGATTTCAAATGCAGAGGAGGTAGCAACACTAGGATGAACCTAGAGAAGGAAAGGGAAGAGAATAAATGACACTAGAATGGGCATAAAAAAGGTAAGATAAGGGAGATAATGATGTTAGGGTAGACCTAGAGGAAGTAAGAGAAGGGATGTAGTAATGCTATGATAAATCCATTGAATGTAAGAGGACATGGGTGAGATAAGTGAGAGGTGTTATTAAAAAGGATATCCCATAATTGAAATATAAAATATGTGGCAATTGCATTTAACACCTTAAAAGAACAACAAATTGGTTATCCCTTCCAAGAAAAATAATCACCTTGAATCAAGCCTCACTAAAAACAATGACTTAGGGGGAAACCAATCATATAATAAGTGAACAAGTAAGAAAAATGATCAAGAGGAAATTTGTAGAGATTGAGATAGCTATCACTATCAACAAGAGGTTTAAATTGGCCCTTAGAGGTTCCCATTTGGAATAAGCCTTTATTCAACTTATTAAATCCACACTAAAACACTGAATGGAATTTATATTAAGATATTGATCATAGTTTGACACCCAAGGGGACCTTAGCCCTTAGTGTCCAATTAAAAATGGAAAGGAATGAGGGAAAAATATAAAGTTGCCTTGAATTAATGTGGGTGATAAAGGAAGCAATAAAGTAAGGGAGCCACATGGGTGTTGGCAAGGATGTTCATGCATCCAAGGAAAAAAAAAAATCAAGGCTAAAGAAGGAGCCTTACAAATACATGTGGGATTAAAAGTGAACAAAGATATTCATTTTACTACATGAAACATGAGGTGGGGGGGATGGAAACCCACCCAAGCACACACATACTACTAAGAGGGAGAAAGTGGATAGTGAAGTTTCCCCTTTATTTTTGGGATAAACCAAGAAAGCTAGGGTAGAAAAAGAGAGAATCAAATGGGGGAGGAATGCCACTAGATTATTTAGGATTGTAGATATTATTTGTGTTAGAATATGGTTTTATGTTATTAGGGTACTTCATTTTGGTTACATATTATATTTTAACAACAAAATAGATAAGTAAAGTGATCCAACTAACTAGGGTTACTTAACTAACAATTCCTTTAATGCGATAGAAACCCTAATGATGGAAATGCAAAGAGAAGATTGGAAGGATCTCACCCAAAATTCATTCTTGTAGCTGATGAAATTCCTTGGGATGAAGACGAGAGTCGTGATAGGTCTTAAAGAGTGATCCACATCCTGGGAGATCCTACACACACAACACCAATTTTTTACATGACAAGGCTTGAATGGATCTCCAATCAAATATTTAAAGTTATATATAATCAATCAATTCTAGATTTACTACTACAAGGGTAAATAAAGAATATGATTTCTCTTTAAAAAATAGGAGAAAAATGATCAAATGGGGAAGTGAGACAATAATTCTAATTCTTATGTAACAATCAAATTGGTTATCCTCATGTACACAATATAAATAATTTTATAAATTAAAAGGCTAAGAGAGGGACACGAATTCCATTTCTTGAGGGAATTGTTGTTTTAAATATCAGTCCTTGGTTGGTTGAGTGGTTTTAAATGGATTTGGCTGTGCCATCACTTAATTGAAATAGAAGGACAGAGGTAGGTGTACTCTAGATCCCATAACAAGCAAGAGCAGGACAAAAAACATTAAGGTAGCATGGGCTACATTGTCCAAGAAGGGAAGAAGAGAGGAGAACAGGCAGAGAGGGGAGGAAATGCATCCTGACTGCGTATAAATTAGTTCAAGCTTCTAGGCTTTACGGATTGAGTCCTCTTCGGATGTGGGTATTGCTGCACCACATCCTTTCAAATCTCCACCATCAGAGTTTTCAAGAATAAATCTAAGAGGACCCAATCGTCTAGTTTAGCTTTGCAGAAACTGCGACCCCACCTCCACTCATGAATATGGTTAGAGATATGGATGGCGGGGGTTTGTCTAAAATGAGTCAGTAACTCCATTCTCGAATCATGGTGAATGGGTATCTGAAAATAAGTGAGGAATGTGGTAGCAAGGGTGCTAAAGGTTCCATGTGAAGCATGAGGTTTCTCCACGTACCATTTCACAGCCACTCCCATAAGAGTTCCTTGAAATATCCTCAATCGAATAGTGTCATCGATGATACTATTCAATGAGCACCATAGGTGAAAGGTCATCATATGATTACCTGGGTCTTCCACTTGCTTGCCTTCGAACTTTGGTATATCCGAAGGGAGCTTCATGGGCACAGGAGGCCATGAAGGATCATGTGTGATGGGGTCATTTGTGAGCTTTGTTAAATCAGGTAGATTCAACACAGCTAAGAAGGGTGACTGGGAGGTTGACGCTATGGAAACATGTGAAGACACGAAGTTATGGTTAGAACAAGGGTTAGTCTGTGACGTACCCTGATGTGTGTTTAGCTGGCTTCCCGAATGGGACGCGCTCCTCTGCCCCCTAGGGGTCGAAGGGGGAGTGGTGTGCAGTGTGGTGTTGGGAGACCAACTAGGGTTCCCAACTATGGTTTCTCCAATGAAGGATGAACCAATGATGGTGGCAGTGTTCCATATTTTACGCCTAAATGGTGAAAGACCTGGAACCCCTCCCTGTAATGGGGGGAGGTCCAAAAGATGCCTAAATCGACAAGGTTCCGTTGGGACCGTTTGGGTGTCGATCAAGTTAGGTTTTGGAAAAATTTGAGGGGAAAGAGTCTAGGTCAAAGAAAAATTATGGCCACATACATAAAACAAAGCGAAAATAAAATGATTTTCCCTTTAACTTTAATGTATGTGATCAATCAAGAAAAAATATGGTTTTTGTTTGTTTTGCACATGAGACTCAAAATCATAGAAGACCTATGCATCCTCACACACTCAAAAGTAACTGGGCATTGAGAATATTTCTTGCGAGTGCTGGCACAATGTCTCGTAATATCTGGTGACGCCCCCAGTCAGCCGAAGAGAATCCACCAAGGTAAGGGTAGAGGGTCTGGTGCTTGCCTGCACTGTCACCTATAGGTTAAAGGATGCCCTAGTTTTGGCAACTAAGAACCATTGTCCCACGTGAGCGTTCGAGTCTTGGGCTTCTTGGTAGTCAACTAACAGTACCGAGTATCAGCTGGGTTAGGTAGCCCCAACTGATACCGCACACACTGCGCCTAAGCCTAACCCCCTCTGAATCGGGTCTCTGCGGCGCTTGGGTTTTATTTTCCATGGGTTGATAGGTGGATTTTGAAGCTCCCTAAATACACAACTTCTATGTTTCATTATGAAGTGTGATCAGGTGGCTTATTGGACGCCTACCCCCTTGATCCTAACTTAATCTATAAATTCTCGAATTTAGTAGGTTGGTTTAAGTCAGTTTTAGGTGGATTTATTTGCTTAGTGGGTGAGTGTGTGTGAGCATAAGGTGAATAAGCTCATAGTTTAAACATTTTGATATCGGTGATCCTTTACAAAAAACCCCTAGTTAAACTACGTTATCTTGTTCCTGGCTCAAAATGGAAAACGTGTGCGAATAATGGGCCACTTTCAAATCTTCCTAGTTAATCTATGTGACTAACTAAAGGGAGATGGAAAATCGCAAAAATATAGCTTTCACATGCTTGCCAAGGATCACCGAAGGGTGCAAAGGTAGTAGAGATTACTTGCTTTAATCGGTGATTCATACCTAGTCCCACAATTTCCTAAATGCAAAAATTGAATTAAGCTAAACAATTCTACACTAGAAAATAAAACTAGCTTACTTGGACTAGTTAATCTAAGTGTGCATACCAGAATTTGCAAAACATAAATCGTTTGGAAAGTAATGGTTAATTCGCCCCCTACTTAAACTATGTGAAGTTTTTTTGCAAAAAACCAACTTAATTGAAAACTAACTCTATGCCTACAGAAAGCAGCAAAAAGTGAGTTCTCAGAAGCTGTGGGGTATCAACATAGGTACTGGCAGATACATTAGGGGCTGCCCAACACAATTACAAGAAAAATAATGTGGAATATAGAGAAAAAAAAATCTCATTCTATAATTAGCATGAAAAAGGCTCTGACAGGTGCACTTTCCTGCGTGCAAGGCAGTCCTGAACGCGCGCACTACGCGTCTGTGGGAAGGAATTGCGCTAAAAAATCTTGCAAGTAAAAAAAATTAGGAGCTGCCTTCTTCAGTCTGTCACTCCAGTGAATCTAGGGACTGTAAATGATGGGTCAGAGGACTGTCAGCTCCACTCCAGCATAGGCAAAGCGTCTCCTACAAAAGATGTCACAACCACATAAACTTGGAACACGTCAATGGATTCACCAATCCTGTAGTGGTGGATTTTTCGCACGGGTGTACGAAATCACACCAGTTTAAAGAGTGTGGTCTACTCTTTAAACTATTGGTAATAGACATAAAGCGGTGGAGCTCAAAAGCATAAAATTTAGTGGAAATAGTATGCTAAAGTATGCTATGGTTAAACTAAAACTAAAACACAAATATACAGAAGCTATCAAAGAGAGTCAAAATGATAATAATACCAACGACGGCTCAAAGGCCTCTTCTTATTAAACGTTTGAAATGGAGAAGAAATTTTACCCACTTGCCAAAGGGCACCTAGGAAATGGCTCTAGGTCCCGATGCAAGGATGTTGCCTTCCAAGCTCTGCCTCTGATGCAGTATCCCTCTCTCTCTCTGGCCAACGATCGAGTCCTCTTTAGCTCCAGCTTCAGGTCACACACTGCTAGTGTTTCTTGGGAAAATTTGGCTAGCATAACAATGTGATCACCATTTCTACATCTCTTGGTGGCTTTATATATGGGAGTTTCAAATCCTCCTTCCCTCCTTTGGTACATGATGGATGGTGACCCAAGGGAGAGGTATGATTCCATTGTGTGCTCACATAGTGTCTAAGGAGGCGCTGGTGGTTGTCCTTAGGTGGCTTAATATAAGGAGTAAATGTCCTTTGCTTGGTGTGGTCCCGGAAAGCGACATTTTTCCATTTCCAGGAATGCGCGCTTATTGGGAAAAAAGGCGTGTAGAAGGCACTCTTATTGAAGGATAAAGCGCACAATCCAATATTTATGACTAGTTCAAATCTGATTTTCTCAAAACCTTAAAGATTTTAAATACTTTCTTGATTCCATAATGTGTTCCTGCCCTGTAAATCCTTAGGCTTGACATTAATTAATACCATATTCTGCTATACAATTTTCCAGTGTTAACAACATGCATGATTCCTAGTTGTATGAGGAATAAAGTTTATGAAAGTAGCCTTGATTGAACTATAATTTTAACATTATGTGAACATGATTTATAAATTATGCCCATGTTATATGATGAATAGGGAATTCTGAAAGGTATAACAAAAAAATGAAAGCAATATAATCTGAGACATGCAGAGAAAGATGTTAGAGGTAGTGTGTTTCAGTGTCTGTGGATGGAGAGGGTGTCGTCTCTGAATTGTCAATGTGTTAGAAAATTAAATATTACAGAGCAATGCAACATATAAAATATGTGAAAAACACAAGCACATAAAACACATAAAGCCAGAGAGACACAGATATACATGGTTCACCCAGTTTGGGCTACGTCCACTCCGAACAGCCAGTCCTTCCTTTCTATTATCCAACAAAAATGAAGAGACACAACCTACATCAGATCCATTGTAATATCCTCTGTTCTCTCTCACAGTCTCCCTATCTGTGTCTCTCTCTAAGAATACACACGTCATACACAGCCGCAATACAATACCTTCATAAAAGTGAGGGGTTGCCTTCTAGGGAAAAAACCCTAAACTAACATAACTTCTATCGTGAGATCATCTGCCTAATGAACAACCCAAATTGACTAGAAATTACTATACTTTTACAAGGCAATTTTACATATGTTCTTAGCTTCGGGGGTGTTGCCCCTGAAACCTCCCGCCAGGGGGGGGCTCCATAAAGTCGCAGCCTCCCCCCCCGGGACCTCCCAGGTAGCATTTAATTACGGGCGGTGTTGCCGCTCCATTAAGTTATAGGGGTCCGCCGTGATAAAAAATAAACAAGATAATCAGGCTCCACACCCAACACAATGTTGTTGTGTACATGTCATATTGTGTTATGTGCGTTGTGTATGTGTTGCGTTGTACAATTGTATCTGTTATGTGTGTCATGTGTATGTGTATGTGTTGTGGGACATCATGTATATGTACATGTGTTGTGTAATGTTTGGGGTAGGAAGGTATGGGACTTTCTAGGCCCTTTATGTTTCGTATCATGTGTGGAACATGCATGTATGTGTGGTGTGTATGGAACAGGAAGGTATGAAACTTTCTGGGCCTACAAAGGTGTTGAAGACACCTATATTCTTGTCGATATAAGACTACTTTGTTTGGTAGTTCCCATAATCGTAGGATAGTTATTGTGCTTATATTTGTTTATTTGTTACTGAGTGGTCACCTTGGGGCCAATGAGATACCGATTAAATTTGAAATAGAAGAGAATAGAAGGAATTAGGTGATTATCAAGCTTCGAAACTAATCTAGTCTGTGTACATGGTCAAAGAGAAGAGAAGGCACTATGCGATTTCCGAGCTTGGAAACCAATCTAGTGTGTGTACATGGTCAAAGAGAAGAGAAATAACTAGGTGATTTCTGAGCTTGGAAACCAATCTGGTGTGTGTACGTGGTAAAATATAATAGAAGGAATTGGTTTCTTGCTAGGCTGACAACCAATCCAGTGTGCGTACGTGGTTAAAGTGAGGGCACTGGGTTCTCGCAAGTCTGGCACTTAGTAAATTTGAAATAGAAGAGAAGAGAAGTGAAGGAATTAGGTGATTTCTGAGCTTGGAAACCAATATAGTGTGTGTATGTGGTTAAAGAGAAGAGAAGGCAATAGGTGCTTATTAAGGTTGGCAACCAATATGGAGTGTGTATGTGGTCAAAGTGAAGAGAAGGAACTAGGATCTTGTTGAGCTTGGAGACCAATATGGTGTGTATACATGGTCAAAGAGAAGAGAAGGCACTAGATGCTTTCTAGAATATAAATCGATTCAATGTCTATAAAGCAAGCAGTAAAGAGAAAATCAAGATAAGTATCAATAATTCATTGATTCCTAAATTTTAAAGTTATGAATCTCATTCAATATTATGATATATGATTATTTTGTTTATGAGCTAATTTGGTTTCGTTGTGATAGGAATTGAAGTAGAATTCCAAGTTCATCTCATGGATGAACTCATAGTGAGGTACGATTCAAATTTATTACAATCCATTATGATGAGTCTGATGGAATTTATGTGATATGATGGAGGAAAGCATAGGATTTTCCCTGGTTGGGTGGTTGGATCTAGTTGCAAGATTGATGGTAGCAACAACAAAATAATTGAAGCATGCAATGATATGTTGGTGAAATATTTTGAGAAGAGAGCCTTATGGGACACCAACACTCAATGATGCCCATTGATCACAATGAAGCATGCTATGTATTGTATGAAAGTTTGAGGCAGAGATATGCCTGGGGTTTGAGCTCCTTCCAATGTGAGGAAGCATTTGCAAGGGATGGATCACTCGAGGTTCTGAGAATTAGAGAAGGGGATCCTTGAAATTGGAAGGTGAGTGTCTGCACGGAAAGGGAGTAACCATATTTCTCAAGGAACTGAGAAGCACAAAAGGGAAGGCCAAAATATAAAATTGCATTCTTAGTCATGAGCATAGTTAATTGGTGTCAGAGGCACATTGTGGGTGTGCCTAGAAACAATGATCTGCAACCTATTTGTTGAGGGAGTGAAGGGCTCAACATAGAAAAAAAGAGAACAATCCAAGTTGGATTCAACACCTCCAGAGAATCAAAAGACTCAAAAAGGGCCAATCGGAAAATGGTTGAATTATGACCTAAAGTCTATCATACTTTTATTTGATGGTTGAAATCTAACTGTATGATTATCATATCTTATTTTTTGGATGAAGCAAATTCATAAAGCAACCTAAATTCCACAAAGAGCCGAGTCTATAATTTTCCATGAAAAAACATGTCTATTTTTCAAGTATGTTCATTGTATATGTGTCATTGAACACCAAGGATGGTGTTCCGCCAAGGGGGATGGGTTTGTAACAACCCAATTTCTTATCCTCATGTACACAATGTAAATAATTTTATAAATTAAAAGGTAGAGAGAGGGACATGAATTCCATTTCTTGAGGTAGGAGATTGCATGAGGGAATTGTTTTTTTAAATATCAGTCCTTGGTTGGATGAGTGGTGTTAAATTGGGATAAATTTTCCATTAATGAACTAAAAGATAAAGGACAAAGGAAAGTGTCATTTGGCTCCCATAACAAAAAAGAGTAGGACAAAAACATTAAGGCAACATGGATTGCATTGTCCAAGAAGGAAAGAAGAGAGGAAAACAAACAAAGAGGTGATGAACCTCTTATACACATAAGCAAAATACACAGAGGAGAAGAACCTCTTGGTATGAATAGGCTAGAGCAGAGGCAAAGAAAGCGGGATTTGGAGCTACGTTGTCAGGATATTAGGAGAGTAACTAACCAACTAAAGGACCTTATTGAAAACTTATTGGGCATAAACATTAGAAAAGAGTAGTGGATTTCCATGAGGATGAAGGTAGGGTGCTCTGGTGGTGCTCTGCTTCAGCAGTACATTTTTTGAAGGTTTCCCTCTAAAAACACTCCACCTAAAGCTTTGGAATTTGTCTTGAGGGTGACAAGTAAAAACAATAGAGGCTGTAGTTGATCTATGGTTGTTGGAGGGTTAGAGTCCCACTCTCAGTTGGAATGTTCCTACATAGCTTAAGATAAGTTCTTTTATGTTTTTTATTCATAATAAAACATGTTGCAATCTTAATTTAAACGATGTTATTGCTACATGGTGCATGCATATATTATTATTACTATTTGTAGGAATGGAAAATGTGTTCTGTTAATGCTTGAAGGTATTGGAATAACATGTAAAGAATATTGACTATTACAGCAATGTTTAGCATGAGTAATTTTCTTTACTTCAATATGATGACTACAAGGTTTCAAGTTAGCATGAGCGTTGCTTATACTGCAATATGGTGAAATTGAGAATTCCTCCTCTTTTTTCCTTGTTAGCATGTTAATGCGCTTGTTTTATATGCATGTTTCCCTTGGTTATTTTCCATAGTGTTGACCCTTAGTTTGGGTTAGTGTCTTCACTCTTTCTAAATCATAGAGTTAAGAGAGTCCTCATTCTAGACTTAGTTTCCCTAAAAATTACAAGATAATTACTCTTGTGTCGTTTAAATGATAATGAATCTATGTTGCATCTTGGATTGAAATGTTTCATATAATGTGATGGATACAAACTGCGTTCTTATTATTCACCTGAATGATTAATACACTATGCAATATTAAGGAAATGAATTTGTCTATAAGAGCGTGATCCAAAACATAACAATAAAAAACATAGGAACACTTTTCATTACATGGATAATGATTACATTGGAGACAAACTGTTGTGGCATGGTCTATGTGCATATGCTACCTACAAGACTATATAGTAGTTTTTATGGCACAACGTTGATGTTGAGGATCACTCCCTCTCTTAACCTTAATAACCCATGACTCTACCTCAGGGGCTTATTCAAATTTTAATTTTGAGTAGCATGCATGCTCACCTTATAATCATTGGTGATGACCCTCCTTACTCTAGACACCATCATTTGTGCCATACCTTGGCAATGAAATGATGTGGTGAATTTTTTCCTGAATGGTTGTTGACAACCATGGTGTTCTAGGGATTAATATCTTTTTTAGAGGAGTAAACCTCTAACCACTTCTTAGGGCCAAAGAGATCTTCAGCAAGCACCACAGTGTAACTGGTCAAGGCATTGCAAGCCATAGGGTGCACCTTAGTGTGCATATATTTTAGGAGTACTAATCTCCTCGTAGCCTTCTCGACATCTTATGAATCTCGTGGACTTGGGAAGTTTAACTCTAGCATAAGCTTAGGAGGGATAACACCTGTGGGTGCTTAGTGATTCATAGTGGGCCTGACAGAATGCTGGTATAGATCCAGATGGTTTCAGAACCACTACAAATGAGGCATAAGTAAATCCATGCTTGAAAGGTGAATTTTTCATATAGCAACGTTGTAGTGAAGTTAGGTGGGGATTTAAACTTACAATTTATTCAGATAAACTTAAGAGATGGGTCTGATGGAAGACCCAACCATGGAAGCTTTAGATTGGAAGCCTTGATTTTTCCTTATTTTGATTGGGAAATGGAGGGGTGACGTGTCCCATAGGCTACCTCTCGGGAGTTTGTTTTTGCATCACAAAATAATGAAAGGGATGACTGGGCACCAGGCCAACTAGGCTCACAGCTCGGAGGCGTGGAGTGTTCCCATTGGCCGGGATGGAGCCCACATGACAACTAATTCCTAAGGAAATAACTTGGAATTTGTTTTTGCAATGTAGAAAGGATGTTAGGGATGAAGTGGGGCTGGGACAAATTGGCCTCCACGAAACTCCAGATTCACTAGGATTGGTGTAGGGTGGGCCATGGGAAAACTCAACTCGTAGGGCTCTCCCCAGATGTTGATTGCGAAGCACGATAAGGAAGGGTCATGATGACTCAGAATGAGATTCTATGGAAGTACCATGCCGTGGACCAATTAGAAGAAAGGGTTGTGCAGAGGTATGGTCCATTGACCATGTGTCCCGAAGGTCCCACCACGAAAGGGAACATAGGTGTGGTTAAGAGGAGAACCGGGGTGTTGGGACCATGATGACGTGTCTTGGTGGTCCCCACCTAGTTGTACAAAATGAGTAGTCAAAAAGAGTCTTCATGAGGCCAGGATTAGAGTGATGTGTCCTGGAGGGTCCCACCCTGGATGGTTAAAAAGGGGCAGTCGAGAGGAGTCCTCAGGACGACATGGATCTAGATGACGTGTCTTGGAGGCCCCATCTCGAATCTATAAGGGAGGGAAATAGATGAGAGCATCGAGATGAAAGCATCAGGAACAAGGAAAATTTTAAGAAACCCCCCAAATTTATATCTATAATTAGTGGGAAAATCCCCAATCTATATAGAAAAATTTGTAGGCTATTTTTTCATTAATATAATATCCATATATAATTTTTTGACGAATCTTTCACTAAATTATAAAATTTTCTTAAATATTGGCGAATTTTTCACTAGGTTATAAAGTATTGAAAATTATTGATTAATCTTCTAAAAAATTAGAAAACATTGTAAAATATTAGTGATTCTTTACCAATGCATAGAAACATATGTAATAATAAGAAAAATATTTATTTAAAAACTATGATATACAATTTTCCATGTTTTGGAAAAGAAAAATCACGGGTAATGTTGCTCTAGGTTCTTGTTATACACTATTGAAAATTTGTTTTCATGTTTTTATTATGTTTTACCACAAATGTCTTATCACATCCGAGGGGGAAATTAATTGGAAAGGCACCCCCAAAGGCATGTGATGTTGAACCAAATAAATTTGTTTGCTCAAACTTGGTCTTTACACATCTAAATAACCTTGCCATATTCTATGTAATTCATATTCTATAGGCTTCACATGAAAATAAGGTCTATGAATAGCTATATCAAAATCATGAATATTTACATAAAATTATTTTGTTTTCTTATACATCACTTTTCTAAAAGGTAGATACTTCTCTAATTCCTCAAGTTCAAATAAACCAACAACTTTAAAATATGGTGTTTCATCATAATATGTAAGTTTTTCACCTACCTTTGGATCATAACTATTGTAGTCATTGTTGCAATTTATTCTACAGTTAACAACTCTAATAATGTTGACTTGGTAAAGAATTATTTGAAATCGCACAATATAGAAAATGAGAATGAATGGAAGATGAATATGCATTGAAACTTAATTTCCTACACGATGAAAAAAAGGTAATAACACAAACTCATTAAAAATCTACAATGGGTGAGTTAAAAAATATAACACAAATATAAAAAATAGTCTATGCATGTTCATTACTTGGAATAATATGTCACAAAACAATGATCATCAAGGGGCTTTTCATTTCAAGAATAGTACTACACTAAACAATCTACCGTTCTCAACTAATTACATGTGATGTTTTTTTGTATTGGTATCAAAGTATAATTGCATTAGATGAATGTCCTTCTCATGATAATATGACTTCTATGATGAACACATAGGATCCTAGTGCATAGACCATTTTTTTCTTCACTTAACTAAGTAGAGCTCATTTTCCTCTCTTAACAAACAATAAGTATTTTTAAAGAAAATATAAAATAAAATGTCGTTTCTAAAAGGTGATATTCTTTTGTGACACCACAACGTGAGAGGAAATAAAAATGAAAATAAAACAAAACATATACTTTGATAATCAAATATAAAAAAAAAAAAAAAATTATGGAAAACATATTTAATGCCTAGATAAAAAGTGAAGTCATATGTTAATCCTAATACCATATCAATCTCAAATGAACATGACAAAAAAATAAACAAAATACATTTTTACTCAACAAAGATCTTTAACTTTAACCAAACCCCTTAAATCAATAAAATAAGATGAAACAAATCATGCCTTAACAAAAGGATCAATTAACATAAAATAAAAACTAGAATAATTTAAGTGATCATAATTTTTAACCAAAATAAACCCAAAATTTTCAAACTTGGAAAGATGATCCAAATGCAACAAACAAAGAAACCATTAAGAGTGACCAAGATATTAGAGCTACAAAAAAAACTCATCTAATTGAAACGAACCCATTCTTACTTAGTAAAAGCCTTGTTAAATTACTTATTTATCCTTTAATACAAGGACACTACCTATGTCAAAATATAGGCCCTCACCTCATAAAATTATTGCTTTATTTTCTATCACATACAAGAAAGGGATAAAGTAATAGTTAATTATCAAGACATCAATCTTAAAAAACATTGCAGCAAGGAAATATGGATTCAATGTTACAATAAAGAATAGAAAGTATAGAACATGTTATTACCTCAAATGAAATGTCAAATTGGCATACATTATTAGTAATGTTGTTGTGATAAATAATTTAGAACCAACACCAAAAATAGAGGAACAACAAATTTAATCGAATAAAAGGAATCACCTCATTTGTACTATTCCATTCAATTTTTCTTACACAACCTATGGAACATGTATACCAAAATAAGTGTCCTTTGGGAATTCATATATATTGGAATAGATAAAATATTGTGGTATATCAATTTTCCACTTATCAATTTCGTCATCATTTGTTTCATTCTGAAAAAAATCTTTTCCACATGAACTGTAATTTTGATCCTCCAAAATATCATGTTCCATATCAATTTTATTAGACAAGTTTGTTGTATTGTCTTCGGCACTTCTATAATAATATCATCGTCAAAGATCTAGTGCTCTTTCATATGGAAAATAGTTAATGTCATACTTTGTTACATATAATTTTAGGCATATATCCATATGTTTATCAAGTCCGTTCCTCAAATTTGACTTCAAATATGATAATGGACTAAACATCCTCTCATCCCCTACTGATTACAAAATCATGGTTTGACACAAATATTCTAATTTGAAATATTGTGATATTTTTTCTTGTAAGTATTAGATAGCATCTAAAATATTCCGTAATCTTGTTATAGCACCATATTCTAGAGGATTCTCCAAAACATGAAATTGTTTTCACACTGTTTCAGCAAAGCACATGGCTTGTTGAAACAATTTTGATGAATCCAAAATACCTTGAATTTAAAAATTAAAAATTAAATATTTTAATCCATATTTTAATATTTGCTTGAAACCTTTAATTAGTTTATAATTATTTGTCTTCGTTGGCTTCTTAATAAGTTATGCCTCAAATTTCTCCTAAGTTATATTTTATTCTTTATATTATTTAAAGATATTTACCATTACCTGGAACCCATTTTATTATTTCATGGTTAACTCCTTTGTGTTACCTTTATATTCTATCTTCATTACTAAACCCACCTCATATTTTATTTATTTATTTTTCCTTGATGATGGGTGGAGTGTCCGCTCGAAACATTGGACATTTCAAATATTGTCACATAGTTTATTCCAAAAAAAATCTCAACGATGGTTGAAAATGTTGATGATGAAGTAGCCTATGATAGAAAACCTTGTGAAAAGGATAAAGATGATAGGATGCTTGTCAAGAGGTTGATTAAGGGATCATATGAGTTCCCATGAGACATCAAATGATCAATTAACATCAGGAATGTTGAAGGAAACTATCCAAATATGAAAATTAATCATGCCAATATATATGACTTGTAATGATTGGAGTAAGAATTCATTTATGCATACTTTATATGTTCATTTATTTGTTTATGATTGAATGCATGTATGATAATGATACCTAGTTTGGATATGATGAATGAAGAATATTTTGGTATGACAAGATTTGTATAATCCTTTTGATTCAACCATGAATTAGTATCTCATGGTTGATTCACTTATAATGAGTGAATGGGTAACAAAATCATGCTATGAATTTGTATCACACATGATACTGAATTCCAATAGATCTAATGTGTGAGACAATATTGTTGACGGATATGGAACAATATAGTACTACACAAATGTCCACTTGTCTCCCTTCTTATATTTCCATTGTAGGCTATATCCTTTTGGAAAATAGTGAGGAGCACATATAAAGGAGAGGATTCCTAAGGTAATATATAGTAGAGAAATGAATTTCCTTGTAGTATGTTCAAGGTACATATGGGGGGTGACTAGATGATGTGTTGAGGTATTGGTTAGACCTTCCAATTGATGTTGGTGGAATACATGATATAGAAATGTATGATTTTGAAATCAAGCGACAGGGATGGATTGAGTAGATGTGATCATGAGTATTGGTACATCAGTTTATTGGAATAAATATTTAGTTTCATCTTGTAATGGTAGGTAAGCTAAGTAACACATGTACATTGAAACCTAGTTCCATTTAATTGAGTATGATTAACAACTAAACTGATTTAAATATTAGTTTGTTAATATTATTCTGAGAACACCTCATGGATGGTAGTAAATATTGAAAGAAAGGATTATAGGCATAGATAATCACTTTTATTTGGTTTATTAAAAAAATTAGGTTGTAGGTGGAATGGTCTCAAATACGAAAATGAGTGTAATTCTGTAAGAAATATTAGGTACTATGCTAAGAGCCAAACACCATGAGAAGGGATCTCATACTTCTGAAATTTATGAATTAGACTTGGAATTTATAAGTTGTATATATATATATATATGTGTGTGTGTTATAACAATGACCTTCGTTCAAGGCTTTCCATCTTCAACAGCAATCATCTATCATGTATCATACACGTACAATTACAATATATATATATATATATATATATATATAATTTCATATTTGATTGAGAATATAGAGAAAAAAAGGAAAATTCTTATTACATTATCTCATATATAAATAGATGTATATTGATAATAACTTTTTTGGATTAATTATAAATATAAATATAAATAAATTATATTTTTATTTTATTTTTTGTAATTATAAATAAGTGGATATTCTGAATCCCACTCAATTTATTTATTAAATTATATTATCAAAATTACAATGAAATAATTTACTCTAATATCAATTTTAAAATGAAAAAACCTAATATTAATTTTAAAATAAGAAAAAAATGTTTTAAAACATTGCATGGTTATACAAATTTCTAGAAAAAAAAATTAAAAAAATACAATAATTATCAATTTTAAAATAAGGAAAAAAATGTTTTAAAACATTTCATTGGTTATACAAGTTACTAGAAAAAATAATAATAATTGAAAGGAAAGTACATTGATACACGATTTTCTTACCACATACCGTCATTAATTAAAGAATTTATCATGAGTCCAATTTCAGATTCTAAATGTTCCCCCAAAAAAATCATTTAAAATCGTCCACTTCCCGCTCATATATCTATTGAAACTTCTTATATATATTGACTATATGATAGAAGTCAATAGCAAGTTAATTTTGGTTGATTTGGGGTTTTTATTATGTTTCAGTAAGGAAATATAAAAAAGTATGGCACCTCGTTCCTTCCCTCCACCCATAGATGTCAAATCTCAAAGTTCGTCACAACAAAATTGGTTATGCTTTCTTAATACTAGATCTCCACATATTAGAAGTTCAGAGTGAAGAAATGAAGCAAATGTATTGCCTCGCTGGAGACCGACCCAAAAGCATAGGAAGCTTCTCGAAGAATCCAACCCAAAAGCATAAGAAGCTTCACGAAAAATTATGCGCAAAATGCATCTGTACTAACCCTACTCCAGAAGAGGTCACAGATATTGTGAGTTTACTCAAACCCTACAGAGATGTGGAAGAAAAGAGTGTTTCTTATTGATTTTAAAACACTCACTGTAGCAAGAGACAGAAATAACAACAAATTCCCATGCAGGAGTCTTCTCAATATGAGAAGGAAATCACAGAGCTCTCTTTGGGGCCACCCTGCACCCCTTCAACCCTTGGTAAACTCTATATTGTTTGTTTATGTTTTTCAATAATTTTAACTATTTTCCTAAAAAATTCTTATTTTGTGGCGTTGTCTGTGTTCAGCCCCAACCTGCAACATTACTTGCAAGACTTTGATGAATATAGCTATATTTTTATCTCAAGTAAGTATATTATCGATTCTCAATTTCTATGATTTGGGTATTAATAGGGAAATATTTTTTTAAATGCATAAGAAAGCGATCCAAGTTGTTTTCAAAGGGATTTGAGCATAAATGCACAAAGTTAAACAATTAACAATTAGCTTTGTTCATATCTATCATATTACCAAAATATTGAGAAAACTACAGTTAAAATGAAAATCCAAGTCAAATAATTGGCTAGGCTAGTTCTTCTTTATTATATTTCCAACCTATTCAAGAAATGCAATGAGCCTTCAATGTTAAAATTTAAATCAAATATTTTATTTTGTTACATACTTTTCCTCTTCAGCAGTCAGATATTACATTTACATCCAAATTCCTTCACTTTTATTATTGATTTCAAACATGTATGCACATGAATTTTCCCCATTCAACAACCAATTTTCAAAATTTTCAAATAAGTTGTTCATATTCTAGTTTTCAAAGTTCTCAAATACGTTTTTCAAATTCTAATTTAAGTTACATTTTATTTAATGAGCAGGGACTAGCAATTTCAACAGAATATGAAAAGAGGGGAGAATTTCTCGAATTGTTCCCTCTGCACCTATATGGGAACCTAAGGCCACCAACGCTGAAAATAAAGGGAGGTGATGGATAACTCACTGTTCATACTGCAGATATGTAGATACAAGGAAGGTGGTGAAGAATCAGATAATTAAATCTATCTCATTTTTGCCTGATTTAGTGAATATTTAGTATGCGACTATTCAGAGATTATGTATTATCATAGACCTTTTGTGTAACTGGACAACTTTGTTACTGAATTTATGCCTAAGTTTGATTCTGTAATAACTTAGATGTCTTGTGTAACTAGAAAACTTCGTTATTGAGTTTATGCCTATGTTTGATCCTGGAGTAACTGGGAATTTTTGTATGCAATCTTGAAACGTTTGTTAAGTAATTATTTTAAATTTAAGAATGTGTTCGTATGAATGATAAGAATGTCATTGGATTTGGAAGATTATTCCTTAAAATTTCATGTTTGTTAATGTAATAACCTCTAAAATTATTAGTAACAAACTTTTCGATGGTATTGGATGTTTTTTTATTGGAAGGAAAATGTGGCATTCCATCCCAACTTGGTTATCAAATTAGGTAGAAGTGGCCAAAACCTCAAATAGGTTCTTTTTTTTGAAACTCAGTGTTCTTTTGTGATTGTATTATTTTGTTTTTTTATAAGATTAAGATTATGTGTTAAAAGTATTAGATATTTTCCTTACAAATTTTAGTGGAATTGGTTAAAATATTTTATTTTATTTTTGAAATTTTTTCAGATAACTTTATGTGTTGGATTGAGGGTATATTTTATTTGAATTAAAAGTAACCCGTCTGTTAATTTTGAACCCATAATTTTTGTTTGTTTGTTTTTTATTTTTATTTTTTATGATAAAAACACTTTTTAGTTTTTCAGTAATTTTTTTGGAATTGTAGAATCTAGCTTTGTATGTATTTAAAGATACATTTCAAGAAATGAAAAATGGCTAGAATCGTATTTCATAATTTTCATAAAAAAAATACATATGTAGAATCATCATTTCCTTACTTTCTAAGGAAATGTTTTCATAATTTTCATAAAAAAAATTAAAAATATAAAATAATTAGAGATCATTTACTTCTCAAGAAAATGTTTTTATACTTAATTAAAAGAAACTAAGAATCAAGTAAAAAAAAGTTAATAACACCACCTATACTTATTCCGAAATTGCGAAGGTTGTGAATTGTGAAGGTTTAAAATCCATGGATTTAGGGGTTAAATTTGACGGGTCCTCCTACCCATCAAAGAACATTTTTATGATGATCTCATTTTTAAACAACCCTTTATATCACTTTTAGAATTTCCTTTTAGGAGTTTCATCTAAGTTAAAAGTAAAAAAAAAAACACAATGTATACCTACAAAAATTGAAGCCAATGCAGTAAACTTTGAAGAGATTAGGGTGAAAAACAATGTGCCATTGCTAAAAATAAATTTCCAAAGTTTCATTTTTAATTAGATTTATTTTTTATAAAATATAACATTTTAGTTTAAATTTCAATAAGATTTTGCTAAAATGATGTTGAACGTGTTGATATTAGATATTGTCAATAAAGGTATTAAAATGAAAGTAAAGGTCACTTGAACGTAACTTAAGATGAATCCTTTCCCAGAGAAGAGTCTCCTACTCATGAGGCTCAGTTAAAGGAGGAGTCTCGTCTTGGAGGAATTCCATGGAGGAAGGAAAATATTCCATGAAATCGAACATTCTGAGAAAATTACAAGAATATTTTGTTAAAAAAATGTCTACCCTCGAGATATCAAAATTTGCCACACATTGTAGTCTTGGAAAAATAGTCCAAGTGATTTTTAATTTGAAGAATTGATATAGAAAAATACTAAAATATTCTCACTAAGCTATAACTCACTTAAATAAAGAAAAAACTATTTATATAAACATCATCTTCAAATTCACACAATCCATAATGTCAGTTGCCCTATTTTCTTTAAATCTCTAGCTTAATGGGGAAATAAATTATTTACCCCTCCTAACAACTTTTTAAAATAAAATATGTAACATAAAAAACATACCCACTTCTAAAGCCTCATCTAGGAATGTATAACATAAAAAAATACCCACTTCTGAAGCATCATCTAGGCTTACAAAATGTGACGAGTGAAAATCCATTTTAAATTTGGATCCACCAAACCTCAAAAGGTTCAATTTTTTTTCACTCAATGAAAACAGGTTTGTGTCACAAGCTATTTATATCTCTCTCGGCTTGGTAGACTCCTAAGTTAAGATGGATCTAGGTTGGTTTAATTTTACCCTTTAAATATGTTATGTTCCACATGAATACCATGGGTAAATACCATGGGTTCTCATACCATGTGTCAATACCATGGGTAAATACCACGAAATCATTTTTATTATAATGTTTTTTTTAAAATTATTTTTATTTTGCCGAGAGGGATCAAATCTCTTAAGATGAAAACCTCTTTAGAGTGAAAGGAGATTTGATCTAGTAGATTTAAAGTTAAGATGTATATAAGTTGTTTTAATTCCCCTCTCCCTTAAAATAAGGTGGGCTAACCTCTAGACTTAATTTTTTTATAAAATAAATTTGGGACGATTTGAGATATAAATTTACTTTTTTTACCCTCTCCCTTAAAATAAGGTGGGATAACCGCTAGACGAAATTTTTTTATAAAATAAATTTGGGGCGATTTGAAATAATGAAATAATATACTATGATACAAAAAATTCGGCCAATAAAAATTTAAAATCCTTTAATTTCGCCCATGGGTGAAAATTCGCCCCTAAAATTTTCTATGATCAGGAAGACATGGAAGATTGGTATTGGGAAGATATTGGAGGGATGTGCCCCATCATGTCATAAGCACATGTTAACAGATCCACTAGTGGTTTTGCTGGAAACTGGAACCCGCTTCTGAGGGGTTCCCTTGGCGGGTTTTGAAATGGGCTTGACCTTGTGGGAATGATTATGGGCCGTTGATCCAACATTTGGTGGTATACCCTTTACCGCCCATTTTTAGGGGTGACCACCCTAATAAGCCTCTCACACGTTACGCCATTGAAGTAGCATATGGTGGCTCCATTGTTCGAACATGTGGAGATCTACTCGAAACTTGCTCATTTTTCATGTGATATTGGCAGGTACTGCCAGGGCCATACAACGTGATAGATTATTATTGGTCCTGAGGAATGGTGGATGGTGGGACCTGTCAAATGTATGCACATATATATGTATCTATATACAATATGTAGGCTGCACCTTTTTATTAGCATCAAGGTTAGGATTCTCTAGATATGGGACTCTGAAATAAGGGTGGTAACCTCATTGGGTAACTCAAACCCTATAATTTATAATGGATAATGAAAGTGGATGAAGATAAAAAAAAATAGTAATCTGATTCTTCTGATAGTACAAGAGGAATTGGATTGACAGTAACAACCCTCCCACTAGGTTAGGTGGGGTGGGTTTGTTACATATTATAATTATTACTCATCGGAATCCATATCCCATAATTACAAATTCATTTGATATCTTTTAAGTCCTATGAAGGCACAAAGGGATTACAATGTAGGAGGTATTAATGCAAGATTGGGAATTGAATCATCTAGGAGGCTACATTCAAAAATTATGGGTAGGGAGTCTTTGTTACACCATTCCCAAGAGAAGGCATTCAAAGCGATAAAAAAAAATTCATGTTAATATAAGAAAGCATGGGGGAAGGAAGAAAAATGAATAAAAACTTTAGAGAAATTGTTCAAGGATTGGAAATTTCTTGTGATTGATTTTGATGGAAACTCGGGGAGGTTAATTTTGGGTGGAAGAGTAACATGCAATTAAAAAGTTATTCATTTGTTGTAACAAGTATATTTACATATTTCATGGTTCAAGCTTTAGGGCTAGGTAATTTGGGGATTAATTTTTATGGGCATTATGAGGGAATTTAGATATCCTTGGAGGGTTTTTTGTATATAGTGATCTGAGCCATCAAAGGATTTTAATAGGAAGGGATTTGAATTTCACTCTTAGTAGATCCAAGATTTGGTGGAAGGTTTGTCAGATGGAAAATTCACTTAATTTCCATAGGTACAAGATAAACAAATTTGTCTTAGTAATATTAAACATGTCATGGCTGTACTTAAATGGAAGAATAATAGGGTATGGGATGCAATAATATCTAGAAGTCTAGATATATTCTTGGTCTTGAAAATAATTTTAATGGAAATGCAAAATACCAAACTTGGGTGGAAGTGGGAGCGCGTTCTCATTACACCCAATAATTTTGTAGATAGACTTAAAAGATTCCAAGGTACCAATCCATTTCCAGTTTAACCCTCAATATATAGAAGATTAAAAGTGTTTTAAAATAGTAAAATAATGGATGGGATACAATGAAAAGTTGAGGGATTCAACGAATTCTAATTTTTTGAGGCCTTAAGAAAGGTGAAAAACATAGCCATTGCATGGTCATTAATTTTTTTCTTAGATATGGAAAAAGAGCTTAAAAGGATATCAAAAACCAAGTTTCAAAATTATATGCCACATAATGTGGAGGGGTATTTTAACGAATAAGAGAGGGAAAGAATTAGGAATTTTAAAATCACAAACAAAAAATGATTGGAAGAAGGGGGGATGACTAAACGATGAAGAGAAAGGTGGCATGGCTAGGAAAAGGACATGAAAATACTCCCTTTTTCCACAATTATGCAAATCACAAAAACATAATAAATACAATATGTGAAATGGGAAAATTTGATGGTAGTGAGGAAAAAAAATTTTAAAACAAAATACAAGTAGTAATTTTTTATTTCCAAGAGATTTATTTATAACATAATAGAGAAAATATCAGTAAGATCCTAAAAATCACTTTTTTTTTCTTTGACTTGTCTCAAAATAAGGAAACCAAATCTTAATGGAGTTGTCAAAATAAGAGCTAAATTTTGTCCTAGCATCTCTTAAAAGAGATGAGTCTTGGGATAAATGGATGTCATGTGGAATTATTTCCAAGGTTTTATGGAATCTAGAAGACTACATCATAAAAGTAATTGAGGAAGTCAAATCAATGGGAAAGTGCCTGGAATTTTTAATGATACATTTTTAGAACCAAGTCCTAAAAAGTAAAACTCATGAAGCTTTGATGATTTTACACCATTCTCTTTATATAATTTTATGTAAAATATATTGGATAAAATTTTAGTAGTTAGGATCAAAGATATTTCTTGGAGGTAATCTCTCAAGAGTAGTAGGGAGGTAGATCCATGATGAAATAGGTTTATCGCATGAGGTATTACACTCTATCAAGCACACAAATTTCTAAGCCATTGTAATGAAATTAAATTTATCAAAGGCATATGGCAATTCAAGTTGGCTGACCATGAACTTGCTATTTTTATATGTTGGTTTTAGTGTTCATGTTGTAAAATGGATAATGGGATGCTTGACGCCATTATATTTTGTGATTCTCCTTAATGGATCAAAATCCAAGTTCTTCACTCTATTAAGGGGTTTGAAATGAAGGTTACTCTATTTTTTACTACTCCTCATAATAGAAAAAACATTGACTCAAGAAATTTTGGAAGCAAAGAGAGAAAGGCCAATATCTAGAATGCATTTGGGAAGATATATAAGTATAACCTATCTTGTATTCAATGAATTTTATTGTTTATATATGGATATCTAAAAAACTAAAAGAGAACTTCAATATCTACTAATATGCTATAGGAATGGAGGTAAAATTTCCAAATTTTCAATATCCTTTAACGCTATGGAAACAAGTCAATAAAAACAAATTATATAGATGTTTCCTTCCAAAAACTTAGAGATTCATTCCAAAATTAAATATTTGGTTTTTTCCATTAATCAAAATGTTTATGGAAAAAGGAATGGGGGCTAACTAATAGGGAAAATATAATTGAGGATTAAATACAAATGTAATAGATGATTATCCATGAGAGGAAGACTAACACTAGTGAAGCTAATTCTAGATGACATTTGGAATACCTTAGCAGTTGTTCCAAAGGGGTTTTAAATTACATTAATATGTAGGTATTTATATTATTTTCAATAGGAGAGAAGGAGATAAAATGGATTCACCTAGAGAAGTGGAAAATAATAAATAAACGAATGGAGGAGGGAGGACATGGAATTAAGAAAATTATTTTTTTGGAGAATATCTCCAAGCAAAAATATTATGGAGGGTGATTTTAAATGATAGCTTGTAGAAAAAAATAGCTGTAAAAAACTATATCAAACCAAATATCATTATAAACTAGATCAAGGGATTTTGGAAAGAAACTAAGAATGTTCCTACTTATTGGAATGCTTTAGTACAATCCCTTAGGTTAATGGGAAACTGATTGGTTTGGAAAGTTGTGACAAAAGAATGGCCAAGGATTGGAGTAAACCTTTGGGTAGGATGCAATAATCAACATAAATTACTAAAAATGATATTGGAAAGCACACAAGAAATTATGGATGAGTGGGATATATCCTTATGGAAACAATAATGGATAAGGGAAAATAAATTAGGGATTGGAAGAGACGAGGAAATAATTTGGAATGATTGGTTTGGGCAAAGAATTAAAAAATGAGATATGCTTCAACAAATTGAGGATATAAAACAATTTTCTCCATGGGAAAAAACAACCAACGTGGTGGTAGAATTATATGTGGAAAGTAAAGGAACCATTAAAAACATGAATTTTATTTTAGGTGGTAATTGAGAATAAGGTTCTAGATTGGGACGTAATGCAAAAGAGGGCAAGACAAGGGCCAATACAATGCCTACTTTACCGAGAGGGTGAGGAAACATTTAATTACTTACTCATTAAATGGCCATATGCTATACAAGTATTGTTAGATGTAGATTTATTTACATACGTGAAGCAATGTTAGAAATGGGACTATATGAAGGAATTCTTGAGAAATTAGATGAGAAAATAAGAATTAAGAAAGTCGAGTGTAGTTCCATGTTTAATTGTGTGGTGTTTTTTATTAGCAAGGAAAAAATTATTCCTTTGATCCAAATCCATTACCAAATTAGATTCATGTCTACTGCTTATAGGATGCTAGTGTTGTTGCATATGGTGGTGAGAAATCCAATAAGTCTGATGCGATAGATAATATTACTCAATAGCAAGGTAGGAAGTGGTGGATACCTAATAATTCTGCCAAGTCTCTATACACAAAATTGATTTATAATGAGCACAAACTAAAAATGAATAACAATATCCATAATATGATTCATGAACATCTCTATTTCCAATGTTGAATCATGATATGGTTTTAACAAATCATTATTGGAA
This sequence comes from Pinus albicaulis, assembly GCA_034641835.2. Classification (NCBI taxonomy): domain Eukaryota; kingdom Viridiplantae; phylum Streptophyta; class Pinopsida; order Pinales; family Pinaceae; genus Pinus; species Pinus albicaulis. The sequence goes on from CM076572.1 coordinate 540,731,714, forward strand.
ACATCATGGATGTCATTCGAGCTAAAATATCAAGGGGAAAACATTCTTGAATAACTTCCAAATAGTCCCATTACCAAATTAGATCCATGTATAGTGCTTATATGATTCTAGTGTTGTTGCATATGGTGCTAAGAAATACTGCATCCCTGATATGATAACTAATATTGCTTAGAAAAAATGGAGGAAGTAGTGAACCCCTAATAAGTTTGGAAAGTTTTCATGCATAAACTTGATGTATAATTATCACAAGATGAAAATGTATAACTATATTTGCAAGAATATTGGTCAACATCTCTATTTTCAATGTTGACTCATGATATGGTTTTAGCAAATCAATATTGGAAACATCATGGATATTATTAGAGCCAAAAGGCCAAGGTGAAAAACATTCATAAATATATGCCAAATAGTGATATTACCAAATTAGATTCACATCTAGTGCTTATAGGATGGTAGTGTTGCTGCATATGGTGTTGAAAAATCCAACAAGTTTGATGGGATAGCTAATCTTGCTTCACAACAAGGTAGGAAGTATTGGATCCTTAATAATTCTGAAAAAGTCTTCATGTAAAAACTTGATATATAATGAGCACAAGCTAAAAATGCAGAACAATTTCTACAAGATGATTGTAGGGGCCATATTCAATGGGTTTGACCTTAGTATTTGATTTTTCCTATTACTAGTGTTTTTCTAAGTGTAACAACGTTTTTGTCACCAACTTGAAAATGGTGCTATATATTATGTGGATTTATGATTTGTTTTTTCATTTATTAATTCTAAAAAATATGGACAGATTTGGTAAGGAGAGACTATAAATGTCAAAGAAAATGATGTGCCTTATCTTACTCTTTTTTAAGAATCTACAACATTGTTGGAAACGGTAAGGATAATGGAAACTCATAGTGACCTAAGAGTTGAAAACCAAGACAAGCCTCAAAGGAAAAATAACTTGTGGAGGATTGAATTATTCTGTTATATTCATGCTCAATGTACTTAAGACTCAAATATCACTTGGTTGGGGAAATGTAATGATAAATTCAAAGAATACAAAGAAATGTACAATTAACTACTTCCTATGGTGAAATGCATTGGTAAAATTAAACAAAGTTCATAATATTCTCATAAGGAAATGCCAAAAATGGTTGAAAAAACATGAGTCACAATCAAACATAATACTAGAGGGGAAACTAAAGGATTTCCAAATAAAGTCAAGGAATAGTTGGGATATGCCATTAGTAGAGTTGGTTTTTCAACAAAGAATGAATTTATCCAATTTACTAAATCAATAAAAAACCACAAAAATGTCATCATGGCACCAAATAATCATGTGAGTGTTTTTAGTAAGTTCCATGGAAATGCGATCCCAATGACAAGTAGGAACATGTAAAGGGAAACTCAAACCAAGATTTATTTTAATTAGTTTGGATCAACAACTAACTACATAATGCGTAAAAAAAATATCTTATTGCATATGAGGCCACTAAAATAAATGTTGTAGATGACGAAGAGTCTCATGCTTATGAAAGCGAGAATCATAATATTAGGTATGTGTTGTATTATTTGCACACCATACCCATGTATGATTAATATTCATTAGGAATAGAGGGGGAGCCATAAGGGGAGCAGAGCCCCCCCCAAAAAAATTGGGTAGTTTTTTTGCATCTATTTTTTGCAATATCCGACACACGGTTTTTGCTTTTGGTGGTTTTGTGTTGCATGGTGTTTCATCCATGGTTTTATAATTATCTAAGTAAGGTAAATGTATTAGGAATTTTGGGTGCCATAAGATCCTATATATTGTATTGTAAACAATGAAGTTGATTAATGATAAAAACTAAATGTGTGGCTCTAAATTGCTTGTTGGTTTTCTCGATTTAGGTTTCTAGGGTGAACCCCTATATATGATGTGTGATTTCCAGTTTTTACTATTTTTTTATTAAGAAATATTACGTCCATTACATTGTTATAAAATGTTTAAAACTTACACATAGAGATTATAATGTGCCTATTTGAGAAGACTGAAATTTTGTTGTAATTACTTCTCTAGAATTCTCTAGTAGTGGCATCTCTAAATCAGTGAAACTCATCAAACAAAGGCTTCCAATTCATAATGGCATCATGTATTTTCTAGGTACATTTTTTTGTGGCTATATCTATCATATTTTCCTCCTCAACTATATTCTCGATAAGTGTTTTTATATTGGAATCCACTCATAAATTCATTTATTTTGTAGTTATAAACTAAGATTACATATTTTGCATTAGATTCCTTCTGAAAACCTCGAACATAAAAGAGATTCCATGAGTTAGAAACAACAATTTGAGCTAGATAATGGTGACCCTTCATTACTTGGTAAGTATCATGAACTATATCAATGAACCTACAAAATATTCTTGATATCGACTCTTAATATACAATCCTCATTCTATCGTATCCTTATATTTTTATTATTATCTACTCCAAACTTCTTAATTCTAAGTTGATGCAGGGCTAACTATTAAACCCGCCTTAACCCAGGATTATACTCGAAATATAGTATATGTTCCAAATTTTTTCAAATCCGAATAGGTTCACAAAACCTCTTTTCTCTTTATAAACCCATTTTATTCCATCATAAAGTTCATTGGCGGAAGCTCCCTTCACTCCAACCTATACCTTTTAAACCTTTATTAAAAGCACTTTAACCTTAGCACTTTATCTTACCTTTTCTCCACCTACACATCGCTTTTGCAAGCGTCTCTTCACGTTAAACGAGAATCTGATTGAATCTTCTCTATCACAAATCGAATCACCATGAATTTCTGCCTTATTGCACTTCACAACTCAACCGCATTGCAACATCGCAATTTTACCTACATTACAATATCGCAAGTATGCCAATTTCGCATCTTGAAAAATATACATTTCACACGTCGACGATTATAAAATATCGCATTTCAATGATCCCTTAACTGATGCGATAAGCGATATACACGAAAAATCAACATGTGGCCACTTCATCACATCGCAAACTTAAACAATATAACTTGCGATGGTTTAGCAATAAAGATAAGAATCGTCGGTTGCGATATGGCTTCTCGATTGTTCATTTCCCACTGCACTCTTGCGATATGATCTCACCTGTCCGTCTTCTATTCATTTTTGTGATAGGATCTTAACCATCCATTTCTATCTGCTTCAGATCTGCGAGATAATCTCAACCGTCCATTCACCCTTCACACTTTTGTTCTGAAACCTTTGGAACTTTGGGGAAAAATACAGTTCTGCCTTCGAAAAATAAATTTGTTTTTCCTCTCGTCCACAGTAAAACCACTGCAATTACTACCAAATAGATCCATCCTCCATTTCAATAAGGAAATATCGAATCTTATGCACTTGCACACAGACTTCTAAGAAAACTTCTAAACATTGGTTCCCCGAAGGAAAACTTTAGAATTTCATCAATATTGTTCAACACAGAAAAATATTCTAACTACGTAGATTCACAATTTAAGGTATTTTATATTATGTCAATGAATCAATCAGAAGTGAATTGCGATTCACCATTGAACTGATAGAGATAAACCTTCCAAAACAGAATTGTTCACACAACACAGAAATCAAAACCCCATCTCATCACTCTCGCTGCACACTGTGTTTATTTATTTATTAATATAACATAATATATCTACAAAGGCTAACAACTATACTTCGTAAGATTATTAACTGCTGCATCATAAGGCCCAAACTATTAACTCCGGGTCAACCATCCTTATGTTTCAAAATGCTTACCAATATATACAAAAAAAGGAATCATGAACCAATTTCAATTCAGATCCAACAATCTCTCAATATTTCCTAAAGCTTCTCTCAATTCCATTCTTTAGTCAACCAAAATCCTATATTAGACCTCTAAATCCCTAAAATCCTTACTCTTCCTATAATTACTCACTCATCCCTAAGATCTCTACAACTCACGAGATATTCTTCATTAATAAAATTACATTTAAATCTCTTTAGAAATCAAACTAAACTTAGGAAAATAAAAAAAATAATTAAGGGAACCCACTCCCTTTAGTAAATGTGTGATAAGACTCCTAGGCCTTATAAACCTTGAAGAATGATCCTGCATCAGAATCCCCATGTTGAAATAATTCATGGACTCTTGTTCATGAGTCTTCCAACTTCCTCTTTTGTAAACTTCATCAGATTTCATCTTCCAATTGGCTGTCTAACCTTTCCCAATTGCAGGTGTATTTGCTGCATTCTCTCCTTCTCATGGATGCAAAACCCTGTATTGTGGATGTCCTTTTTCTCTATCGTCATGAGAATCTCTACTGCATAGTGTTTTGATAGTGATATTCAACATAATCATCTCTTCAAGAAACATAAATTTCTATCCCTCTGTGTGCTGTTGTCTTGTCATCATCTCAACAGTATTTAGCTTCAACTTCATGTCTTCTCCACTAGTTCCATTGTCTTGTACCTGACCGTATATTTTGATTTCTGACCCTATCACCAACATCCTCTTCTATTTCGAAACCATTTTCTTTATACTGTCCTGTATATCCTTCCATCTCTTCTTGACTTGTTGACTTTGAAAAATTCCCATACCTATCACCTTTTTTGTTTTCATCACCCACTTATCAAATATCTTGAGTGGAATCTTCTCAATTTCAAAAGAATATTGTTCCTCGTTTGACACAAGAACATATGACTTTCCCACTATATAATTTCCATCAACTACAAAAATTTTAGTTATTAAACCTTGTTCAATTGTCTCCATATTCACATTAAATTTAACAAAACTGTTTACCCAATTTTTCATTTACAAACTCAAGATAAACTCTTGACATTCAAATCTTCTTTGGATAAAAAATAAATTGTTCATGGACTGTAATTTCACATCTTCTGCAATCTTCTTTCTCTTCTGCAATGACTTGTGTAAAAGTTATAGCAACTCTCTTTCCTCCATTCCAAACTTCTAAATCAATAGTTTTTTTCTCCCATCTTCTTGTTTCCATATGGAAAACTGATTTTCTGCATCTCGAGAACTTGCATACTCCCTCATATTTGCATAAACAAATATATCACCAAGAGAAGTTTGTCTTTCATCTTGAAAAACACATTTAACAATGAATAATTCAAAATCAGAAAAAATATTACATTCACCATATTTTTCCTCATTAACTCTACTCGAAGTTTTCTCTGATTTGTCATCCCCTTGATGTGCATATGACATGTCAAACTTGTCATATCCTCCTTCATATTGTCTTGTCTTGGAAAAGTCTTTTTTGTCTTTAATTTGTTCTAAATGCTATCTAATTTATGAATTCTGTTCTTTGTTCTTCTCTTTGGCCTTCCTTCCTTTCACATTTATTTTCATCCTTCCCTTTTCTTCCTTACAAATCTGTAAGCCACTAGGTTGATTTTTCCGTTCCTCTTTATTTTCAATCAAAATCTGCCAATATCTAATTTTATAAGCTAAATTTCTCTTTGTTTCTGTACTGGAAAAAAAATCACAATATACAAAAGATTTTCCATTCCATTGTAAAGTCCCTTTTACAACAGTAAAAATTACTGTTAACACCATGAATATCACATTCCATTGAACCCCTTTGCTGTTCACTGAAAATGAATAGTTCACGAAATCATCCTTGCCTTCATCCTCTGAGATTGCTTGTCTCTTTTAGTTTGCTGATTAAATTCACATTTACTCCTTTTTCAATTTGTACAAATAACACTGTCTTCAAGTTTCTGCTGTGCATTAGCCTCTGCCAACCTATTCTTAAGTTCCTAACTATCCTCTTTTCTTTTCTTCTTCATATCCTTTACTGGAATAGTTGTACTTCCTTGGACTAAATTCTCCTTATAAATTTATGTTCTACCATTTTCCACAATGCAATCTTTATTAAAATCCCTTTCCATTGATGCTCCATTATGTCCTTTTAAGAAAATTTATTGCCCATCAATTATCAATGCAGGTTCATAATTTTTGAATAAAATTTGAAGAGATAATCCCATTACCTCAAGTGTTTGCATTGTACATATACTCTTGTTTGATCCTGTCATAAGGCTATCTTCATACTTCTTTTCTACTCCTTATTTTGCAATATGCAATTTCTTTTTGTCTTCATACTATCTTCCATTCTTTTGCCAAGTCTTACTAGATTCATCATTTTTAGCTTCCATAGTAGTCTTCAACAATTGTCCATCTTCAGTGTCTTTGAACACATGTTCAATTAAGAACTGTTCTATTACAACCATCTCTTCTAACAACTTCATTTCTTCATTAGCCTACATAAATAAATATTTTAAAGGCTGTTAATCACCTGCATATATACACAAAACATTAGTTTAAAAAATATAAAGCTCCTCTTTCTTTGATGTCTCAATCATCACACCTCTCAGTTGATCTGAACTTGTCCAACAGTTCAGAAAATCATCAATAATTCCTTTGTCAGCAAGGTAAGCTTCTTGCTCAGGTCTACAATAACTATATTTCACCTTTAACTCAGCTACTCTGAGTTCTTCTCTTAATCTGATTTACATTCTCCTCTTTATATGTTTCCACAATAACTCCCATTTTATCTTCTTTCCTTTTATAGTCCAACCATACCTTTGGATCCTTTCACAGTCTTCAAGTAGCATTATTATTGCATCAATACTTGATTTCAATTCATCAATGTCTTTGTCAAGTACTCTTGACTCATATTCTTTCCCTTTCCATTTTCCTTGGCATATTTATTTCTTCTATTGTGGCTTCTCTTATTATGGGAGTCATATCGACTTATTTATGTGGACTCCCTTTGCGCATTGTGAGCTTAGAATAATCCTCTCTCATTTATTTGTGATAAGTCTTTACTTGTCACCTACACTAAGTCATCATCTTGGTATATTTCTTTGGGTTTCTACAACAAAACCTCTTTTGAGCACTCCTGCTCCTCAGCTTCCAATGCTATCAGGATTTTGTAACCAATGCTCACATGCCCCTCTCTCTATTTTGAGAACTCTGCTATTATTTTATTTTCTACAACATTATCCTTTGCTGAATTTGCCACTAACACAACTTTTATTCCCTTTACACAGTCTGTTGCTGTGTGTTGGCTGCTATCATTCTCTTCATTGTGAAACTAATTCAAATTAGACCAAATATTAAAATATAACTCATACGTGAGAGATATTCCAATGATCTTATCTCCTTAAGCTTTCATTGGATTGGAAAATAAACATGTTTCTTTAATTTTCACTATCTGCAATTTAGTTCTTCTTATAACTATTTTCCTTTTCCTTCTGAGAAAATCCATGTTCTATTCATTTCCTTACAACATATCTTGCTGCAATTTCTTCACTTTCTCCCTTGTCCTTTGTCATAGCTACCTGACTGCAATTTATTGTTGCTACTTATATTCACATACATATATCATTAAAGTTTTTAAAACTTACAAGATCCTTCCCTGGTCTTCTCTTCCTCAAACCTCTTTCCGCAGTATGTCTTGAATGAAATGGCTGAAGTCTTCATTGCCTGTAACATTTAAGGATGCTTCTCTGTGTAAAATATTTTGTGTTCTGATCTTCCAATGACCAATTCCTTTCAGACCATAACCCCCTATATCTAGATCTATTACCAATGAAAATTCTACATAGTCTGAGAATAAAATTCAATCTTTGAATAAAAAACCCCAAAGAGCACTAGTCTTGCTCTGATACCAAAAATGATGCACGGCTAACTAATAACCCCGCATTAACCCAGGATTATACTCGAAATAGAGTATATGTTTCGAATTTGTTCAGATCCGAATAGGTTTGTAAAACCTCTTTTCTCTTTATAAACCCATTTTATTCCATCATAAAGTTCATTGGCAGAATCTCCCTTCAGTCTAACTTATATCTTTTAAACCTTTATTAAAAGAGCTTTAACCTTAGCAATTCATCTTACCTTTTCTCCGCCTAAACATCACTTATACAAGGGTCCCTTCATGTTCACCGAAGTAAATTTATCCCATATCGACTTTGCTCTTTCGTAAATCGCATCACTATGACTTTCTGTCCTATCGCACTTCGCAACTCAACCACATTGCAACATCACAATTTTACCTACATTGCAATATCGCAAGTATGCTGATTTCACATCTCGGCAAATATACATTTCACACGTCGACGATTATAACATATCGCATTTCAATGATCCCTTAACTAATGCGATAATCGATTCACACAAAAACCTGACACGTGGCCACTTCATCGCATCACAAACTTAAACAATATAACTTGCGATGACTTAGCAATAAAGATAAGAATCATCGGTTGCGATATGGCTTCTCGACCGTTCATTTCCCAATAAAATCTCGCGATATGATCTCACCCATCCATATTATATTCATTTCTACGATAGGATCGTAACCATCCATCGCTCTTCGCTTCAGATCTGCGAGATAATATCAACCGTCTATTCACCCTTCACACTTTTGTTCTGAAACCTATGGAACTTTGGGGAAAAATACAGTTTTGCCTTCAGAAAATAAATTTGTTTTTCCTCTCATCCATAGTAACACCACTGCAATTACTGCCAAATGGATCCATCTGCCATTTCAATAAGGAAATATCGACTCTTATGCACCTGCACACAAACTTCTATACAAACTTCTAAACACTTGTTCCTCGAAGGAAAACTTTAGAATTTCATCAACATCGTTCAACAGAGAAAAATATTATAACTACGTAGATTCACAATTTAATGTATTTTATATTCTGTCAATGACTCAATTAGAAGTGAATTGTGATTCACCATTGAATTGATAGAGACGAACCTTCCAAAATTTAATTGTTCACACAACACAAAAATCAAAACCCCATCTCATCACTCTCGCTACACACTGTGTTTTTTTATATATTAATAGAACATAATATATCTACAAAGGCTAATAGCTATACTTGTAAGATTATTAATTCCTACCTCATAAGGCCCAAACTATTAACTCTGGGCCAACCATCCTTATGTTTCAAAATGCTTACCAATGTATACAAAAAAAGGAATCATGAACCAATTTCAGTTCAGATCCAAAAATCTCTCAATATTTCCTAAAACTTCTCTCAATTCCATTCTTTACTCAACCAAATACCTATATTAGACCTCTATATCCCTAAAATCCTCACTCTTCCTAGGATTACTCACTCATCCGTAAGATCTCTACAACTCAGGAGATATTCTTCATTAATCAAATTACATTTAAATCTCTTTAGAACTCAAACTAAACTTAGGAAAATAAACAAAATAATTAAGGGAACCCACTCCCTTTAGTAAATGTGTGATAAGAATCCTAGGTCTTATAAACCTTGAAGAATGCTCCTGCATCAGACTCCCAAGGTTGAAATAATTCATGGACTTCTGTTCATGATTCTTATTTCTCTTTTGTAAAATTCATCAGATTTCATCTTCCATATGGATGTCTAACCTTTCCCAATTGCATGTGTATTTGCTGCATTCTCTCATTCTCCTGGATGCCAAACCCTGTATTGTGGATGTCCTTTTGCTCTGTTGTCATGAGCATCTCTACTGCATAGTTTTTTGATAATGATATTCAACATAAGTATCTCTTCAAGAAACATAAATTTATGTCCCTCTGTGTGCCACTGTCTTGTCATCATCTCAAAAATATTTAACTTCAACTTCATGTCTTTTCCACTAGTTCCATTGTCTTGTACCTGCCCTATATTTTGATTTCTGACCCTATCACCCGCACCCTCTTCTGTTTCCAAACCATTTTATTTATACTGTCCTATCCATCTCTTCTTGACTTGTTGAATTTGAAAAATTCCCATATCGACCACCTTTGTTGTTTTCATCATCCACTTATCCAATATCTTGAGTGGAATCTTCTCAATTTCAAAAGAAGATTTTTCATCGTTTCGCACAAGAACATATGACCTTCCCACTATATCCATCAGCTACAAAAATTTTAGTTATTGAACCTTTTTCAAACTCAAGATAAACTCTTGACATTCAAATCTTCTTTGGATCAAAAACAAAATTTGTTCATGGACTATAATTTCACATCTTCTGCAATCTTCTTTCTCTTCTGCAATGACTTATGTAAGAGTTATATCAACTCTCTTTCCTCCATTCCAAACTTCTGAATCAACTAGTTGCTTTCTCCAATCTTCTTTTTTTCACACGGAAAAATGATTTTTCTGCATCTCCAAAACTTGCATACTCCCTCATATTTGCATAAACAAATACATCTCCAAGAGAAGTTCGTCTTTCATCTTGCAAAACAAATTTAACAGTTAATAATTCAAAATTAAAAAAAATATTACATTCTCCATCCTTTTCTCATTAACTCTACTCCAATTTTTCTTCGATTTTTCATCCCCTTGATGTGCATATTACATGTCAAACTTGTCATATCCTCCTTCATATTGTCTTGTCTTGGAATTTTTTTTTTTGTCTTTACTTTGTTCTGAATGTTGTCTAATTTCTGAATTCTGTTCTTTGTTCTTCTCTTTGGAATTCCTTCCTTTCATATTTATTTTCATTCTTCCCTTTTATTCCTTACAAATCTGTAAGCCACTAAGTTGATTTTTCCATTCCTCTTTATTTTCAATCAAAATATGAAAATCTCTAATTTTAGAAGCTAAAGTTCTCCTTGTTTCTGTATAGGAAACAAAATCATAATAAAACATATTTTCCATTCCACTGTAAAGTCCCTTTTATAGCAGTAAAAATTACTGTTAACACCATGAATATCACATTCCATTGAACCCCTTTGCTGCTCATTGCAAATGCATAGTTCACGAAAGCATCCTTGCCTTCATCCTCTAATATTTCCTGTCTCTTTTCAGTTTGTTGATTACATTCACAGTTACTCCTTTTGAAATTTGTACAAATAACATTGTCTTCAATTTTCTGCTGTGCATTAGCCTCTACCAACCTATTCTTAAGTTCCTGACTATCCTCTTTTATTTTCTTCTTCATAGCCTTTACTGGAATAGTTGTACATCCTTGGACTAAATTATCCTTATAAATTTATGTTCTACCATCTTCCACAATGAAATCTTTATTAATATCCCTTTCCATTGATGCTCCATTATGTCCTTTCAAGACAATTTCTTGCCCATCAATTGTCAATACAGGTTCATAATTTTTGAATAAAATTTGAAGAGATAATCCCATTACCTCAAGTGTTTGCATTGTGCATATACTCTTGTTTGATCCTGTCATAAGGCTATCTTCATACTTCTTTTCTACTCCTTCTTTTGCAATATGAAATTTCCTTTTGTCTTTAGACTGTTTGCCAACATTTTTCCAAGTCTTACTAGATTCATCATTTTCAGCTTCCATAGTAGTCTTCAACGGTTGTCCATCTTTAGTGTCTTTCAACACATGTTCAATTAAGAACTATTATATTACAACCATCTCTTCTAACAAATTAATTTCTTCATCAACCTGCATAAATACATCTTTTAAAGGTTGTTCGTCACCTGCATATATACATAAAACATTAGTTTCAAAAATACAAACCTCCTCTTCCCTTGATGCCTCAATCATCACACCTCTCAACTGATCCGAACTTGTCCAACAGTTCAGAAAATCATCAATGATTCCTTTCTTAGCAAGGTAAACTTCTTTCTCATGTATACAATAACCGTCTTTCACCTTTAACTTAGCTGCTGTGATTTCTTCTTTTAATCTGATGTACATTCTCCTCTTTATCTATTTCCACAACAACTCCCATTTTATCTTATTTCTTTTTATAGTCCAACCATACCTTTGGATCCTTTCACAATCTTCAAGCAACATTATTATTGCATCAATACTTGCTTTCAATTCAACAATGTATTTTTCAAGTACTTCTTGACTCATCTTCTTTCCCTTGCCATTTTCCTTGGAATATTTCTTTCTTCTGTTGTGGCTTCCCTTATGACCCCTTATAGTCATCTCGACTTATTTATGTGGACTCCATTTTCCCACTGTGAGCTTACAATAATCCTCTCTCATTTCTTTGTAACAAGTCTTTACTTGTCACCCACACCAAATCATCATCTTGGTATATTTATTTGGGTTTCTGCATCAAAACCTCTTTTGAGCACTCTTGCTCCTTAGCTTCCAATGTTGTCAGGATTTTGTAACCAATGCTCACCCGCCCCTCTCTCTATTTTTAGAACTCTGCTATTATTTTCTTTTCTACAACAATCTCCTTTGTTGAATTTGCCACTAACACAAATTTCTTCCCTTTACACAATTTGCTTCCCTGTGTTGGCTACTATCATTCTCTTCACTGTGAAACTAATTCAAATTAGACCAAATATTAAAATATAACTCATACCTAAGAGATATTCCAATGATCTTATCTCCTTAAGCTTTCATTGGCTTGGACAATAAACATGTTGATTTAATTTTCACTATCTACAATTTAATTCTTCTTCCAACTAATTTCCTTTTCCTTCTGAGAACATCCATGTTCTATTGAGTTCCTTACAACATCTCTTGCTGCAATTTCTTCACTTGCTCCCTTGTCCTTTGTCATAGCTACCTGACTGCAATTTATTGTTGCTACTTATATTCACATGCATAAATCATTAAAGTTTTTTAAAACTTAGAAGATCCTTCCCTGGTCTTATCTTCCTCAAACCTCTTTCTGTAGTCTGTCTTGAATGAAATGGTTGAAGTCTTCATTGCCGTAACATTTTAGGATTCTTCCCTGCATAAAATATTTTGTGTTATGATCTCCCAACAACTAATTACTTTCAAACCATAACCACGTGTATCTGGATCTATTACCAATGCAAATTCTACACATTCTGAGAACAAAATTCAATCTTTGAATAAAAAACCCCAAAGAGCACTAGTCTCGCTCTGATACCAAAAATTATGCAGGGCTAACTATTAACCCCGCCTTAACCCAGGATTATAATAGAAATAGAGTATATGTTCCAAATTTTTTCACATCCGAATAGGTTCATAAAACGTCTTTTCTCTTTATAAACCCATTTTATTCCATCATAAATTTCATTGGCGGAATCTCCCTTTAGTCCAACCTGTATCTTTTAAACATTTATTAAAAGCGCTTTAACCTTAGCACTTCATCTTACCTTTTCTCCACCTACATGTCGCTTCTACAAGCATCCCTTCACATTAATTGAGGAAAATTTATCCCATATCGATTCTACTCTTTCGCAAATTGTATCACCATGACTTTTCGCCCTATTGCACATCGCAACTCAAGCGCATTGCAACATCTCAATTTTACCTACATTGCGATATCGCAAGTATGCTGATTTTGCATCTCGACAAATATACATTTCACACATTGCAGATTATAACATATCAAATTTCAATGATACCTTAACTGATGCGATAAGAAATATACACGGAAACCCGACACATGGCCACTTCATCGCATCACAAACTTAAACAATATAACTAGCGATGACTTAGCAATAAATATAAGAATCGTTGGTTGTGATATGGCTTCTCGGCCATTCATTTCCCACTAAACTCTTGCGATATGATGTCACCCATCCATATTATATTCATTTCTACGATAGGATCTTAACCACCCATCACTCTTTGCTTCAGATCTGTGGGATAATCTCAACCGTCCATTCACCCTTCACACTTTTGTTCTGAAACCTCTGTAACTTTGGGGAAAAATACAGTTCCACCTTCGAAAAATACATTTGTTTTTCCTCTCGTCCACAGTAACACCACTGAAATTACTGCCAAATGGATCCATCCACCATTTCAATAAGGAAATTTCGACTCTTATGCAGCTACACACAAACTTCTAAGAAAACTTCTAAACACTAGTTCCCCGAAGGAAAAATTTAGAATTTCATCAATATCGTTCAACACAGAAAAATATTCTAAGTATGTAGATTCACAATTTTATATATTTTATATTCTATCAATGAATCATTCAGAAGTGAATTGCGATTCACCATTTAACTAATAGAGACGAACCTTCCAAAATAGAAATGTTCACACAACACAGAAATCAAAACCCCATCTCATCACTCTTGCTGCACACTGTGTTTTTTATTTTATTAATAGAACATAATATATCTATAAATGCTAACAGAAATACCTTGTAAGATTATTAACTCTTGCCTCACAAGGCCCAAACTATTAACTCCAGGACAACCATCCTTATGTTTCAAAATTCTTACCAATATATACAAAAAAAGGAATCATGAACCAATTTCAGTTCAGACCCAACAATCTCTCAATATTTTCCTAAAGCTTCTCTAAATTCCATTCTTTACTCAACCAAAATCCTATATTGGACCTCTAGATCCCTAAAATCCTCACTCTTCCTAGGATTAATTACTCATCCCTGAGATCTCTACAACTCACGAGATATTATTCATTAATAAAATTACATTTAAATCTCTTTAGAACTCAAACTAAACTTAGGAAAATAAACAAAATAATTAAAGGAACCCACTCCCTTTAGTAAATGTGTGATAATAATTCAAGGTCTTATAAACCTTGAAGAATGCTCCTGCATCATAAGTGTATATCCATCTCAATAAGAATCATAAAAAATTTGGAAACATCAAAGTTTCCCCTAAAATTTTCTTTCTCTATCCATCCTGTATGTACCTCACTAAAAAAAGTAAGAGGATGAATACTCTTGAGGTAGCAACTTGTTGACGGTGCTATATACCGCCAAAATAAGGGGGATCTCCCCGATATGAGGTCCCAATTAGTATTCACACCATTTTGTGTAGGAGACCCATCTGGAAATATGACCCAGTTGTCATTCAATTAAAGGCCTGCCTTGGCTTAAGCCATTAACATGAGAGAGAAGCACACATGCGATTTTGAATGAGTAAGAGAGCATGCCTTGCGAAATGTTCAATTGTAGATGTATCAAGGTTCTTTCACTACAAGGGAGAGAAAGTGAGCCTCTAAAATATTAGTAGTACTAATATAATGGAAACACACACACAAATGAGAAAGAATCTTTAGACATCAAGCATAATAGTTCACATGGATGCAACGATAATTAAATCATCACAAAACATTTCCAAACATTTAATCACCAAAGCCACCGAAATAGTTCAATTACTTTAGTACACATGAAATCCAACATAAGCCAATTTTTTTTTAAGAATAGTCCCAAAGAATCTACGATTCATGCATGAAAATGTGCTGGCCGAAAGGCTTCAAGTATTAAGCGAAAGTTCCAAGATACATGAGTATAATGAACACCAATATCTCCAATAGTGGAGCGTTAGAGCCACTACTTGCTCCCCAAAACTAATATCTCTATCTCTCTAATTCTTATGGGAGAAGACAAGGTTAAAATTCCTTTGCTTGAGAAATGATGACCCTTCTATAACTTGAGGCATGAATTTTCATATCTTCATGACCCTTTGGATTTCCAACTTCTAATAACCTTTAGAATTATATAACTATTGAACTTCCAAATGACTTTGGAATTACATGACTCTTGGAATTACATGTCTTTTGGACTTCTATACATGGTATTTTGTCCATAAATGACCCTTGGACTTCCACTTCTTTGTATTTACAATGATTACATCATCACATCATAATTTCCACGTCATCATGTGATGGGGACGTGATAAGCCACTATCATTGATGACTAGGACTCATAGTGACTAGTGACATGGAATTTCTTAAGTAGGTGACATAGTTTCCACATGTGCCTTCAATATTTCATGTTCCTGATGTCTTCACCCTCCAAAGGGTATTTTATCTTATGGGGTATCTATGATAAATATTTTGATGTGTTATTTTTTCTTGAATGCTTCCTTTAACTGCCCTCTTACCCAATATTCTTCATACATGCTTTCCATGTTGTTCTTGAAATAAATGTAACTGCAACCACTCATGATAAGCAAACATCATGTTGGGAATCACGATTTCTGTTAGACCAAAACCCGCAGGTGTTAGTTAATGATCGAATTGCCAGAGATAAGGATCCATGAGAGGCGGTTAGTCCATGTCACGAAACACACGGGGAGTGTTGGTTTATCCAATGTCCAACAATCTCCCTCCAACGCGAGCCGGGTGTGTATCAAACTCGTGACCTACGCTCTGATACCACTTGTTGGGAATCACGATTGTCATTAGACCAAAACCCGCAGGTGTTAGTTAACGATTGCATCGCCAGAGATAAGGATCCACGAGAGGCGGTTAGTCCATGTGAAAAAACACACGAGGAGTGTTGGTTTATCCAATGTCCAACACATCAACCTGGAAAATCTCATATTTAACATGATTCATGCAGATTTCATGTTCATGGCTCAAAATTGTACTTTGGAGGATCAAGGAGAACTTCTGGGTGCAGGGGCACACTTCAAAAGGTTGAAAGGCTGAAGAGATGAAGATTTAGGGCTTCGGGATGCACTCATGTGCTCAAGAGGAGAGAGAAAGTCAAGGGAGGGCACATGGCACATTTATGAAGGAACAAGGAGGATCATTCAAGATTCCTAAGTGTGTTGTGTGCTCAAGGGAGACAAGGAAGGTGTAGGGCGCAAAGCTGAAGGCTGACAGGAAAGGCTTCAGAGCTTCAAGGTGAGCTCATGCGCTCAAGAAGGAAAAGGAGGGTGTAGCGTCAAAGGATGAAGGATGAGGCGTTAGGGCTTCATGGTGCACTCATGCGCTTAAAAGGGCCAAGGAGGGTGAAATGAACATTGTTGAAGGATGAAGGAGTTAGGCTTTAGGTCTTCAAGGTGTGCTCATGTGCTCAAGAATGGTGCAGTTCTTCAAGTCAAAGTAGTGTGCTCAAAGGAAGACTTGGTTCTCTCAGGGCGCAATTTGGATGAAGGTAGGGGGATGATGCTTAGGAGTGCATTATGTGCTATTGGAGGGAAAAGGGTGCACTTTAAAACAATATTCCCAATCAATTCTTAAGAGTGCGCTCTTGCGCTCCTTGCATTAATGGGTTCACTTGAGAAACCAAAATTTGTCTAAGTCTGGAGGATAAAACAAGGGGCGAACACAATGAGTTTAGACATGAAATAATGTGAAACACATACCAAATCATCAATAAAACTTAGATAGGCTTGAACAATGATAAATAAACATCAAAATTCTAGTCTACATACACTTTCCAAGTACAACAAATAAAGTATGTGCGACTGCGACCAAAAGTGTCGTTTTGCAAAAAATAAAGGTTTCATGACCATGAAATGTATTAGAGATGTTCTAATTAATGCGATGACACTTAGGAATGATCAATAACACTTGAAATATATAAAATGACTTGAAATGACACTTGATGACCAAGGAGACACTATATGCGACAGTGAAGTAGGCTCCAAAATTTGAATGTAGTGAAATTTTGGAGGGTGTTGTAGCAACGACAACACTTGGCAACACATTGGGCGAGCCTTAGGTTATTTGTATAGGAATGAATTTTTAGTTAAAGGGTCATATATTTAGAAATTATTGATTCACCAATTAGATTGCCTTGAATTCCCCCTTTCAACTCAGTGATATGCATAACACCTCACCTTATTTCACTTGGTTCAAACACACAAAAGATATGCCATATCATAATTGTTTCAATCTAGAAAAGGTTAATGTGCGCGAAGAGTTTAAGATATTCAGAGTATGAGTTTTATATTTGGTGTTGATTTGATACCTATAGGTTTGGACAATACCCCGACGGAGTCACTAAAGGAGAAAAAAAGTTTCTTTGTTTCCAGTAGACCTAGACAACACCCGACAAAGTCGCTTGTTTCACCTCCTTGCACAGGAAGCCTTTCTCTTCTTTAACCATTTATTCATTTATTTAATAAGAATGTGCTTTGAAACTTATTATTTTCATCGGGAAAAATAGGGATCCTGAATTATTGAGTGTAGAGGAGGTTGCCCCTTCAAATAAGTATTTATATAACCTATGATATGGTTTGTTCACTTTAGATTTCCTCCTTATCCATTTTCTACTAGATTGGATAAACATGTAACACACAAGTAGATATACACCAAGTTGAGGAGTTTGGATACTAGAATAGATGTAGGTCTAATAGGTTACCTCAAGGTTTTCCTTTTGGATGTATCAATTTTTTCATCCAGACTTCGCACAACCCATGACATATTCCCAAACAGAGAAGAAGAATAAATAGAAAGCCAAGAATTGTGGTTGTCACATCTTCTCTTTTATTCCACCAGAAAGTCCTTTTGATCCATGCAATTTTCACACAGGGTCTTATTTATGTACAATGACCAAGACACAAAACAAGACAAGACCCAACTAGACATGGAAAACATATGACTAATCATAGAAGGAAAATAAAAGAAACAAAAGGAAATACTGTACAAGAAACACAACTTAGAGTTGCTATTGGAAATAATTCTTCAAATCTCGGCCATTCATGGGAAGAGGGTAAATCATCCCGTCTAAGAATTTAAGCTTGAATTTATTATGACCAAGATTATTTTCAATGGTGAAAGTGCAAATCCATAGAGGTTGGAACTTTGTGTGTTTGCCTTTCTCTTCATGGGCTTTGTCCCACTTTAGTACTAAGTCACCCATATCAAATATTTTACTCCATACAAATTTCTTGTCGAACCAACACTTTATACGGTTTTGATGGATGCCAAATATTCATTTGGATTTGAGCATTTATTCCTCAAGTTTGAGCAAAGTATCTATCCTGCTTTGAACCATAAGGCAAGGTCTACCTTGAGACTATTGGGAGAGTTGCAAGGCTGGGAGATACAAGTTCAAAGGAAATATAAATTCTTTTCCATAAAATAGAAATTATGGTGAGGTTTTGAGGGAAGGCATAGGAGTTACACGATCATCCCATAATGCATGCTTTAAAGCATTTTGTTGATTCCTTTGCTCAGGGTAAATGGTTTTCTTGATTATGCAAATAAGATTTTCTTTTGTTTATTCAACTAAACCATTTCCCTACGGGTAATAGTTAGATGCATGATTTAATACAATATCATTTTTTAATGCAAATTCGTAAAGATTCAGTGAAGAAAAGTAAGTCACATTATCAAAGACAAGAGACATTGGAACACCAAACCTGATTATAATGTTCTGCTCCAAGAAGTGGATGACTTCCCAGTCATTAACTTGTCTTAAAGGAACTACTTTTGTCCACCGAGTAAAATAATTTGTCGTTAGATCTAAGACATTTGTGATCCATAATGTAGATGAATTTCTTTCGGATTAATCACATCATTAGGATTTGGTCGACGTTTCGAACCAACTATTGTGGTTCATCCTCAAGACAAGGAGGAGAAGCTAATCGATCTTAATGAATAAATAGGGATGCATCATTGCCCGGAAATAGCCATTAAGAAATAGCTATTAAGAACTAGCTGTTAAGAACTAGCCGTTAAAACTAGCCATTAGAAAGTTATTTATTACAATTTTTTATAGTTTGGAATTAATATTAATTGATAAATTAATTAATTATAAACTAAGATTTTGTTAAGAACTAGTCGTTAAAACTAGCCGTTAGAAAGTTAGTTATTAATTTTATTTATTTATTTTAGAATTAATATTAATTAATAAATTATAAAATAAGATTTTAATTAATATAATAGATTTTTTTTTTTTTTAAATTACAATAAAAAGGTGGTTTAATTTTTTTTATAAAATATTATTAAGTAAAATAAATAATAATTAATTAAAAATAATGGGAATTAGTGAGGGGTAAAATTTTATTAAAAATTTTTATTTATATTATTAAGGGATGTAAGAAAAAAAATACTAAAGAAGATAAAAAATAAAAATAAAAATAATAAATAAATAAATAAATAAATAAAATAAAATTTGTACTTGGCGAGAACCAGAGTCTAGCTCTTACTTAACTTCCAACCATCATCAAAGTTGAGATTCTCAGCATGCCTTTCAATTTCGATCGCCTCCCTTAATTTCCTATGGTGGAAGTGATCAACTTTAGCAATGAATTTGGAGTCTTCAATACAAACACGGTGACAGGATTTTTCCGCATGCTTAACAAGAGCTGAGGTACGAGATTGATTGTGCCAAATGTCCGTAGCATGCTCTCGGATTCTCTGTCTAATGGATCAACCTGTTTCTCCAATATAGGGAGTTCCATAGGAACAATGAATCATGTAAACTCCTTTCATGTCATTAGGGTCGATAGGGTCCTTAACAAACCCAAGATAAATTCTAATAGTATAGAGAGGTTTGAAAGAAGCGGAGACATTATTTATTCTAAGGACATGGGAAATTTTGTCTGTTGTCCCTTGATAAAAGAGAGATGGACCTCGAAAATAGGATCCACCTTGGTATATTTTCCACTCATCCCTTTATATGCCTTTCAAAAGGCTTTAAGAACTTGAGATCCACTGGAACCATTATTTTCAAAAATGTCAAGAAGATTGAATTTCTCTGATTCCAAGTGGATGTCGTCAAAGATTATAAGAGCACGAGTCGCACAAGTACACATGACACAAAATTTTTGAGCAGGAAAATGATGGGAACCTGCATGGAGGCACTGTTCCGTGTGAGTCTTCTTGCTAGTTTTAATGACTAGTTCTTAACAAATATTTCTTAACGGATATTTCCGGGCAATGATGCATCCCTATTTATTCATTAGGATCGATTAGATTCTCCTCCTTGTCCTGAGGATGAACCATAATAGTTGGTTCGAAATGTCGACCAAATCCTAATGATGTGATTAATATGAAAGACATTTATCTATATAATTTATCGTTGTAAAAATGTATCAGTGTTGTTTCGATGAATGTAGGAAGATTTCTCCAATAACATCTAGTCCCCACTTTTGGACTAGTTCCTTGACTGCTACAGGTAGCAGCGGGGTGACTGACTTCTGATCTTGACTGTCACATCTTTGAAAAGCTGGGACCTTGTGAGAATAAGCATAAGTATATTTGAATTAAGGTGGGCCAATAAACCAACCCTCACTGCTTTATGCAAAATTTTATCGCTCGCATAGTGACCACTTGTTGGTCCATTGTGTAGATATCTTAGTACCTTCTCTGTATAATGACGCTCAAGGCATATTATCAAGACACTGTTATGGTGATTTCTAAAAAGAACTCCATGAATGAGTTGATATGATAGAGCCTTAAGGCAGATTTCCCTCTTTTTTTTATTCGATAAATGTGTGGGAAAGGTGTATTTCTCTGAAAATTCTCGTATGTATGAGTACCATGGTGTTGTTGATTTGGTATGGGGAACATGTTCAACGTTATACATCTCTATTTATCACTCCCAATTTGAAATATCTTGCTTAGGAGTATCTCTAGTTTCGACTGCAATTTGACAAAGGCCATGACCCTTAATGATATGAATTGGTTTAAACTCTAGATCATATTATTGTAAACAGGTAATCTAATTTTCCCTCTTCTCACCTAGTTCCCATTGTACGAAGAGTGTTATAACTACTTGGTGAGGCACAAATATGATCGTGTGAGATTTAAGGAGAAAGGGCGTGGAGTATTTTACTACCTTATATACTACATAAGATTTTACTACCTTATATACAGTGTAAGCTTGTTTATCGATGACATGGTAATTCAAATATGACCCCTATAAGCTAACACTCATGAAAGTGATAGGTCATTCATTTCCTTAAATATCCTTCTGAGTCAGTATGGTCGCAATAGATGAATCTGAAGCAAAAATGTAAAGCAAGAATTTTTTTCCATAATCGGGACTAAATAATGCAGGTGCATCAATAATAGCTTGTTTAATTTGAGCGAAACCATATTTTTCCCTTTTGTCCCATTTATTAGTCACATCTTTCTTAATCATCTCATGTAGAGGTTTAACTATTTGAGCATAGTCATAGATGAGATTTTGTAGGAAATTTGTATTCCTTAAGAAATATTGCATAACATTTTTATTCACCGGGAACGAGATCTGAGTTATAGCTTTGACCCTTTCGGGATCAACTTTAATTTCAATTTTCGCAATGATGTGTCCTAATAGAGTGCCTTTTGACACACCGAAGATGCTTTTCTTGGGATTGAGATAAATACCATATTACGACACTGCTCAAATATTAGTCTCAGATGACGTACACGATTTTATATTATTTTGGAGAACACAGTTACATCATCTAAATAAAAAACTACACTTTTACCAATCAGGCCACAAAAAGCGATGTCCATCACTCTTTGGAATGTAGCACCAACATTGATAAGCACAAATGACATAAAGTTAAAGGAACATGTTCCCCACTTGGTCCTGATGGTAGTTTTAAGACGATTCGGTTTTTCCACTAACACTTTATTGTAACCAGGAAAACCATCTAGTAGAGAGAACATCTGAGACCCAGATAATGTTTGGAGGATCTATTCCATGGATGGAACTGGTTAATTATTTTTATTTGAAGCCTAGTTGAGATTACGAAAGTCGACACATAACCTTATATCACTGGAATTATTTCTGACTGGGACCAAATTCGAAACCCAAGTGGAATGTCTACCTTTAAAAATGATCTAAGTATCCAACAACTTTCTCAATTCCTTTTAAATTAGAGGTTCTATCATTAAATGAATTATCCTTAGCTTTTGATGAATGTCACACTCATCGTCCTTAATGGCACCATCTTTAAAAATGCCCATATTATCCCTAAAATGTACTATCTATTGGCCATCATTAAAAACATGAAAATTAGTGACGTTATCAGGAACATATGGTTTATATATAATCTCTATAGAAAAAAAATTATTTAACTATGACATTCTAGTGGTTGCATTAGCTAATGCATTTACTGCAACATTTCTAATCCTAGTAACAAAAATGATATTTAAATCTTGGAAATAATTAATCAATCAACATACCTCATGTTGGTAGTTTTTAAGATTTGGTGAAACAAAATTGATAGTATCTTGTACCTGACGAGCGACCATTGGTGAGTCACCAATTATCTTGAGCAGCTCTACCTACAGATCGATGACATTCTTAGTCCTAGAACGAGTGCTTCATATTCAACAATATTATTTGTACACTCGAACTCCAAACGGCATGATAGGATGTGCTTCTTATTGCATGGGTCTATGAGTATGCAACTAGATCCAAAACCATCCTACATTCTTGAACCATCAAAGTATAAAATCAAAATATTATTAGATACTAAACTAGTTCCTATACTATCATTACTATTACTATGTACATCTATATTACATGATTCATTAGCACCAATCAGAGTATAAGGAAGGACATCCAATTGTGTATCAGGTGGGATGGGTGATGGTTGTGCTTGATTACACCTATGAACAGTTTCCAAAAAATAATTTCCAAATATTAAATTGGCAAAGGCAATAGGCTCATTATGACCCTCAAGTGGTGTCACAATACACTTCATGTATGGCTCACTCTCCACTTGAATCTGGTTGTTTCTACCATTAAATTGAAGCCATAAGTGTGACCAATATTTAGCAAACTAACCTTGTAATTTAATAGACCAGTCTCTACTCAGGAGTATGCCATAGGCTTCAAGAATGTCCACAATTGCAATTTTTATACATTGGTGTACTCGATGATCAGATGATGATGGATAATAACATTCTTGGGTTCACCAATATCTTGGAAAAGGGATATATCCAACTGAATTATTTGTGCATCGGTTTATCCCATTTAGCATTAATTTTCTTAGCAACAGATAATGGCATTACGTTCATAGATGCACCAAATCGACTAGACAATTATGGACATTATAATTAAAAATTTCAAAAGTTTTTTTTCTTTCTAAGTAGCACTAAATCTATTAATATATAACATAAAAGTACAAAACTGCTACTGTCTCAGCTGAGGGAGCCTGAGCACAGGGCTTGATTGCCATGAAAGACCAGAGTTTGGATTGCCCACAGATGGGAAACCAGTCCCTGCAAATTAAGAGTAGCCGCCCTCATAGGGGAAATCGACTTTACATCCAAATTGTTTAACAAAAATACAAAAACTATAACTGGCCACTCTGCAAGCAGAGGGAGAAGAGACAAGAAAACTAGAATTAACTTAAAGACATTGTGCATGGAGAATAAAAACCTCTGGGGCATATTCGAACTACTATTCATTGGTTGGGGAGGGCGGTTCTTCAACAATTCTGCATCCAAACTTGTCACTGCTCCCGCCTTCATCAATCGAGGGGAGAACTTTGCCTTTGTCCTTGCCGTCCATAGTTTGCACATGCATTGAAACGTCTGGAACAATATTTAGCTGGGCCAAGGTGTCCTTGGAAATTTCAACAGAGGCGGGGCTAGGTGCAGTGGGGCCATGAAAAGCGATAGAGGGACTGGGAAATGCAGGCGGAGGTGGCGCCAGGTGGGAGGACTCTTCACAAACTGTGACCGTGACATGTGCCTTGAGGACCGGTCTTTCAAACTCGCAATTGAATGTGAACTCCGCGCATTGAGAAGATTGGCGAAGGGTGGGAGAGGAAGGCGGGTGGGGAACGGAGGGAACAACAGAGGGGCAGACATGAGGCACAGAGGAGAAGACAAAGGGAGGTAGAGGATGCACAGAGGGATAAGCAGAGTCAGGGCAGCGAGGCCTACCCCTGCGACTTCTGGTTTTCGGAATGTGGTTGCAAGGGAGATCTTCAGAAGAAGAGTCAGAAGTGGGAGAGGACTGAGAGCGATAGACGCTATATCCAATATAAAAATGTGTTTTCCAATTTCCTACAATGGTAAATAATAGTTGCATAACGTTCAATTCCAACACTAATGGATTTTTGTGCTGACAACCTATAATATAGGACTACTTTACGTTGATGAGTTTGACTAATTAAAATAAATATAACATATGTATATATATATATATATATATATATATATATATGTATATATATATGTATATATATATGTATATATATATGTATATATATATGTATATATATATATGTATATATATATATATATACATCTATATACATATATATATATATATATATATATATATATATATATATATATATATATATATATATATATGTATACATATATATATATATATATATATATATATATATATATATATATACGTATATTTATATATATATACATACACACACACACACACACACATATATATATATATATATATATATATATATATATATATATATATATATATGTGTGTGTGTGTGTGTGTGTGTGTGTTTAGAGGCCTAAAATCATACAAATTTGACATAGTTTCTATATATGTATTATTTGAGACTATTTTGAAAGGTTGTAGGCTTATTTTGATGTTAATTTTTGAACACAATCATCACTGAAAGTTTGGTGACAAAAAATGTCACATAACATTCTTCAAGGAAACCAAGGATATGTGTGATCGACATCGAGGGCTTCTGAGGATGGAAAATGTTATTGCCCTTGTAGAAAATGAAATGGCTTGAGGCCAAGGAGAATTCTAATAAAATCAACTAAAAATCATTGTAGAGAATATGGACACACTTAAGGCGGACATGAATATCATCAATTTGTAAGTTTTTTTTTTTTTGTAAGCTAGTCTAATTCTCTTGATTAATAAGGTATATTATAGTCCATTATTATGAGCAGAGGAATTTATCTAATTCCTGCTCTCAATTGAGTCCAAAAATAAAAAAAGATAGGCTGCCCATAGGCGGGAAACTGTCCCTTTACATGTCTCCGAAAGTTTGAGTCATCTACATTCACAAAAACATCTTCAAGAGTACTGAAAATAACTATGAAAAAATTAAAAAGCAGATTTGTCCAGAGATGGATAGAGGTGCAATAACCTTCATTTGTTGCCCGCATCATCCTGCTATTCTTCATCGGGTGTTGGCGATTCCTCTTTAGTGATTGGACACCTGTAGAATCGGGAAATTTCTTCTTGTTCCTCGGAGATGACCTGTGGATTTGGCTCCATCGGTTCACTGCACTCGTCACATTTATGCCAGCCTCCTGGCTCATAGCGCCACAGGTTGGGTAAGGACATGAAGGATATTTTGATGGGAAAACTTGTGAGTTTTTTGGATGGGGGAGAGATAGAGAGGGGAATTGTCGATTTTCGGTACTTTCTATTGATTATGGGCAGAGGATTCACAGAAGGCTCAACAGTCGGTGAGAGATGGGCTGCGGGAGTGGATTCGGAGGGCTCAGCCGCTGGGTGTAGGGCATCCATGGGAGCATATGGAGCAGGAGGAGCATCCTCTGCCTGGTTTGTGGAGAGGGCCGAGGAGCTTTCAAGTTCAGCAATGGATCGGTAGTAGAAGTCTGCGGAGGCTTTAGTGAGCCTCGCAGGTAGGGCTCCTCTGGTGCATCCTCTTTGGGGCTTCTGCCTTTACCTGGGTGCCATGTTAGCGAGAGAGAAGTGCAGAGAACACACCAGAAAATGGGGGAGGAGTTCAGCAACGTTTCGGTAGAAAGACAGAGAAGAGTGCAGAGGATGGCTGGGTGACAGTGTTTTAATGCGACGCCTCTCCAATCGAGGCCTTTGCTGGCATACACATGATCCTTAATGTGCATTGAATGTAGGCTGTGAGAACTAGGTGTGGCAGGCAAGCTGTGGTGTCGTCGGTTCAGTAGGCGGCATGTCATCGCTCACCATGGAGAGGGATGGATATCTCATCACCCAGATTCGGGATGCCATTGTATTTATGCAGGAGTGTCATGCAGTTGGCTCCTAGAGGTTACTCTCTTATGGAATTGAAGTTGGAGGCGAAGAGCTGAAGATTTTGGCTAACTCCATGGTTAGTGAGAAATTCCACCACCGCATTGGCCTTCCTTTTTACATGCAAGAAAGTGATTGCTTTGTGTTGCTGAAGCCTTAGTTCCATTTTCTGTAGGCGATGTGTTAGTTGCCAGCTCTTGGATAGTTTTGTGGCTGATGATCCTGAAGCGAGGCGAGTTGCCATGTGGATGATGACCTGGGAGTCTCATTCTACTTCTAGTGGAAAGATATTGAGTTGGATAACCATTTTTAAGCCCTAGATGAGACCCTCAAGCTCTTCTGAATTGTTGTTGTCCCACCCAATTTTTCCGTAGAGAAGGTGGAGAGGATTTCCCTTGCAATCTCTGAAAATGCCTTCAAACCCTGCTTCCCTTGGATTGCCTTTGGAGGCTCCATCGAAGTTGTATTTGACGAATCTAGGAGGGGGTGCTGTCCATATATCCAGGGTAGCTGATTGAACCTTTGGAGTGGTGGGGGAGATTCTTATATGATTTAATTGCAGACCCCAAATGTTCCAGATTTCTTGTTCATTCGTTGATGTGGGGAGGTTCGAGTTTGCCCATGGGGTCAAGGCTATCGTCTCCTTTAGGTACCTACTAAGATGTTTTTCTGTCTTTAAAAATGTGGCTATTCCTCTCCTTCCAAAGGGTCTAGGTTAATAACCCAAGAATGAGCTTCCAAAGGTGATTGAGAACATTGTTGGTGAAGGGCGTCTCCTGCCATTGGTTGAGAGTTTGCAGAATGTTTCCTTGTACTCGATCCGTCCTTTTGCATAGTGTGGCTAATCTTTCCCAAAAGAGATTAGACATGTTGCAGAGATCTAGAAGAGGATCCGTGGTTTCTCCATTTAGGTTGCATAGAGGGCACCTTGAGGGTCCATGAAAGCCTCCTTTAAAAATATTGTCCCAAGTTAGAATTATCTTTTTTCTTAGTAACCATAAAAAGGTGGCTACCTTGGGCCACTGTTTTATTTTCCATATATTCTTCCAAAGGTTGTTTGGTTGACTAAGAGCCGGAGAATGGAGTATTCCTTAGGCTTCCTTTGTGGTGAATGTGCCACGTGGAGAATATCCCCATCTGAGGATATCTAGGCCATCCTGCACACTGATTTTCCTCTTGACTAGATCGTCCATGATGTCTAGATGCTGCTCTCCATGCAAATCAGCCTGCCATTCAGTTGTTGGAGTCTATTTTTTGTATCCATTAGTATCCTCCTGGGTCCATAAATGTCCTACCTTATTATTCTCCTTGTACTGTAGGACTGATTTCCATAGTGGACGTTGATAGGTGGTTGAAAGAATTGGAATTTTCTGCCATGAGTCTTTCCAGAAGCGAGCCTACTAACCTGACCATATTTCCCAAAAGCTGTGGGTTTGTATCAAGTGCTTGTGGTGGCCAATAGCATTCCAAATCAAGGAGCTTTTTATGTCATGGTTGAATCTGATTAGACTTTCCTGAGTCCACATTGAAGCATACTTGGCTTTCCATAGCTCGGCCCATGGAATGTGAGTATTGGAGACCCATTTACACCATATTCTCGCCCCCATTATGGTGTTGCTTTATTCTGGATCTCGCAGTCCAAGACCTCCTTGATCCTTTGGGGTGTAGACTTCTGTCCATTTGACCAAAGCCCATTTTGTTTTTTCCTTGTTGCCTCCCCACAAGAAGGTTCTTTGGAGATTTATAATGATCTTGAGGACCCATTTTGGAGCAACTAATACAAAAAAAAGTTAGAGGGGAAGAGATTGCAGACATACTTTCTAAGAACAAGGTAGCCAACAATATTCAAGGAATAGTAGGTCCATGATGAAAGTCTCGCTTCCAGTTTGTATAAGAGATATTTCCAAGAAGAGTGATTAATGGCTGAGATAGTTAGAGGGGTACCCAAATACTTGGAGGGTAGAGAGGCCACTGAGAATTGAAGAATTCTGGCAATGTTACTTTGAGTAAGGGGAGGTGTATTGAAGAAGAAAATATGGAATTTTTCAGAGTTTATAGATGTTCCAGAGGCTTCAGATAAGTGATCCAAGAGATATTTTAGCATGCGTGCTTCCTGCACCAAAGGGTGACCCATCATTAGGGGAATTTTGAGGTCTAAAATGGGCCTCCTAAGGAAAATCTACAATCAAAATTCACTTTATGAGAACCAATCACATTTTAGGGGATGACATCATCCCTAATGGTTGAGGTGGCATTGCTTGAGTTAAAGGTACTTACTTGTCACATTCTCAATGGTGGATAAAAACTCATGGCTAACCATGGTAGTTCTCTAAGTACTTTTAAAGTCAAAGTAAAATACTCATAATAAGTGTCATTTCACACTTTTTGAATAAAAATATATTATTGTCATTTCATATTTCTTGAAAGAAACAATGCCTATCCCTATACATTTATTATATTATTATTATATTATTTTTATATAGTATATTAATTACATGTTATTATATGATTTAAATAATATAAATTTTAATTAATAGCATATAATATAATTAAGAATTTATAAATTTATATTTATGTTTTATTTTAAGTTATTTAAGTACAAAGGACAAATGCATTAGTTGTTTAATGATAATGACTTTTTCTTGAATATCTCATTCTTATTTATAGTCACATCAATACAATTTTTTATTAATTCTATTTTGGTACAAATTTTGAATTGAATTTAACTATGGTTACATGGATTGTGGTGCAAAAAGTGAATTGAAAATTTGTAAATAATATTTTATTACTTTAGCTATTATTTTTTTATTTTCTCAGGAGGCCCATTTTAGACCTCAAAATTCCCCTAATGGACCATGTTGTCGTCCACAAATTGCTGATGGTAAATGGGATCTTGATTATGAATGGAAATTCCCTTGAGGTAATTAGATTGGAAAAATTTCTTAATGAGATGGACGAGACCTTCAGCCATCATAACGAAGAGGAAGGGTGAAAGTGGATCTCCCTATTTGATGCCTGTAGAGGCGGATAAGGTAGCAGAAGGAATCCCATTGATGAGGATGGAGAAAAAGGGGGAACTGATCAGGCTCATAATCCCTCAAACCCATGTGTGGCTGAATCCAAAGGCTAAGAGAGTGTGTTTGATGTAAGCCCAGCTAAGCTTGTCAAAGGTTTTGGATAGGTCGATTTTAAGCAACATTCTAGGCTTCTTAAGAGATTTGAGAGAGTGCATGACTTCATGGGTAAGGATTATTCCATCCAGGATTTTCCTACCTTCCACATAACCCGTTTGATCTGGGGAGATGAGTAATGGGAGGAGGGGTTTCAGCTTGTTTTCAATGAATTTATAAATAATTTTGTAAATGACATTGGAGAGGGTAATGGGTCTGTATTTACCTGGAGATGCTGTCTGATCCTCCTTTGGAATGAGGGCAAGGAAAGTTGCATTGAAGGTTGGGAGGATCCAGTGCATATTGCGATATTATTCAACTATGTCCTAGACTTTTGTTTTTATGATATCCTAGAAATAGTGGAAGAAGGTGGTGGTAAAGCCATCCGGAACAGGGGCTTTTCCTTCTTTCAGTTGGAAGACTGCTATTTCTACTTCCTGTAGAGTTGTTGGTTTGAGCAGCATCTGATTATGCTCTTCCATTACAACTCTGGGAATGTTTTTCATTATGCAGTCGATGGCCTCCTGTCTATGGTTGTTGGGCTCTTTGAGTATATCTTTGAAGTAATCTAGGAGTTCTTCTTCGATATTTTCATTCTTCTCCAAGCGTTCTCCATTCTGGGTTTTGAGCACCACAATCTTGTTGTGCATTTTGTGTTGAATGGTTGAGCGATGGAAGAACTTAGTGTTTCGTTCCCCTTCCTTTAACCATCTGATCCTAGATTTTTGTTTCCATATTATTTCTTCTTGGAGCTGAGCTTCCTCTAGTTATGCAACACGTTGGGATTACAGAGTGTTGGTTTCCTCTGTTTTCCCTATCAGAATGATTTCTTGCTAGAGTTTTTCCATTTGTTGTTCCATTTCCTTTTTCTTATTGAAGATGTTGCCAAAGGTGTGAAGGTTCCAATGCTTTAATTTTCCTTTGAGAATTTTGAGTTTTTGCTGAAATTTATACATCTTGGAGTCATCCCAGGCATGAGGGAGATCCACCATTCCATGACCAGTTCTTTGAATCTCGTGTAAGAAAACCAGAACTGTTCAAATCGGAAAGTTCTACGAGGTGAAATTCCTAGCTAGTCCCATTGCAACTGAATTTTCCAGTGATCTGAGCAGGCGATGGTGGAAATGGTAGTTTTCAACTCACCTCCCAGTTGTATGAAATTTTCAGTGATCAGGAACCGATCCAAGCGTGAGACGATTTATTGCGATCCTCCTCTTTTTTTGTTTCATGTGTAGACTAAATCAGAAGTGTGAATGTTGATCAATCGATTGTTATTGATAAATTCCTTGAATATAAGGCTGTCAGATGCAATATTTATCCGTCCCCCTTTCCTTTCCTTCATGTTAGTGTTCAAGTCTCCTCCTAGCAACCATAGAGGGGAGGTGCCTTCGAGGTTTATGGATTCAATAGTATCTAACAATTCTATCTTAGCTGTAATTTCTTGGGGGAAGTAGACATTTGTGAGTCTACCGTGGATGTCGGTGCCAATGAGATGGAAAGATGCATGGATTGTATTATGGGTGGCAATGAAATCCTCTAGAGTGATCAATTGGGGGTTCCATATTATGGAAAACCCTCCTGAAGCTCCCTAAGTATTTATAGCAACCGTTTGACATCCTTTCCAGAGCTTGGTGAATATCTTGTCTAGAGTGGGACCGAGACATTTTGTTTCCTGCAGAAAGAGCATTGTAGGTCGTTCTTCAACTATTCTCTTTCTGATTAGTCAATGCTTGGAGGGGATGTTTAGCCCTCTTATATTCCAGGATGTGAGATTCATTGGGAACGTGGATTCAATAGGGGATATAATCTTGTGAGCTTTGGGTACCAACCAGATCCTACTAGTTCTTCTCCCAGGATTACTAATCTTTGAACATCAGTTCTTCATCCTCTTTTCTTTGATTATCTTAGAATGAGATGGGTATTGAGTAATGTTCCCCCTTATATACCTAGAGTGGGGCTATTTTGTGCTCGACTGAGGATTACCTCCATTTGCTGGATCTGGTGGATGGGAATAGATTGATAGTCTTTCCTCATGCAGGCCACCTCAAGTCCCTCTATGTCCAGATCTTCGAAGTCTATGCTTTCTGGTTCCTCCTCCATTGCGGTCAGTTGTTTTGGGGATTTTATTTTACCTTTATCCTCCTTTGAATGAGAGGATGCCTGACCTTGTTTTAGCTCGGAGTGATCTTGTGATGGTTGTGCCTTTGGTTTCTCTTGGTGGCTTTAATTCTCTTGCATGGGTGTATTCGAGGAGTTGGGAATTGCTTCTGTGTCAGCATTCAGATCTACTAACGTTTCAAAGTTGTTTCTTGTTGTGGGCTTCTTGGTTGAGGCCGTGTTATGAGTTCTTCTATTGTGCTTTCTTCTATTAGGGACCTTGGTAAAACCTTCAGAGTCTTTCACTGCTTGTTCTTTGTTTATGAATGCATTTGGATTGAGAGCGCAATCCCATAATAAATGCCCATGCATGTGGCATTTTTGACATCTGAATGGTATGTGTTCATAATCAACAGTCTGAATCCATTAGAAATATTCATGCAGGAGACTTACCTTGTCCGAGAGAGATTTGGCAATGTTCATGTAGACACAGATCCTCGCATAAGCTATGTGCTTGTTGATCTATGTCTACTCAACAATTTTTATGAATTCGCCCAGTTTATTGCCTATATCTTTTATGGTTTTAACGCACCAATAATATTGGGGTAGAGAGTAAAGATGTACCCATACCAGAGCCCAACTGAATTCTTCCTTGTTCGGATTGAATCACTCCACCTAGTTTCGGAGATAGAGGCTTTCTGAGTTGAAGAAATATGGTCCTTAGTCCATGATTCTATTCTTATATTCAATGCATGTAAAAATGATATTGAAAAAGCCCTTGGAATTGAGCTGAAGGTCAATGTGACCTTTGGGTTTCCATTTGGCTGCGATCCAACCCCAAAGGGATTTTTTAGTAGGCCAAAAACCCATAAACTTGCCAATGAGGGCATGATCCCTCATGAATTGAATCCCACCATTGATCGTGTGTGCTGGTAGTTTGATATGAAAATGCTTTTCAGATTTGGGAATGCAAGTGGATGACCGAATAGTTGCTTCAGAGGCTGCCTTCGCTGTTTGATCATTCTCCACTAGAAGAGGCCCATAGGGGCCTGTATTATGTTATGTTATGTCAGAATCTGTTATCGAGTTGCGGTTGGGTTGTTCAGATGTGGGGGGATCTGTCATCCCCACTTGTGGCTTTGCCATGGGTCTTTTCGATCTGTAGGATGCAGAGTAGAGCGGGTAGGGCCACTGTTGGCCAGAGTTGTCAAACCCTAGGTCATCTCAGCCTTAAGTTGCATAGCGTTTTCACCCATAATGATACATGTTATCTATATTTTTAAGTTATTTATTATATGTCTTTATATTGTAGATTGTTTTTGTAAATGTTTATATGTATATTGTATTCTAGGTTGCATGTCTTTGTATTGTATTTATTGTATTATCTTTCTATTGTAAATGTATTTTATAATATTCATTTGGGAGGTGTTTGAACTATGTTGTCATCTTGATGTGGACTAGAAATATTATTTGATTATTTTCATTAGGGTAGTTTAAGGGGTAGGTCGATTTAGGGGTTAATTAATTTATGGGCTTAGGGATAAGGGGTTATTGTTTAAGGATTTAGGGTTTAGGGGTTAAGGGCTTAGGGGTTTAAGGGTTTAGGGGAATGGAGTAAAGGTGTTAGGGGGTTAATTTGGATCTAGAGGGTTTAGAGGTTAATCATGGGTTTTTATGGAGCATTATTAATAAGTTTTTAAAGTATATTATGAAAAATATGACATTAAGAAAGAATATTATATTACAATGATGAATGCAAAATAAGGTCAATATGTTTTTTATTATGGTCAAGACTATATATCTCAAAAAGTGTCTCACTTCCTACATGTCAATAAAAGTAACATCTTTCTTATATTTTTTCAACATATTCTTAAATATCTTGATAAATTTCACAAGTATAATCATTGATTTGCTGTATTTGTTTCTTGGTCTCACCTAAGTTGTGTTTCTCTTTGTTTTTGTTGTATTTGTTTTCCTTATATATTTTATTTGTAAACTGTTGTTACATAGACGTTTCGAGATTTTCTATATATACTAATATTACATTATTGATTGTAATTGTATAGTATCAACCCCATAGGGCATTGCTTGACAAGAAAGAGGTGGTTGTAGTGCAAGCGCTTGTTCAAGAACATGGGGCGATTAATATTAAGGATCAAGCTAATGATTCTATGGAAGAAGATAATGATGCTTATAATATAGTTGAAGAACATGGGACAAATAAATTGATCCAGGAGATATTTAATAATGTTGGAATGGATGATGATGACAAATAGTATGATGACCGTGCCTTTGATTTACCTGTACTTGAAATGGAGACCAAACCTCTTTATGAAGGCTCAAAAACATCTCTTCTCTCTTATTTATTGTTGCTGGTCAACTTAAAGGTGGTGAATGGATTTTAAAACACATGTGTGACACAAATCCTAAGGTATGTAATATATTTTGTGACATTTATTACTATATACATGATAAATCAATTAATTTTTCCCTTGTTTTTAATGTTTAGTATGTTGATCTGCAAAATTTCATTAATTTGTAACATTTGGATGCAATATGTATGATTAATATTGTTTAGTACATTAAAAAATACTATTTTTTATGTTGTAAATTATTAGGTGAATTTATGTTACCACTGTCAAATATTTTACCTTGTATGTACCGAGATTTACATGTTGTTATGAAAGATATTGGAATGGAGTATCAAGCTATTCATGCATGCCCTAATAATGATATTCTCTATTATAAAGAACATGCGTTGAAATACAAATTTCCAAAATGTGATGAGAGTAGATATTAAACCGATAAAGTAACAAAAAAGGTGCCTTGCAAGGTTCTTCATTATATTCCCATAATTTCACGTCTGCAACAATTGTTCAGGTTCAAACCCGTAGTTAAACTTATGGATTACCGTGCAAGGATATACGTGAATATGGTTTTCTTCAAATGCCTAGAGATGGATTTGAATTTAGGAATATAGAGGAAAAGTGGTCAGAGTCTAAAAGAGAACCTCGTAATCTTAGGATTTCATTAGCAGCTAACAATATCAATCCATTTGGAGATGCCAGATCTACTTACTTTGTGTGGCCCATTTTTGTTATCAACAATAACATTCCTCTGTGGAAGTCAATAACAAGGGAGCACACAATGTTG
The DNA here is from genome assembly GCA_034641835.2 of Pinus albicaulis. NCBI lineage: Eukaryota > Viridiplantae > Streptophyta > Pinopsida > Pinales > Pinaceae > Pinus > Pinus albicaulis. The sequence continues at coordinate 540,766,688 of CM076572.1, forward strand.
ATAATGATTGATCCATGTATTAATATGTTTAGAATAAATTTTTTTAGCACAATAAATCCTCATTTGTCTTGTTTGTTTCATAATTATTTCCTATATTTTTTGTTAATTTACTCATATATGTTCAGTTATTCCTTATAATTATGTCTTATAAATTTTTTTATTTACTCTTATATGTAGTAATTATGTATTGTATGTTAAATCAATTAGGCAAGTACCATGTCAAAGATATGAATGTATATATCGAGCCTCTTATCGATGAGTTAGTGGAGTTATGGAACAATGTCACTATGTATGATATCTCTAGACCAATAGTGGCACAAAGGGAATTTTAATTCCATTTAATGCTTGTTTGGACAATTCAAGATGCCCTAGGGCTAACACATTTATATGGTATGTTATAATGTTAGACTGCACTTTAATAATGTTTAATTTTGTGAAGTTAATTTCAAGTATGTTTTTTAAATATTTCGACCTTCATTGTACATACTTAAAATAATTGATATAGAAATGATTCCATGCCTTAAAGGTCTTCAAACAAAGGGTAAATTTGTTTGTCTAGTTTGTGGTCCTAAGATTAAATATTGTCATTCAAGAAGCTTAGGAAAGGAGGTGTTTGATGAGTATAGGCACTTCCTTTCTAAGAACCATAGGTACGAAAGTACTGGAAAACATATTTTTAATGGAAAAGAAGAGACTGGAGTAAGACCATGGAGAATGACACCTCCTGCATGGAAGTTGCAATATAATATAGTCTCTCAAGGTATGGACCGAATTGTCTATGCATAAATATACATTATATGTTTGGATTATTTTATCTCTTTTTATGGGATTTTCTTCATTGTACTAATTGATAGGTTATATTGTTGTTATAATATATTTATTTATGATTCATGTTGTAGGTCGTGAAGGAATTAATAACAAGGCACTTCCACGAGGAATGAAAATTTATCCTGAGCAATTCAATAGAATCCCCTTCTATGAGCACCTATAAATTGTTCATTTGTTTGATACAATGCACATCACAAAGAATGTAACATAGGCCTTATGGGAATATTATATGGAAGGAGAGATAAACAAAAAGTTGTCAAGATTTGTAATGAGATTAGGGAGGCCGACCATGCATTGAAAAAGTACATGAACAAAATATAAGCACCGATAGAAATAGTGTTGTACACGACCAAAATATAAGGACCCTTCCATGGTTATTGATAGAGTAGCAAAGCAAGCATGTTAAAGAGGTTATTGAAAAAATTAAATTTCCAAACGGATTTTCTTCAAGCATAAGAATATCCCAACAAATAAAGGTGAATTAGGTGGGGTAAAAACTCATGATTGGCATACGTTCATTAAGGTAATTATTTTGGAGTATATATAATTTATACATTGGTGAAACATCTTGTTAATTAGTGTTTTAACTTCTACTAATTTGGGAAAAAATAATGAGTCGGTCTTGTCATCCCTCCGTCAGAGATCATTTCTCTTATTGCATTTCATTTTTAGGTGTCTCATTCAGATCATTAATTTGCATTCCGTTAGGGGCATGCCATTATCTGATGGAAGGGATTTGTTCTCTCGTTTCCCTCATGTTTGTACCTGCTGGGTTGGTCGAAAATTTATCAAAATTCATTAAAGTTTATTTCAGTCATTTACAGTCATAGATGGTCTTGTGGTAAAAAAAGAGAGTCTTTCAGTCACTAGGTCTAGGGTTTGGTCTTCAGAATGTCAAATAATGCCCGCAGGCCATGAGGAGGTCTTCAATAAGTTTTCATTTCAAGATTTTCATCATCAATAATGCTCAAGGATGTTTCTTCTTCAAAACTCCGTTTTGAAGAAGAAATCATCAAATTTGTTTTTTGTAATAAATATGTGATTTTTCAAAGTTTTTAGTCACGAAATGTTTCAGGCACCGCCCTGATCCTTTGCCAAAATTCCAGCCATCCATCCCTGCAAAAGTTGACAAGATTCAACATCAGCTCACAAATCAGTGGAAACAAAGAACAGAGTATGTATTAAAGGTGAAAAGTGTCGAAGTTCAAAATATTGCAGAAATGGGTTTGTCAAAAGAAAGAATCAAAGTCCTTTGTATACATGAGATATTTTCACATTCGACGATCCATATGCACACCAAAGACATCAACAAAAGCCAATAAAAAACAAGGAAGTGAAAAAATGAAGTTTTGAAGCCAAACTGTGTGTTGGATTAGTGCGCGGCATGTTGGGTGACTGGCGCGGCGCACTGAGCAAGCGCGACGCATTGGGTGCCTCTTCACAGTGTAAATTTACACAGGTGCGGCGCACCCACATGGCGCGGCACACTGGGTAGCCTGCGCGGCGCATAGGCCTGAGACCGAAATTTTTGCTGGCCTTCTCCAAGTTTTCATTTTTTAGTTGCTCCATGCTCAAGTTAGTTTGTACAATGGTTCATAACTCATGTTTGGTGTTGTTTGGAAGAAGGTGAAAGTCAAAACCATAAATCCTATCACCTTATTTGAAATTGCTTTCTTAGAATTTGAACTGGGTGTTGTAAACTAGTTTTGTGTCACATTTTCTCTTCCCTACCTTGTTATTTTCCTCCCATCACTGTTACACTGTTATCACAGTCCTTTCCATTTTCTTTTATGTCCCAAAATCAACTATATCCCTTGATTCCCATTTTTCCTACCCCTAAAAAACCTACTATTCCCCATCACCATCCCACTCCCATATCCTTTGCAAATATTCCTAATTCCCAAGCCCTAACTCTCCCAAACAGTTAAGTGACTGCCCCTTATCACTACATTATCAAATCTCACTTGGAAAACTCCATTTTCCTCACTACCATGTTTCCCACAGTTCCTTTGACTTTGACACCTATTTGGCAATCGAGACAAAGACGCCAAACTCTTCATATTCACCTCAAGCAACATAGATGAAGAAGGCATCGAGGAGGCGTGAAAAGACATAATCTTGGCCAAAGCTTTGTTGGCTGAGAATGACACGTGTTGGAGGACCTTCAGTCCAAATCTCAAGGAATTTGGAGAAAATTTTGTCATTTTTGAAATTTTGGTTGCAAAACAGGTTTTTCTGCCCGACGCATCGCGCCACCCGATGCGCGCTTATGATTGGGACATCTTCTGGAGGAAAAATTGTTGTTTTTGGGTTTTTTATGGTAAATTATGCATGCTCAGGAATGGCTGAAATATTTCATCAAGTTCTGGGTGGTCTTAAAGGTCAAAAACACTCCAAAAATGGCCTTTCTGCCACCTTTTGCACCAGCAGGAACCAGTCTTGGGAGATTGCAGTTTTGGAGGGGAAAATGAACTCCAAATTGAAGTTACCTTCATGGGGAGGTCATCCAGTCAGTTTATGAAAAACAAGACGAGATATTTGTTCATGTAAGTGAAACAGTTCCTTTGGATGAATTTATGGTAGATGATAGAAATGGTAGTGTTGGGTTTCAAGAATCATTTGAAGTTTCTTTTCTCATGATTGATAAATGTAATGAGGAACATGATAATCTGGTTGTTATATCATATGAAGATGATCAAAGATATATTCAGACTGTAGAAGACCAGAGCAATCAGAACTGCCATTCAGATTCTTCTTCCTATGTCTCATGTTTTGAAATGTTCTTTGAAGAGGAAATCTGCTCATCTACTTGTTCAAAATTTTTTGAAGACCAGGAACATAATTTTACTGAAGTACATTATGAAGAAAGATCAGATTCAAGAGAGAAAGACACCTTGTTTTTTCAGCAGGAGGTAAATCTTCATGTTTTTCAGGATCCATTGGCAAATCTGTTGCAGTCAGCAGTGAAGGTGAATATTGCAGTATTCAGTGATGAAGGAGATCATGGTCAATTATATTTTTGGATGCCCAGTTACAAGTATCTATTATTGTTGACCAGGAGATCTGATCGGGAGAATCAATCAAGAAGGCATCTGCTTGATTGGTTACATTAGAAGGCCCACTACACATAATTGTACATATTTCATCAGTATGCAGGTGGTTGTCATCATGATTTCAAATCTTGATGGACTACTGCCTTTTTTCAAAAAGCTTTGTAAATTCTTGTTTTAAGTCAGTCACGAGTCATTGGTATTTGGTCTGTTGAGTCAAGTCTTTCAGTCTTTTCAGTTTCAAAATTGAGTCAGTTTGAGTCAAATTTCAGTCAATAAATTAAGTCATGAGTTTTGTTTTGGTTTGTCAAGTCATCGACTCCATAGCCCAATGGACGAAGGCACTGTCTGCTCTCCCAAAGATCTGTAGTTCTTGGCACCTCCCAGGAGCTACCATCCCCATTGTATCCAATGTTAGAGTCGGTCTTGTCATCCCTCCGTTAGAGATCATTTCTCTTATTTCATTTCATTTTTAGGTGTCTCATTCAGCTCATTAATTTGCATTCAGTTAGGGGCATGCCATTATCTAACGGAAGGGCTTTGCTCTCTCGTTTCCCTCATGTTTGTACCTGCTGGGTTGGTCGAAAATTTATCAAAATTCATTAAATTTGATTTCAGTCATTTACAGTCATAGATGGTCTTGTGGTAAAAAAAAAGAGTCTTTCAGTCAATAGGTCTAGGGTTTGGTCTTCAGAATGTCAAAAAATGCCCGCAGGCCATGAGGAGGTCTTCAATAAGTTTTCATTTCAAGATTTTCATCATCAATAATGCTCAAGGATGTTTCTTCTTAAAAAATCTGTTTTGAAGAAGAAATCATCAAATTTGTTTTTTGTAATAAATATGTGATTTTTCAAAGTTTTTAGTCACGAAATGTTTCAGGCACCGCCCTGATCCTTTGCCAAAATTCCAGCCATCCATCCCTGCAAAAGTTGACAAGATTCATCATCAGCTCACAAATCAGTGGAAACAAAGAACAAAGTATGTATTAAAGGTGAAAAGTGTCGAAGTTCAAAATATTGTAGAAATGGGTTTGTCAAAAGAAAGAATCAAAGTCCTTTGTATACATGATATATTTTCACATTCGACGATCCATATGCACACCAAAGACATCAGCAAAAGCCAATAAAAAACAAGGAAGTGAAAAAATGAAGTTTTGAAGCCAAACTGTGTGTTGGATCAGTGCGCGGCGCATTGGGTGACTGGCGCGGCGCACTGAGCAAGTGCGGCACATTGGGTGCCTCTGCACAGTGTAAATTTACACAGGCGCGACGCACCCACACGGCACAGCGCACTGGGCAGCCTGCGCGGCGCATAGGCCTGAGACCGAAATTTTTGTTGGCCTTCTCCACGATTGCATTTTTTGGTTGCTCCATGCTCAAGTTAGTTTGTACAATGGTTCATAACTCATGTTTGGTGTTGTTTGGAAGAAGGTGAAAGTAAAAACCATAAATCCTATCACCTTATTTGAAATTGCTTTCTTAGAATTTGAACTGGGTGTTTTAAACTAGTTTTGTGTCACATTTTCTCTTCCCTACCTTGTTATTTTCCTCCCATCACTGTTACACTGTTATCACAGTCCTTTCCCTTTTCTTTTATGTCCCAAAATCAACTATATCCCTTGATTCCCATTTTTCCTACCCCTAAAAAACCTACTATTTCCCATCACCATCCCACTCCCATATCCTTTGCAAATATTCCTATTTCCCAAGCCCTAACTCTCCCAAACAGTTAAGTGACTGCCCCTTATCACTACATTATCAAATCTCACTTGGAAAACTCCATTTTACTCACTACCATGTTTCCCATAGTTCCTTTGACTTTGACACCTATTTGGCAATCGAGACAAAGACGCCAAACTCTTCATATTCACCTCAAGCAACATAGATGAAGAAGGCATCGAGGAGGCGTGAAAAGAAATAATCTTGGCTAAAGCTTCGTTGGCTGAGAATGACACGTGTTGGAGGACCTTCAGTCCAAATCTCAAGGAATTTGGAGAAAATTTTGTCATTTTTGAAATTTTGGTTGCAAAACAGGTTTTTCTGCCCGACGCGCGCTTATGATTGGGACATCTTCTGGAGGAAAATTTGATTTTTTTGGGTTTTTTATGGTAAATTATGCATGCTCAATAATGGCTGAAATATTTCATCAAGTTCTGGGTGGTCTTAAAGGTCAAAAACACTCCAAAAATGGCCTTTCTGCCACCTTTTGCACCAACAGGAACTAGTCTTGGGAGATTGCAGTTTTGGAGGGGCAAATGAACTCCAAATTGAAAAATTCCACTTGGGTTGGATAGTAGACAGATAGGGCTTTCCAACGAGCTATCATGAGCTCAATTTGGAATTCAATAAGTGCCCCCAAAATAGGCTCAAAGTGGCGCGACGCATTGAGTTTTTGGGCGCGGCGCATAGAGAAATTTGGCCTCATTTTGACTCTTCAGCTCAGAAATTCGCCCAGTTTTGACTAGTTTCACTTTTTGATGTAAATAATGATCTATCTTGATGTAGTTTGATGATTATGATGTAATTTTGGCTCATATTTACTTGTTCTAGAGGATTCATTCACTAAAAAGTGAAAAGTAAGTGAATGGATCAGTTTCCTAGCATATAGAGGCAAGTTGTTTGGCTGCCTAGATTTCAGTTCCATGTTTAGAATTGGTTGAAACAACTCCTAGAAGGATGAGCTCGACCCATAGAGGCATGGGAAGGGGTTAGGATGGTCTATATTATGTATTTTCTGAGTCATTTTCAGAGGTTTGGATACTTGGGAATAGTTTGGCACCTCATTGTATATTCATTTCAGATTTTTTGCAAAGGAAAGACCAGAGTTTTGCAGCACTTGTTGGGATCCTTGTGGCTCTGAGTTTTGATGATGTTTTTCTTCATGTATCTGTAATTTTCATTGAAGTTTATGTAATCCATTTCCCTTCTCTTTTCTTCTGAATTAAACAAATGAGTAACTAAGGTAGAATTCATTAGTTTGCTGGTGCTCTGCCTTAAACCTTTGTTTAGTTTTATATGTTTTCGTCAGTTTGGAGAGGATCCTTGCACCTTATTTCCCTCTTCAGCTCCTCAACAGTCTTTTCTATCCATTCATTGAATCTACGACATCAAAGTCATTGCATTCCCTTCCCCAACTTGAACTCTGCAAGAATTTGGCCTCATCCCCAAGCCCAAAATTGTCTTTCCCCTTTTTCCAACAAAATCCCAAAAAATAAAAATCAAACCCTCCTATTTGTTTATCTAGCCTAAGATCAGTTGTTGTTTTAGTCATCTCAATCCCCTTTGAATATTTTCATTGAGATTGACCCAGAGAGAGCCCTCTCCTGTCCGCGTAGGGCTAGCTACGAGGCTGAGCGTGGTTTGGTGTTGTCCTTTTTCTGCCTTACTTCAGCCTAAGGTAGATTTGAGCTCTAACAGACCCTCCCATGGTTATTGATAGAGCATCAAAGCAAGCATGTTAAAGAGGTTATTGAAAAAATTAAATTTCCAAACAGATTTTCTTCAAGCATAAGAATATCCCAACAAATAAAGGTGAATTAGGTGGGGTAAAAACTCATGATTGGCATACGTTCATTAAGGTAATTATTTTGGAGTATATATAATTTATACATTGGTGAAACATCTTGTTAATTAGTGTTTTAACTTCTACTAATTTGGGAAAAAATAATGATAGTTCATTATTTTTGTTACAATATGTTATACCTTTATCTCTCCCAGAAAACTTTGACAACAATGTCAAACAAGTTATATATGATCTTGGAAAATACATGAGGTAAGTGGAGGTTTATGTGCAAAGTGTATTTTGTTCAATAAGTTGTTGTGTCGCATATTTTTCAGTGCATGTGTTTTGCTTGTCATCATGTACCATATTATTATTATTTTGTTGAAGCCTTTTATTTTCTTGCTTCATTTGTAGATGGTTGTCATCTAAAGAAATTGATAAAGAAGATATAAAGTATTAAAGAAAAAAATTTCCTTGTCTAATGTGTGAAATGAAAAAGTATCTACCTCTGAAAATTTTCAATTCACAAGAACACTACCTCATACACCAAGTCGAGGAGATTGAAAAGTGTGGACCTGTACACACAAGATCAATGTGGATGATTGAGAGGCTCATCCAAGTGGATATTGGTGGCCACCCACCTATTCCATTTGGACCCATACCATTAGTTCTTCATTTTCAACACAACTTATTATTTTTAGCAGGGTTTTGGGTCATGAACTTCCGGAGCCGTTTTGAGGCCCTAATGATCCAGGTGGATATTTGTGGCCACCCACCTATTCCATTTGAACCCCCACCATCAGTTTTTTCATTTTTTCAGTTTTGGCACAATTTACTATTTTTAGCAATTTTTTGGGTCATGAACTTCCAGAGCCATTTTGAGGCCCTAAATGATGTTTTTTAGGATAACAAGTAGCAACATGGGTCCATGGACCGATGTTGCTCACATCAAAAGTTGTAGTCCTTGGATATATATTTCTAACGAGGTATGGTGCGCATCAAACATAGATCGTATGCCAAAATTACGTCCTCGGGAAGTTGAAACACCAATTTACCCAAACGGGGCACATAGTTTTAGCGCTTCATCTCCTAGGGTTAGGTTTTTGGATGTTTAGGGTTTTCTATTGTTTCTCAATAATAAAAAGGCCCTTGAACCTCATTGTAACACAGTTCGGAGGCCTATAGCCACCACATCTCTTCTCAGAGATAAGATACCAACGCCCTAGCTAGTTTATTTCCATTATGTATGTAAGCATATTTCTTTTATTTGATATTAATGAAATGAAGTATTATTTCCGTTGCATATCTATGTTTATGTATATTTATGTGTCGCCTTACGTACAACATCAAGCCATTCACGGATGAGGTATTGTGTGATGTTGCTCCTCTTGATGTAGCTGATGTATTATTGGGCCAACCATACTTGTGGAGGCGACATGCTGTGTATGAGTCTAGGCCTCATTCTATTGTTATTACTTTGGGAAATAAATTGTGCAGGATACCGGAGGTAGTACCGCCTCCTGCCATCTCCTTGATTATTGCAAAACAATGCAGTAAGATTGTTTCCCAAACCAGGAAATTTATTTTCCTTACAACTTGCACACAGGAAAAGAAGAATATTGTGGCCACAACCTCGAAACAGGGCTCCCCTACATGGCTGCAGTAGATGGACAACGTCATGGAGGAATACGAAGATATTTTTTCCTCACCCAGAGAGGTTCCTCTACATTGTCAGGACAACCACTCCATTGATTTGACCCTTGACACATCGCCGCCTAATATTGACATACCTCATGTGATTACAAAGACAAAATCCACACATGTACTGTCTGAGGCAACCAAATTTATTGAATGCATCCAACATGTCTGCCAGCATGTCCGCTGGCAGGTCCACGACATCCTGGAAAAATCCAATACCAAGTTCAGCAAAATTTGCCTCACATGGAGGAACTTAACAAAATGGGGACCATTGATTCCTAAGGAGGGAGTAATGATCCAAGTGGATATTGGTGGCCACCCACCTATTCCATTTGGACCCATACCATTAGTTCTTTCAGTGCTTCATTTTCAACATAGCTTACTATTTTTACAAGTTTTCGGGTCCTAAACTTCCGGAGCCGTTGGGATGCCCTAATGACCCAGGTGGATATTTGTGGCCACCTACCTATTCCATTTTAACCCCCACCATCGGTTATTTCAGTTTTTCAGTTTTGACACAACCTACAAATTTTAGTAGTTTTTCGGGTCCTGAACTTCCAGAGCCGTTTTGAGGCCCTTAACGACATTTTTTGGGAAAACCGGGAGCAACATGGGTCCATGAACCAATGTTTCTCACATCAAAAGTTGTATTCCTTGGATAGGTATTTCTAAGGAGGTATGGTGCGCGTCAAATGGAGATCGTATGCCAAAGTTACGTCCCCAGGAAGTTGAAACACCAATTTACCCAAACAGGGCCCATAGTTTTGGCGCTTCATCTCCTAGGGTTAGGTTTTTGGATGTTTAGGTTTTTCTATTGTTTCTCAACAATAAATAGGCCCTCAAGTCTCATTGTAACACATTTTGGAGGCTTGTATCTGCCACATCTCTTCTTAGAGATAAGTTACCAGCGCCTTAGCTAGTTTATTTCCATTATGTCTGTAAGCATATTTCTGTTATTTGATATTAATGAAATGAAGTATTATTTCTGCTACATCTCTGTGTTTATTTCTATTTCTGTATTTTATTTCATTCCTGCATCAATACGGATCATAGGCGCTTCAAATAACTGAAGGCTTTGGTCAGACAAAGAGCATGTCCTGAGGGTTCTATGTTAGAGGTATATATGGTATATCAAGCCATGTCTTATATCCATCAATATAGTGATGAAATAGGAAAAGGTATTAATGTATTGGATCACATTTGGGATGTCAACTCCGCGGGCGATTTTGAAGGGGAGCACCTATTGGGGAATGGTAGAATGAGAAAAGTGAGATGTAAGTAGATAGTGGAGATTTTTAACACATTTGACTTATTTGTTTTTATGTATATCATACTTATTTGATTTTTAGTCTTCCTGCATAATCAATTATTATGAAGGTATAACATGGTAACTAATATAATATATGTAAATTGATTTATGTTAATACAACCGGTCAAAAGTGGGATGCAATACATTTATACCTTACAAACAATAAATATTGGATGAAGGTATGGATTGAACGATGCATACAAGCTAATAATGGTAGGTTATCATGGTATGGTGTGTTTTCATTGCTCAAAGAAGCTCAACGTAGTGAAGATACCAATCTTACACAAAGGGAAATTGATTTATCATATGGTTTAAAAGATTATCAAGCAAGCATATTCACCCATATGGCGTATTCAACACATGGCATATTTTTTTCTTAATTTTTAAATTTTACAAGTATAAATATGCATGCTTATCAATTAAGTATAAATATGCATGCTTATCAATTGACGATGTATTTTTTTATGTGTTTGATATATTGCAGTTGAAACACCACAACAAAATTTGGTGCAATGGCTGCAAATTTCACATCAAAAGGTTGGATGAAAAGATGAAAACTTCAGATAGTGGGATAACTGCAGTATTTCAAGTTATCAATGTTTCCTCTAGAGGTGACAAACATCCAAAACTCTCCGAGAATCGATACTATGGATATTTGCATGATATACTTGAGTGTGACTTTGAATCCTTCAAAATAGTTCTATTCCTTGTCAAATGGTTTAGGCTACAAATCCATGAATGTGAACATGATAAAACTGCTATTGAGCATGCTAACATATTTACCTTGGTTAATACAAGGAATATTGAGCCAGGGGTATAGCAATATGTTCTTCCAATCCATTGTGAACATGTATTTTATGTAGACATCCCAGGTAATGTGGGTTGGTAATATGTTGTTAGCTATGGTCCTAGATGAAGGCTCGTAAAGGATAATGTAGCGGAAGAAGATGGAATTGAAGAAGAAGATGTTGTGTAGGATTAGGGGGTTCATGTAGTGTCAGATGAAGATTTCAAATAATTTTAAGGAATATATGTTAATTGAGACAATGTTAATTTGGATTAACTATATGATATTGACATTGTGTTAGACAAAGAACTTGAAGAAGTTGAACCAAATGTAAAAGACCATGTTCGAGATGATGATATAGACGACGATGATGATGATGATGATGCTGCTGCTGATATGGTGAATACTTTGTACACTAATTCTGAACCAGATGATACAGTTGATGATATCGATGAGGAAGATTAATGATATAAAAATGTTGAAAACTACAAGGTATGTATTTATATGGTTTTAGTAGGTTTGTTCTCTTTCGTTCACCTTAAATTTTTATTTTCCTAGTTTTTTTGTTTGAATGTTATTGTGTTTCTTTCAAATATTATAGTAGATATATTGGGTATGGGGAATTGAGAGTGATGTGAGGGGGTGGGGGGGGGGGGGGGGGTTTGGTGGGGGGTGCATATGAGCTTCCACCTTCACGTGGTTGGCCTTGTTAAGTATAGAATATATTATTATTGAAATGAAGAAAAGCTCATTTATGTTTATACCATAATTTCCAATTTTCTCTTTAATGGTTCATTAAGCAGACGTACCAGCCGAGTTGGGTGACGGGTGAACCAAGAGACATAGCGGTTAGGCAGACATGAAAAGTAAGGTCGGCCCATGAATTCCCATGAAGTGAGTTCCCACCAGGGTGCATCATAATTATTTTTAGAAAATTGACTAAATTAATGTTTAGGTGTTAAAAGTTGGTTTATAATTGATTGATTATGTAGCATGGACGTATTAATAAATGATGATATTTTGTTGTCATTGATGAGTTAATGATATGTGTTGACTGATTTGCATAGTAGGGAAAACGCTCACACCCTAGACGCACCCGCATGAAGGTGAAGCGCCTGGGTGCCCCTTGGGGCATTGCGAGCTAGGCATGCCAGGATGTCTGTCCGGTAGGGGCACCCATGCGACGAGTTGGTGGGTCAACCCACCTTGGGAAGGGGCACCTGCATAAAATAATTACGGTTAACCATGAATTCCCATGAATAGAGTTCCACCAAGGGGTCTCATAATTATTTTTAGAAAATTGACTAAAGTAATGTTTGGGTGTTAAAAGTCAATTTTTAATTAATTGATTATGAAACATGTTACTAACAAATTATATTATTTTATTGTCATTGATAAGCGAACGAAGGCAGGGTGTCCAGGCTCCCATGGGGGTGTCGTGTTCTGAGCATGCCTGAGCGCCCGACCCCCATGGGGGCATCACGTGCTAGGCACGCTAGAGTGCCTGATGCCCATGGGGGCATTGCATGCTAAGCATGTCAAGGCACCCACTTGGCAAGGACACCCGTGTGATGAGTTGGTGGGTTAACCCGACTTAGCAAGGGGTACCTACACAAAAGAAGTAATTTTAGCCCGTGAATAGAGTTCCCACAAGGGGGTCTCATAATGATTTTTAGAAAATTAAGTAAATCAATGTTTAGGTGTGAAAATCCAGTTTATAATTGAATATTGATTAGGCAAGATGGAAATAACAAATGATACTATTTTGTTTTCATTCATGAGCTAATGATTTGTGTTCATTGATTTGCATAGAAGGGCGAACTCCTGCGCCCTAGGCACGCCCACACGAAGGCACCCAACCAGCAGGGGTGCCCATGCGACGAGTTAGTGGGTCGGCCCGACTTGGAAATGGGTGCCCACATAAAATAATTAAGGTTGGTCCATGAATAGCCATGAATAAAGTTCCCACCAAGGGGTCTCATAATGACTTTTAGAAAATTCAATAAAGTAATTTTTGGGTGTTAAAAGTCAGTTTATAATTAATTGATTATGCAACATGGTACTGAAAAATTATAATATTTTATTTTCATTGACGAGTGAACAAAGGTAGGGTGCTTGGGCGCCCATGGGGGCATCACGTGTTGGTCACACTAGAGCGCCCGACGTTCGTAGGGGCATCACATGTTGGGCACACCAGGGCGCCTGCTTGACAGGGTGCCCATGCAATGAGTTGGTGGGTCGACCCGAATTGGCAAGGGGTGCTGACACAAAAGAAGTAATGTCGGCCCCTGAATGCCCATGAACAAAGTTACCACAAGGGGGTCTCATAATGTTTTTTAGAAAATTAAGTAAATTAATGTTTAGGTGTTAAAATCCAGTTTATAATTGAATATTGATTATAAAACATGGAAATAACAAATGATCATATTTTGTTTTCATTTATGAGATAATGATTTATGTTCACTTATTTCCATAGCAGGGTGAACACCCTCACCTTGGGTGTGCCTACACGATGGCGAGGCACCTGAGCACCCATGGGGGCATCACATGTTGGGAACGCTAGGGAGCCTGTGCGACGATTTAGTAGGTACTCATCCCGAATTGGCACGGGGTTCCAACACAAAAGAAGTAATCTTGGCCCATGACTTCCCATGAATTGAGAATGGGGACAAAGTTGATTTTTTTTTTAGTTTGTGCTCTTATGCATTGAAATTTGACATGTTTATGGTTGATGTATGAATTGACGATATGAGAGGGTTTTGAGACTAAAATACGACTCATAGAAGTAATTCAAAAAGTAAACGACTAAATTATAACATATATAAATGTCAAGGAGATGAAATTATTTATTACTATTTACCGGTTGCGGGATTATTGGCACTAATTGTCCTTCTCGTATTGTAACTCATGAGGCTAGTGAATATTGATTCGATGACAATCCTAGTTTGATAAGAAAATATCTAAGGTAAGGCTCTGAGTTAGTTCCATAATGAGTGCCAGACTATGTAATGGAGATTTCCAGGATGACATACGCTCAATCTCCCTTTAAACATCAATTTCTCATTAAATTTCTCATTTTATTTTGCATATTCTCATTTCTTGTGGAGGAAAAATCTCTTGTTTGGTTGTTCTTCATGTGAATCCTCCTGCTTAGAGGCACCATGTTCATTACTTTGTATTTTTTTTAATGTTTTTTTTTTTTTTTTTAAATTCAGATTTCTCTCAGGCCTGACTTGTAACTTGTTCTCAGGTCCAATTTATAAATTCTCTAGAGGCACCATGATCTCTCTCTCATTTTCTGTCTTACTTGTCTTTCTAGGCATAAAATGTTGGAATTTAATGAATATTATTATTTCATATTATTTAGATACACTCTACTATCTATAATTATTTCATATACATTGTAGATAGTAGAGTGTATCTATGACATTAACAATCAACCAAAGGGAAATGTCATAAGAAAGTGCTTGAAGCTTCATAGATTGTCCACTAACAAACCTTTTTTGTTTTTTTTTTTGTTAAGTGGTCTAATTTCTCCAGATATTACATGAGGCTTAACCTGTGGCTTGAGAAACTGTGAACTAGGGGCATCTCATTCATCAAAATCACCCAGGGATCGCACCCGGCTTCGGCCACACTGGCCCTTAACATGATTGGATTTTTTCCCACGAATTTTCAAACCGGTGACCTTCACATCACGAAGTGGCTTAACAATACACCCCATCACCATATATTCTAAGCCCCATGGGCAACCGGGGGAATTTCAAGGAGTTTTAGGATGATTGGAAAATGCATTGTAGGGCTCAACTGCAAGATATGTTTGAGGGCTACTATGTGGATCTTTGCAAGCCAATGTAGAGGTTGATAAATCAAATCACAAGACAATACATGAATATTATCATATTATGATCCATGGATGATTATGGTTAACTAACGCCTTCTATTGAGTATTGAATGCCACCAATTTGCATTATTTTTTTCAACTTGCTCTTCTACCCACCAAAAGATGGAATGAATGTGTATTAATGATAATGATAATTGATAAAATTATCAACTAAAGCCTACATCTACTAATTAAAACTACATGGTTTTTTTTTTAAATGTAAACATTAGCATAAATTGATTATTAATTAATAAAATTAATCACTATTTTCTATCACACAATTTTCTGATTTTATTTTTTTAATAATATTCTATTTTTTTTTTAAATTAACATTTACACTATAAATTATATTATTAAATCAAAACCATATTATATTAATTATTATATTATTAAATCAAAACACTATTATATTATTAAATCAAAGCCCTATTATTTTAATTATTATATTATTAAATTATTATTATTAATTCGTAGCTCGTATATATATTTTTGGCATGTCTTTTTGCATTGACCATGAGTTCTCTCAGTGGCTCCACCGCTCTGCTCCCTTATACGTTTTTGGCATGTTATTGCATATGGTTTTTGCATAGAATATGAGTTTTCTCTGTGGCTCCACTCCCTTATACATTTGATACATTCGATTCAGACTGTGAGTTTTCTCGATGGCTCCAATCCCTTATACATTTATTCCTACAACAGACCCGAAGGTTTGTCGGTGGCTCCACTCCCCACATTTGATTCTTGTTGTAGACCTTAGGGTTTCTCATTGGCTCCGCTCCCTATTCAATTCTTGCAACATATCTAAGCGTTTATCGGTGTCTCCTCTCGCAACATTTACTTCAACATTCCCTTAAGTGTTTCTCAATGGCTCCTCCCTACATTTGATCCCTGAAGGCTTGAGGGTTTCTTAGTCACTCCTCCCTACATTTTTTTTGGTGTTCTCTTTAGTATTTCTCGATGGATCCTCCATACATTTGATTCTTGTAGACCGACTTGGGAAATTCTTGGTGGCTCCTCCCTACATTTGATTTAGAATTCCCTTCCTTGTGCAGACTCCTTCAAGAATCGATAGTAGCGGGAGGATTCGAGCATCAGGGTTAAGAAATTGTAAATCCACATTCCTTGAACACCTGCAATTATACGGTTTTCAAAAATTTGTCACAATCCTAAGGCTAGGCACAATTGAGACCATTTATTCCCTAAAACAAAACTTATTTTCTTAATGTATGCATTAATAATAGATTAGTAGCATGATTATTAGTTAATTAATCTATTCATTCCTTCTTGAGTCTTATCTTTAGTCATGAGCCATGACTTATTCATCCATTTGTGAATATGTTATTTAGTCATTGGCGACTATAGGTGGTTAACCGAGGAACCCATCGATGGTAACATGAGACCAATAAGTTCATACGTTGTACCTGAAAGATGATGTGTGGTATCTGGAAGAATTCCTAAGGCAAGTTAGGGTAAAGTGTTGTATCCTCGCCCCGAGCTACTATAGACTGTAATTCTGGGTGGGTTGGATTTTTTCTTTGCTTTGTTACATATTCATTGTTAAAGCTTAACCCATTTATTTTATTTGAGAAAAACATGGCTATTCATACCATTGCAAACAATGATATTGATCTCTTCCAAATTTTAATAATTTTGAATGCAAATCTGCGGTTATGGACTTGAGAATAGGGCTACGTATAGTGCACAGAACTATGATCCAATTAACAATTAGTTTTATCTTAAGAGGATGCATTTATTGAATTTTCAGTCTCTTGAAAATAGGCTTAAGGAACCTCTTCTTACTTTTGAATAGGACTGCACTTTTATTATAGTGATAAGGTCTTGGATTTATGCTCAGAACTTGGATTTTTACTTTCTCTAGAATCTCGACCTAGGAGAAAGTCCAGTTTCTCCAACCTTGAGACCTATTGTGACCTTCAATATTTCCCTTATACGAATGAACTTCACTCTGATCTCATGTTGAGAAAACTAGGGAAAACATAGTTTTTATATGTTTTCTCTTAATACATTGAAAATTATTGTGATATTATATCAGTCCATTATCATTATTATTATGATGTCTTTATCATCAAGACAATGCCAATAAATAAAATAACAATACAAATAAGAACACCAAATATAGGCTCCATGGCAGGGAAAAACCCCTCCATAGGAGAATGTGTAAAATATAACAATGGGATTCAATCTGATATTGTAATGTACTGAAACAATGTACTAAATCCTTCTACAATTTGCGGAAACAAAACACGATTGCACAATCACATAACAAATAAGAGAAAGAGACAATAAATCGCACAAAACAAGATGTATATGGGGAAAGCAAGCTGCCTAAAACCCTGCTATCTGTATATTGTATAAAGTCAAGACCATGAAACAAAATAATGCTTTTCTCTCTCAAAGAAATTCCCGCACTCTGCCAACTGTCTCACTCTTATCTACGAAAAACCAGTTATTTACTTAACAATTTCTCAACCTTTCCTCAGCCTGCCTTGCTCACACATTCTTGGAGGAATTGTCACCCTATTAAATAGGAAAATCCCAAGAATTTATTGCGCAATGCATCATAGGATTCCACATGACTCTATTATAACTGACTTGTACAATTCTAATTATACAACAGATAGTTATTATCCCTTTAACCTCAGTCTCAACTA
This sequence comes from Pinus albicaulis, assembly GCA_034641835.2. Lineage (NCBI taxonomy): Eukaryota > Viridiplantae > Streptophyta > Pinopsida > Pinales > Pinaceae > Pinus > Pinus albicaulis. Next base: position 540,784,416 of record CM076572.1, read on the forward strand.
GGCCTTCCTTATAAATGACACACACCAACTATTTATATCTAATTATCAATTAAATGATTGATCACAACTTGCGAATTAAATCAGATTTAATTCACTAGAACTATCACTACCTCATTTCTCAGTTAGAACTAGTTAAACTAATTTTAAATCAATTAATTGAGTTAACTAATAACAACTCACAAATAACTGTAACCGCCCCCCCTTAAATCATGGAAAAATCCACATGCATCTTATGAGACCCTCAACTTGAATTTCCTAAGATAACTCAGTCATTCTGACTTATTTAACTAATACAAGTTGTCATGAGATGAAATTACAATTTCTCTTCCAATTTAATTAAGGGAAAATTAAATCAGAAGCCCCCTTTGGGTGACATTTCTTGGTGCCATTTCAACACTCCCTCTCAATAAGAAAGGGATTATATGCTACCCCGATCCTTCCTCTACAGAATTCGAATTCGCTTCTTGCCAATGCCTTCATCAAGATGTCTGCATCCTACTCCTCCATGGGAATGTACTCTAAAGACATAATCCACCTCTGAACACAATCTCTGAGATGGTGATACCATATATTAATATGCTTGGACCTGTCATGGAATACTATATTAATCGAGAGTTTAATGCAACTCTGGTTATTACAATGTATCATCGTTGGATCCATTTGTTGACCAAAAAAACAAACAAGTATCTTCCTCATCCAGATGGCCTTGCATGCTTTCTGACTGGTTTCCATGTACTATGCCTCTGCTGAAGTGAGTGCAACTGATATCTGTTTCCTGCTATACCAAGAAACTGTTGTTGATCCTATGCTAAAGATGCCTCCTAATGTGCTCTTCATGTCAGATGGACTCCCTGCCCAATCTACATCAGTGAAGCCTTGAAGCTTCACTCCATCTGTCTGTCTGTACCATAATCGATAATCTGTAGTGCCTCTGAGATATCTCAACAGATGCTTCCCTTCCTTCCAAAAGATCTTGGTAGGCTATAGGATTGGGTTGATATTTACTCCCCTTTTGCGATTCCGGGTTGAGCCCAAGCTCCCTGAAGAAACTCCAAGATTGGAAATGCGCTCCCCTATGATATGAGTTATCTCATTGCTAGATGCAGGTGGAACCTATTGCTCCCTGATTCTTATTATTCTAGATTTGAGAAATTTTCAAAAAATGGAGTTGAGCCATGATGGCACTTTGATGTAGAGATCTACAAGTAGATATTGCATAGTGGAATTACTCCTAATTGAGAGGGAGTGTTAATTTTTTCAATTCTAGTAAAATTACACATTAGGCAAATCATATGATTAAAATAGTAAGTTAATTAGATACCTATTTTCGATAGGATAAAAATCTACCTATAGATCGTCCCAATCGGTTAAGCAAAAGTTAAGTTATGATTTATTTTATTATTTTATAGGTCATCCTAACTGCATGTTGATTTGATCAAAGCCCCAAGTGGTCCCTCACAAATTTATAAATAGAGGCGACCCCAAGTTCATTTGCACACATTCACTCATGATATCTTCTTCATGTTGTTTTGTTTATTGGTATTATTTTCTATTTCTGGCTCGCACAAGTACGTCAGAAGAGGATTGCACAATGGATCGAGACCACAGACAGAGGCACATTTCATATCTGGGTATTTTGGGCCAGGGCCATAGGCATGAAGAGTTAAGGTAGTGGTTATGCTGGGCCAAAGATGGAGGCTAATATTGTTGAGGTCGCGACTCAGCTGGTAAAGTCGCTGACAGGAAGGCCTCTGAGTGCGGCCATGGTTCCAGAGAGTTCAGACCTTAAGCATCAGGCACAAAATGTGTGGTAGCGGTTCAGAGCCTCAAAGTAGCGGGAAGGGCATGTTAAGGCCATGAATTAGAGAGTTATTGAGATTGAATTTTATTCTCAGTCAGTTGCTTGCATATCATCATCACTCATCCGCCACATAGTCACAGTCACATTAGATCAGTCATCGACAATATTTTGGATCCAGATCTAGAACTGGGCTGCTGGGATCACTTGGTATTTGTCATCCATTGGTTTCATGTTTTTCTATTATATATCTATTGATCCACATTTCAGATCTATTTATTTTTGATGTATAAATGTACTAGGCTCATTGTACTCTCTGCTGAAATATTTTGAAGAAAATCTACAAAAGAAGAAGATTTGAAAGGGTTTCCCCCACAGTAGGGTTTTTCCCTAGTCTTGGATCAATTTCTGTGTCTCATGGTTGTGATATTGTCTTCTATGTCATTGCATGCATTTTTCTATATTTAGTTACAGTTTATGGTTATTTGTATTGCATAGATCTGAATACATTGTTAATGAAAATCTAATTTGGGCTTAATTAATTGATACGACATAGAGCAATATTGAAAAATTAACACTATTATCTAGTGGTATTTTTCTTTCTTAACCTAAATATGTATTAGATCTATTGATACATTTTAAGATATATTAGTTTAATTTGTGTGGTAACCCTATTATATAAAGTATTGATTTGAATAAAGAATGTCATGCCCCTAAAATCGATGCCACTCTTTATTGATAGTTGATCAATAATATTATATATTAAACTCACAATTGATTTAAATTTCATTTGCTATTAATATTGCTTCTCGATTCATACATGATCCAAATGGAAGCCATTGGAAAGCCACAAAGAGAATTTCTCATTACCTTAAAGGTATCTCACACCTTGATATTAAGTATTGTCACAATTCATGTTTGTTAGTCAGCTTTAGGCTAACTTCAAATAAGAAAGTGAAAATGATGATTGTAAGTCCACTTTTTGATATTTCACTTTAGTTTTATACCATTGGTCTACTCACGAAATAAACAAACGTATTCTCTCTATCAACAACGAAAGAAAATTATCATGGTGTCATTAATGTAGGTATAGAGGTTGTTTGGATTCAACAACTCCTAGAAGAGGTTGGGTTTCTTGTTCAAGCATAGAATGATATCTATTGTGACAATAAGAGTGTAATTCAAGAATTAATAATCCCACCGAATATATTAAGATGAAGCATGTTGAACTTTGAGCTCACTACTTAAGATAGTTAATTCAAGAGAAGGTTGTTACTCTTGTTTATTACACGAACAAATGATCAAATTGTCGATATCTTCACCAGAACATTATATGAAGCTAAGTTTCTTAAGCTATGAGATATACTTAGGCTTGAAGAAGTTAAAATTATGGGGAGGTGTCCTACTAAATTAATTTAGCTTCTTGAATCTCCAAGTTGTTGCGTTGATAGGGGAGTGTTGGAACTTATGTCAAAAATTTAAGTTATGATGGTCATCAAACCTCTATTGGAGATAGTTGATCAAGTCAACTAGCAAATCATTTGATGATATGATCAATGGGTCAACTTGTGAAATAGTCGATTGAGTGGTCAACTAGATGGTTGATCGGTCAACTTGCAGAGTAGTCAACTAGATGATTAGTTAACTAGTCGACAATGTGTTCAAATGGATGGTCAAGTTGATTGGGATGGTAAATTATCCAATGAGACTTTGTGGATTTTCAAGAATCAATTACAACCATGGACCATTACTTGTCGACCAAATATTCCCTAATTCAAGGAAGTTGGTTATATCTAAATATTATAAGGAAATGACCTTATGGGTCGATCAACCATGTTGAATTGGAATGAAGTCATTGCACTTTATCATGCATCGTGATGTTATAATCATAGTGATTTGTGATTAAATGTTGTAACGATGTCTTCAAACATCACCAACCATCTTGGAGTATATTTTCCCTTATGTTCTCTTGTTTTACAAATTATATTGTTCTCTAAGTTACACCTCTTCCCTAACATATTCTGATGCATTGATCATTTTTTTTTACTTACTTTCTCAATTTTATTTATAATTTAAATCACCCTTAGGCACTTATACATAAAAAAAACACATTAATGGAGAATTCAATTAACATAAAAAAATGGGAAACGTCCAAAATTAAAATTTTTCATAGGTTTTCCTTTGTGAGCCAAAAATAATGTCACTCTTCAGTGTGTACCATGATTTAACACATTGACATGTTTTCAATACAAGGATGAAAGAGTAATACTTTATATTTCCAAGCACATGTGTCATTTTTTTGTAACTTAATTTTCAATGTGTTATACAATTAAAAGAGAATCGACGCCCTTCTACATATAATATGCACTACTAAAAAAATCAATTGAAAAAATACAAATGAAAACCTTTGTAGTTAATATTTTGTGGAGGCTTTGCTTTACGAAGAGAGAAATAGAGGTCATTTGTCATTGTGTATTATAATTTAGTACACTAGTGCCTTTGTTTTATACATAAACACTACAGTATCAAAAAATAATTAAGAGCACTAATGACTATTAAAATCCATTGAAAATTTAGTTTGAAGTTAGATTGTTTTGTGCTTCCCAAAGTTTACATTAATAATTTAATTGATGATGGTTTTGGATTAAGCGGAAATGTTATAATATCAAATGGAAAATTCTTCAAAGTCCAGCTCGTTCCATATCATTGAAAGTACTTCAAGTTCTCCCCTATCATTTTTAGTAAGTTTATATTTTATTTCTATTTCATTTATCTAATTGAATTTATGTTATTTTATGCACATACATTTGAATAATTATTCATTGAATTTTACAACATCAAAATTCATGATCGAATTTTGATGCACAATATATTCCACTAGTCCTGAAATGTTGCAAGCTCAAATGAGGAGAAAGATACCATAGGCATATATTTGATGAAAATGGACATGTACTTTAACTTGCCAATTGTAACATGTCATCATCTGAAAATCAAGGCTAGGTTAATGGGATTACACCATGGATTGAATCTCTTTCGTGACACCCTAGGAGTATGTGGTTTTTCAAAATGTAAAAGTGTTGAAGGAGAACCCTCGACATGTCACATTTTCCCATTATGTTACTGAGGGACTACCCAAAGTTGATGGTATAATACCTCCCTCTGCAATCAAGGATTTAATAGCTAATATAGAAAAGACACATAGAACACTTCCATATGCTTATTTTTGCAAAGTTGGAATTTATATCAAGTTTCATCCTAAATTGACCAACTCATCTCCTTGCGTCAAGTCAACATAGAGTTCTAGTGAGCCAAAGTATGATATCAGTACTAGCGAAAACATCTTTACTAGGAGATCCAAAATTTTGTATGAGCTAAGAGAAAAAATATCCAAGTACAAATCAAATTCGATTCAATTATTGAAAGGCATCAATGATTTCCCTCTTCCTATCCATCTACAAAGTAAATACCAAACTTATTACAACAATGTTTTGTATGGCACTTGGTCTTCTTCCATTCTTGTGGTAGATGATGGAATCAATTTCTCCTTTTGTGGTAATAATTATATGACTTTTAAGTCCAAAATAGATGTTGTGAATATTGGTTTGTTTATCCATTCATGAGTATCAATTCCTCCCAAACAATTAGTAGCATCTATGTCATTTTGTGATCCTCTTTTGAATTGGTCTAGTAACTTGAATATTGTTAAATAGATACATAGCATGTCTATGTATAGTATGTGCATGAAAAGTTATTCTTCTATAAAAATTTAACAAGAAGAACTTGTTATACATCGATAATCATCCACGAAATCATGGGAACATTGCAATTTTTATAAATAACTATAGGTCATCATTACTCAATGCAAATTATCCTTTGAGGAACACTCCCATGAAAAATAGTTCTTATGAAAAGGAATGCATCTAGAATTTTCGTTGTGCATGAAATACATTGTTTGTCTCTTGAGTTGTTAATAAACTATAAATTTCATCGATCACTAACCAATCATCAAAAATTCCTTGCATTAGGTGTACCTTTAGACGTCCCCTTGGGGTTTAAGAAAAAGATGATTGAACAATTCTATTTTTTAATTTTCAATGGAATTAATGTAAATGTATTGCTTAAATCGACATTTGTTTTATAAAATGGTTGGTTCCATGTTTATTATTGGGAAAAAAAATATTGTGATTCTTTTAAACAAGTAAAATTATAATATTATCTCTTGTGAAATATCTAATGTTTTTTCCAGGGAAAAAATTGACAACTTTCTATTAATATTAATGAAAGTTACAACTTTGCAAATGCATTTAAGCATTTCAAGACACCCAAAGGGCCTGTGTGCTCAAGCACACTATTTGATGTAGCTAGGCTACCAACACCATGTATCATGGCTATTAAATATATTACAATTTGTCAGCAGGGTTGGGATTTTCATGCTTGCCTTTTCTCTTGTGCACTATTTGCCAAGTCCCTGAATGCAGGGGAGAAGGAACCAAGGCCAGCTCATCATTCCTCATGGAAGTTTCTTTTTCAGAGTCTGAGCTTTCTGACACATGCGATCTTTTACTCACTCCTATGATTATAGCAGAGTGGTCCCCAGTGACCGTGTTATCGCTCATGGTTTTCAATGGTTGGGGCGTCGCATTAAACACATTTGGATCTTGTTCTTCTTGTTCTGGTACCTCTGGATTGGAGGCAGCCTATGTACTTTCTTGCTGAATTGGGATATCCTCTTCATCATCTATTTCTTGCTCTGGTCCACCTGAGGGGAATTGCCAACCCTTTGGTGCTTTCCCTGTCTTCTTCTTTTTCATATTCTCTCTTTTTCCATCCGGGCATGAGTTTTGTAGATGACCAGTTTTCCTGCATGTCCTGCACCTAAATGCTATGTTTTCATAATCTAGGTGTTGCTTCCATTTTTGTTGATTATGAATCAATTGTATGCTTTCAAGTAAACCTTTACTGAGGTCCACTTCAACGCAGATTCATGCGAAAGTAAAAATTCTCTTCTCCAACCTTTGAATGTCTGTTTTGATATATCTCCCTATTGCGTTTCCAATGCCTTCTAGTACAAGTTCTTTCCAAAAATGGAGTGGGAGATTGTACAACCGGACCCATACCGATATTCTGGTAATCTCCATCATATTTGCATCAAACTCTAGGAACCATGGTGGGATGAAGAGTCTTGTTGATCTCTAGAACCATAGTCCTGCCCTGACTATTATATCTCTCGCTTCTGTAGAGGTGAACTTGACAATGAAATACCCCTTGGAGTAGATATGGATATCACGCTCCATGGTCCAATTGGTGAAAATCCAGTGGAAAAGCTCCATTGGTTTGGGCCAAAAACAATTAAACCTGCATATTACTGCCTGTGCTTCAAAAGTGGATCGATAATTGTCAATCTTTGTTGTGGTAATATTTAGTTCTGGCTCACAGTTCAGATATTCTGCTATGTATGGTTTGAGAGTGTTCTCCACCGGTTAAGTAGTTGTTGGTGTTGTGTTTTTCCCCTGTAGAATGATCCTGTATGAGGGCCCACTTGAGGTGCCAGCTTTGGTTCCTCTCATAGGTCCTGTATTTATGTTCTCATCAGCTTTTGCAGTAGTTTTTTTTCTCCTGGGATCCTCCTTTTAGCCTTAAGTTCATGAATATGGAAGAGTTCCTTTGTATATGGTGTTCTTTTAGTAGTGTTGCTTCCTGTAATACCTTCCCTATGTAGATCAGGCTTTGTTGTGTGGCTGTAATTCCTGTTGTCGCTTGGATCTTGTTTTTCAGATCTGTGACCGATTCCTCCTTCTATACCCATAGGGTTTTTGTTTTCCCATCGAGGGTTTTAATGAAGATCTAGAAGCTAGTCTGGGGTCATTTACCCCTACTTGGTTGCGGGGGATGGGTTTACCTACGTTTCCCTCTCCGTCAGGGTGTCTATTTTGCCTCAGGTTTGCAAAGTTGGTGTGCACTGGAGGCCCATATATTGGTGCAACCTCGCACCCTTCCAATGTTCTGTGCCACTAAGGTAACCAGTGGGCCTCAATCCCCTGTGCTACCCTTACATCAAGCTGGCAGCCCCATCCATCTTTTAACCTACTGAAGACGATAAAGCTAAGATAGTGAAAAATATGATTATATTTGAGGATAGATTTTACCCACTGTAGGCGATCTTGGTGAAGCCAGGCGTATCGGGCTTGTAGATTAGACCCCATTCATTGGAAACCCTTTGCTTAGGGTCCCATCTGTGCATAAGAATTTCTTCGAACCAGTGGCTAAGGGCAGATCCCTCTATTTCCAGCTTTCTACTTCGTTCCCTTCTCCAAGCCCGTAAGGCGCCTCACGCATTTTCCTCTACTATCTTGCAAGGAGATTCCTCCCTAGCTCTTCCGCCTCTGTCCAGGGACTGCCACCTGCCTCTCAAATCGATCCTTGTGCCAACTAGCCTAGATTGTAGGGAAGGGAAACAAGGGTGCATTTTTATTCTGGTTTCAGTGCCCTGATAGGCAGGGGAGGGCTAGGCGCCCTGGGCTGTCACCTTGCTTGCCAGTTTCCGGATATTGCTCTGTGGCAGAGGATGGCCCTTGCTCAGTCCCCTTCTTCTTCTTAGGCCCTAGTCTGCATGATCAGATCCCTCCTTCCAGCCTAGAGCTCGCTCTTGGGAAGCCGCCGCCGTGCCTTCAAGACCTTTTGATCTGCATACCCTAAAACCTCCGTACTCCATCACTCCCCCTGCAATATCTAATGTTGACTACTATTTTATTTTTATTATTTTTATGTATTTTTTATATTAAGATTCCATAGTAGGATTTGTAATATTATTGTGGACACAAATTTTTCTAGTTTTCTATGAAAATATTAGCCACCCAATAAATAAATGCTATGAAAAAATAGTCTATGTTTTTAAACATTTATTATCAATGATATTCATTCTTGTGCAATCTATGATGTTGGACCTTTATTATTTTAATTTATTTATCATTTTATTATTTTAATACATAAAGTGTCCATAATAGTATTTGAAAAGTTAACCTAAAAAATAATAATAATAATTATTATTATGAATAGAAATTAAGCATATTTATTATTTATTATTATAATATTTTATAAATGGTATTAATTAACTGAATTAAGTATAAAGCACCTAGTTTGGATTTTGTATCAATTCAAATTATTTGGTGAGCATATTTGTTATATCTTCAAGCAATATTATGCCCATAAGAATATCCAAATTAACGATAGATACTAGATTACTATTTTTAGCTTAACTTAATCACATAGTTCAAATCTAAAAGAAACTCAAAATTAAAAAAAACTCTGGAATTAATATACCAAGTGTCAAAGCCAAACATATTGTTTTAGATGGTATTTATTCGGGTAGATATCAAGGATTCAAAATATCTTAATGTACATTTAACATTCAAATAGAGCTAAACTACACAAATTAGAAGCATAAACCCTTCATAAATATTCAAGCTAAGTCATAACACTATAAACAACTATGCTAACTAATGATAGCATGAACATGTCAATTGGGTTTATCTTGGATAGTTGGGAGGGGGGTGTAGATTTTATCCACCCCACCCAACTTCAGTTCCCACAAGATATTTGATGAGATTTTTTGTAGTGGCTTTGTTGTTGAGTATAAGCAGTCCCATGAGGATCGATACATGTATATTCCTCATGTGGAATATTTCTCATGGAAAAAAATGATATTAGGAACACAACCCTAATGCAAAAATCTTATTTTGGCGCTTATTCCATTAGGGGTAGTAATTCAAATTTAATTTTGACCATGCATTGCATATATAAAAAAATGACATGGATTGCCCAACAACACATGTAATGTATCCATTAGAATGATATCATACATAAATTTGTCTAGATACTCTACAATGTTTTTTTGGGTAAATTAGTGGGACTTCTACTAATCATATAAGCAAATATACAAACATAGTTGACCTTTTATCACTGTCGTTTACCACTAGTGAAACTAGACCAATGGTGAAATTGAAGGATATTGGTCCAAAATGATTCAAAATTGAAACATAGTATTAACAAACATCATGTAATACTAATTATACTAAGAATTTCTAGCCTAAAAAAAATATTGGAGTATGATCTAGAATGCTCCATACATATCGTGAAAAAAAATAAAAATAACATCATTATCTATGAAAGCTATACTAAGAGAAGTATACTATTAGCACTTTAAAAAACTATTAACCATCTAAAATAGACTAAGAGGAGGTAGACACCTCAATGGGGTCATCTGGGGTGCATGGTTATGTAGGCCTCTACCACAAACTAGGATGGAATCATCCATTTTCAAAAGGATATCCCACCTATTCTCGTTACTCTTTAGGAGGACCTTGCCCAACATGGCTTTGATGTGCCAATACAATTCTATGGTGTAGAGATATTAGTTCTATCGACGACCTCTAGTGTTATTGGTGTCTAGCATAAAGTTTGCAACAAAGGCAAATATATTTGCATTAGTGTGTTCTCCTGTATCTTCCAATACTTCATTGGAAGCCTATTGACTCTCCTTCTATAACATTGGGGGGTTGTGGAAATGAAATAGTTTGGTTGTATAATGGACTTGGGAGTGAGATCGAGAACTACCCTCCTTATGAATTGAAAATCCTCTCTAGTTGTAGGATCATCAATGGGGAATGGTGGGGAAACAATAGTTCAAATCACAAGAAGGAATAACAAAGCATAAATAGCACCAACGAGAACGAGCGGTAGGGAAAATAGAGAACATGAAGGCCAGAGGAATTTGGGAGAATAAGGCTAAGCAGTAACCAATCTACCTCTAAATTAAACAATAAAATTGCTTCCCTGGTAAAAAAAGAGAGTAAAACTTGTAGCAAGGAGACCAAGCTATAAAATATGCAAAATTCATTTAGAGGTAACCAACCAAACATAACAAATATAGAATCGATATTTCCATAATCCAAGAAAATTGGTACCTGCTTTCAAGCATGATTGAGTGGTGGATGGGACGAATTATGGATCCTACCTGCTTTCCCAAATCAATTAAACATACCATTGACCATGCAAAATTCCAAGACACACCCAGGAATTGTGAGAGTCGAGGCAGTCAAGCCAAGACCTAGACCTCTCCCTAGAGAAAAAATAGATATAGCCTGGAACAGAGTTAAAACACCCACAAAACAGTTATACCCAACAAGAAAATTCTTAGCTAAGCACAAAAAGAACAATTTGTTTCCAAATACCACCATTTATCCATGGCCTTGATAACCCTACCAATGTTAGGGGTGGCAAGAGCGGGGGGGGGGGGGGGGGTGGTGAGCATTCATCTTGAGGAACAATAGGAATATAAATTTTCTTGGGGATTGGGAAAGGTGAACAATATGTTGTTGAATCCTATGCTTCATTCCAAGGAATAAAACAAGTTGTGAAAATTAATATTCATGAAATCAAGTGATTGGAGATTCCCTCCTCATCATATCAAGAATCATAAGTAAAAATCTTCCTCGTGATCTAAAAATCGCTCAAATCATTAAACGAATTCTTAATCTTTCGAAAATCATTCCCATAACTCAATTTTATCATGTATTAAGAGAAAACAATTAAAATTTTGATGAGATGGATAACAAGGGAACTTATCTCCTCAAGGGAGACTTATATTGGAAAGGCCAGCTAAAAAATTAGCCCCTCCACTAACTCCCTTCGTGAACAATATAAAAAGGCTTCTTAAGGAAGAATTCAACTCCATGCATCCTCTCAATCATCATCGAGTGTACAGGTGCCCTCAATGCCAGTCATTTCCCAACAACTTTGGAAGGATATACATACAGTGATCCTTAATCATTTCACATGGGTTTTTTTAGAATGATCACCCCCCACTCTACAGATTGATGTGCTCCCACCCTGAATTGGTGAAGATACACAAGTCTTCTTCTCTCTGATACAACCAGGAGAGGATGGAAGAAACTAATGATAGGAGAATTATTCATATCATAAGGTCATATGTTGAATAAAATTAAGGAAAAAATATTTCGCTTCATGGAGGTTGGTGGTAGTGAGCTCCTGTTGGTCACCTAGCTTGGTTTATAAAGTGTTTTCCTCTATTTTCTCTGAGATAGTTCCTATATTTGATATTTTGACATTCATCGAGTGCAAGCTTATCGGTGGTATCTCTCTGACCCCCCCTGTTCTTTATTTTCTGTGATTGGTAGCCATTGTTCAGTGTTAATATCATCTTTTGCACTCCCCTTGTGGCAATCTTCTTGTTACTCTTGGTCCTTCATATTGTCTGACAATTGTTTCCTTACATCCTTGTCTTGTTGTTCTATCTTAATTGTTCCTTTTCCCTTTTAATTTTGCGGAATTAGTGATTTCATGGCTCTTCTAATTTTTCTAGTTATGTTCCTCTATCTCCTCTTGGATGGAGAAGTGACTTCGATGGTCTCCTCAAATAATTTCAAAACAATATCATGACAATATGACCTCCTAGTAGAGAAGGCCCTAGATTTTAGGATTTGTATGACCTTTACATGTTGCATCCAGGTTACATTGTTTATGCAAATAAAAAATAATGCAAATAAAAAATACTCTCATGGACATTTCAAAACAAGATTGCACTAGTACCAGGATCATGCATCAAAATAACCTCCTTTACTATAGAGGAATTCAAATTATCAAAAATTCTCAATTTTGAAAGTCAAGTGGAATGTTCTGTTTTCTCTCTTAAAATAGGTAAATAGGAAAATGGATCAACCCCAAAAAGTATCTCTTGAAGAAGATGGCGCCTCCAAAGGCTACCAAACTCACAAATAGGTTCAGTGATGAAATGCACTTTTGATTTATTGATAGACCACTTATGGCGAAGATATAATCATTGTAGCAAGATAAGTATAATTACGTGTGTAAAATGAAGAATTTGGAAAAGAGGAAATGTATGATTCTACAAACAGAAATCCCGGTGAAAGTGTATCGTACCAATATCAACATGTTATTCTTGATATTTCTACTCAACTCCTTTTAATATAAAATATCCATGGTTATTGTAAAAAAAAATGATAACCCTAACATTGTCGAGAACCTTCATAACTCTACCACCCATCACAATAAATTGATACATGCTCTATAATGATTTTAAACGACCATCATGATCACACTATGACAGATGGGGGAGGGTGGTATCCACACCTCCCTCCTTTATTGAGAGGGTGACAATGAGGGTACCACTCCCCTCCCCGTGATCTATGATCATCACCAAATGTGGCTTGATATTATACAATGCTAATTAAAGTTAAAAAACATGGATTTATCACAAACATGTCTCATTGCTTCTTGAACCAATATTGTTGATGTTTGTATTGCATATCTATATTTTTTTGTCATATCAACCCTCCTTTATCCACATTTTCTAAAACTACCATGTTCCCTATGCTATTAATATTATGAAAACATTACAATATCTACCTTTGGATCTGCATTTGGCATGAACAATAGTTTTATTGAGCCATTCCTCTCTATATAAAAATGTTGTCATGGTTAAGTTCATATTTTTTATCATAATATTTTCTCCATGTTTTAGTGCTACTAATAGAAGAATTTATCTTTTATTAGGTTATTTTACTTGTGCCAATTATGTCCATCATTCCAAACTACATGGTACTTATATTTATACATTCATAATATTTTAGGATTGTGTTCATTATTTAATATGAAAAGATACTAGTATTGTATAAAATTGGAGGAATAATTTTTTATTAGATTTACTTATCACACAAATTAATTTTATCAATATTTAAAAAAAAAAGTAAAATTATTTAAGATTAAATTTATGAAATATCATTTAATAAAAAAAAATGATCTAAAAATCAATCAAATTGTATAATCATCGATTGAAATTTTTTATCACCTTTGTAAACTTGTTCAATCACTACAACAAAACATGCCATTAGTTTTGGAAATAATGTCAAAATCAGTGTATTTGAGCCTATAAATTGGGTTTAATTGGCGGCACAAAACTCGACACTACAATGCGTCTTCACTTGGGCACCGAAAATAATGTTGATAAATATTTCTTCCATTGTTGCATCCATTTTTACTTCTAGTTTTGCTCCCAATTGTGCGTTCCATTTTTCTTCTAGTATGTCATCGAAAATAACTTATTTTTTGGCTTCCTAATTTACGCCAAGTTATGCTTCCATTATAACATTGTTTGTTGCTTCAAGTTTTGCTTCCAACATGGCATTGCTTGTTGCATATAGCTTTGATTCCATTGTGGAATCTTCTTTAGCTTCTACTATGGCTTCCATTATAGTGTATTTTGTTGCTTCTAATATTGCTTCAATTATTACTTTTTGGCTTGCTACCTGAATGGATTCTTTGTTTTCTTCTTGGGGAATGCCAAAATTTCCTTCTAATATTGCTTCCATTATTACTTCTTTGTTTTCTACCTAAATTGCTTATGTTTTTGCTTCTCAGGTAATGCCAAGGTTGGCTGCTAGTATTGATTCCATTATTAATTCTTTGTTTGCTACCTAAATTGCTTATTTTTTTGCTTCTTAGGTAACACCAAGTTTTGCTTCCAATATTTCTTCTAGTGTGCTTCTAGTTTAGTTCCTTTGTTGCTTCCTTTTTTCCTTCCATAATTTATTCCTTGTTAGCCTCATGTTTTTCTTCCTTTTAGTTGCAAGGTTAGCTTCTTATTTAGCGCTTGTGATTGCTTATTTTTTAGGTCCAGGGTGTGATTCCTTTTAGTGTTGGGATTTGATTCTTAATTAGCCTCCATTTTTTCTTCATTTTAAGCAACCAATTTAGCTTCCTATTTAGAGCCACTAATAGCTCCAAGTATGGCTTCCAATTTAATGTGAAATTTTACTTCCATTGTAGAGCCGCATTCTGCTTCCATTTTAACAACTCATGATGCTTCCTTTATAGCTTCCATTTATTAATTTAATATTTTTATTTAAATTAAATTAGTTAAGAATATTATGCCTCTTAAATAACTTATATACTTATAGATCAAGTCATATTGCATTTGAAATATTTTATATCATACCATTTATAAATAATTTTTATGGGAATGGACATCCATATAAACTAACAATATTTTTTTTAACTATATATAATCAGTATATTTATATTATTAATAAAAAATTATTGGTCCATGCAAACTACTACATAATAGATTTAAATAATACGTGTCCATTGTCCAAATTATATAAGTCAAAGTGATACAACTCAATATGGTATTGTAGGTGAAAATGATACACATGATAATAAACATGAAAAGAGACATCATAATGATTCATCAATAATGATCCTTGATGGATTCTATACGATCACTGTCACTAGCTACTACAACAATTTTCTCATCATCATCATAATGTTTATCATGATCATAAGCATCATGATCATCATTAATGTCATTATCGTCATCGTATGCCTCAGTCTCATCTCCATCTACCTCATCATCATCATCTCAAATGTATGAACAAGACCCAACATAATCTAGATTGATCTCAGGATCACTTGGATATTTTGGAAGACCCCTGTTCTACAAAAAAAACATTCAAAATGAAAATTTATTATTTATTTCATGTAATATTTAATATTTATGATATTACAACATATGAAACAAAACCATAATCATATTACATCATATCAAAGTGCACATATATACCATAAGAAAATTTCAATTAAGTTACAACAAAGATGTCATTCTAATGATGTAAAACGTGCAATAATTCTAATAAATGTTAGTAAAGATCATAAAAAAGAAATATTATACAATTTACTTGTCATTCTTAGTTTCTTCTGTCGCTAATGCATAGTACTTAGATGAATTTAAGGCCCCCATATAGAATAGTTTGTTCCCCAACACTTTTTAGGAAAAGAAGATGATTACCCAAGCCAGGGATGAACCTGAAGAGGCAAGTATAGTGGCTATAGTTAATAAGAGGGTAGGCATGATCAAAAGTTGCACCACCTTCCAAGAATATGATTAACCCAAGTAATAGTTAATGGAAATGGGTGTTACCCCCTATGTATATAAATAAATACTAATGTATATAGGTTAGGATTGAGTAGGTAGTAGAGTTGTTCAACTATATTATTGACCCGACCTATTAGAGAGGTATAGAGAAAACCACCTCGGTGCGTTGGACGGAAGAAGTTTGAGATGGAGGAAGGTCAATGAAAGAGTATTGTCAAAGATAGAAAACACATCGTGTTGGGGGCAGCCCCACCGAAGTAAAATCATGTGAAAAAATTAATATGGGAGTCAGGAATCACAGTCTTGTAATTTAGATGCAACAACGACGGTGTACTTTAGCATGTTGAAGCTCAGAAACTCAGGTGGAGGTCAGAAATGTGTAATAGGAATTATACATAAATGACCATTCCATGCATGGAAATACTAGCTGAGATGAGAGAAAATGTCTAGGAAGGTTGTTGTTGACGATGTTGGAAACCTTTCAACCAAGGGGGTCTCCCCAATGTGAAGTCTAAATTAGACCTCATATCATTTGGAGTAGGAGCCCCAACTGGAAATACGGTCAGTTTCCATTGTCCTTAGGGATTTTCCTTGGTTGCAATTATTAAAAAAAGAGGTTATACAACATTATTTGAAACAAGCAAGTAAGTTGACATTATGAGGCATACAATTGCAATGTATATAAGGTACTTTCACGGAATGGAGAGAGGATGAGCCTCTAGAAGAAAAGTAATAATATTATCCTAATAGATACAATAAAGAGCATAATAGGATCATTAGTTAACCTACAAATTAGTTCACAATACAATCGCGATTATAAAACCAAATACAACACACCTTTAACAAGATAAGTACCAAATCCACTAAAATTGGTTCGATTTCCTTAGCACATATGAAAGAAACACATACTACAAGCATCTAAAGAATAGTCCTACACATGAATGAAAATAAAATTACAATGTTGCCACACTAAGTCCAATGATGGAACATTAAGTCACCACTTGCTTCTCCAAAGAAATATCTTCTCTCTTGTGCCAAGCCAAATAAGCCAAGGTGAACGTTCAAGTCCCAAAATTCCATTGTTTGAGTTATGAGGGTGTATTTATAACAAATGAGATGACTCTTCACCTCCCATGTGACTCTTGACCTCCCTCATGACTCTTGAGCTTTTATAATGAATTTTTGAATTCCTACATGACCTTTGAGCTTATATATGACTTTAGAATTCAAAAGTGACTCTTCATTTTCCATGTGGGATCCATGGTCTGCCACATATTTACATTTTTTCATTTTAGGAAATTAAACAATTACAGTCTAGAAATGTTGTGGCAAGATAATATGGCACATGTGTCTCTTAAGATGACTCTTGACAATGATGACATGGAAATTCATGATGATGTAGCATTGACAAGATGCTCCTTCTGATGATTACCTTGCATATTCATGATGGATATTGCATGTGCTTGGCATTCATCCTCCAAGGGGTTGATTTATATAGTCTTCATATGATATTGATATTTGATATTTTACCGGAAGCTAGTGTCTCTTCATATTCTTGCTCGATGAATTCTTCATGGTTCCAACTTCACAAGTGTATTTCAACATATTCTCCTCTTCCTCTCCAAGCATCATCCTGTCAGGTTAATATATAGAACCTACAAATGAAATCCACTTATGAAAAGATGAAATCAGTCTAGAAATCTCCTAGCCTAAATTGCTTCATGAAAATCACTGACTGAGCTGAAACTGGGTGCTAAAATGAGAGACAGGCTCAGGGATTATGTAATGTGCAGTTCTAGAGGTTGGGAGGGAGGAATGAGGCTTGATACTACACAATGCATAGTTCGGGTAAGCCTGGGCAAGATGATTGCATAAATGAGGAGCTCAAGGAGGTAGTCTTGAGGGTTGAAGTTTCCCACTACACAATTTTGGAGAGAGAGGGTCCAAGAGATTGTGCAATTGTGCAATTCAAGTAGGCAGGTTGGAAGCTTGAGGCTTGACACTATGCAATGTGAATAAGGAGGTTGAATGGGAACCTAAAATGCGTAGTTGTGGAGATCAAGGGGCTAGGGTTGAGAATTGATACTACACATTTCATAGTTCTAGGAGGCAAGAACTAAGCATTACGTAGTTCCAAGAGGAAAGGGTTGAGATTGAGGGTTGAGACTTTACAGTGCACAATTTCAGAGGGTTGAGTGAAGTCAAGCCGCTCGAGAAACAACTTTTCAAGTTTTGACTAAGTGTGGTGTCATTGAGGTCAAAGTGAACAAGGAAAAAACTTAAACTTGTTCACACACTCATAAAAATATATGATACAATATTGATCACTCAAAACACATGAACAACAAGATATCCTCAATGAAATAACAATACAAAAAATTCCTCCAAGTGCGAAACTTAAGATACACTCTGCAACAACAATGAAAACACTTGTGCAATAGTGCATAATTTTTTTGGAATGAGCGTAAGACATGTATACATGATAAGTAGGACTTGTTGGCACCAAATATACCCCTTGAAATGAACCATAACTATTCTTACGTGATATGTGACACTTCCCATGCCAAAATACATTTTTGACAGTAAGAGAAAGGTGAAAATGTCACACGCAAATGTGGATGACATTGAAAGTGACACATGCTAGAGCGAAGATAACACGAAAACAACACTTATTAAAGTGAAGGAAAGTAAAATTGACAATTATAAACATGAAAGTGACACTTGTGAAAGAGAAGGTTCAAAAAAGAGACAATTGGAAAAAATCACTGAAATATAAGTACAATCGCAACCAAAAGTGAGATAGTGCCAATTGAAAGTGTGCATTAACTATAGACATAATTTTAACATTACACGAGAAATGTCTTAATGGAATGTGCTATGCCTATTCAAGTTTCCGTAAATGAATGTGCTCATGAGTTTATTACAGAATGGAAATGTGTGAGCAAGTTACTTTTACACTTAGAAGCTGAGAATAAGACTTAAAAAATTAGCGTAACATTAATCAATCATGAAGCGACTATGGAATGAAAAATCTTTAGATCCTCAGAAGGCTCCAAAATTCACATGTAGGAAAATTTTTGGAGGGTGTTGATTGCAATGTCAACACTTGGCGACACACTAGTAGGACTCCAAATTCTCTGTTTAGGTTTTATCCTCAAGTGCAAGCTCTCAATTTTTCAAGAAGTATTGATTCACCATGTATATTTCTTCAACTTTTCCACTTATCCTGGTTAAAGATATAGTTTGCTATATTCCTTACTCAAATTTAAACATCACATTATAAGACTATTCACAGCTCAACTATTTTGATAGGGGATAAGGATAATAAGTATACTTATATTTTTAAGCACATTCCCTGGTGTTGCTCCATTGCCAACGAGCCTAGAGAGTGCCCCGAAAGAGTCATCTCAAGGAACCATAAGCATTGCTTTACTGCCAACGAGCTTGAACAATACCCTTGCGAAGTTACTTGCTTCACTTCTTTGTGCAAGAATCTTTTCTCTTCTTCACCCTTTTATTTAGTTACTAATAGAATGTGAAAATGCACTTATTTAATTTTACATTGGAAGAGGGATCCCGACTTATTGAATCCTAATAAAGCTACGAGCTTTGTAGAGGTTTTACATCTTGAACGAATGGTATTTTTTGTCCAGACATAATCAACTTTAAAGATATGTATACATTTTTTGTCGTTGCGACAACGACCCTCCAAAAAAATTTCCTAATTCAATTTTGGAGCCTACATGAACTCTTATTTCAAGTCCCCTAGTGTCGTCACATTATTTGATTTGTTATTTTATGTTTTCTCTAAGTTTCGCATCCTCCTAAGTCAATGTTTCCGAAGTTTCATCACCTAAAATTTAGAAGTACTTGTGTTATCTAGACCATGGTTAGGTGAACTCATAGATTTCCTTGACTTAGTAACCAGCCTTTTGTCCATGCACACACAAAAAATCTCACAAAATAAAACAAAGAAAAAAAAAACCACCCTTTAAGTTAAAAGTTCACTTCTAGTTGACGAAGGCTTTCTCTTGCTCCTTTTGGGTTGAAGAAGTGTGCCCTCCTTGATCACACTCCTTCATGCTCAACAAGTGTTCCCTCCTTGAGTGCACTCATTCATGCTCAACAAGTGCACTCTCCTTGATTGCACTCCTTTGGCACGAAGACATGTGCCCTTATACAATGCATGCATGACCTTCCTTTTTGCATGTGTGCGCACTCCTAGAAAATATGAGCCCACTTAAATTCCCTTAACTAACTTAGTCACTTGTCAAAAAGTGGTGAGTATGCATGAGATTTATTTTCATGTAATCTATTTTAAATTAATCTAGGTAATAATTATTGGGTGCACATCTTTGGATCAAGAAACTCTTCGTCGATATGCATTCCAGGTAAGTTTTGAATGTCAAATCTATTAAGTTCCTTCCATAATTTTGTTGTCGATATTGATTTTCTTGTTGGAATTTATTTATTTTTTAGTTTATTTCATGGTGTTTTTGTTCATTATTTCTTCTACAAGTTTTAATTTTCCATCACATGTTGTGACTTTGCATATTACTTAACTCTTCACATTCTAATCATCATTGTGACAACACCCATAAAAGCTTGTAGATATTTCCTCTTCATATTTCTAACATGAAATATTATTGTTGGACTTGTACCTAAGCCATTTTTTGACAAAGCACACTTTTGGAACCCGAAGCTCCGATTGACCCAAAAAAATGTGCCCAGAAAAGACAAATTTTGCTCTTAAGCGCACTCCTTCATCATGAATAATTGTGGCTTCCTTGAGTGCATGAGCACACCCCGAAGGCTCAAATGTTTACCCTTTGTCCCTTCAGCATGTGCTAGTTCTCCCTCCTTTCTCTTGAGCACATGAGCATACCTTGAAGGCTTGAAGGCCCAAAGATTCATTTCTTCATCTCTTCGGAGTGCGCCAATGTGCCCCCTCAGTCTCCTTGAGCACTTGAGCGCACCTTGAAGGCCCAAATGTTTCTCCTTCATGCTTATTCAGTGTGCCCTGCACCCTTGATGTTTTTCCTCTCTTGCTTGAGTGCATGAGTGCACTTCAAATCCCTGAATGATCCTTGAACTTCCCTCGTATTGTAGAAGTGTGGCCTCCTTTTTTGCATGCATATTTCTTATCCATGCAAGTAGTTATGTGTCATTATTGAATTTATTACATCTTTAGTTACATTTAATCGATCTTTGAGTATGATTTTCTACGTTGTTGCTTGTAATAGTTAGGGGATTTCATAAAGCTAATCATTGTCACCATGAGTATTCTCCCATAAGAAGGTGTTAAAGCTACAAGTATTGTTACTCTTTCATCATATGTTGGAATCATGCCTCCCGCTACATGTAAAGTGGCCTCTAAAGAAGCTTCAAAGGCAAGCACTGAGGAAGCAGTTGAAGTGACCAAGCCTCCATTTCCCATATATGTAGATACACAGTGCTTCATAGATAATTTTACTAAGGTCACATGGAACGACATAAAAGACACATTCATGCAGAAACAGTTCACTAAAAACTTGGAATATTTGTAAGCATATATCAATATCAAACAGTCCAGGATGCATAGGATCGCATGCAAGCTCTCGGTCATCCCTTGTGCATAAGTTATTTAATGGATACCTACACACATGGATGATTCTCATCTTGTGCTTCGTAGTGAAAGTAGTGGTGAGCTCACCACCTATTATGGAGAGGACATGCAAAGGCCCACAAAGTATGCCAATAATAAATTTTACACTAGAGGGGGCGACCTCAACACAAGTGACATCATTAAATCCTGGTGTTAAGAGTCTGCTAAGTTCCATCAATGCCCATCCATAGTGTACCCAACCAAGATTATCAAAGATGTATATCAGTATCTGATACTTATGTGCTATATGTTGCATGGATGGAAGAACATTGAGGTATTTGAGGAGAACTTGATATATATGCTCAATATGGTGGTTATGTGTGGTAAGGTATTCAATTTAGCATACACATTGTCATTTGAATTGCAATGTCATGTGGGGCAGGAAAAACAATATTTGAGGGAAAACTAGGCACCTAAGTTGTATATGTCTACATTCCTATTAGATGGAATCCATGCACAATATGCTTTCCTAGGAATGTATTGGAACTGGACCCTGTAGAACAAGTTTCTAGTCTAATTCCATTGTAGAGTGTTGTCAGAATCAAGCTTCAAAGGCACATATGACAGGTTGGCATATCACTTATTTGAAATCATATTCCATATGATATATGAGAATGATCCTTCTTACATGATAGATCAGGTGAAGGAGTCACTACAGGATATCACAGATTGGTTTGCAGTGCCTGAGGGAACATATATAAGGTGTTTTTGATGTCATATATCCCCTCATCTCATGACGCAATATGTAACCAATAAGGTGGTCTTGTAATAAGTAGCATATCAGTTGGAAAAAGGGTTGTTAGGAGTGCTTCACAGATGGAAGAAATCCCCTTGGCCTACCTTCCCTTTAAGGATTGGATTGTATGAACTGAAGAGCCATAAGGCGTCAGCTGCATAAATATAAGAGCTGGATCACTTTCACTTTTGAACTAAGGACTTTCATGGATATGATCCCAAGGGAGTGTGCAGACAACAATTTCAAAGGATCAGTTTCAAATGGGGATATTCATCAATGTCTATCACTGAAGATGAGAATGTGAATAATTGGTATAATGTAGTATGCATCCAGGAATGGATACTGGTTCACCCCAATATCCGATAAATCAATATATGTAAGTACATGAGCCAAAGCAGATATACCCTCAAGCAAAGAGTGTAGATCCTTGTAAAAGAATCAAGTATGGTTCAATAGGAGAAAGCAACAAGAAATGGAAAGATGATCCTTTGAATGCAAGAGCTATTCAAGATGAACAATGAAGGATATAATTAGAAGAAGAGGAGAAGATGAAGTAGGATGAGTTTCTTGGGAAGAAACATGAAGAATAAGAAGAAATGAGGAGAGTAGAAGATGAACAACAAAGGAAGTCCCAAGAGGAAGAAGCAGCGCAGAGTCTGGAGGAAGAAAAATTGACTCAGGAGATAGAGGAAGAGTTGGAGGAAGATGACACCACCCAACCCTTAGATGATTAATCTACTTCTCCAGAAGAAACTCCTCTCACGGGTGGTCATCTCCCATTTGGGGAAACGAGAATCACACCTCCACCTTAATATAGAGTCATGGATGTATGAAATGTCGCGTTTGATCAGATCAAGAAGAGGATCATGCAGTAGAGGTGAAGATACTTCCCGAATGATTCTCAGAACCCAATCTCAGTATCTACAGAAAAGGTGATTATTTTTAGGGTCCTATAAGTATAGGATTCATAATTTTGAATTGACTCTATTAAAATCTTGAAATATTGTACATACCTTTGCTTTTTGCAAATGTATTCCCAAATTAAAAAATGAAAAGAGGGTATGTCCTAAAAGAACAATCAAAGAACAAAAATAAACAAAGATCAAAAGAATATTAAATATGAACCCCATCAAAAATAGATCATGAAAGTGTTGCAAGTTGAAATGCCACTACTTTAGTTTACTTTTTGCAAATAAGATTGTGTGCAGCTTGTCCTAAATGCCACAATCCATGAGGGTCAAACAATTTAAACTTTACCTCTTATGCTTTCAATTTCATGTTGTTAGATAGAGAATAAATATCTATCAAACAGTTTAAACTTGACGAATCAGTAGATAAGATAGAGAATAAATGAGGAGCTCAACAGTTTAATCTGAGCCCTCGGGTGAAATAAGGTTAGAATTAGATAGTTTTTATGCTTTGAAAGAAAATGGATTTAGGGTTGCAAGTTTAAATGCACCCATGAAAATGAAGTAAAAAATGTTAGAAATAAAGATGGGTAGGTAGAAAGCAGTTATGTAAGCATGTAATAAAACATCATCGAGCAAAAATCACTAATTTCCCCTCCCCTACAATTATTCGGTATTCTAAACTATTAGTTAAAAAGGCTCAGAGAATTTATATGACTTCTGTTGGGACCGAACCCAAGGCTCGATGACTGATTGGTTGAAAAATATTGTATTCCTACATAAAGCCCACATTAATTAGCATTTATCCTTCATTCATAATCATAATCCCTTTTCCTAAGTAAAAACCCATTTTTACTTAGTAAAAGTGAAACCCTAAATAACTAATTTCATTCCCTTTCAAAAATCATTCATAAACCCTCAAAATGCATTTATCCTAAGTTAAAGTGTGAAGTAATATATAAAAGACAAGCTATGCTTATTTTCACTTTACTTAGAGTTAAACATGTGTTTTTATTCATTATAGACATTATCCCTTTCATATTAACTTCTAATTTATTTTATTAAATCCCTAATTACACATTCCCATTTAGTATTAAATCCCTTTTATTTTAAATAACCCACAAAACCCTCTATTTTATGCTTTAACCAATCTTTAAATACCCCACGTGCTAAATATAAACCCTGCCCCTATCCCATTGGTTTAAACCTATCTATAAGAGCTAATTACCACCCCCTATAGTTTTAAACAAATGTCAAAAACGTTTGAAAAACTATATATTAGACTTGCGCCCATGTATTGTTTGAAACATTGGTAGATGTTTTAATTTAACATTTAAACCTTATACCTATCACGTCATATAAAACCTAAGGTTTTAAAAAACTTCAATTAAACGCTTATTTCTAAGGTTTAAAACCCATTCCTGTATATAATATACCCTGGACCCCACCTCTGAATGCCGTGCTACTCCTCAAACAAATATCAACCATTCGCATAGACCCTTCCCGATCCGACGATTGAAATCCCATATCACAAATAAAGTTGCACGATGATAACACTTTCATTTCCAAGCAAAATAGGTGGTTTTCGAATCCTCTCCCTCCTCCACGTGGCTCATTCCTACTGGATCTCCTTTGATCCATTACAAACCGCTTACCACCTCAAATGCATGCGATAACCACTCATGGTTTCTATTCTTCGAAGCCCCAAAACCACCCATCCTATGACTTGACCACCATTCAAATACTTGCTTTTACTTTAAACCTCCCATCATAGTGGACCGAACACTTTGATTCAAGCACTTCATTCAATTTTTGTCCCATTGCCAAACATCTCAGCGAAAATCAAAGTTTGTACTCATTTTTACCAGAACAACTCGAAACTGCTTCTTCTTTGACCCTTCAAACTCAGGTTTATGAAGACTTCAATAGCCATTAGAAAGCCTCTCCGACACTTCAGAAACCTTTTCAAGACCAAATACCCGCAAAAAGAGGTCATTAGAAAAAGGATAATTTGGATAAAACAATCTAAATACTAGTTAAAGATCTGTTTTACTCCAAGAGTTCACGAAGAAATGAATTTTAAATGATATTCCTTAACAAAAGATTCTAGGCAGCAGAACAGAAAGAAGCCATTTATGCAGAGAAAGATAAATTTTCACAGTGAATGGTAAAAGTGAAATAAGAATTCACAATGACAGTGAAAACATAATAGTCAAAGAGCATTAGAGTTAAAGTGTATCTGATGAAAGTCACAGTAAAGGTCAAAACAAAGTTACAGAGTAGTCAAGGTAAAATAGTAAAAGTAAATACAGAGGCAGTAAATGGTAAATAGAGATGAAAACACTTTCACCAAAAATAATGAAGTTTGTCCAAAGTGAAAGTAAAAATAGTTAAAAGAACAATAAGGTTAAAAGATGAAAACAGAGCATGAAGGGACATTTTTGTAGAAATTTCCTGTTTAAGTCATTGTTTTGCAGAAAATATTGTGACCAATAAAAGATGAATTTTGCAAAACTGAAGTAGGTTTATGTTCCTACGATGTCCAACTACAAAACCCTCTCTCACTTTTCTAACAGCCATTATGGGTTTGGAAATATTAAATAATATGTGAAAACACTTTTTACAGAAAATTCCTGTTAAGTCATCAGTTTGCAGAGAATATTGTGGCCAATCAGAAATATATGTTACCAAAATAAAGGAGGTTTTTGTTCCTAAGAGACCCGTCTACAAAAAAATATCTCACTTTTTGCACAGGTATTACAGAATGAGAGATACATGCACATATTTACAACCTATTTTTTCAGACTGTACAAAGCTCTGTTTTACACATCGTTTTGCAGAGCCTATTGTGAACATATGGAGCTAAATTTTAGGGAACTGAGAGAGATTTATCTCAAAAACATATTTATATACAGCAAAATCTTTCACTTTTTACATATCCATTTCGGATTGAGATATACAAAGGTATCATTGGACCCCAAGTTTACAGAATTTCTAGAGCAGAATGCACAAAGAAAGGAGACAATTAGTGACTTGGATGCCTCATCATCAACTAAGAGTTAATATAAAATTTGAATTATCTTCTTTGTCACCATCAATGCATAAGTATAGTGCCAAATAGATTCATTAGTTGTGAGTGTCCTCATATTAAGTTCTATTTATGTAAAATAGTTTTAGATATTTGTAAACCAATCTTGATATTTTTTCAAGATATTTTAGTTTAAGAATTTGTATAAATACTTCACTCTTTGAAGTATTCTTGTGGAATAAATTGCTGGAAATTGTTATAGTCATTTTTGTTGGACTTGAAAGCTTTTGTGTGTCAAATTTTGAGTAGCAGGCTAGATCAAACCAATTGGCATCATACTTCAGGATTCCTGTGATGAGCTATTTGGAGTGAAGTATTTCCTTGTCATTGTTATATTTATTTGTTACATGCATCCATCTATGTTTTTTCTAAATATGAATGTATAACTAGGAGTATTACTATAAGATTTGTTAAAAGCACCTTGTTTTTAACTAGTTATCATTTATATGTTTTCCTCTAATTTCCAGTGTAGGGAACCCTTAATTGCTCCCTCTCTCGTCTGACCTCTTCCTACTACTTCCTTTTTCCCGATCAAAGGATTCTTAATTTCCCTTTATCCCGATCATGCCACCTCATAAAGACAACTTTCCAAGATCTTCAAGGTTTATCTATCTTTCCCTGAAAACATTTGACCTTTTGGCCTTGATCCCAATCCTGTTTGCTTGATTTTGACTCCTTAGCCCAATGGACAAATAGACTTCCCACTTTCCTTCCTTTCAAGTGATTTTTCCCACCAAATCTATCAAAACCAAAACCAAAGCTGCACATTCATAACTAGCCTAATATTTAAAAATTGAAACAAAATTAAATTTTAAAGAGAGAGCCCTCTCTGAACCCTAGGAAGGCTAGATCCTAGAGTTTAAAAGTTGGTTTGTGGTTACCTCGGTGAGTTCTCTCTTGAACCTAGGGAAATAACTGAGTGATAATATAATGGCAACTCCACTGTGGAAACTAACATTTTGTTCAGAAATATTTTATAGGTTCAGATCTGATTTATGATGGTGGACAGTGATCAGACACACAAAGGTTAAAATCATCCACCTGACGACTCCAAATCAATTTCACAATCAAGACTCCATTAGAGGAATGAACCTGAAAGAAAAATATGGAAAGATCATGCTTTTAACTTGGATCTTAATCCAAGAAATTATGTTCTTTCTCGTTAAGAAAGTTTTTCAATGTATATTGTATTTTAGAGAAGATATTAGATTAGTTTTTGATTATTTTCCTTCAAAAATTGTAAATAATAATTCTCCTAATCTCTTTGAGCAACTTTCTTCTGAATCTAATGATGAACATTTTCCAATTAAGAAGCCTCAAATAATCAAGACCGATCTTACAATCCCTGTACATTTTCCTGTACCATATAAAGTTCCTAATAGATATAAGCCCGTCATTTTACTTCCTATACTCCATGATTTCCCTAAAAAATATTACAAATTTCTTCCAAGGTTTGATGGAGAAAATAATAACATCACTTCCCAAAAACATATTCAAAGTTTTGAAAATTATCTGGATTTATTTGAGATTGATGAAGAGGATGTAAAAATCAGGCTTTTTGATCTTTCTTTGCAAAATAGAATAAAGAGTTGGTTAAAGAATCTGCCTAATGTAAGCATCTCAAATTTCCAGCAGTTTTTAAAAATTTTTCTTAACAGATGGATAATTAAAGTCAATCTTTTTGTGATCATAGAAGAATATAATCAATTAAAAAGACATCCAAATGAAACAATACAACAATTTTCTGACAGATTTAATCAAGTTTATTATTCAATGCCAGAAAATATTAGACCTCCTCATGATTCAACTCTCTTACATTATCCAAGTGCCTTTGATCCAGAAATAGAATTTCAGTTAAGAGAAAGAGAGCCAGAAAAATTTGTACAGATGCAGAACATTGCAGTTGATGTAGAAGTTAATTCACAAATCAGACAAGAAAAATTGAAAGAAAAAAGAAGAAGAGAAGAAAAACATTGTAGAGGTAAAACTCAGTCATTTGGTAAGAAAACTAGATGAAATCATACAAAAGATCACTATGAAATATGATTTTTTTGTTCAAAATCACCATGAAGAAATAGAAGAGGTTGCTAGCCATGAACAAATTCCTGCTAATTCCAATTATCATAGATCTAAAAATTGATTTACAAATCAATATGTGGAAGAGGAATCTGCCGATATAATGTGCATGTTTGATGACATTCCTTCTTTCTATGATTTTCCTAAGTATGATCATTATGATGATAATTATGTTCTCCAAAATCAAGCTAACTTTACAGAGAAATAAAAAGATAGTTTGGAGGATGAAGAAATGCAGTTTCAACAGATTGAAGACAATAACTGGCTAATGCAAATCAACTATGAGAGTGAGGAAGAAAAAGAAAAAAATTTGGAAATAAGTGAAGGTTCTTTACCTCTTTGTTTTTCTTCATTTCAGTTCATTAGAGACAAATTTCATGCCATTAATAATCACCAGTCTTTAAGAATTATGATTGACAACAAAGAAGATAATGAAACTCTTGATCGGGATATTTCAGTTTCACAATTGCAGATATCAGTTCACATTGAAATACATGATCAAATAACACAGGAGAATTCCATACCACTATGTTTTGAATCATTTCAGATTTTAAAGGAAATGTGGTATAACATCATTAAATAAAAGGATGAACAACTTGTTGAAGTTTATGAAGTCCCATGGAATTCCATATCCAATAGATTGCAGCCATCCTCATAAGTTTTTCATGATCCAATAGCAGATATGTTGGATAATGAATGCATTCAAAGCCTTTCTCCATTAACTAACTATGAGTTTTAGAATCAAGATGATAAAGGTTTCAACAATCAAAAATTACAATCAGTAGGAATATCATCACAAATCTTATCTGAAAGTTTGCAGGGAGATAAAGATGAAAATAACATTTCAGTTTCATGGCATGGAGGCCATCCAGAACAGATGTATAGTTGTTTAGATCAGTTAAACATTAGTGTATATATCTTGGAAGAACCTTTTGAAAAGTTTCTAGAGTCAACAAAGGAAATCAAGTATTTCCTTATCCTCTCATTTGTTGACAAGTTTCTAATAGGTTGAAAAATTACAGTTTTGACAATCAACAAGCACATGCAAGAAAATATATCAAAGTCTATAATGCTTGAATGGTTGCCTTGGCTATTTCATTTCACCTAACCAACAGTTGGATAGCTGATTAGAGTAAGAAGGTAGGATTTCAAGTTATTTTAGTTTTCAATTTTCACCTAGTTTTGAAATAATTCATTAAAGATTTGAGGCCAAGGAAAAGGCCCTAAGACGTTGATGATTTAATAGTTTGGTTTGAAAGTTGCAGCACCTTTAAGTCTCAGATCAGATTTCAATTTGCAGAAAAGGGTGTAAATTTCAGTTCAAGAGTTTTAGTCACAGAGATTTTATAACAAAGCAAATGCATGTTTGGGATTGGCCCAATGGATCAGGCTACTAGTCGACGATGTTCTTCACATCTCACAAGGAGATTCCATCCCCATCTGAAGCCACTATTAGGGTCATATAAATATAGGATTCATAATTTTGAATTGAATCTGTTAAAATCTTAAAATATTGTACATACCTTTGTTTTCTACAAATGTATTCCCAAATTAAAAAATGAAAAGAGAGTATGTCCTAAAAGAACAATAAAAGGACAAAAAGAAACAAAGATCAAAAGAATATTAAATATGAACCCCATCAAAAATATATCATGAAAGTGTTGCAAGTTTAAATGCCACTACTTTAGTTTACTTTTTGCAAATAAGATTGTGTGCAGCTTGTCCTAAATGCCACAATCCATGAGGTTCAAAAAATTTAAACTTGACCTCTCATGCTTTAAATTTCATGTTGTTAGATAGAGAATAAAGACTTGTCAAACAGTTTAAACTTGACGAATCAATAGATAAGATAGAGAATAAATGAGGAGCTCAACAGTTTAATTTGAGCCCTCGGGTGAAATAAGGTTAGACTTAGATAGCTTTTATGCTTTGAAAGAAAATGGATTTAGTGTTGCAAGCTTAAATGCACCCATGAAAATGAAGTAAAAAATGTTAGAAATAAAGATGGGTAGGTATAAAGCAGTTGTGCAAGCATGTAATAAAGCATCATCGGGAAAAAATCACTAATTTCCCCTCCCCTACAATTATTCAGTATTCTAAATTATTTTTTAAAAAGGCTTAGAGTATTTCTCTAACTTCTGTTGGGACCAGACCCAAGGCTCGATGACTGATTGGTTAAAAATATTGAATTCCTACATAAAGCCCACATTCATTAGCATTTATCCTTCATTCATAATCATAATCCATTTTCCTAAGTAAAAACCCATTTTTACTTAGTAAAAGTGAAACCCTAAATAACTAATTTCATTCGCTTTCAAAAATAATTCATAAACCTTCAAAATGCATTTATCCTAAGTTAAAGTGTGAAGTAATACATCAAAGACAAGCTATGCTTATTTTCACTTTACTTAGAGTTAAACATGTGTTTTTATTCATTATAGACATTATCCCTTTCATATTAACTTCTAATTTATTTTATTAAATCCCTAATTACACATTCCCATTTAGTATTAAATCCCTTTTATTTTAAATAACCCACAAAACCCTCTATTTTATGTTTTAACCAATGTTTAAATACTCCACGTGCTAAATATAAACCCCACCCCTATCCCATTGGTTTAAACCTATCTATAAGAGCTAATTCCCGCCCCCTATAGTTTTAAACAAATGTCAAAAATGTTTAAAAAACTATATATTAGACCTGCGCCCATGTATTTTTTGAAACATTGGTACATGTTTTAATTTAACATTTAAACCTTATACCTGCCGCATCATATAAAACCTAAGGTTTTAAAACTTCAATTAAACGCTTATTTCTAAGGTTTAAAACCCATTCCCGCATATAATATACCCTGGACCCCACCTTTGAATGTCGTGCTACTCCTCAAACAAATCTCAATCGTTCGCATAGACCCTTTCCAATCCAACGATTGAAATCCCATATCGCAAATAAAGTCACACGATGATAAAAATTTCATTTCCACGTGAAATAGGTGGTTTTTGAATCCTCTCCCTCCTCCACGTGGCTCATTCCTACTAGATCGCATTCGATCCATTCCAAACTGCTTACCACCTCAAATGCGCGTGATAACCACGTGCGGTTTCTATTCTTCGAAGCCCCAAAACCACCCATCCTATGATTTGACCACCATTCAATGATTAACCTGCTTTAAATGGAAAACACTATAAAACTTCATAACAAGCACAATTAATCCCTTTCTACATTTTCTGTCCATTTTTAAACCATCTCTGACTGAAAATCAAGCGTTGTACTCCATTTTTTCACCCAAAGAACCAGAAATCCATTTCAACTGTTGCTGAGACCACTTCAAGCTCCCAGTTTACTTCAAAAGACTTCAAAAACCATAAGAAAGCCTCTCCGATGCCTCAGAAACCTTTTCAAGACCAAATAACTGCAAAAATAGGTCATTAGCAAAAGGAGAATTTGGATAAAACAATATAAATACTAGTTAAAGATCTGTTTTACTCCAAGAGTTCACGAAGAAATGAATTTAAAATGATATTCCTTAACAAAAGATTCCAAGAAGCAAAACAGAAAGAAGTCATTTATGCAGAAAGAGATAAATTTGCACAGTGGATGGTAAAAGTGAAATAAGAATTCACAATGATAGTGAAAACATAATAGTCAAAGAGCATCAGAGTTAAATTATATCAGATGAAAGTCACAGTAAAGGTCAAAACAAAGTTACAGAGCAGTCAAGGTAAAACAGTAAAAGTAAATACAGAGGCAGTAAATGGTAATTAGAGATGAAAACACTTTCACCAACAACAATGAATTTTTTCCAAAGTGAAAGTAAAAACAGTTAAAAGAATAGTAAGGTTAAAAGATGAAAACAGAGCATGAAGGGACATTTTTGCAGAAATTTCCTGTTTAAGTCATTGTTTTGCAAAAAATATTGTGACCAATACAAGCTAAATTTTTCCAAACTAAAGGAGGTTTATGTTCCTAACATGTCCAACTACAAAAACCTCTCTCACTTTTGTAACAACCATTATGGGTTTGGAAATATTAAACAATATTTGAAAACACTTTTATAGAAAATTCCTGTTAAGTCATCAGTTTGCAGAAATATTGTGGCCAATTAGAAATACATCTTACCAAACTGAAGGAAGTTTTTGTTCCTAAGAGACCCATCTACAAAAATGTATCTCACTGTTTGTACATGTATTACAAAATGAGAGATACATGCACATATTTACAGCCTATTTTTTCAGATCGTGCAAAGCTCTGTTTTACACATATTTTTGCAGAGACTATTGTGAACATATGGAGCTGAATTTTAGGGAACTGAGAGAGGTTTATCTCAAAAACATATTTATCTACAATAAACTCTTTCAATTTTTATAAATCTATTTCGGATTGAGATATAAAAAGGTATCATTGGACCCCAATTCTACAGAATTTCTGGAGCAGAATGCACAAAGAAAGGAGACAGTTAGTGACTTGGATGCCTCATCATCAACTAAGAGTTGATATCAAATTCGAATTCTCTTATTTGTCACCATAAATCCATAAGTATAGTTCCAAATAGATTCATTAGTTGTGAGTGTCCTTTTATTAAGTTCTATTTATGCAAAACAGTTTAAGATATTTGTAAACCAATATCGATATTTTTTCAAGATATTTTAGTTTAAGAATTTGTATAAATACTTCACTCTTTGAAGTATTCTTGTGGAATAAATTGTTGGAGATTTTTATAGTCATTTTTGTTGGACTTGAAAGCTTTTGTGTGTCAAATTTCGAGTAGCACGCTGGATCAAACCAATTGGCATCATACTTCAGGATTCCTATGATGAGCTATTTGGAGTGAAGTATTTCTGTACTTGTCATTGCTCTCTTTCTTTGTTACATGTATCCATATATGTTTTTTATAAATCTGAATGTATAACTAGGAGTATTACTACATGATTTGTTAAAAGCACCCTGTTTTTAACTAGTTATCATTTATATGTTTTCCTCTGATTTACAGTGTAGGGAACCCTTAATTGCTCCCTCTCTCGTTTGACCTATTCCTGCTACTTCATTTTTTCGGATCAAAGGATTCTTAATTTCCCTTTATCCCGATCATATCAACTCACAAAAATAACTTTCCAATATCTTCAAGGGTTATCTATCTTTCCCTGAAAACATTTGACTTTTTGGCTTTGATCCCAGTCCTGTTTGCTTGATTTTGACTCAGCCCAATGGACAAATAGATTTCCCACTTTCCTTCCTTTCAAGTGATTTTTTGCACCAAATCTATCAAAACCAAAACCAAATCTGCACATTCATAAATAGCCTAATATTTACAAATTGAAACAAATTTAAATTTTAAAGAGAGAGCCCTCTCTGAACCCTAGGAAGGCTAGATCCTAGAGTTTAAAAGTTGGTATGTGGTTACCTCAGTGAGTTATCTCTTGAACCTGGAGAAATTACTGAGTGATAACAATTACTACCAATACAAGAAGGAATCCTTGGGAAATCATTGCGGAAAATGTTTCTTTTGCTACAAAAACATAGGACAACTCTGAATATTTGTTGAACGAGAATGCTAGATTGAGAAGAGAGTTAGTTGTAGTGAAGCAACTAGTGGAACACCTTGCTGCGAAGAAAAAACGATTATCTTCATAGATATTTAGTACAATAGTATGGAATTAATTCATGCAGGAGGAACTGGGACCAATGGGGGACACCATGGTACGATTATATGATGAAATTATAATTTTATAGAAAGTGGTGGTTCCCCTCGTTGGAATTCAAAATAAAGTGCAAGAATTCTTAAAGCTCCTGAAAGTGGCGGGCAGAGCAGTTGACCAACTTTGGGAATGGGTTTCCAAGTATCTAAATGTTCCACCATATTTGGTTAAAAAGACAAGATTTTCATTGAAATGGATCGAGTGCAACTAAGACTCCATCACTAGAATTGCAACCATCTTGAAGAACATACGACTAACATCATTTTCGCTTATGGTCATCTGCACAATGGTTTCGAGTATCTAGCATAGAAACACGGGATTCCTTCAGTAGGATCACTTGAAGAAATACGAGGCAAGGAAATTATCTTTCATGATATCAGACATTACATAGAACATATCAAGAAAGCATTAGAACAAGAAGGATTATAGATCACCAAAGACATTATTCTACAATATTCCATTGCACCAGTCAAATATCACGTGAGACTCTCATGACTCTGGAATAGTGTATAGTCAAGCTCCAAGACCATACTAAGAGAGGCACTGTAGGTGAAAATGCAGTATGCAACAGACTTTTCAGCTCCAATCAGATTCATCTCTATGGAGTTCAGAGCATGGCACATGTACATCACCAATGAACTCCACAAGGAAGCAAATGATTTGTAAATTTGATAAGGTTTTTCCCTATTACTAGTTTTGTCTCATATAGCCATTGTCTCATATGTAATTTGTCTTTTGCAATAAGTTATATGCATTAAGGTCCAGGAGATACATGTGGAATGTGAAAATCCACATATGGAATGTAATAAGTAATGTAGAGAATATGAAAATTCATAGGAGTTGAAGAGTCATGAGGAAGCTCAAATGTCATTGTAATTAGTTATAAATAGCTCCTCATAACTCAAGAAAAGGGCTTGGATTCTTGGAATATTGCCTTGGCTTCTCTTGTATTACATAGGAGATAGATCATTCTCTGGAGAAGCAAGTTGTGCCTTCATGTTCCACTACTAGACCTAGTGTTTCATCTATGTAACAATGTACTTGGGATATTTAATTTATAATAAGAATTTATGAGCCATCACTTCTTCATACATGTATCTTAAATGTAGTAGGACTATTCTTGTTATGGTTGTAGTATATGTTGGTTTAATTACATACTAAGTTTAATGAACTATTGTTTTGCTTAATTTTGGTTATTGTTGAATAAGTTTTTTATTTATTTATTTTATGATTGTTTTTTATTGTGTGGACTAATCTGCAAGTAATCAACAAGCCTTTATCTCCATTCTCGGGTCCCCCTTTAGGAAGTACTATTAATTTCCTAACTAGATGCTCATTTTCCTTTACCAAACATGGAAGTTCCCTGTACACCTTAGATTTGTTGTCTCACAAATCTCAAATAATTTCTACCCAAAGAGGTGTTGCATTATCTTGTGTGTGTTTTGTAACCAAGGCATATCTATGAAACCTTTCTAATGGTGGTTAGACCATATAGTCGAGTGGGACTCCTACAGAAAATGGTGTGAGTTCTAATTGGGACTTCACATTGGGGAGATCCCCTTACATGTTTGCAACATCTGGCACCATCAAAAAAACCAAAAACAGAGAAGAGGATACATTTAATACAAGTGTTTCTCATCATCACAACTACCCTTTTCAAGTTTTCCATATTGTCTTTAAAGCCAAGTGAGAGTAGTTTTCATGTGAAGTTTTATTAAACAAAAAATGAAAGAAAAGTCACGATAGAACAAGATCAAAATACAAACAAATTTAGAACAGTACTAAAGGAAACATGCGAGATATAATGAGAGGAAAAAGAAAGTGCAAATAATGGATGGAAAGCGAGTGTGTGGTGAGTGTGCAAGTGAAACTAACATGCAACTAGACCTACTACTGACCTAACCAACTAGAATTTTAGGGCTAAGTGTAATTGTTGGAGCAGGGTCTCCCAAAGGCTATGAATTTTGTCGATTTTTGTATAATTTTGTATTTTTTAGTATAAAACAGGGGTTTTGGGGTGGGTTAAAGCCCCTAACACATTGTAAATTGGTCAAGGGTAGACCAAGAGTCTGCATACCACGGTTTGCGGACCATTGGATGCATAGGCTAAATCACTATAAATAGATGAACCTTTTTTGAGTCATAGGTAGGAATGAATAGAGATTGATGCGAAGTACAAACTGTTAGATCTGTGGTAGGGTTGTTTGGGTTAGGACTCATGCTGGCTGTGTGCACGGACATCCTCTATCCTACTGTGTGTGGACCCTACTGGCTGTGTGCGCAGGTGGTAATTTGGGAATGTAAGAGGATTTTTGGGTAATAATATAGATGTGCAAAAGCATTGCGGATATTTGATGTTATCTGGACCTAATCTTTTATGGTTGATGTGGACTTGAGTTATATGATCTATTTGTAAGCTATGAACTATCTATTTTTATAGTAAATGCATCTGTGATTTGTTAATCTGCTACGAATATAATGTTCTGTGATTATAGCTGATAGTACGCACGTGGATGCGAACATGTTAATTAGATTTGATAACTGTGTTCTGGTTAATTATTGGAACTCCTACGAACGACCTCCGGCTATATAGATCTGATAATTACGATATGAATTGAATTACCTGCTCTCTCCTAGGGTGCGGAAACCTGGTTCCAACACCCTCCCATACTGCTTCGGGTGAGACTTTGGCCTGCGCAAGTAGGTCATTGCCGAAAGGGCCAGTAGTATAGGGGTTTGTTGGAAAACCTTAACCTTCGAACCTGGGTCAGGACCCCTCGAGCCAATAAATAGTTCCATTGCCAGGACCATGAGAATTTTGAGAGAGATTGGGTAATGCCAAGGATGTATTGGAAACCTGAAACAAAATAAATCGATGAATGGTTTGAAAAACAAGTTCAGGAACTCACATTAAAATAAAACCGCAGAAAGAAGTTGACCACCAAAGAGTGGAAGCATAAGTACATTTTCATGGAGATCTACAAGATCTTCTTTGTAACAATTGCGATCGAGCTCTAGGAGTGGCTCACAAGGCTAGTCAAATTTCATAAGTGTTGGAAAGATGAGCGGGTCACCTAGTGGACCCCAGAACGGATCTGGTAGCTGGAAGAGACCGAAAACACCATTACTCGCATGGTAGATCACTGGGTGGACACTGTGATAGAAGGATTTGTGACTGAATTTGCAGTCGATAAATTTGTATCCTACTCAGAAATGGAGCAGAGGTTCTTCAAGGGTTCCGAGGTAAGTTTTTGAATACTTTTCCATTACCGATTAAGATCTTGTTGTGCGAAAAAAGTAGTTTGTGTAGCCATATGGAGTGAATGAGCTCCGACTAGAGTGAGGGCACAATGCGTAGTGGTAAGTACTATAGAAATAACCAAGAGGGGGATCGATTTGTCTACAGTCCAGTAAGAAATTTTTCTATGCATAGCCCTTTGCCGACGCCACTGTCGAACCCCCATAGGGGTAAAAACTCACCTCCACCCCCACACGAAGACGATATGGCTATGCACATGAAGCTACCTACCTTCAAAGGCGTGGGAGATGAGGACATGGATCGGTTCTGGTTTGTCGCAGGATTGGTATGGACTGCGCAGAACGTAGTAAACGATGTGGTGAAACGGGCACAATTATCCCTTGATTTTGAAGGGAGAGCCCTGGACTGGTACATGGGATACATTGACCAACACGCGAATGAAACTATTGCGGAAATTAAGAATGCGTTGAAAAAAAAGTTCAAGAAACCTAAGTCCTACTCTCAAATAGTAAATGACTTGAAGGATTTCAAGCAAGGACCATCTGAGTCTGTATGGGAAGCTGATCAGTGATTAAAGAAAGTGATCAGAGAAGGAGGATTCTAGTATGATGACAGGCAGCACACAGAGTGGTTCATTGCTATGTTGCTGCCCCACCTGTGCATACCTATGGGTCACCAAGCTATTGAAACATAGGAGAAGGCCCTGGAGGTTTCCATGAAGATGGAAGCTATGCCAAGAGATGATAACCAGTTAGGAGTACAATAGATACAAGGCCAACTAGAAGCAATGCACATGGAGATTCAAAATCTATGCAAGGAGCGAGGGATGGAGGCTAGCCCCGAAAGATGGTGCATATGATGCAGGGTGAATGGCCACACCAAAGATAATTGTCCGTTGTTGGAAGACTACATCCAGGCCGGGGGACCTAGCTCGCTGTGCCCTAGGGAAGCTGTGGGATCGAGTGGGCCGACGCTATCGTGCGATGACTACTGCGTTGTTGGGTTGCACGATACTAACCACTGCCACCGCCTTGCTGCATATATCCCTGAAGTAAAACAATAATGGTGTAGGTTTTATAGGTCTGTAGGACATGACGAACAAAATTTCCAAACGTATGATCTGATGATCGACTGGGGAAACCTATATAGGGTACAGTCAGACCCCTCATCACCTAGATCCCCCGCAGGAATAGGAGGGCCCCCAGCCAGGGGAGGGGGACGAGGAGGAAGCACAGGCAGGGGTAGAGGCCAATTAATCTGCTATAATTGTGGGGAAATAGGTCACTTTGCAAGGGACTACACGAACCCAACTCGGAAATCCTACAGATATTGTAGATAGCTAGACCATGTGATCGAGAATTTCCTGATTCTGATGGCTAAGGTACAAGAAAAGCAATAGAATCCTACAAAGAATGTATAATGAGTGAAGGCAGAACCTCATGAAGAGGATCCGAGCATTAATGTAATAACACGCAGCGGTACGACCACCGAAGGGTCTGTGGAAAGAGCAGAGACAGAGTCTCTGATCTGTAAAGAAGCTACTGAACCAGAAGGTGTGGGCCCCCAGAAGGAGAAGGAGACCTCTGTCGCAGCCCGGCAAGACTTGGCTCAAAACAAGACATCAGCTCCAAACATTGGAATCGAATATGAGGTCAAACCATTCTTGCAGGCGTGCATGATGCTGCTGCGCAACCAGCAAGCGGTATACAACCTCAAATCCCTACTTGATGGTTGCGCAGAAAAAGTAGCCCCAGCCATGAAGATTAAGGATGTGCACACAATTTACGAGCAGAAGAGGCGCACTGGGCATGAACTGCGATTAACTGCATAGATTGGTGATTATGAGATGGACTAGGTAATTCTAGACCTAGGATCTGATGCGAATGTAATTCCTAAGAAGACATGGAAACGAATTGGAGAATCTAAATTGGAATGGTCTACGATCCAGCTGCGCATGGCTAATTAGAAGAAGATCATACCATTGGGGAGATTGTAAAAAATGGTCGTAGATATCGCTGGGGCTAAGGTACGAACTGACTTTGAAGTCATTAAGATTGTAGAAGATGTGGACCCTTACCCAACACTCCTGGGATTGGATTGGGCCATTGATATGGGTGGAATTATCAACTTGAAGAAATGAAGCATGGTGTTTGAAAGAGAGGGAACTCGGGTGATCGTACCACTCGACCCCGCAGAAGGAGAAAGGTACACCAAGCCAGCATGCGAGGAAGACGGGATGGATCACATCTATAAGCTAACTGCGAAGGACAAAGACTGGATCAACCCCACGGTTGACGATATGCCTTGTTGGGTGAAGCACAATGAATGCGTCTCTGACTCCGACGAAGAATTAGAAGATTGGAAAAATCGGCTGCTGGAAGTCTCCACGCTACGTTGCCTGCGAATCACTAGGGACTTCCGATAAAAATCTTCTGAGGTAAGATAATTACCCTTCTTTGATGGCTCTGGTAGTATAAAGGAATTTTTGCGAACCTTCGAAGCTAACGTTCCCAGAGAACGAAGGCTATGGGCTCTTAACTGGGCTATGCGCGCAACGCCTGCAAATTGGTGGGACACACATAAGAGGGTGTTCTAGGAATGGGAGGGATGTCGGGATATGATGGTACTACAGTTTGAACCTCCAACCGATGTGCACGTCAAGAGATTCCAGGGCCCAGGAAACCCGCGTGAACACTTGTCTGCGTGGATGGAGTAATGGTGCAATCATACTATAGAAGAATGGGTTCACTTGTTTTTTCATGCCTTGGGACCAATTCCCGCTGCTTGGTATCTCGATGCAGAGCTATAACAGTGCACCCACCAGTGGGAAATCCTAAGATATGAATTCTTGGGGACATTTGGGTTAACGGGAGGATTGGAGGTGCTTGAGGGAGCTCTATAGGCTCTCGACACCGTGGTGCTTGGTGAATCTAGTCCCGATGCAGTAAGAGGAGGCCCCACGTGGGAAACACACATTCTGGATAATGTCAAGCTCCACGAGGCCACCATAAAATATTGCAACGTAGATCCGCACAAGGTCTCTATTGTAGCAGCAGGGGAGGAATGCATAGTTGTGGGATCTCCAATACATGAGGCGACTAGTATGAAACCACTAAAACCATGAAATGTTAATACAACAGTACCACCCAAACGGGTTACGAGTGGGAACTATTGGGATGAGGGGACAATAGGAAAGATGATGAAACTAAACATGGAGTATCTTGACAAGTGTTCAGAACCTAAGCAGGTCACGAGGAACTTGGGCGGTATGCACGTCACCCTCAACTCCGATGTGCGGCCGGAAGAACAACGGTCTTATCATACACAGAGGGTGAGGGAGGAGATCAGGAATACACTCATCACACCAGTCCCATAGGTAAGGCCCACAAATACGAAGCTGATGCGCGAGATCTTGGGACATATGGGCTACTATAGAAAATCCAGTTGGAGATATGCACTGATCACTGAACTTGTGCGAACACTGCTTAAGCATGATATTTCATTCAGTTGGGATGGCATGTGCCAAAAGAGCTTTAAAAAACTCAAAAATAGGATGGTCGTTGTGCCTATGTTCGCTTCCCCCGCTCCGACGATGATAATTCATAAAATTACTTCAGAATCGCTTGTGAAGTAGGTAGTACGCAACTTGGCACCAAGGACAGTGACCACGCAATGACATATACTAATTGGACAATCTCGGGTGTGAAACGAAATTATGCCACCATGGTGAGGGAAGGGTTGTCCCTAACCTATGAACTACAGAAGTATCAACGCCTTTTGTTAGGACACACTATAAAATTATTGCAGATCATTGGGTTTTAGAATGCCTACGGAATGTGATTGTGTTAGGGGAGGAAGTTTGCAGGTGGAAAATGCTTCATAAATATGATGTTGAATTCATCATCGAGCCAGGAAAGTTGATTTCGGAGTGGGATCACATATCCTGAGTTGATACGGGCGAGGAAGGATTGCCCGATATGCAGCTGCTCGCAAGTAGGGTTGTGGATGTGTGGTTTACTGAGATCCCTACATTCTAAACCATAGTCATCGTACCTTCCAAATATTCGTTGCGACAAAGAAAGGAGTTGGCGCATTGAGTGGTTGACTTCATCAACATCGTACCTCATGAAGACCTGTGCAACGATGGCATGAAGTATGTAAATTACGAAGATGCAACAAAGGGTCACTACGCAGGTACGAAGATGGCGCAAGGGGTCTGGAAGGCTGGGCTATGGCAACACAAAATTTTAGTTGGAAGGAATCCCAGAAGAATAAAGCTGGTGCAGCAGGAACGCGGGAGGATTGCTCGGGGCACAAGGGTATGCTGAGTGCACCCTGGGTGTGAAAACTAGCCGTTGAAATATTCAAATCAGGTAAAAAAAACAAATTACCGTTGGATGGAGGGGACGACCGACATTTAATGCAGTGATTTTGGAAGATTTTTTATCATTTACTTGATGGTAAGTCCTGCGTGATGTCTACCCTACCATTGGGCATTAATCAAGGCTATACAATAGGTGAGATAGATCGGACACAGGTTTCGTATTGCTCAAATAACTTGTACTTAGCCTGGTTTTCCTGGATGAAGTGGTGCTATAAGAAATTCTGTGCTGCTAGCATCTCGTTCATGTCTGAGCAGCCTGCCCCCTCTGACAGTAGCAACATTGAGTTCATATTTCATGCCAGAATGATGGCCATGAACCCTATTGAACTCTCGGAGCCAGTAACTTCAGTAGACCAAGACACTGAGGAAGTGGTGGAGGTCGAATACGAAGTTGAAGAAATCCTCTCCACACCCAGCCTTACCACCCAAAAAGGAAAAGAAAAATCACAGGGCTTAGGCAAGCCCCCGAAGCCTACGAAATGGGCTGTAAGAAAGCGCTGCACCTCCCTACAAAACATGAAATCCCTGAGGGCTGTGTAATAGGAGGCCCAACCCACCAAGTTGATCAACTGGCTGCCCCCCTTTATGCGACCATGCAGGGCATCAATGCACATGCCAAAGAACCTCGATGGCTTGATCACCTACCTACAGATGCCGCTGACCCCAGGAGAGGTCCCTATCATAGGTGAACCTTTTGGTCACCTTCATGAAGTTAAGTTCGACGACCATGATTTGGCCAATTTTTAGGCTTTCCCTGAGCTCGCACCTAAATTGTACCTTGATACAGTTCATGGTGAAGATGGGGTCAAAGTTTTCCCCCAACACTGGGTACATGGTTTTGCGAGGTACGAGCTCCTAAATCTGCTTCGGATGCCTCACTTTGGACACTACAATGTAACATACTGGCTCACATGACAATTTCTCATGCTAATTCACGAAGGATGTCTGTGGATCCAGGACAGGATCCCCATTGACATTGCACTCATGCATCGGATCACTGGCATTCCCATGAGCGGTCCGAACCCCCTAGAGTGCGTGGGTAAGAAATATGAGGGGGAGACTACTGAGTTTGTGCGACAAAAGTATCATGTGGACCGTAATACTCGAGGATTTATCATCAAGACTATCAGTGACCAAGGTACGCAGTTGGGCACTATGATGTTAGCATGCAAAATGACGAGGAAGTGTCAGATCACCTCTGTTCCAGCATATGTCATTTGGTTAGTCGGCCAATGTGCGAAAGGGGTATGTTTTAACTGGGCACAATATTTGTGCGACGAGTTTCTAACTAACGTTCGTGAGTCCCAAGAGTAGGGTCGCGCCTTTTTTTACTCATGGTTGATGTTTCTTATAACTTTAGTTGTCTGGGAAGCTCCTGTAGAAGCAGTCCTCCTTGAGATTACCTTGGACATGTGCGAAGGGGCTTGCTACGCACACTTATGGGCTTCCATGGATCCACAACGACTCGAGGACAACTAGGTGTTCTGGGTCCTCTTTCAGAGTAGCGTGGTTGTAGCTATAAACTCCCGACCATGGTTGTCCCCAACCGTATACGACAGATACAAGTTCATTTCCGCCTTTCAGGTCACTCTGCACAATGTTCAGATCCAAGTGCACAGGGAGAAAGCTTGGACCTCACTTCCTTACATGGTGATGGACGAAGAAATCGACAACGTGATTGCGCTCTGGCCCCCTAACTAGAAAATTGGCTTCAAAACAGGTGCGAAGGGCATTGGAAGCACCAATGCATCCCAAGTCAAACCCCCTGTCGTCAAGAGTACCCGAAAAGACACCGGTGTAGCCACTCAAAAGGATGCGCATCAACAGAAGGATGTTGAGGCAGAGACCCAGATGGACCCACAGACCAATTTGGGTATAGAAGGCTTGGAAACCAGTGGACCTGCCTCCCCCTGCGGCACGAAACGCACAAGTGAACCGGTCAGAACACCCCGGAAGAAGAAACGATCTTAGCGAGCGGAACACGATGAAACAATCACACTGATTGACGAAGACCTGGGACAAATTGCTGATGCAGTCACTCTAGCCGTAGAGGACAGATGGGCTGCCTTAGAAGAACAACAACGAGCCACGGTCGACACAATTAAGGCTGAGCTGCGAGTGATCCAGTTAAAAATAGACATGTTGTAGATTAGTGCAACCCTGGTACACCCACCCTCTACTGCTAGTAGCGCAACATTGGCTACAAATGACAGTCACCTCTGTTCTCTCCCTGGCGCAGCTCTGGTCCTTAGTCCATCCGACCTGGGACCCCAATTCTAGACCAGTGCAGAAGTCCAGATGAACTTAGCTCGACTATCCCATGAGGCCTTGCAGGGTCTCCACACCACTGTCTTTCAGGAAATCCACCATCGCGACCAACAAGTGCACCAACAGCTCGGCATAGCTGATCAAACCATCATTGCAAAGGAGGAGGAGGTCTATCTCACCACCTCAAAGCACATAGAGCTCAAGAACACAATTCACCGACTTTGTGTGGATTTTCCTGCAGATATTCCAGCCTTATCCATCCCTCAGGAAAAATTAGAAAAACTGGTTGTAGCACTCAAAGCTTCCCGAGACGAAGGTCAAGTGGTTAAGACACACATGGAGCAGCATATCATAGTTCTGTAGGCTAAGTTACAGCACGAAACACCCCTGGAGATCCGGGCCCAGTGAACTACACTGGTCACTGCGACCACAAATGCTATCACGAGGCAGATAGCACAGGGAGCTCAACTACTAGAGACCAACATGAAGCTATGGACTAAGGTCCAGCGCGATCCAATCTTGTGAGGGATAAACCAGGACCTACGGCAAAATTAAGAGGAGTTCAAGATAATCGAAGCCACCTTGCGCACTTTGGTGCCTGCCCAGCACTTGAAATGACTGCACACCAACCAAGCGCTCCAGGCAGATATCAAGGACCTATGGAAAAAGAAGAAGACCCTGGGTGATCGACTGAAGCCGTGGGCGAACAAAGCCCTCAAACTGTCACAGGATGCCGATGTTACTATTAAGCAACTGAACCAAACTTTGGAGAGTGTTACTGCTGCGACTGAGGGACCACTATCAGAAAAATTGGTCAAAATTGCACAGAATGCAACTATCCAAAGTGAAGGCATGCTGCCTCCGTTAGGTGTGGTGATCAGAGTATTGAAAGTGCAGGTTGAAGCCCCACCGGTAGAGTGACTCGAGACGAGTCACAAGATTATGTTGGGGGACTGTTGGAGTAGGGTCTGCCAAAGTCTATGAATTTTGTCCATTTTTGTATAATTTTGTA
Source organism: Pinus albicaulis (assembly GCA_034641835.2). Classification (NCBI taxonomy): domain Eukaryota; kingdom Viridiplantae; phylum Streptophyta; class Pinopsida; order Pinales; family Pinaceae; genus Pinus; species Pinus albicaulis. The sequence goes on from CM076572.1 coordinate 540,829,255, forward strand.
TTGTTTAGTCTAATGCAAGGGTTTTGGGGTGGGTTAAAGCCCCTAATGCATTGTAAATGGGTCAAGGGTAGACCAAGAGTCTGCAAACCACTGTTTGTGGACCATTGGATGCGTAGGCTAAATCACTATAAATAGATGAACCTTTTTTGAGTCATAGTTAGGAATGGATAGAGATTGATGCGAAGTATGAACTATTAGATCTGTGGTATGGGTTTTTTGGATTAGGACTCCTGCTGGCTGCGTGCGCGAAGATCCTTCATCCTACTGTGTGTGGAACCTGCTGGTTGTGTGCGCAGGTGGTAATTTGGGAATGTAAGAGGATTTTTGGGTAATAATATAGATGTGCGAAAGTATTTCGAATATTTGATGTTATCTGGACCTGATCTATTATGGTTGATGCGGAATTGAGTTATATGATCTATTTGTAAGCTGCGAACTGTCTATGTTTATGGTAAATGCACATGTGATCTGTTAATCTACTGCGAATATAATGTTATGTGATTATAGCTGATAGTACACACGTGGATGCAAACCTATTAATTAGATCTGATAAGTATGTTCTGGTTATTTATTGGAACTCCTATGAATGACCTTCGGTCAAATAGATTTGATAATTGCGGATCGGCTTGACTTACCTGCTCTCTCCCAGGGTGCGAAACCTGGTTCCAGCACCCTCCCATACTGCTTCGGGTGAGACTTTGGCCTGCGCAATCAGGTCACTACCGAAAGGGCCAGTAGTATTGGGGTTTGTTGGCAAACCTTAACCTTCAAACCTAGGTCAGGGCCCCTCGAGCCAACAGTAATGGAATTTTGAATGTAGCCACTATAACCACTCCCAACCTTGAAAAAAAAAATATGCAAACAATTAAAAGCAATATAAATCATTGTGTAAGATTAAAGATAACAATTTGAAAATATTGCACAATGACCTGAAGGTATTACTTATCTATAGAAATATGCGCCATACTAACTATCTTTAACCATTTTTTAGGTTTACCTTGTTGTTTTAAATGATGATCATACAAACCTGTAAGGTTGCTTGTGGAAGTACATTCATTTATGTTTTCAGTTTTTGAAAACATTATAATAGATCAAAACTTATTATTTGTGATGGAGCTTGCCAGGTAATATTTCTTTAACCATTTATTGATTGGATCATGATATTAAAAAAAAAAACAATTTTAAAATCAAAAGACTCATGAGAAAATGAATTTTCAATTAAGGCATTTGAATCACAAAGAGAATCTTCTGAGGGGATTTTGATTTGTTCTCATTCAGAAGTCTTGTCAAGATGGTGGGGACCTACCATAACCATCAGCTCACGCTAAAGTGCCTCAACTATTTGACAAGAATCCGAATCGTGAAATGATAAATCATGAATATTATCAAGTTCAATAATATCAATCAATTAAAAATAACCATCATCGGGTATGTTAAAATGAAAATGATTAATTCAATGATAATTGTTAGGACCAGTATTATGATCATATTGGCCGATTAACACATAATATTCTTGATTCACCATTGGTTCCATTTGTATTTGATTAGATACCATGCCAACAATATGGAAGCTTAATGAGTTTAAAATTATCATTGACATTGCAAAATTTGGAAACCAATTAAGATACCAAGTTGGTGAAATATTGGAAGCAAGGTTCAAATTCAACCAGGTATTCAAACCAACACAAGGGTTTTGATTCGCCAAATGACTCAAGCCTTTTCTATGATTCAAGAATAGATATTGTGTGAAAATGATGATTCGATCCATGACATGCACAAAAGTGATAATAAGGTGGCCAATCTCGAAAGTGTATGACAGGGAGGAATATTCCAACCTAGAATGACCTTTTTCTTGATAATCAAGGTGACAGGATTTGAAAGTGTGTGTATCCATATAATATATGCCCCCCAATTATGAGTGTGATGCATGGGATCCACATGATGAAGAAGTAACCAAAAAATAATCTTACATGTGATTAAAGATTCCATATTGAGGTTTTATAGAATTGAATTGAAAATTTTGAAAGTCCTTCAAGAATCAACTTACTTCAAGTGGATGAATATTAAGGAATGCATTATGAATGAAAATATAAATCCAATTTAGTTCGGAGATCTCAACAGGATTGCGAGAACCTGTCATAACATCATCAAGGGTTGAAGTGTATCGACTTCCTGAAAAGTCTCTGAACTTTCTGTTGGTGGATCATCAGATCTGGGTGGCTTATAAAAATCAACAAGTAAATATGTGCCATTATCATCATATGTATCAATGAAAACACTATTAATGCCACTAGTTTTATTGCATTTTAGATTAAACATATTAGATTCTTGATTTATGGATCATTGAGATACCTCAATCGGAAAACTCCTTTGATCACTTAGAATTGTAACATCTTCCTCTTGACATATGAAATATTTGAAATTAAATATTTTTTGAATAATAGATTCAAGATTTTCATCCTCTAATGGTAGAATCACACCATCATGTACTTGATTCCAACCATAACCATCAGGATAAAGATCTATTGGTATAACAAACTTATCGCACATATTTGGGTACAATGAGTAGTGTGTTATAGGTGAGGAAAGATGAAAAGACTAAGGAGGAGAAACATTAGTTGTAACTAAATCAAGTTGAGCATGTGAGAAAAACATATCAACATGCATGTTATGCGTCATCAGATTATTTTCATCATCGTAATGATTGAAGATAGGCATACCAATGTAACATTCAGTTTGATCTTGCTTTTCTTCAACAAAAATACCAAAGTTTCAAAATCCTGGAAACTTATTTCTTCAAATTTAATAACTAAAGATGCATGTCTTGAAGAAATTTCAAAATCATTATAAATTGAAAGAGAATCTCATGCCATAAATGAAGATCACAAGCTATGAAAAACAGGTTTTGAATCGATGCATCGAAAATCTAATCCTTAATATATATATATATATATATATATATATATATATATATATATATATATATATATATATATATATATATATATATATATATATAAATATATATCATTGATCAGGAGATCATGTCCAAGTTTAAAAATGCATAAAAATGAAAGTGCTAAAAAATGTTTGCAACCTGAATGAATGGAAAGGTCTTATCACTGCGATTTTGGTGCCATGAACGGTTCGCAAAACAAAGGTCGTATGCAGAAGTTATTAAGGTTTGAAATGCCTAGTAAAATCCAAAAATGGACCTTTGACTCAGTTTGACATATGAAATTTTTTATAAAAAAAATATAAGTTTAAATTTTATTTTTCATATAGTTTATTAGCTAATCATTGGGTGCCACGTGGCCTGCCCGGAGGCTGCCACATGGCCCAGGCCAAGGAAAAATTGGTGTGGCAAAATATTGTGATTCTACGGGATTCGAACCCAAGATCCGAACCTGCATGCAAAGAAACCCGACCGACCCATCTATATCATAGTTCTTATCAACTTTGGAAACCACAATATATTTAACTTTCAAAATTGTATACTGCAGAAAAGTCAAAGGGCTAGCCCCGATGGCATGTGACCACCCAAATTAACAATAAATGCCACCACAAATGGTTTTTCCAGTTTTGGTGCATTCCACCTTTTTCAGAGATTGGACAAAAATGGCGCTGCTAACTGGAGTTCCTCCTGTTTTGGAGGAGGTTTTCAAGGGATATTTTTTTGGCCATAACTCCATTATTCGACCAAATTAGGTGCAAAAATAGTAAATTTTGGGTATTCTCGACATTCCAAACAATTTGGCATAGGTTTCAGAGCCATCAGAGGTCATCTTCAGCAAGTTTAGCTTCGGGAAGATCAAAGAGCCATTAGGGCCACCATGGTGTAGGCAGTGTATTGGGCATCCTTTGTCTATTTTATGCAAATGAATAGTCATATCTGGCTATTTCATACATTCTGAAGCTGATTTTACAGAGAGAATAGCCTATTGAGGCTTATTTTCACTTGTAATTACCATTTTTGAGCAATAATATATGAGGGACATGCCATTAGGAGCTGGACTAGTAGATGTAGCCTAGGAGGGGTGAACTGCTTCATCAAATTTGTTGATTAATGTGCTATGTGATGTTTTATTCTCTGTTATTTACTATTTTACACTGATAAAAAATTAAAATACTTAATTAATCCTCACACAGAAATCTGTTTAACAAATCTAAAACTATTTGTTTCACCTGCAAACTTCAGAGAACCTTATGCACACATTATAATTATTGTTTGGATGCTTAGCACATTCCATTCAGATCAATTTGGTATCAAAGCTTAGGTTTTGAGCATTAGGAGAGCTAAAGTTTTTCTCTCTGTATTATTGTTGTGCAAAGTTTGTTTAATTGTTTGTAAGGTTTCTCATGCTTACTAGGCTGAAGCTAAATAGAGGAGAAGGTTAATTGGCAAGGAATTACATTAATCATCAGCCAAGGAGGGCAAGAGTGCCATTATCTCCACCTTCAATTTTACCTCAAAGAGATGCAGAAGAAGCCATACGAATGTGTTCAAGGGAAGGAGAAATCCATGAAGAAGTTGATCCCAAAGAGGAAGAAAGGGTGTTTAGAAAAGCATTCCTAGACATGATTGAAATGGTGAGAGTCCTTTATCAAGAAAGGAATGAAAGGCTTGAAGGAGAAGGATCCAAAATTCACAAGGAAGGACAAGGATCGTCAGGAGGCCATAATGATGAAGAGAAATCCAAGAAGAGTATTGGAGGAAATGGAGACAGTGGAAATTCACCATCATCACCCTCATCTTCATCTTCATCATCATCAACCTCTACATCCTCTTCAACACATCATACTCACAAAGTCAAGAACATGGGTAAAAGTCCTTTTCTTAAACTTGATGTTAAGTTTGAATTGCCAAAGTTTGATGGTGAAGTAAATGCCAAAAAGCTAGATAACTGGATTAGGCAATTAGAGGTCTACTTGAGAATTCAAAAGTTTCATGATGACAAAACTAAAGTTCAGCTAGCTTCATTGAGAATGGAAGGTGAAGCTCTTGTTTGGTGGGAGGTCAAGACAAGGGAGGAGATAAAAAAATATGGTAAGATTATCTTATCATGGTTTGAGTTCATTTCTACAATTAAACAATAGTTTTATCCATTAACTCACATGCAGAAATCTATAATGGATTGGCAAAATTTTAAATAGTAGAAAGGACAAAATGTTCAAGTTTATACTCAAGAATTTAGAAGAAGAGCTCTTTTACTAAGAATTTATTTTCATAGCCAAGACACTTTACTCAAGTATATAGGAGGTTTTCATACTTACCTAAGACATACCATTCTCATGTTTAACCCTACAAGCCTAGATGAGGTTTGTGTTAAAGCCACACATTTAGAGGCAAGGGGAAAACAAAACTTAGATGGGAATGAGGAAAGTGAGTTTAAAGGCAAAGGGAGGAAAAAGAGAAATGCAAATTCTAGGAAAGAGAAGGGAAATTTTTTCTACAAACACTATTCTAAAACAAGCCATGATGCGGACTATTGTTGGAAACTTCAACCGGAGTTGAAACCATAAAGTTTTAAAACCAAAGATAAAACCAAGGAGAAAGGAAAGACAGTTGCAATAGCTGAACAAGATCTAAGATCAGAATCAGGACATGAAACAAAAACCATAGCTATGGCACTAAAGCACTTTAAGGGGAAACATAATGAAATTAAACCTAGTTCTAGTATTTCTAACTGTCACATAGAGGCTCCAAGTGAAGTGAAGAGAATTGAATTGTTTCATGTGAGGGTCATTTCCAAACACACCAAGGTTGACACACTATTTGAAAGTGGGTCGAAAGCGAACCTTATTTCTGAAGACTTAGTCAAGAAACTGAATATTGAAACTATTCCACATCCTAAACCATATCCTCTTGGTTGGATTTGTAAAGATGCAAATTTATAGGTTTTAAAGAAGTGCATGTTGCGCTTTTCCATAACAACACATTTTATTGACATGGTTGAATTAGATGTTGTTCCTCTTGATATTACAGGTGTGGTGTTGGGCAGTCCTTACTTGTATGATAGGAAACCTATCTTCCATCGCCATGAGAACAAGTACCATTTATTCAAGGATGGCAAGGAGTTTATTGTGAGAGCTCATCACAAAAGACTAGACTCTTCTTTAGTGAATGTAGGTCAGATGAAAAGGCTTGTCAATGCAAGTCAAAATTTGAATTTATTGATGATTAGACAAAAAGAAGTTGTACATAATCCTTTTCATGTATATGCTGATTTAAATAACGAGTTGTTTCAGTCTGAAGGTAGGTTGTCTTTGAAAGAAGATGACAAAAAGTTGTAGCAATCATCTTTGGTGTCGATTGGTGCAGAAAACAAAGTTTTAGTGCAAGGAGGTGCAAATATCCAAGAGAGGGTAAAGCATCCAAGCAGAGAAGGCACAAATTTCAGCAATGATCATTGCTGGTTTCAGAATGGTAGGGTACTATGGCAAGAAAACTTGGTCAGGAATTGACACAAGTACAAGGCTAATTCATCAAAAAGTCACCATAAGGACAGGATGCAAGGTAAAAATAATTTTTAGTTTCCTTTGAAGATAGACCAATGTAGGAACAATATTTTTACTGCAAATTTAAGTTGTTGTTCTGGAAGTTTCAAAAATGTGCAACATGACAAGGTCAGAGTCAACAATAGTTGGTTAACAGATTCAAGGAAAAATTTGTCGTTTCATGAGAAGCTCGAATTAATGAAATCAGGGAAATTTTAGTGGATTAAGATTGGATGAGTGGAGATTCAGTCTCCTCATCTTCAGGTTCAGTAGTCCAGAGAGATTTTGGGGTCCAAAAGCTTCCCAGTGGGGAGGTGTGATCAGGAGATCATGTCCAAGTTAAAAAATGCCAAAAAATGAAAGTGCTCAAAAATGTTTGCAACTTGAATGATCAGAAAGTTCTCTTCGCTGCGATTCTAGTGCCGCAAATGGTTCGCAAAACAGAGGTCATATGCAGAAGTTATTAAGGTTTGAAAATGCCTAGTAAACTCCAAAAATGGACCTTTGACTTAGTTTGACTTATGAAAATTTCTATAAAAAAATATAAGTTTAAATTTGATTTTTCATATAGTTTATTGGCCAATCATTGGGAACCACGTGGTAGCCCTGCTACATGGCCTAGGCCAAGGATAAATTGGTGTGGCAAAAATATTGTGAGTCTACGAGATTCGAACCCAAGATCTGAGCTTGCATGCAAAGAAACACGACCAACCCGTCAATATCATAGTTCTTATCAACTATGGAAACTGCGGCATACTTAACTTACAAAACTGTATACAGCAGAAAAGTCAAAGGGCTAGCCCTGATGGCATGTGACCACCCAACTTAACAATAAATGGCACCACAAACAGGTCCACTAGTTTTGGCGCGTTCCGCCTTTTTTGGATATTGGACAAAAATGGCACTGCTAATTGGTGTTCCTCCAGTTTTGGAGGAGGTTTTCAAGGGATATTGGGAAAATTTTGTTTTTGGCCATAACTCCTTCATTATTCAACCAAATTGGGTTCAAAAATAGTCAATTTTGGGTATTCTCGATATTCTAAACAGTTTGGCACATGTTTCAGAGTCATTAGAGGTCATCTTTAGTAGGTTTAGCTTCAGGGAAGATTAAGGAGCCATCAGGGCCACCATGGTGTAGGAAGTGTATTGGCATCCTTTGTCTATTTTATGCAAATGAATAGTCATCTCTAGCTATTTCATACATTATGAAGCTGATTTTACAGAGAAAATAGCCTATTGAGGCTTATTTTCACTTGTACTTACCATTTTTGAGCAATAAGATATGAGGGACATGCCATTGGGAGCTAGACCAACAGATGTAGCCCAAGAGGGGTGAACTGCTTCATCAAATTTGCTGAGTAATGTGCTATGTGATGTTTTATTCTCTATTATTTACTACTCTACAATGATAAACAATTAAAATACTTAATTAATCCTCACACAGAAATCTGTTTAACAACACTAAAACTATTTGTTTCACTTGCGAAATTCAGAGAACCTTATGCACACATTATAATTACTGTTTGGATACTTAGCACAACAAAACTAATAAATTCCATTCAAATCAAGTTGGTATCAAAGCTTAGGTTTTGAGCATTAGGAGAGCTAAGTTTTTCTCTCTGTATTGTCGTTGTGAAAAATTTGTTTAACTGTTTGCAAGGTTTTTCATGCTTACTAGGCTGAAGCTAAAGAGAGGAGAAGGTCAATTGGCAAGGACTTACAGTAATCCTCAGCCAAGGAGGGCAAGAGTGCCATTATCTCCACCTTCCATTCTACCTCAAAGAGAAGCAAAATAAGTGATAAGAATGTCTTCAAGGGAAGGATAAATCCATGAAGAAGTTGATCCCAAAGAGGAAGAAAGGGTGTTTAGAAAAGCATTCCTAGACATGACTGAAATGGTGAGAGTCCTTTATCAAGAAAGGAATGAAAGGCTTCAAGGAGAAGGATCCAAACTTCACAAGGAAGGACAAAGATCGTCAGGAGGCCATAATGATGAAGAGAAATCCAAGAAGGGTATTGGAGGAAATGGAGATAGTGGAAAGTCATCATCATCACCCTCATCTTCATCTTCATCGTCATCAACCTCTACATCTTCTTCAGTACATCATACTCACAAAGTCAAGAACACGAGTAAAATTCCTTTTCTTAAACTTGATGTTAAGTTTGAATTGCCAAATTTTTATGGTGAAGTAAATGCAAAAAATATAGATAACTGGATTAGGAAATTAGAGGTCTACTTGAGAATTCAAAATTTTCATGATGATGAAACTAAAATTCAGCTAGCTTCATTGAGAATGGAAGGTGCAACTCTTGTTTGATGGGAGGCCAAGAAAAGGGAGGAGATCAAAAAATATGGTAAGATTATCTTATCATGGTCTTATTTCATTTCTTCAATTAAACAACAATTTTATCCATTAGCTCACATGTAGAAATCCATAATGGATTGGAAAAATTTTAAATAGTTGAAAGGAAAAAATGTTCAAGTTTATACTCAAGAATTTAGAAGAAGAGCTCTTTTAATAAGAAATTATTTGCATAGCCAAGACACTTTAATCAAGTATATAGGAGGTTTGCATACTTACCTAAGACATACCATTCTCATGTTTAACCCTAAAATCCTAGATGAGGTTTGTGTTCAAGCCACACATTTAGAGGAAAGGGGAAACCAAAACTTAGATGGGAATGAGGAAAGTGAGTTTAAAGGCAAAGGGAGGAAAAAGAGAAATGCAAATTCTAGGAAAGAGAAGGGAATTTTTTTTCTGCAAACACTGTTCTAAAGCAAGCCATGATGAGGACCATTGCTGGAAACTTCATTCGGAGTTGAAACCGAAAAGTTTTAAAACCAAAGATAAAGCCAAGGAGAAAGGCAAGACAGTTGCAATAGCTGAACAAGATCTAGGATCAAAATCATGAGATGAAATAAAAACCATAGCTATGGAACTAAATAACTTGAAGGGGAAACATAATGAAACTAAACCCAGTTCTAGTATTTCTAACTGTCACATAGAGGCTCCAAGTGAAGAGAAGAGAATTGAACTGTTTCGTGTGAAGGTCATTTCCAAACACACCAAGGTTGACACACTATTTGACAGTGGGTCGCAAGCGAACCTTATTTCTAAATACTTATTCAAGAAACTGAATCTTGAAACTATTCCACATCCTAAACCATATCCTCTTGGTTGGATTTGTAAGGATGCAAATTTACATGTTTCAAAGAAGTGCATGTTACGCTTTGCCATAACAACACATTTTATTGACACGGTTGATTTAGATGTTGTTCCGCTTGATATTATAGGTGTGGTGTTGGGAAGTCCTTACTTGTATGACATGAAAGCTATTTTCCATCGCCATGAGAGCAATTACCATTTATTCAAGGATGGAAAGGAGTTTATTGTGAGAGCTCATTGCAAAAAACTAGAATCTTATTTAGTGAATGCAAGGCAGATAAAAATGCTTGTCAATCCAAGTCAAAATTTGACTTTATTGATGATTAAACAAAAAGAAGTTGTACATAATCCTTTTCATGTATATGCTAATGTAAATAATGAGTTGTTTCAGTCTAAAGGCAGGTTGTCTTTGAAAGAAGATGACAAGAAGTTGCAGTAATCATCTTTGGTGTCAATCGGTGCAGAAAACAAAGTGTTAATGCAAGGAGGTGAAAATATCCAAGAGAGGGTAAAGAATCCAAGCAGAGAAGGCACAAATTTCAGCAATGATCATTTCTAGTTTCAGAATGGCAGGGTACTATGGCGAGAAAACTTGGTTAGGAATCGACACAAGTACAAGGCTAATTCAACAAAAAATCGCCATAAGGACAGCATGCAAGGTGAAAATAAATTTCAGTTTCCTTTGAAGATAGACCAATGTAGGAAAAATATGTTTACTGCAAATTTAAGTTGCTATTCTGCAAGTTTCAAAAATGTGCAACATGACAAGGTTAAAGTCAGCAATAGTTGGTTAACAGATTCAAGGAAAAATTTGTCGTTTCATGAGAAGCTCCAATTAATGAAATCGGGGAAATTTCAGTGGATTAAGATTGGAAGAGTGGAGATTCAGTCTCCTCATCTTTAGGTTCAGTAATCCAAAGAGCTTTTGGGGTCCAAAATCTTCCCAGTGGGGAGGTGTGATCAGGAGATCATGTCCAAGTTCAAAAATTCTCAAAAATGAAAGTGCTAAAAAATGTTTGCAACCTGAATGACTGGAAAGGTCTTGTCACTGCGATTTTGGTGTCATGAATGGTTCACAAAACAGAGGTTGTATGCAGAAGTTATTAAAGTTTGAAAATTCCCAATAAACTCCAAAAATGGACCTTTGACTCAGTTTGACTTATGAAAATAAAAAATATATATAAGTTTAAATTTGATTTTTCATATAGTTTATTGGCCAATCATTGGGTTCCACATGGAAACCCTTCCACGTGGCCCAGGCCAAGGAGAAATCAATGTGGAAAAAATATTGTGAGTCTACGGGATTCGAACCTGAGATCCAAACCTATGTGCAAAGAAACCCGACCGACCCATTTATATCATAGTTCTTATCAACTATGGAAATCGCGACATATTTAACTTTCAAAATTGTATACAGTGGAAAAGTCAAAGGGCTAGCCTCGATGGCATGTGACCACCCAACTTAACAATAAATTCCACCACAAACGATTCCGCCAGTTTTGGCATGTTCTGCCTTTTTCAGAGATCGGACAAAAATGGTGCTGCTAACTAGAGTTCCTCCAGTTTTGGAGGAGGTTTTCAAGGGATATTGTGCAAAATTTGTTTTTGGCCATAACTCCTTCATTATTCGACCAAATTGGGTGCAAAAATAGTCAATTTTTGGTATTATCGACATTCGAAACAATTTGGCACAAGTTTCAAAGCCATCATAGGTCATCTTCAGTAGGTTTAGCTTCGGGGAATATCAAGGAGCCATCAGGGCCACCATGGTGTAGGTAGTGTGTTGGGCATCCTTTATCTATTTTATGCAAATGAATAGTCATCTATGGCTAATTCATACATTCGGAAGCTAAGTTTACAGAGAGCATAGCCTATTGAGGCTTATTTTCACTTGTACTTACCATTTTTGAGCAATAATATATGAGGGACATGCCATTGGGAGTTGGACTAGTGTTGGGAAAAATACTGAGAGGGGGGGGGGGGGTGAATCAGTATTTAGAGCATACTCAAAAATTTTTACTTTTTCTTACTTCAAAACACATACGCGACTTTCATGTAGCCAACTCGCGTATACACGCGGATATACTTAATAAAACATGCGTATGTCCAGCAATCTTATTATGCAGATAATTCTTCGCTTATATCATTCCATCATTCATTCATTAGATGTTCAATAAAAAGTAAGCATGAGCAGCAATAACAGAATAAACTATCACACATAAGCAACACACATGAACACCAGGATTTTAGGTGGAAACCCAAGTCGGGAGAAAACCACCACTGCCGTTGTCTCAGCCTTCAATATTTTATTATAGAGAAAACATCTTACAACCATGTACTAGCGCAGACTCATACCAACACGCAGGCACCCACCTGCAGAAGGCTACAACCTTCTCTCATTTACCAGCCTCTCCTGGAAGGGAGCTACAACCCCCTGCTCTCGTTTACCAGCCTCTCCTGGAAGGGAGCCACAACCCCCTGCTCTCGTTTACCAGCTACCACTGGAAGGGAGCTACAACCCCCTGACTGAAGGCTACAACCCTCAGCACCACCATGGACCACGTTTCATCAATTTTCACACTGGATCCAACAACTTCCATACAACATATCTTGTAGGCCACTTTTCATCAGATTTTCAGATTGGACCCACTCCACACATTTATCAAACTGAAACTTATAACCCCATCAATTCATTCATTGAATCATCAACCAATCAACCAAAAACTTGATCTTCAATTAACATAATCAGCAGCATATTCATCATTCAAACAACCCAGTTCTGTATGAATACATCATTGACAGATAGCAGTAAAATAGCAGAACAGATCAGATATTTCATACCACATACTTCAGTAAAACCCTAGATTCCATACGCGCTTTTACTTCACTAAACCTGCATATGTACGCGCTTTCATATAGACCAACCTGCGTATACTTCAGTGCATTCTTCAGAAAATCCTTTTTTCCCATACGCGCTTTTCCTTAAGCAGACCCACGTATACACGCGCTTTTGTTGTAGCGAACCTGCGTATACATCTGTAACTTTTCAGGACTGTGCAACTCTTCAGATCAGATAAACAACTCAGATTTCATCCCTTACTTCATAGAGTATTTCACCTCATCTCAGATCTAAACAATCCATAATCAGATCTAGAAAATACATATACATTTCAGATCTAGAGATCCCTCTTCATCATTTTCTTCATAGGTGCATCATAGATTCAGATCTATCAATCAAGAACAGAGTTCATCCATGCAAATATTCCTTAGAGAGATTTATTCATTCGCAACCCTTACTCATGCACACCCTTTCACTATGGTTTTCTTCTCCTTAAATAGATTTGGTCTTTATCAATACCATGAGACAAAACCACACAACTTCCGATGGTATTCCTGGACAGGATCAAATAGATAATCCAACACTCAATACAATGGGTCAATACCATGGTAATGCCCCTAGGTATCATAGTTTTTAGAGCGCAAAAGGCATACACGACTTTGAGCGTGCGTATTCGCGTGTATATGCAACTTTGCCTCATAAAAACTGCGTATATGCTAACCCTGAATGTATACGCGGGTTCCCTTCACAAAAGTAGAGTATGTACGTGGGTTGCCTTCACAAAAGTAGCGTATACATTGTGACATATTATATTTATCATTTTTCTGGCACTTACTGGAAATTTTTTCTCTGTCACATCTGAACTGATCTGTAGATACATCATTCTTACATCTTTAGCACATAGGTTGCTTATCATAGGCAAATCATCAAGTAGGTTTCCATCAAGGACAACTTCATTAAGCAGATTTCGATTATCTTCATCAAGTGGGTTTCCATCAAGGACAACACTCTGCATCATATTGCCAACAATCTCCCCCTTTGGACTTGATGGCAACCACGATGGTGTTTGATCACAACAGATAGATACATTAATCATAATGATATTCTCCCCCTATTCAAACACCATGTCACTCTCCCCCTTTGACATCAAGGGCAAAGGGCGGACCAAAAACCAACACAAGGTTTTTCTGCTCATGTAGAAAGAAGAGCATTGTAGATCTGATGTGCACTGAAGTTACCATGCTCCCCCCTGAGTTCATGCTGAATGTTCAAACATATTTTTCAATGAAGTACATGAATCTACGACCTTTCCTATCACCAAGGACTCATACTTACATCAATGATCCAACCAAGTGGATTTACATAAGAGACTCAAGTACCCAACCAAGTGGGTTTACATATTTTGACTCAACTTCCCAACCAAGTGGGTTTACACATTTTGACTCAACTACCCAACCAAGTGGGTTTACAAAATGAACAAGTCCTTACATGACTGAATATTACAATTTTACATCATAGATCTCATCATGAACTTTTCATCAAATTACAAATATGACCTTTTATGACCACTACCAAGAAGACCTCAAAAGAGATCATGTTTCAGAACCATCATAATGCCAACAATGCATTATACTCAACAAGTCTAATGCTCCCCCTGAAAAATGTACATCCAAGCATCTTTTCCATATGACCAAGGCTCCTCCTTAGCTTGTGCATCCTGAACACTTTCAACAGCAAGTCATCAGCAAAAATATCTGCATGATTTGTCCTTATCTCTAAATCATAAGACTTCTATCTCATCCATGTGTGAAAGCAAGGAATACTCTTCAACAAAAAGCAAACAGGGCTCATTCATATTCTCATCATAAGAAACCATGTATCATTTCATCATCATTTAGAACTGAATAATAAGTAGATACAGTGCCAATAATACAATCATTAATAGTCAGACCGATGCTCCCTATGAACCTGTGCTCCTGATCTTCAGCTGTCATACAAATTTTCTTGTCACAAGTGCATATGCGACTGTCTCCACTGTAACTCGTGTGTATACGCGGATTTAGTTCACTGAACCCACGTATGGTAAGTGAAACATTGAAAGCTTCACATTCCTTCATTTCCCCCTGAAGTTGTACCACATGTACCTGTCTTCTTCACATCAGATGCTCTGTCAGAAATAAATATAACCAGAATAATGAGAATCATCATACATTGCTCCCCCTGTGATGATACATTACTAATCTCTATAATGTATCTCACATCATTCATGTAGTCATTATGAGAAATAAGCTTTAGAAGCGGATGACTGCAGTAGGGTCAATATTCCCTACGTTTTTGACCGGTCTTCCTTCCTTTTCCAGCTTTTCTTGAAGTTTCTTATTGTGTGTTGGAAATTGTTCAATTTCTCAGATCTGTTCATCCTGCATTCTTTTTCTACATGTCCATACTTGTTACAGGCATAACATCTTGCATGACCAAAAAAGTAAGCATATGGATCATAATGTGTTTTTCTATACTTTCTTCTATTGCAATCAGCTGCTTTATGACCATACTTGTTGCATGAAAAACAATATCCCTTAAAGAACCCAGAGTACCTTTCTGTATAAAATCTGTTTGTTTGTGACTGAAACAATCTGCTTCTGCAATTTGCTACAACATGCCCATAATTATGACATTTAAAGCATTCAACATTATTGATCAAAGGAGGGAATGATTTCTTTGGGGAGTTCATGATTGTCAGTTGACCTTTTGCTTCTTTCAACACTTCAGGCTTTGCATTGATATCCTTTGAATCTTTAGCACTTCCTTGTGAACTAGATTCTCCTTTAACAGTTTCATGAAAACCAAGACCAAGTTTAACAGAAGGAGACCTTTGACTACTAAGAATATTGTCTAGAATCTTAGTACTATCTTGAAACCTCAAGAGTTTATCCTTTTCTTCTAATTTACCTTTGAGAATGTTTACCTCAACCTCCAATTTTTGGCATTGCTTCATCATTCTTTCTTCAAACCTTTTTCCTTCTTCTACTTGATCATTCAAATTTAAGATCTCTTCTTTCAACCCATTTTCTTGCTCTTCAAAGATTTGTAAAAGTTCTTCATTCTTCTTATTTTATTTTTCCAGATCTGTTTTGAGCGAGATGATTTCTGCTTCACGTCCTTCCTTTTCAAATGATTGTAGAAGTTCTTCATTCTTCTTATTTGATGCTTCAAGGTCTTCTTTCAGAGAGATGATTTCTGCTTCAAGTCCTTCACTGTGATTGGTCACTTTGTCCTGCAGTCTTTGATACATTTCTATCTGTCCATTCAATCTAGAGATCACATCCTTGAGGATAGATTCCCTCCTTTTAAATTGATCCCAAAAATTACTTTCATCATTGATCTTGAGATTTTCTTCTAGACTTATATTGTTACTTTCACTATCTTCATCATTGCATGCACAAGTGAGTGGATTACAAGAACAACAATCAATACCTGTTTCCTCTTCTTCATTTTCTGCTGCACATGTTTTCTGAGATATCTTCTTTTCTTGAGTAGCCTTCTTCTTTTGCTTCTTTCCCATGAGCACTAGCAGATCTTGGTCAGAATCTTCTTCATCTTCACTTGACATTTCATTATTATCTTCATTTGCATAATAACTCTTTACCTTTTCAAATTGTTTATAAGGACATTTAGCAGCATAATGACCCACTCTTCCACAATCAAAACATTTGAAGGGAAGCTTACCTCTGAATTTTCCAGTACCTGGTTGGAGTATTCTCATAAAGTTTGCTTCTTCTTCTTCTTCTGATATATAACTTGATTCCTTGACAACTTCCTTTTCTTTTCCTTTTGCACACGCCTTAAAGGCAACTTCTTTGATTTGAGAGGGACCTCCTTGTATCATTTCATAAGCAGTCAGAATACCATGTAATTGAACAATAGTAAGAGTTTTCATATCTTGCCTTTCTTCAATAGCTAATACTTTTGACTCAAATTTTGAAGTTAAAGATCTTAAGACTTTTTCCACCAGAGTAGTATCGGTTATAGTTTCACCTAAACTTCTCATACGATTTACAATATCATCTAGACGTAAAAAGAAACTGGCAATACTCTCATCACTATGCATCCTTAAATTTTCATATTCAATTCTGAGAGTTTGGAGTTTTTCACTTTTTACCTTTGTATCTCCTTCATAGCTCAGAATGATTTTGTCCCATATTTCTTTTGCTGAATTTAGCTGCATCACTTTAACAAATTCTGGTTCAGGCAGGATTCCTAATAGGACATTGACGACTTTGGCATTGATTTCATATTTCTTACTTTCTGCTGCATCAGTAGGAATACTTGCCGGATACTGATAACCTCCTTCCACGATTTCCCATACTTCTGCACCAAGACTTTGCAGATATGATTTTGTTCGTATCTTCCAGAATAACATATTATTTCCATTGAATAGAGGTGGCCTTATAGACATTAACCCTTCATGACTTCCCATTTCGACGGATCTCCTTCAAGCGATCAAGCTTCTGCAGAAGGACCTCCTCTGATACCAATTGTTGGGAAAAATACTGAGAGGGGGGGGGGGGGGTGAATTTGTATTTAGGGCATACTCAAATCTTTTTACTTATTCTTACTTCAAAACACATACGCGACTTTCATGTAGCCAACTCGCGTATACACGCGGATATACTTAATAAAACATGCGTATGTCCAGTAATCTTATTATGCAGATAATTCTTCACTTATATTATTCCATCATTCATTCATTAGATGTTCAATAAATAGTAAGCATGAGCAGTAATAACAGAATAAACCATAAGCAACACACATGAACACTAGGATTTTAGGTGGAAACCCAAGTCGGGAGAAAACCACCGCTGCCGTTGTCTCAGCCTTCAATATTTTATTATAGAGAAAACATCTTACAACCATGTACTGGCGCAGACTCATACCAGCACGCAGGCACCCACCTGCAGAAGGATACAACCTTCTCTCGTTTACCAGCCTCTCCTGGAAGGGAGCTACAACCCCCTGCTCTCATTTACCAGCCTCTCCTGGAAGGGAGCTACAACCCCCTGCTCTCGTTTACCAGCTACCACTGGAAGGGAGCTACAACCCCCTGACTGAAGGCTACAACCCTCAGCACCACCATGGACCACGTTTCATCAATTTTCACACAGGATCCAACAGCTTCCATACAACATATCTTGTAGGCCACTTTTCATCAGATTTTCAGACTGGACCCACTCCACACATTTATCAAACTAAAACTTATAACCCCATCAATTCATTCATTGAATCATCAACCAATCAACCAACAACTTGATCTTCAATTAACATAATCAACAACATATTCATCATTCAAACAACCTAGTTCTGTATGAATACATCATTGACATATAACAGTAAAACAACAGAACAGATCATATATTTCATACCACATACTTCAGTAAAACCCTAGATTCCATATGCACTTTTTCTTCACTGAACCTACATATGTACGCGCTTTCATATAGACTAACCCGTGTATACTTCAGTGCATTCTTTAGAAAATCCTTTTTGCCCATACGCGCTTTTCTTTAAACAGACCCGCGTATACACATTCTTTTGCTGAAGAAAACCTGTGTATACATCTGTAACTTTTCAGGACTGTGCAGCTCTTCAGATCAGATAAACAACTCAGATTTCATCCCTTACTTCAGAGAGTATTTCGCCTCATCTCAGATCTAAACAATCCATAATCAGATCTAGAAAATACATATACATTTCAGATCTAGAGATCCCTCTTCATCATTTTCTTCATAGGTGCATCATAGATTCATATCTATCAATCAAGAACAGAGTTCATCCATGCAAATATTCCTTAGAGAGATTTATTCATTCGCAACCCTTACTCATGCACACCCTTTCACTATGGTTTTCTTCTCCTTAAATAGATTTGGTATTTATCAATACCATGAGACAAAACCACACAAATTCCGGTGGTATTCCTGGATGGGATCAAATAGATAATCTAACACTCAATACAATGGGTCAATACCATGGTAATGCCCCTAGGTATCATAGTTTTTAGAGCGCAAAAGGCATACGCGACTTTGAGCGTGCGTATTCGCGTGTATATGCAACTTTGCCTCATAAAAACTACGTATATGCTAACCCTGAATGTATACGCGGGTTCCCTTCACAAAAGTAGAGTATGTACGCGGGTTGCCTTCAAAAAAGTAGCGTATACATTGTGACATATTATATTTATCATTTTTCTGGCACTTACTGGAAATTTTTTCTCTGTCACATCTGAACTGATCTGTAGATACATCATTCTTACATCTTTAGCACATAGGTTGCTTATAATAGGCAACTCATCAAGTAGGTTTCCATCAAGGACAAATTCATTAAGCAGATTGCCATTATCTTCATCAAGTGGGTTGCCATCAAGGACAACACTCTGTGTCATATTGCCAATAACTAGCAGATGTAGCCCAGGAGGGGTGAACTGTTTCATCAAATTTGCTGAGTAATGTGCTATGTGATGTTTTATTCTCTGTTATTTACTGTTTTACAATGATAAACAATTAAAATACTTAATTAATCCTCACACATAAATTTGTTTAACAAAGCTAAAACTATTTGTATCACCTACAAACTTTAGAGAACCTTATGCACACATTATAATTACTGTTTGGATACTTAGCACAAAAAAACTAATACTTGATGTTAAGTTATAATTACCAAAGTTTGATGGTGAAATAAATGTAGAAAAGCTAGATAACTGGATTAGGCAATTAGAGGTCTACTTGAGAATTCAAAATTTTCATGATGACGAAACTAAAATTCAGCTAGCTTCATTGAGAATGGAAGGTGCAACTCTTGTTTGGTAGGAGGCCAAGACAAGGGAGGAGATTAAAAAAATATGGTAATATTATCTTATCATGGTATGATTTCATTTCTGCAATTAAACAACAGTTTTATCCATTAGCTCACATTTAGAAATCCATAATGGATTGGAAAAATTTTAAATAGTTGAAAAGATAAAATGTTCAAGTTTATACTCTAGAATTTAGAAGAAGAGCTATTTTACTAGGAATTTATTTGCATAGCCAAGACACTTTACTCAAGTATATAGGAGGTTTGCATACTTACGTAAGACATACCATTCTCATGTTTAACCCTACAAGCCTAGATGAGGTTTGTGTTCAAGCCACATATTTAGAGGCAAGGGGAAAACAAAACTTAGATGGGAATGAGGAAAGTGAGTTTAAATGAAAAGGGAGGAAAAAGAGAAATGAAAATTCTAGGAAAGAGAAGGGAAAATTTTCTGTAAACACTATTCTAAAACAAGCCATGATGAGGACCATTGTTGGAAACTTCATCCATAGTTGAAACCAGAAAGTTTTAAAACCAAAGATAAATCCAAGGAGAAAGGCAAGACAATTGCAATATTTGAACAAGATCTAGGATCAGAATCAAGAGATGAAACAAAAATCATAGCTATGGCACTAAAGAACTTGAAGGGGAAAGAGAATGAAACTAAACCCAGTTCTAGTATTTCTAACTATCACATAGAGGCTCCAAGTGAAGAGAAGAGAATTGAACTATTTCATGTGAGGGTCATTTCCAAACACACCAAATTTGACACACTATTTGACAATGGGTCGCAAGAGAACCTTATTTCTGAAGACTTAGTCAAGAAACTAAATCTTGAAACTATTCCACATCCTAAACCTTATGCTCTTGTTTGGATTTGTAAGGATGCAAATTTACAGGTTTCAAAGAAGTGCATGTTGTGCTTTTCCATAACAACACATTTTATTGATACAGTTGAATTAGATGTTGTTCCACTTGATATTACAAGTGTGGTGTTGGGCAGCCCTTACTTGTATGATAGGAAAGATATCTTCCATCACCATGAGAACAAGTACCATTTATTCAAGGATGGCAAGGAGTTTATTGTGAGAGCTCATCGCAAAAAACTAGACTCTTCTTTAGTGAATGCAGGTTAGATGAAAAGGCTTGTCAATGTAAGTCAAAATTTGAATTTATTGATGATTAAAAAAGAAGAAGTTGTACATAATCCTTTTCATGTATATTCTGATGTAAATAATGAGTTGTTTCAGTCTGAAGGCAGGTTTTCTTTGAAATAATATGACAAGAAGTTGCAACAATCGTCTTTGGTGTCGATCGGTGCAGAAAACAAAGTGTCAGTGTAAGGAGGTGAAAAGATCCAAGAGAGGGTAAAGCATCCAAGAAGAGAAGGCACAAAGTTTAGCAATGATCATTGCTTGTTTCAGAATGGAAGGGTACTATGGCGAGAAAACTTGGTCAGAAATCGACATAAGTACAAGGCTAATTCAACAAAAAATCGCCATAAGGACAGGATGCAAGGTGAAAATAAATTTCAGTTTCTTTTGAAGATAGACCAATGTAGGAACAATATGTTTACTGCAAATTTAAGTTGTTGTTCTGTAAGTTTCAAAAATGTGCAACATGACAAGGTCAAAATCAACAACATTTGGTTAACAGATTCAAGAAAAAATTTGTCATTTCATGAGAAGCTCCAATTAATGAAATTAGGGAAATTTCAGTGGATTAAGATTGGAAGAGTGGAGATGCAGTCTCCTCATCTTCTGGTTCAGTAGTCTAGAGATATTTTGGGGTCCAAAATCTTCCCAGTGGGGAGGTGTGATCAGGAGATCATGTCCAAGTTCAAAAATGCTAAAAAATGAAAGTGCTAAAAAATGTTTGCAACCTAAACGACCAGAAAGGTCTTGTCGCTGTGATTCCGGTGCCATGAACGGTTTGCAAAACATAGGTCATATGAAAAAGTTATTAAGGTTTTAAAATGCCTAGTAAACTCCAAAAATGGACCTTTGACTCAATTTGACTTATGAAAAATTTTATAAAAAAAAATATAACTTTAAATTTGATTTTTCATATAGTTTATTCGCCAATCATTGCGTGCCACATGGCAGCCCTGCCACATGGCCCAGGTCAAGAAGAAATTTGTGTGGCAAAAATAATGTGAGTCTACGGGATTCGAACTTGAGATCTGAGCTTGCGTGCAAAGAAACCCGACCGACCCGTTTATATCATAGTTCTTATCAACTATGGAAATCGCGACATATTTAACTTTCAAAATTGTATACAGTGGAAAAGTCAAAGGGCTAGCCTCGATGGCATGTGACCACCCAACTTAACAATAAATTCCACCACAAACGATTCCGCCAGTTTTGGCATGTTCTGCCTTTTTCAGAGATCGGACAAAAATGGTGCTGCTAACTAGAGTTCCTCCAGTTTTGGAGGAGGTTTTCAAGGGATATTGTGCAAAATTTGTTTTTGGCCATAACTCCTTCATTATTCGACCAAATTGGGTGCAAAAATAGTCAATTTTTGGTATTATCGACATTCGAAACAATTTGGCACAAGTTTCAAAGCCATCATAGGTCATCTTCAGTAGGTTTAGCTTCGGGGAATATCAAGGAGCCATCAGGGCCACCATGGTGTAGGTAGTGTGTTGGGCATCCTTTATCTATTTTATGCAAATGAATAGTCATCTATGGCTAATTCATACATTCGGAAGCTAAGTTTACAGAGAGCATAGCCTATTGAGGCTTATTTTCACTTGTACTTACCATTTTTGAGCAATAATATATGAGGGACATGCCATTGGGAACTGGACAAATAGATGTAGTCCAGGAGGGGTGAACTGCTTCATCAAATTTGCTGAGTAATGTGCTATGTGATGTTTTATTCTCTGTTATTTACTGCTATACAATGATAAACAATTAAAATGCATACTTAATCCTCACACAAAAATATGTTTAACCAAGCTAAAACCATTTGTTTCACCTGCAAACTTCAAAGAACCTTATGCACACATTATAATTACTGTTTGGATACTTAACACAACAAAACTAATACATTCCATTCAGATCAATCCTCATTCAATGTATCGACATGCACTACCACATGTGTAATGGAAATAGGGATTTCATGGTGATGTTTTTCCAAAGCCTCAATGTAAATGAAGGATATGGAATCATTTGACAGGTTATCAAGATTGTGAGATCGGTGATCAACAAGAAATGCAAGATTGTCATCCTGGAAGAGGGAAGAAAGATGAAACATGTCTTCAACACTTTTCCCCTATACTTATGTAATGAGAATACCTTGTTCTCGGTTATTACTTGAAACAAAAGGTTGAACGTCATTAAAATTTGAAGCAGGTTGATCAAGCAGATCATGAAACAGGGAATCATGAGATGTAGATGGTAGAGGTTGAAAAGCATCCCTTGAGGAAATTATGTTTTCAATTGGATCAGATCCAATATTAGGATGATGTTCATTAATGTGATCTTGAAAAATTAAGGGATTAAATTCTACTTCAAAGCTCTATGTAATTGCTAAACTATTCCAAGTTCTCCTCAATGGGATCTAGATCATGGGAAATGGGCGGAGGTTGAGTGGATGGAGTGGTAATTCGATTTTCATATTTCCCAACTTTAACATCATCACCAGGAGGCACCCAAATTTGTACTAGAAAAGGAGGAGGAAAACGAACAAACATAATAGTAGTTTCCTCCTCACAAATTTTGGGTGTGTCATTATTAGCATAAGTTGGGAGAGTAGAATCATCCTGGAGTTCAGATTCGAAATATTTCAAGGAGAGAAGAATCAAGATTTGAAACTTTTCACTGATAAAATATGAATCAATCACTCCCTCAGGCAATTAATAGTAAAGGTCAAGAAACTGATTAAAAAAATATTCTATAGATTCATTGGATTCCATTCTCAGCATCAATCCTATTACATATATCTTGATAATCATACATTTCAAAAGCTTGATGAATCTCCTCAATAAATTGATCAAATGAATGGAAGTGGATGGTAAAGTATGGCACCACTTCTTAACTCGACTTTCATGAGTGAGGGTGAATAATGATAAAAACAACATCTTCATCATTGATTCCATTAGATTTGCAAAAATCATGAAAAATAGACACACACGAGCATAAGAGGATTGTTAGTTAACCTGTAAAGTATTTCACAAGACAACCATGATCATAAAACCAAATATAACACACCTCCAACAAGATAAGTACCAAAGCCACCGAAATTGGTTCAATTTCCTTAGTACATATGAATGAAACATATACCGCAAACATCTAAAGAATAGTCACTACAAGGAAAATACCCTCTAGAGGAGGTTATAAAGGAGGTTTTTAGTGTTATAAAATTGGCCAAAATTGTTAAAAAAACATTTGCTACAACATCCATTTATGGTTACGGAGGTTTTGGCGGAGCTTTTAATGGAAATTCAACACAACTAAAAAAAATGGGCGGCCGGAGGTTATTACAGATGCTTTTTCATCAGTGCGCTACTCTAGATTTAACACACCGGTGCGTACATGAAGATGGTGCCCCGGGGCTGTCTCAGTTGAACGAACGCACCGAGATGTTTAGGTGTAAAACTGCACCGAGCATAGTGTTGGTCATACAACACACGGGGTCGTTCTAATTGGTCTTTGGATTTGTGCAGTGTCCATAGGTTGCATCAATGCACCGGTGCATCGTATCACATAAAGGCACCAAGATTTATAATTGGTATCAGTATTCGTGCGGTGCCCATTGATTGTAAAAATGCACCGATGCTTATAGATACATAAATGCCTCAGTACGTAGTATCACACAAACGCACCGATATTTATAATTGGTATCGGTATTTGTGTGGTGCCCATAGACTGTACAACGGCACCAGTGCATATAGACACATAAACGCACCGGTCGAAAGTTACTGACACACATCGGTTTTCATTTTGTTTTTTCTAGAAACATCGGCTTGTGACAGTCCAATTATTATGATTGTTTTAAATTCATTATTCATCAAAAGTCGACACATATTATAACAATATTCATATTAATTACATTTTTATTAATGCATTTGAATGTGTTGTTTGGATTAAAATGTTATATCATATCACAATTATTGTGGTTTTTAAAAATTCATTATTCATCAAAAGTTGACACATATATATCTTATAACAATATTCATATAAATTAAATTTTTATTAGTGCATTTGAGAACGAAAATGGAGAATGCAATAGAATAAATTAAAACATATTATATATATATATATATAAGACAGTATTTGTCATACAAGATGGGACAATTATTCATATCCCTTTGTCTTTCAATTGGGACACTATGTCCATTACATTAAACAAAATTCTGATTTCATAGACATATTTCAAAAAATAAAACGCCTTGCTTTGATATCCAAAAACAGTGATCATCATTCTTCGCTTGAACTATTGTCACTGCTAGAGCTAATTCCATGACGGGTTATTTTCAGGAATGTTTTGTTCACGACGTTGATTGTTTTCTTCTTCTTCAACTTCCATCTACAAACATAAAAATAAACTGAAATGAGTGTATATACATTGGTGAGAATAATGAAAATTGCAATATTAAATAATATACATCAATGTAAATCGAAAAGAAAAATGACGTACCATAGCAACAATTGACTCATAAACTGTACACATTCTTTCAAAACCATGTACCATGCCATCTTTCAAAATTTCATCTATTGGCGCAGTTCCATACTTTGTTTCCTACAAGTTTTATACCCCATAACAAATCATATATTTAATATAAAAGATTTTTTTGTTCTATTAATTATAGATGAAGCTAAGTAAAAAAAGATCGATAGATGCTTACAAATTCGACAATTAAATTCTGATATGCCAACATATACTCACAACCCATATTTAACCCAATTTCAAGTAATTCGTCTGATGGTTCTTCTTTGTATGTTAGCACCTGTTTGAAGACATTCAATGATGATTTTTGTAAAACAACTTAAAAATACAAAAATTAAATCTAATTAAGTTGTTATAAGGAAGTAACAATTACTCACAAACTTAGAGATCAACCCTTTTCTTCCTTGTCGTCCTATTTTATGTGCTGAATGGGTTCCATTTTATTTTCTTTTCTGCAAGAAAATTCTTGAAAATTAATATTTAATGCTAAATTGATTATTTATTGTACCTAATGATTGAAAAATTCAATGATTACATATTACATTTGAAGCACGTTTTTGTTGAGATGGCTCCTCCTGCGATGCAATAATGTCTATTTCTTTGACCATCTCCTTGTACACCTTTTTGGACATTCCTACTGGCATATTTTTGATATCAGCTTGTTCATCTTTTGAGATTTTCATAATCTTCCTGAAAATGTAACATGACAATAAAATATTTAATTTTTATATTGATATATGAAAAGTAAATATAACAAAAGTGATATTTATAAATAATTCTAGACAAACATTTAAAGGAATATTACTTTTTCATTCCTTCTTTTTTTGTTGTTGTACGTTTTTGCTATTAAAAGTCTGAAATGTCTCATTGAACAATTCTCTAGAAACTCTTCTTGTAGTTTAGATAAAATTTGGTTATTGGAATCATTGGATTGATTTTTTTATTGTAAGTGGAAAGAACGTCTATACATTCATTCCACTAGATCCCTCAATTTTTTGTAAAATTTTTCCCCCTTTCGTTAACTTCCAACACCACTCCAGATGAGCTAAGGAGAAATTCATTTTCATTTGCATGTTCTATTTTTTTCTTTTCTTAGAACAACATTCCTTTTAGGTGTTGTTGGTCTCTGTAGAACATTAAACATATGTGAATTAGTAGACTGCTTGACACATGTTGTCTAATAATTTAAAGTATATTATTAATGATAATTAAAAAAAGAAACTCATATTGGATCGGCAATATTTTTTCATTCACCTGATTCATCATTTTGCAATTTTTCCATTAAATATTACGCTCTTCTGGTCCTAGATCATAGATAATCATATCGAGCTTCGTCATTTTGTGGTTCTACATGATACAAAGTAAACAATACGTATTAGTTAAACTTACATATAGTTCAAAAATAATATTTTTTATAAATAATTTACAAAGAACTTGCCTTTTTTGCTTTTCTTGATGTGTTAACAGTATTTTTGTTACTTGATCTCTTGTCAGTCATTTCTTTATCAATTTGAAACTTATACCATATCATTCATTAATATATTTATAAATAAATTCTCAACTTTTCATGTAGAAAATAAATCTCAAGACACTGGTGTGCCTTTCATGCAGTACGCACCGCAGCCAGTGTGTGGGGATATTAAAAACTCACTGCAAAACAATAGAATAGACCGTACGGTGCATTGGGTATTATAAATGCATCGCAAAAACAGTGTAATATACTATACATTGCGTGGGGTATTATAAATGCACCGCAAAAATGGTGTAATACACCATACGGTGCTATCCTCATTAAATGGAGCACTAGTGCTCTATTTCAGATATGGCACATGGATTTAGAAAAAATGTTTTCAATTTTTGTACTACACAGTACTTGTGCGGTGCACTATATAATACAACGCATCGGTGCGGTAGCGTATGTAGGGCGCATCGATAAAGAAAAATCCATTTTTTCCAAAAATTCACACAATGGCCGAATGGATTGGGATCCGACTATGCAAGTCGTCCCGTGGGTTGGACGTCAATCTAAAATGAAAAACCCTAATTCTGAAATCACAGAAACAGGGAGAAGAAAGGGAAAAAACAAAAAAATGAAGGGGTTTAGGGTAAAAATGGATAAAACTACAGAAAAAAAGTAAAAAAATAACCAAATTTAATCACGAGACGGTTTGAAATTCTATGATACAGGGTTTGAATCACCAGAGGTTTGGTTTTTGATTGTTTAAATACTTTTGTTTGAACGTATTTCGCTGCTTTACAGTGCCCTCGTGCTCTCTTGCTCCAGGTCTGTCTCCTGCAAATATCTAACTGGAAATTTTAGAAAAAATAGTGAAATAATGAAAAGTGTTTAGTATTTAAAGAATTATTTTATGAAATTATATTTTCGACAATATTTTGCCGCCCATTTTTCAAATTACCACTTTTTTTTCCACTTAAATAAAATAGAGTTGTGTTTTTTTTTATTTGCGTTTATTCGTTACCAGTGCAAAAGAGTTGTGAAGCACCAGTGCCTCTTCGTAATACGATGCAATCAGTTTGTGTTATGATGATAAGCGCACCAGACTGTATAAAGTTCTTTTTTTTGTATGTAAGATCATAATAAAATAATGATAATTCTAAAGTACATGAATTTATTTTCATTATTTTCTAAACTTTATTATGTTACAAAAATTCGTATTATTCTAGATTTGTTATTTTACAATTATTTGCAAATTTACAAATTTAAATATTTTTATAAAATCATTTCACATTAATACAATTATAATTTTCACATTAACATAATTAAAATTTTAAAAATATTTTACATACAATTACAATTAAAATTAGAATTAGAATTAGAATTACAATTTTACATTAATTTTACATACATGAATTACGATTAGAATTAGAGTTAGAATTTTAATTTTACATACAATTACATTTACAATTTTACATAGAATTACATTTACATTTACAATTACAATTTTACAAATATTTTACATACAATTCAATTAAAATTAAAATTACAAATACAATTACAATTTTAGAACTTTTCATACAATTACATTTACAATTTTACATAGAATTACATTTACAATTACAATTATAATTTTACAAATATTTTACATAAAATTCAATTAAAATTACAATTACAAATACACTTACAATTTTAGAAATTTACATACAATTAGAATTAGAATTACAATTTTACAATTTTTCATATATACAATTACAATCATTTCACAATAAATTAAATATTACAATTACAATTAAAATTTTACATTAATAAATATTTTACATACAATTACAGTTAAAATTACAATTAGTACAAATACAAATACAATTTTACATACAATTAAAATTTCAATTTCAATTACAATCATGACATAATATTTACAATCATGACATAATATTTAATAAATATCATGATCATTTAATATTAAATTAATTAATAAACATCATCACGATCATGATAACCATCGTACAAACATCATATATTCGACTAAAAAACACATTCAAACATCAAATTAACATTATATATTAACATCATCACAACACAAACATCAAATATACATCTCATGTCAAATAACTCATGCTATCACATATACACATCTATCTGCAAGGTAAACATTAAATGAACATATCTAACATGACCTAACAATATGTGCTACATCATGATGATCATCGACATGTAAATTAACTACAACTGCAACATGAAAATAAAATACATGGACCATATGTATATAACTGAATAATGTTAAAAATATACAACTGTAATATAAATGTCGTGGATCAACTGGTGGTAGTATAACAACATGATCAATAACAGTACAAATGGAGGCCTGCTCAATAAAGGGTGCAACCTCGACAGTTGATGGTCGAGCCTGCTCATGATCATGATCACTAGTACTAATGGATGCATCAGATGGTGGTAGTACAACATAAATATAAGCAATAGTAGTGGAGTCCTGCTCAGTTAATACTACAGCCTCGGCGGTTGATGGTCGAGGCGCCTGCTCATGATCATGAATAGTACTGATGGATGCTGCAGGCTGCTGAATGGATGTGGCCGATGGTCCAACCTCATCCCCATGATGATTGCTAGATGCTGCTAGTGGAGCCTCATTCTCATCAGGTGTGGTGCGAGGTGAACGATCATGAAATGCATGTGAGTCACTGCTCACGAACTGTCCATCACGTGCTATGGCTCGACTATGGCTATAGCTACAGACAATCCTCCTCAGTCGCATAACAGCCGTCGTAGCTCCTACGACATGCCGCATCAGGTCATACATGTCACGCGGCATGCCTCTCCACATCCGTAATAGTCTATCATCGGCCTATATGCCTCTGTAATGAGCGGGCCTGATGCTCGCATCAAAAATCAATGCATATAGTTGGTTGCCCAACTCCATCCTATATCTAGTTTCAGGTCGACCGTGCTTAGCAAAAGGTGGTACTGGTGCACCATGAGTAGGAGCATGTCTCTTTGATGCACCGGCCTAATCCTGATCATGATCATCCTCGACATCGGCCATGTCCTGATCGTCATTAGGATCCACACCTGGATCATGTGGTGGATCCGGCATCTCCTCGCCATCAAAAGAGCCAATGTCTGCAAAATATATACAAGTACACAATAATAATTAGATAATTTCATTACGCAATTTAATAAAAACAATTTAAAGAACATGTTAGAATAAATATAAATAAAACAGTAATATTACCTCTATCATCTGGCGACTCATCATTTGTGAAGAGGATGTTGGGACACCCTCGCTAATCTAATCCAGCATAAGGACATGGAACCATAATGAAGGGATGCAGCCTGTCAACACTGGCTAGTAAGTCCAGTCCATCATGCGATATCCTGGCTAGAAACATAGTGTCTCCTGTCTTGGGCATCATCTGCCCCCACATGTGCATCCGGGCCTCAAACATCAGCCTACGAGGTTGTCGAACAAAACTAGGTCTCATCTCTAGAAACCTCTCAAAAAATAAACAAAACAACTCTGAAGCAAAAGGGAAGTTGACCCTCCCTTGTGCATGAGCATCACATCTATCTAAGATCGTACAAAATTGCTGCAAAAAAAAGACAGACCACCTGGCAAGTTGTGGCTGCTATACTAAATAATCAACATAATATAAAAGTGAGCAACTAATGTGTTGCCCATCACTGGTGTTGTGCGAAATGGTCGAAATGATAAGTGAGAGGCACTGCACGTCCTATCTACCAAATGCACCTATATGTAACTGACCTCCAGGTACCTGAAAATCTGAAGGAGATAGTACATGCGATCCAATGTATCTCTGGGAGTAAACTAACTAATTCCCTGCTACAAAACCAGCTGACATGTCTGGGAATGAGGGAAAATCCACCCCTCTCTTAAATAGTCCTGTAATAAAATAAATATACTCCTCAGTGGGTGTGTACCACTAGTTAGGACCAACCTGGAAAGCCTGTTGGTGGGCATTCCACCTGTGGATAAGATATCTCAAAAACACACTATGGGCCTTTAGGGAAGTAGCCTCCTCATAGAAATTGAGGAGGCCTACCTGCCTAAGGATCCCCTAGGTATCTACTGTAATAGGGCGAGGGTATGCATCTCTCTCCCTCTCTTGGGCCTCTCATTGGCGAATCATGTCATAATGTTTAGCCTGTTGTTGTTGCTGTGCCTCCTCTTCTCTCTGAGTCATTGACATATTAAATAATTTTTTTATTATTAAAACATACATGTAATTAGGAATACACACACACACACACACACACACACACACACACACACACACACATATATATATATATATTGAAAAAAAAACAAACAGACTAGTCGATGCGCCACAAAAACAGTCATGCACCGGTGGCGGTGCGGCTTAAGTTTATAGCGCATCAGTGCTGGTACCCCTAATGAAATACAATGCACCGGCCTCAGTGCAACTATCTACTTTTCAAGCACCGTTGACTATATCTAAGTTCAGAATATTGGTGCACTGATTGAAATATACACCCCGAAGTGTATAGTCATGTCAACGCACCGATTTCTTGACAATTACATAATCGATGGTGCGGTCTTTTACCCGGCCGCACCGTTGACCCTCTCGCAATGCAGAATGCGGTGTGCTGACATACACCGGGGCGAATAATTCCATCAATGCATCGCACTGGGATTCCCATGGTCATTGGTGCGCCTGGCTAAATGAGTGCACCACATTTTATTTTATTTTATTTTAAAATTATGCGGGGCGCCTTTCGGTAATGCCCCAAAAATGGTACAGATACCGTTAGCATCAGGGGCAGTGTGGCCTGTAAATTTTATAGGCAGCACCGCTATCCGGTGCGAGTCGAACAACTCAGGTGCACCGCTCGAAAATTTTTTTCTTTTCTTTTTGAATGGTTATGTTTAAGGTTATTTCAAATTCTAATCCACTAAAAGGCTTAATTATGGAAAAACTAGAAAAAAACTTGTACATTTCGCTGTCGAGGAGGCATATTGGCTGTAAAATTTTCAAAAGAAATTTTGCCCACCGTTTTTCAAAATGCAAGCTAGAGATTGGTGGCTAATGCAGAGCAGCAGTGCATGCAATGGGTGCAATGAGAGCAGCGATGTTCGGGCGGCTCAGAGAAGAGGAAATGGTACCAGTGCTTGAGAGCTTTGGAGCACTGAGGAAAGTGAAAAATGCAATTTTTTGGTCGTAATTTTTTTTTATTTAACCCTATTCCGGTGTGCAGGGTTTTATAGGCGTACCGGTACGCTTTCTTAAAACCACACTGGGCGGTGTCAGATTTGGCACATTGTTTATAATGCATCGGGGTGGTTCCCTAACATCGCACTGGGATGTTTCAGTTTTGGCGCAATGTTTTGATAATGCATCGGGGCGGAGTATTCATAAAGCACCGGTGCAGAATAGTCATAAAGTACGAGTTTTTTGGCCTTAATTTTTTTTATTTTTTTATTTAATGCCATTCCGGTGCGTGAGTTTTATAGGCGCATCGGTGCTCTTGGATAAGAACACACCGACACATTTATGTTTTGGAGCAGTGTTTTATGATGCACCGATGTGGAAGAGTACTGAAGCACTGGTGCGTGAACATAAAGGACGGCCCAGGTGGGTGTGTATGTTGCGCACGTTGTCTAGTGTGCCAATATTTTGTGCACACCGGTGCATTCTATGGTAGAATGCACACCGGTAATTGAGAGCTCAGGAGCACTGGAAAATGAAAAATCCAGGTTTTTTGCCATAATTTTTTTTAAAATTTAACCCTTTATCGGTGCGTGTGGTTTATAGGCGCACCGATTCTGTTTCTGACAAACGCATCTGTCAGTTTGTGTTTTGGCGTGTTGTTTTATGATGCACCAGTGCAGTTTATTTCTACCGCACTGGGTGGTTTCAGTTTTTGCGCGGTGTTTTATAATGCACCGGCACGGAAGATTTGTGACGCAC
Organism: Pinus albicaulis; assembly: GCA_034641835.2. Lineage (NCBI taxonomy): Eukaryota > Viridiplantae > Streptophyta > Pinopsida > Pinales > Pinaceae > Pinus > Pinus albicaulis. The sequence continues at coordinate 540,861,703 of CM076572.1, forward strand.
CGGTGCTATATAATAATACAACGCACAGGGCGAGTGTGTACGAAGTGCATGGTGTCTGGTGTGCCAATGTTTTTGTGTGCACCGGTGCTTTCGGTATTCTAGAGCACCGGGGCAATGTTTAATGATAAGTGCACTGAGCAGAAAACATCCACAAAACCATCCGCCCTCCAACCTCCTCTAGTAACCTTTGCTAGAAACGAATGTATGGGGTATTTTTCTGTGGGGTTCCTCAAAAAAATCTGCTAGAGGGTCTTTTCCTTGTAGTGAGTCCTATGATATTCAGGACACATGCATGAAAATGTGTTTCCTCTTTGAGCTTCACATATAAATTGGAAGTGCCATGATATACAAGTACAATGCTTCCACACTATCCCCAATAGTGGAACATTAAGTCACCACTTGCTTCTCCAAAGAAAGATTTTCTCTTCGATGCTAAGCTAGAGAAGCCAAGGTGACAGTTCAAGTCCCAAAATTCCATTGCTTGAGCTATGAGGGTGTATTTATAAAAACAACTTCAAGTAAAAGACCCTCTAGCGGATGTTTTTGAGGAACCCCTTATAAAAATAGCCCAGATATCCATTTGTAGTGGAGGTCTCTAGAGGAGGTTGGCGGGTGGAGGTTTTTGTGGATGTTTTTTTGCGGTGCGTTTATCATCATAAACCACACCAATGCATTTTACCGACCAATAAGAGATCCATAAATCAATAATTCATCCATCCATAATCATAATCACGCACCCATCGAGAATACGTCCCTTTAAATCCCTCCCATGAAAAGGAAGTCCCAAAGAAGGAATTATTCGATTCACCATCCTCTCGCTATGCTATTTCTATTCGTTGGGCATCCATATCCATTATTCTATTCATATTCATGAAGATAAATCCAAATAGCTCTATCATCTTAGAATTTTAAACGCCACACAACGAATTTTTCGTTACTGAATCTTTCAGATTTTGGATTCTACCACCCATAAAATAAGAAAGGAATCTAGCTTTTAGTATGTTTATTTTCAATTATGAGCTCTCCATTACTCAAAATGCACCAGTGCGTACTAAAAATTGGCACACAGAGACATCGTTCTCTCCATACAAACCCACCCGATGTGTCTAAGTACTCTAGCGCACCGGTGCTCCACGTATAAACAAGTCCGGTGCGTCTCCATAATCCATTGCACCGCAACGACGTGTGGTGTGCCATTGATAATACCACCTGGTGCATCTCAAAATCCCGCGCACCTAAAAAGGGTTAATTAAAAACAATTACAGGCTGTAAAAACCTCATTTTTACTTCTTCAATGCTCTAGACCTCTCAAGCACTGGTGTGAGTTTGTCTTGTGTGAGCCGTCCTGCCATCAGTGCTCCCATTGCACACATTGTTTCCATCCATTTCCCACTGTGTGGAGTTCAAATTTTCAAAAACGATGGAAAAATTTGGTTTATTCAATCCCTCAGCAAATATGCCTCCTCGATGCGCAAATGTACAAGTAATCTACTTGTTTCTCAATAAATAAACCTTTTAGTGGATTAAATTTTGAAATTAGCTTAAAATTAACTATTTAAAATAAAAATAAAAATTGTGCGGTGCATTCAAGCTGTACGGCTCGCACCATTCACAGTGCTGCCTGTAAATTTACAGGCCACACCATGAACGGTGTTAATGGAAACAACACCGAGTTCTAGTGCGGTACCGAAAAAACACACACTGTCACGAATTTAAAAAATACAAGGCGGTGCGGTCGTTTAAATGACCGCAATGTTGAATATGTAATAGTGTCAGGAGGTTAGTGCATTGACCAAACTAACCACCCCGGGGTGGATAGTTAGGTCAGCGCACTGCCCACCTGACATCATTACATAGTCAATAGTATGGTCGTTTATATGACCACACCGTTGACCATGTACTGCTATTGGGCAGTGCATTGAAAAAACTATCTGCACCGGGGGAGATAGTTAGGTCAACTAACCGCCCACCCGACAACATTACATAGTCAAGGGTGTTTTCGTTTACAGGACAACATCGTTAACCATATACTGTTGTTGGGTAGTGCGTTGACCAAACTATCCACCCCGGGGTGGATAGTTTCGTCAACGCACCGCAGAAAAATATTCCCTTCTTTGGTGGTGTGTGAAAATTTTCCATGCGTACTGAGAGTGGTGCACAATAAAAAAGTACGCATCGGTACCGGTGCGTGACTGTTTTTTGGGCGCATCGATTGTTTTTTTTTCAAAAAAATTTATATGTATATATATATATATTAAATACATTTCTCATTTAATAAAAAATAATGTATTTAATATGTGAATCATTCAGCGGCGTCAACAGAGAGAACAAAGGGAACAACAAGAACATATGGAGGACCGTTATAATGTGATTCAACTGTGGAAGGCACAAGAGAGGGAGATAATTTTGTACCCTCGCCCTATTACGATAGCCACCTAGTTTCTCCTAAGGGATGTAGGCCTCCGCAAGTTCTACGAGGAGGCTACATCCCTGAAGGGCTATAGTGGGTTATTGGGACATATGATATACAGGTGGGATGCCCATCGACAGGCTTTTCGGTTGGTCTTGGCGAGTGGTTCGAGTCCGTTGAGGAGGACATATATTTTATTATTGGCCTATCTAGGAGAGGGCAGGATTTTCCCCAGTTCCCAGATGTCCCCGTCGCCTATGCAGCAGGAAGTTAGTTGGCGTATTCCCAGAGATACATTAGGGGCGATATAGTCTCTCATGTAGATTTTTAGGTGTCCGATGGTCAATTACGTATTGCTTTGTTTGGTGCAGAGGAGGTGAGGTGCCTCTCACTACTGCTGACGACCATTTCACACTATACCAGTGACGGTCAACGCATTATTTGCCTGCTTTTATTTTATGTTGATTCTTTATTCCAAGCACCACGACTTGTGAGATGATCTGCGTTTTTTTTGCAGAATTTTTTTACAACATTAGATAGATGTTGTTCTCAAACACATGGGAGGTTAAAATTCCCTTTTTCTTCAGAGTTATTTTGTTTATTTTTTATAGTTTTCTGGAGACAAGGCCTACTTTTGTTTGGCAGCCTCGTAGGTCGATGCTGCATGTACAGATGCAGTTGTAGGGCCAGATGATGCCCAAGAGGGGCCAATCTGAATTTCCCGCCAGGATATCTACTGATGCACTAGAGTTGCTAGCCAATGCTGATGATTACTAGTTCATTTTGGTGCCATGTCCATACGCCGGTTTGGATTGGCTAGGGTGTACCAACATTCTCTTCACACAGGATGAGCCATTGGATGCGAGAGGTAATATTAGTGTTTTCTTTAAATTAATATAGTTTCATTTTATTGTCTTAATTAATTAATTAGAATGATCAAATTTACTCTAACACATTATTTAACTTTTTTTATTAAATTGTTTAATGAAAATGTCTAATTATTGTTGTGTAATATATATTTTGTAGATATTGGGAAATTTGTTGGGAACATGATTCCACCCCCACTGAATGATCCAGGTGTAGATGTTGATGAGGAGACGACAGAGGCAGAGGATCAGGGTGACAAACATTATCCTCGAGTGCAGATACCCGTGGGGGTGCGGCGTAGGCCAGACACATAATTCAGTATGGAGTTGGGCGACTGACTGTGTCGACTCATAGTTGATGAGGGAGTCTGCCCTGCTATGATCAGAGAGATCTAGGATGATTCTAGGCTCACACAAATCTGGAGAGACATGCCCTGTGATATGATGACCCTCATGCGTCATATCGTTGGAGCTTCTAGAGTACTGGTGCTAGCTCGAAGGGATAGGAATCATGGATATGCACGACAAAGTAGCTCATCTGATGATCATGATCATGAGGGGAGTGATCATCATTCTAGTACTCCACCTCCTCCTTTACCTCATGTCGGATATCATGAGCAACCATCATCCAGTCTTGATCAGTAGGCATCTTCTGAGCAGTTTACACCATCTCAGCAGACACCTTGTCCTGACCAGGCAATACCATCGACTAAGCAGGCACCTGATCCTGAGTAGGCAGGTCTATTTGAGCAGGTCGCACCATCCACTGAGCATGCTGCACCATCGACAACTCATTAGCAGGAAATTCCTGATCATACTGCACCTTCGACTGATCACCAGGCACCTCCGGAGTAGGCATATCATCTATCTGAGCATAAGGGTGCACCATCGACTGAGCAAGCCTCGACTAGTATTAATATTGATGTAGTACCGCCAGATATTTAAATTTTAATGCATTTATGTTATATATATATATATATATATATATATATATATATATATATATATATATATATATATATATATATAGTCTATGTATTTATGTTCATGTTGATGTACATAATTTACATGTTGGTGTTCATCATGATGTGTATATTGTTAGGTCATGTTAGATATGTTCATTTAATGTGCTTGCAGATAGATGTGTATGCGATAGCAGTTATTTGACATGAGATGTATATTTGATGTTTGTGTTGTGATGATGTTATACAATGCATGTGTTTTGTTAGATAACCATGATCACAATTATTAGATGATGTTAGTGAATTTGAATGTGTATTTTAGAATATGATGTTTGTATGATGGTTATCATGATCGTGATGTTTATTTTTAATATTAAATCATGATATTTATTAAATATTATGTCGTGATTGTAATTGAAATTTTAATTTTAATTGTATGTAAAATTGTAATTATAATTTTAAATGCAATTGTATGTAAAATATTTGTAAAATTGTAATTGTAATTGTACGTAATTGTATTGTGAAATTGTAAAATTGTAATTGTTGTATTGTCATGATTCAATTTTATTAAAATTGTAAAATTTTTAAATTTTTAAATTTGTAAAATTCTAAAAATGTAATTGTAATTGCATGCATCGTGATTGTAATTGTAATTGTGTGTAAAATTGTAAAATTGTAATTGTAATTGTAGTTGTATGTAAAATTGTAAAATTGTGATTGTAATTGTACTTAATTGTATTTTGAAATTGTAAATTTGTAATTGTAATTGTATGTATTGTCACAATTCAATTTTATTAAAATTGTAAAATTTCTAAATTTTTAAATTTGTAAAATTATAAAAATGTAATTGTAATTGTATGCATCATGATTGTAATTGTAATTGTATGTAAAATTGTAAAATTGTAGTTGTAATTTTATGGAAAATTGTAAAATTGTAATTGCAATTGTAATTGTAATTCTAGTTGTAATTTTAATTGTAATTGTATGTAAAATATTTGTAAAATTGTAATTGTAATTGTAATTGTATTGTGAAATGATTGTAATTGTAATTTAATTGTAATTGTATGTAAAATTGTAAAATTGTAATTGTAATTGTATGTAAAATATTTGTAAAATTGTAATTGTAATTGTATTGTGAAATTGTAAAATTGTAATTGTAATTGTATGTATTGTCATCATTAATTTTTATTAAAATTGTAAATTAATTGTCAATTTTGAACCATAACTATCATAAGTAAAATTTATGCCATAAATATTGTTAAATTACCATAATTGTAAAATAATAAATCTAGAATAATATGAATTTTGTAACATAATAAAGTTTATAAAATAATGCAAATAAATTCATGTTTAGAATTATCATTATTTTATTATGTTATTACATACCAAAAATAACAATATACATTTTGAATATATCATTCACACACATTTAAAGCAATCAAGTAGTTGTATTATTTTAGGAATTGACATAAAAAAAAACTTGATACAATGCGCCATTGTTTTCTAGATCAACATAATCTCAAATTATCAAGTGAATTGATTTTAACATTAACACAATGCAAACCAATTAATTCAAAATACATATTATAATGTTTCGAAAAAGAGAGTCTTAGTTATAAGGTTAATTCCTCTTCTTTATAAAAACCCTTCTTAAAAATTATAAATGATGAAATAACACATGTACCATATCACTCTCTGTTCTCATGATCACCCTCATTATATTTGAGTTTGCTTGGCATGATAACACTATTGTTCTCAAAAATATGTTTTGATCTAGGTTCATGCCTCAATACAAACCACCAATCCATGTCCAACACATCTGGGTAAAAAAACACATGGTTGTTGTTGGCTCGAGGGGTCCTGACCCAGGTTCGGCGGTTAAGGTTTTCCAACAAACCCCTATACTACTGGCCCTTTCGGCAGTGACCTACTTGTGTAGGCCAGAGTCTCACCAGAAGCAGTATGGTAGGGTGTTGGAACCAGGTTTCCACACCCTGAGAGAGAGTAGGTAATTAAAGTAGACCTGCGTTCCCAACCTATCGAGTTCGCACTAAACAGATCTATTCGCAGGCTTATTGACAATTTACAGCGTAACAAAGCTTATTCTTTTTCACATATCTAGTAACTACCTCCGCATCCACATGCGTAATACCAATTATCAGCATAGAACACTATAATTGCAGTAATTAATAGATCATAGATACATATACTAGAAACATAGATACTTTCATAGTTTACAGCAATTAAACAGATAATTTTGCAAATTGATCATATAGCTCAGGTTCACATCAATCATAACCGAACAGATCCAGATAACGTCAGATGTCCAATAGTACTTTGCATCTATATTAATATCAAAATCCACTTACAATCCCATAATAACACCTGCGCACATAGCCAACAGGGTCCGCACAAAGTAGGACTAAGGATCTCCGTGCACACAGCCAACAGGATTCCTTACTCAAACAACCCGACAACAGATCTAACAATTTGTGCTTAGCATCAATCTCGATTATTTTCTACCTTAAGACTTAAAAAGGCTCATCTATTTATATCGATTTAGCCTACGCTTCCAATGGTCTTCAAACCATGGTTTGAGGACTCTTGGTCTAGCCTTAACCCATTACAATGCATTCGGGGCTTTGACCGACCCCAAAACCCCTGCGTTAGACTAAATAATACCAAAAATATACAAAAATGGACAAAATTCGCAGCTTTAGGAGACCCTGTTCCAACAGTCCCCCAACACAATCTTGTGACTCGTCCCGAGTCACTGTGATGGTGGGGTCTCCACCTATGCCTGTAGTAGTATGATTGCTTCATCCAATGGGGGTAGCACACCTTCACTCTGAGCAACAACATTTTGCGCAATATCTACCAACTTCTGTGAAGTCGGGCCTTCTGTCGCAGCGGTGACGCTCTCCAGAGTCTGGTTTAGCTTCTTAACATCAACATCAACATCCTGCGAGAGTTTGAGGGCTTCAATAGCCCAAGGATTCAGGCGATCACTGAGAGCTTTCTTCTTATGCCGGAGTTCATCAATATCATTTTGGAGGTCGGGGCTAGTTCTTAGCAATGCCAAGCGTTGAGCAGGAACCAAAGTGGGCATGGTGGCTTCTAAATTCTCAAATTCTTCTTCCTTCTGCCACAGGTTCTGGTTGATTTCTTGCAGGATTGGGTTGCGCTGGACCTTGATCCATAGCTGCATGGCTGTTTCCAGTATTTGGGCACCCTGAGTGATCTGCCCTGTAATGAAATTTTTAGCCACAGTAACCAGTGCAGCTCACTGGGCCCGTACCTCCGGAGGTGTTTCGACTTGCAACTTAGCCTGCAAATCTGCGATTTTCTGCTCCATCTGTGTTTTGGCCACCTGAACTTCTGTCTTGGAGGCCTTCAATGCTGCGACCAAGCCCTCAATCTTATCCTAGGGGGTGGTTCTAGCCGGGATTTATTCTTTAACATCTGCGCAGAGTCTGTGAATTAAGTGTTCCAACTCTGTTTGCTGCACGGTGGTGAGGGACACTTTAGCGTTCTTTTCTACGATTTTCTGTTTAGCCACACCGAGCTATTGGTGCACTTGTTGGTCCCGATGGTGAATTTATTGAAACAAGGAGGCGTGGAGACCTTGAAATGCCTCATGTGGCAGCCTGGCTAAATCCAGCTATACTTCTGCACCGTCTTGGACTTGCCTTCCCAGGTTGGGTGGACTAGCACAAGGGCTGCGCCAGGTAAGGAAAAAAGGCAGCTTTTTGTTGTAGCTAGTGCTGCACTACTGATTGCCAAGGGCATTCATACCTGAGTCACACTGGTCTGCAGCATGTATGCCTTTAGCTGTAGAGCACGGAGCTCCACTTGAATTGTGTCGATCATAGCTCTTTTTTGTTCATCTAAGGCTAATCATCTGTCTTCCATGGCCAAAGTGACCACATCAACAATTTGTTTGAGGTCCCCTTCGGTCAGTGTGACTGTCTCATCTCATTCCATCCACTGAGAGCGTTGCTTCTTTCAGGGCCCTTTAATAGGCTCGCTTGTTTGCTTCGTGGCTCGGGGGGAGGCAGTTCCTCCTGCATCCAGTCCTTCTGTACCCAGATCTGGCAGAAAATCTAGCTGAGTCTCCACTTTTGCATCCTTCTCGATGGTATGTTTCTGCTGCGCATTCTTTTGTGTTGCAGTGCCCATGTCCTTCCCTATACTCTTGCTTGGTCCTCTAGTATCCTTGATGATTACAGGGGGGATTACTTTCACTGTGTTGGTTCCTTCGATGCCCTTCGTGCCAGTTTTGAAGCTGCTCTTCCAGTTAGGAGGCCAGAGCGCAATTACATTGTCAATTTCTTAGTCCACCACCATATAAGGGAGCGAAGTCCAGGCTTTATCCTTGCACGCTCTGATCTGGACGTTGTGTATGGTGACCTGAAATGCCGCAATGCCCTTGTATCTGTCATATACTGCTGGAGACAATAATGGTCGGGAATTAATGGCTACTTCCAAGCTACTCTAAAAGAGGACCCAGAATACTTGATTGTCCTCGAGACACTGCAGATCCTTAGAATCCCATAATTTTGTATATCGGGCTCCCTCGCACATGTCGGTGGTGAGCTCCGGGACGATCGATTCCTCAGGTGCTTCCCAGGCTATCAATGAGATGAGAAGTAGCAGCCAGGAATAGAAAAATGCCCATCCTTGCTCCTGGGATTCGTGGACATTGGCCAAAAACTCATTGCACAGATATTTTGACCAATTGAAGCATACCCCTTTCTCGCATTGGCCTGCTAACTGAATTACATATGCGGGGACGGAGGTCACTTGACATTTTCGCATCATCTTACATGCTAATAACATGGTACCCAGTTGCGTAGCAAGATCACTTATGGTTTTTATCATGAAGCCGCGAGTATTACGCTCCACATGGTATTTTTGTCGCACATATTCAACAGTTTCCCCCTCATACTTCTTTCCAACATGCCCTAAAGGGTTCGGTCCTTCCATAGGAAGACCAGTGATTCGATGGATGAGTGCAGCATCGATAGGGATTCAATCCTTGATCCACAAACACCCATCATGGACCAAGGAAATTAATTGATGCACCATATGGTCTGTGATATTTTAGTGGCCGAAATGCGGCATCCTGAGCAGGTTGAGAAGCCCGGATCCTGCCACTTCGCGTACCTAGCTTATGGGGACAATTTTGATCCCATCATCCTCCCGACTTCATTAAATATATAACTCGGGCACCAACTCAGGGAAGGCCTCCAAATTGGCCAAGTCATGATCATCAAATTTGATCTCATGGAGCCTTCCAAAAGGTTCACCAATAATGGGGACCTCTCCTGGGGTCAGCGGCATCTGCAGGTAGGTGAGCAGGCTGTCAAGGTTCTTCGGTGTGCATGTCGAGGGCCTGTGCGGTCGAACGAAAGGAGGTAACCAATTGATTGGGTTTGCGGCATGAGCCTCTTCCCGAGCAACCCATGCCTGGGGCGTCGCTTGTGGGGATTTTACATTTCTCGAGGAAGTATAGGGCTTCCCTCTAGTCTATTTCACAGGTTTCGAGGGTTTCCATGAGCCCTATGTTTTTTCCTTTGGTGTGGAGATAATTCTTTGGCCTCAGACTCAATCTCCACCACTTCCTCGGTTTCTGGCTCTACCGAGGTCGTTGGTGCCAAGGATTCAGCAGGATTAGTGACCGTCATTATGGTATGAAAAATGAATCCCAACCTCGGGTGGCTACTTTCAGAAGGATTAGGTTTCTCAGACATGAAAGGGATGCTATAGGCATAGAAATTATTACAACACAAATTCGTTAAGGACAAACTTGCCAAGTACAAGCTATTCAAGCGATACGGAACCCTTTTCTAATTATAGCCTTTGTGATTGACCAACAGTAGGGTAAACTTCACTTGGAAATTACCATCATGTAAATGGTAAAAAATCTCCAGAAGTCACCTCATTAAATGCTGCCCGACCGCTCCTTTCAATGGAAACTTTTTTTTGTTACCCGAGTTGATTGTTCCAACAGCTAGTTTTCGCACCCTTGGTGCGCTCAGCGCACCCCTGCACACCCAGGTCATCCCTGCACTTTTAGCATACCTCCTACGTTCCCAGCCTACTTGCTACATTCTGAGTTTATTCCTACGCATCCGGCGCACTCCCCCAAGCTTCCAATCCTGCGGCTACCTTTTGCACGGAGCATGGTACCGGCTGCGCTTACCTTCCTTGGTGGGTCTGTCCCACTTCATACAGCTACTGCAGCCATATAGTCATTTGATCCGATATGGATTGAGCTGACTGCCATTGATGTAGCCAGGTAGCATATCGTCGTGCAGGGTAGCTAATCAAACTGCCCTGCCTTCCATGATTTCTTTAACTGTATAAGGCCCGAGCCAGCGCTGTCGGAACTTCCCTGGGTGTTTCGCAAACTACCTATCATATAGCAGGAATAATTCATCCTCTGCAAAGATATTTTGACGAATATGTCGATTGTGCCATGCCTTATCACGTGCCTTCTGAACCTGCTGATGGAAGTTAGCAATGAAACGGTATTCCTCCAAAGCCACTATTAAGTCCCTATATTAATAGTGTAGTCCCTTATTATGTTAGTATAGCCCCCCTTATTGTTATTTTTGTACCCTTGTAACCCCCATATTTTTATTATTGTGCCCTTACATTCTTATTGTTAGGTCGGCTAGGATTACATTATGGCCCCACTAGGATTATATTGTGGCCCCATGGACTCCTATATATAGAAGGAGGTTTTGGTCATTTGTATCATCGAATAATTGTTCATTCATATAATGTATTGGAGGTTTCCCCCTCGAAGTGGCTTATTTCTAAGGCGTTGATATCTATTTTCTTCTATTTTTGGAGCTGGTTTCACAACATTTGGTATCAGAGTTTTGGATTCTAGGGTTTCGCTGCTCCAAACAGGTCATCATGGAATTTTCGCAATAATTTTTTTTTTTTACGAAGGTTCAGAAGTTGAAATTTTTAAAGTGCGAAGCCAACATCCTGAGGAACATCTTCACAAAATTTCAGAGCTTGGTTCACTATATGTTTGGAGATATGATATGTGGAAGTTAGGGATTTTTGCAGGCTCCTGAATTTCACCAAAACAGGTCATCGCAGAATTTTTACTATAACGTTTTTTCTATGAAGGTTCAGAAGCTAGAATTATTAGACTGCAAAGATAAAATCTCGAGGAACAGTGGCACAAAATTTCAGAGCTTGGTTTGCAATATTTTCAGAGATATGATCTGTGGAAGTTAGGTCTTTTTCAGGCTCCCAAATTTCATCTCAAAGAGGTGATTGTGGGAAAATATTCATAACTCTCTCTCTGAGCATAGGATTGGAATTATGTAAAAAGTGGATATATTCACACAGAATTTAGTTTCCTGTCTATCAAGTTCAGAGCCAAAGGAGTAAATAGTGACACGTGGCAATTCATACAATTTCACTCTATTGAACCAGTCCATAATTAGGTCATTGTGGGAGATTGGACATAACTTTGCCTTTAAGAATCCAAATAAAGTCAGAAATGTGGCATTAGAAAGAGGATTCAGAGGGCTACAGTAGGGCAAAATTTTAGATATTCAAGATCCTAAATCACAGATATAATTCAGTTTCAATATCGAGCTCCTCAAAAGCAAGAAAAAGGTGTGAATTTGGTTTTTAAAATTGCATAATGTTTGTTTGAAAAAGAAGTTTGAAGTGATTCCAAGGGCATATTTTAGAATTTTTATCAGTATTGGGTTCTATAATTCCTCCAAAAAATAATTCCATACCCATTAAGCCCTAAAAAAGCTATACTATGACGCATGAAGAGGAAGAATTGCAGTATGAGATATCAAAATTATGGTACCAAGTGCAAAAAAATTCAATATTACGAAGAGCAACCGAAGATGACATAGATGGTTTAAAAGTAGAAATGGAGGCTAAGTTAGATGGGTTGAAGGATCAAATAATAGCTAATATGGATGATAAATTAGTGGAAGACCACATCGAGCATTAACAACAAGTTCTCCAACTCTCAAAGGATAACCTAACTTTGGTGTAGAATCTAATGAAACAACAGGAAGATCAACATCACATCGAAAGAAGTTCCGAAGCAGTCACAGAAACAAGAACTCGACAAGTACGATCAATTTTAGAGTATCTTAGCAAGTGGAAGAACTTTTCTGTGGAAGATTCCACATGGGAGGATGAGAATTTTATATAGAAGCATTAAGAAATAATCAAGCATTGAGGACAACACTTGTTTGAAGGAGAGGGGCATGTTAAGTCCCTATATTAATAGTGTAGTCCCTTATTATGTTAGTGTAGCCCCCATTATTGTTATTGTTGTACCCCTGTAACCCACATATTGTTATTATTTTGCCCTTACATTATTATTGTTAGGTCGGCTAGGATTACATTGTGACCCCACTAGGATTATATTGTGGCCCCATGGACTCCTATATATAGAAGGAGGTTTTGGTCATTTTTATCATCGAAGAATTGTTCATTCATGTAATGTATTGGAGGTTTCCCCTCTAAGTGGCTTATTTATAAGGCGTTGATATCTCTTTTCTTCTATTTTTGGAGCTAGTTTCACAATAGCCACAAGATGCACTAACCGTTCCTCCATGATATCAAATTCGGCCATATTTGTGAAGGCTGTGATGCGCAGGCTAGGAACAATATATTCCATGGGAATAACGGCCTTCTTTCCATAAACCATCCTAAACGGTGTTTTCCCTGTCAACTTCTTACAGGTGGTTTAGTAAGCCCATAGAACAGACAGAATGTGCATGTCCCAGTCACTGCAATCGACGTTACAGACCTTGGTCAGTGCGTGCTCCAAGACCTTATTAAAAGCTTCAACCTCTCCATTTTCCTGAGGATGATATGGAGTGATTTTCACATGATGGATCCAGAATTCTTCTGTCAAGGCCTATATTGTTTCATTGACAAGTGCGTACCTCTATCACTCATCAATATTTTTGGACATCTAAATCTAGTCAGAATATGCTCAAAGATGAAGTGCGCAGCGGTATCTGCAGTGCAACCCTTCACTGCTTGTGTCTTGGCCCACCTAGTTACATAATCAGTAGCAGTTATAATGTAACGCGCACTTGTCTTCTTTCCGAGTAGGTTGATAGGTCCTACAAAGTCAATGGCCCATTTGTCAAATGATTGTAGGGCCAATTGTAGTTGAAGGGGCATTTCATCCCTATAGGATGGCCTTCTGGTGCATTGGCATGTATCGCGGGCCTTATAAAAGTTGTGAGAGTCACTATGCAGGGTAGGCCACCATAATCCAGCTCTTAAGATCTTCCGTGCTGTTGTGTTCCCTGCGTAGTGACCTCCTGATACCTCATCGTGGGCTTCTGTCAAGATAGCATTCCGTTCATGTTCCAAAACGTACCTTCGCAGCACTTCATTTGCTCCCATTTTATAGAGGTGACGTGCGATGATGGTAAAATATGTAGCACAAGTTACCAACTCTTTCTTCTATTGCACTGAGTACTCCGTGGGTGCCATGCTTGTAGTCAATAATTGAATGATGACAGCAAAGTGCTCATCAACTACCTTAATAGCAAACAACTACGCATCAGACAATCCTTTGTCCAGGTTGGTTGGTTCCTCGCCAGTCTCAATTCGGGACAAATGATCTGGCCCAACATTCAACTTCCCTGGTTTGAAAATGATTTCAAATTCATACTTCTGGAACAGCAGAATCCATCGACAGATTTTACCCCCCAACACAGGCTTATTCACCAGGTACTTCAAAGCCGAATGATCTGTAAACATTTTGAAGTGTCCCCCTAACAGATAGTGCCGATACTTCTGTAATGCATAAACCATGTCCAATCCTTCCCGCTCCGTAGTGGCATAGTTGTGCTCTGCACTGGAGAGTTTTTGACTAGCAAATGCAACTGGGTGATCAATGTCTCCATCTGCAGGCTGCATAAGGACCGCTCCCAGGGCGATTCCGAAAGCATCAATGTGAACATGAAATACCTTTGCCCAATCAGGGAAAATACAGATAGGTGCAGCGACCATATTTTCCTTGAGTAGCTCAAAGCTCTTTTGACACTCATCATCCCCAAAAAAAGAAACATCCTTCTTAAACAACTTTTCTAGAGGCGCTATGATCAACGCGTATCCCTGAATGAAATTTCTGTAGTAACTTGTATGTCTGAGGATCGAACGCAACTGTTTCTCAGTCGTAGGTATTTCTAGATTGATGATAACTACAACTTTTGCAGGGTCAACCATCAACCCTTGTCAGCAAACTATATGTTCAATCAAGATTCCAAAGGGTACGCAGAGGATACACTTCTTGATATTTAGAGAAATCTGGTGCTTCTAACAGGCATCCAACATCATGCGCAGGTTTGAAACGTGCGTCTTTACTAAGCCGAAGACAGTCCAATCATCAAAGTACACCTCTAGAAATTTATGGATGAACTCTTTGAACACTGCAAATACTACCCGTGAGAATATGGAAGGGGGATTTTTGAGTCCAAACGGCATGACCGTATACTGAAAGGATCCCCATTCGGTAGAAAATGTAGTTTTGCTATGATATTCAGGTGCGATTCTGATTTGATGGTATCCTAAGAACCCATCAGTGAATGAGTACGCTTCTTGGCCTCCTACGCTATCCAAGATCTCATCGGAGAACGGTGTTGGAAAATTATCATGTACGCAGGCATCGTTCAACTTGCGCAAGTCGACACAGATGCGGATTTCCCCCTTCGTCTTCTTTTCCTGAACCACCATGGGACTTACCCAGTTCGATTGTTCAACCAGTTCGATGATACTTGCGGTGAGCATTTTATTGATTTCTTCCTTAACCTTCTGCTTATACTTAAGGTTCAATCGATAAGGGTGTTGTTTCACAGGGCGCGCATTTGGTTTCAATGTGATGCGCATAACCCCTAAGTCCCTCGTGATCCCCTTAAGCTCTGAAAACTTTGTCGGGAATAAGTCTTGATATTCTGTGAGTAATTCCACAACCTTGCCTACTGTCTCATCATCACAGTAATCCCCAATTTTAGCCAACTTGGGTTGCTCTTACATGTCAATGTTAACTTCTTGTAGCTTCAGAGGCTTCGTAACATCCACAGTGTGTAATGGGGGTCTTGCAACTGCGTGCTCCCCTTCTGATTTTGGGATCGAGACATTACACAGATCTTCATCACATTCTTCTATGGTGATATTTCGGTAGTTGAAAATATCTTGCATCTGTGTTTCCCATGTTGGTATCTCCAATGATGCATAGGGGCTGGATTCAAAAAATACAAAGGTATCTATATCTTGCAGAGCTTCGTCCAGCGCCGCCATTCCTCCTGTTAGTCCAAAGGTCCCCACAAATTTATCCTTTAAGGTTTCCTAATGGCGAGTGTGCTGATGTAGCTCCGCATCTAAGTACCATGCAGTGGGGATTAGTCCTAAGGCATGAATAAACAAGTGAACCCATTCTTCTGTAGTGCAATCCCACCATTTCTCCATCCAAGCGAACAAATGTTTGCGCAGATCCCCCGGGCCAAGAAACATCTTGACGTGCATGTCAACCACAGGCTGAAACCGTAGGATCATCATATCCCGACATTCCTCCCAATATTGGAACACCCCCTTATGCGTGTCCCACCACCTTGCAGGTGTTGCATGCATGGCTAGATTAAGGGTCCATAGCCTTCGTTCTCTTGGAACCTCAGCTTCAAATATTCACAAAAACTCCTTTATACTATTAGAACCATCAAAGTAGGGAATTTCTCTTACCTCTGAGGATATGCATTGGAAGTCCCTTGTGATTCGTAGGTAGCGCAGTGCAAAGACATCATGTAACTGGTTTTTCCAATTCTCCATTTCCTCGTCAGAGTCATAAAAGAATTCGCTATCATTTTCCCAACATAGCACACCATCGGCTGTAGGATTGATCCAATCTTCGTTCCTCGCAGTTAACTTATAGATGTGATCCACCTCCTCTTCCTCATGCACTAGCTTTGTATACCTTTATCCTTCTGTGGGGTCTAGTGGTACTACCACTTACGTTCCTTCACTTTCAAACACCATGCTTCTCTTCTTAAAATTGATAATACCGCCCATATATATGGCCTAGTCCAATCCTAGAAGTGCAGGATAGGGGTCTGCATCTTCTACAATCTGAATGACCTCAAAGTCTTCCTAGACCTTAACTCCTGCGATGTCTATCATGATTTTTGACAGTCTTCCCAACAACATGATCTTCTACTATTTGGCCATGCACAGCTGGATAGTGGACTATTCCAACTTAGGTTCCCCAATTTGCTACCAGGTTTTTTTGGGCAGTATGTTCGCATCTGAGCCTAGGTATAGAATAAAATCATCCATCTCATAATCACCAATCTTCACGGTTAACTGCATCTCCTGACCAGTGCGTCTCTTATGCTTATATAGTTTTTGCACATCCTTAATTTCCATGGATGGGGTTGTTCTTTCTGCGCAGATGTCTATCAAATATTGGAGTTTTTCTATGGCCCTTTGGTTGCGCAAAAACTTCATACATGCCTGCAAGAATGGTTTGACCTCGTCATCTGCTTTGAGGTTTGCGGGGGCTTGAGGAGTAAGTGCCACAACCTTAGCAAAGTCTTGGCGAGCTGTGACAAAGGTTTCCTTTTCCTTCTGTAAGTCCAAACCTTCTTGTTTAATGGTTGCTTTACAGATAAGAGGCTCTGAATTAGCTTTCTCCACAGCTCTTCTGGTGGCCATGCTGCTGCGTGTTATAACATTAACACTTGGTCCTTCATCTCGAGGTTCTGCCTTGACCCTTTGTACATTCTGCATAAGTGTCTGCTGCTTCTCTTGCAACTTGGCTATCAGAATCGGGAAATCTTCGATCACATGGTCCAGCTGTCTATAGTATCTACAGGATTATCTTGCAGGTTCGTGCAACCCCTTGAAAAGTTCCTTATTTCTCCAAAGTTATATAAAATCAGTTGTCCTCTCCCCCTACCTGTGCCTCCACCTTGGCCCCCTCCCTTGCCCCTAGCTGGAGAGCCACCTATGCCTGAGGGGGACCTTGGTGAGGAAGGATCCGATTGTACCCTATATAGGTTTCCTCTGTCTATCATCAGATCATAGGTTTGACAGTTTTTCTCATCGTGTCCTATAGATCTGCAAAACCTGCACCATTGTTGCTTCACTTCTGGGACATATGCGGCAAGGCAGGGGTAGTGGTTGGTATCGTGCAGCCTAGAAACACATCAATCATCGCACCATAGCACTGGCCCACTTGGTCCTACAGCTTCCATAGGATGCAACGGGCTAGGTCCCCCCAGCCTGCATGTAGTCTGCTAGCAGTGGACAGTTATCCTTGGTGTGGCCATTCACCCTGCATCGTTTGCACCATCTGTCAGGGCTAGCCTTTGTTCCTCGTTCCTTCCGCAAATTCTGGATCTCTATATGCATTGCCTCTAATTATCCTTGTGTTTGTTGTACTCCTAACTGGGTATCGTCTCTTGGCACAACTTCCAGCTTCATCGAAATCTCCAAGGCCTTTTCTTGTGATTCAATGGCTTGATGACCCATTGGCATGTGCAGGTGGGGCAGCAACATAGAAATGAACCACTTTGTGTGCTGCCTGTCATCATACAAAAATCCTCCTTCTCTAATTACCTTCTTTAACTGTTGGTCAGCTTGCCATATAGACTCGGACGGTCCCTGCTTGAAATCTTTCAGATCGTTCACTACCTGAGAGCAGGACTTAGGTTTCTTGAACTGTTGTTTCAAGGCATTCTTAATCTCTTCAATGGTCACATTCACATGCTGAGCTATGTATCCCATATACCAATCCAAGGTTCTTCCTTCGAAGGCAAGGGGACTGCTGTGCCCTTTTCACAATGTCGTTGGCCATGTTCTGCGTGGTCCATACCAATCCTGCAACAAACTAGAGCCAGTCCATGTCTTCATCCCCTATTCCCTTGAAGGTAGGTAGCTTCATGTGTAAGGCCATCTCGTCTTCTGGTGGGGGAGGAGGTACAGGTGAGTTCTTACCCCTGTGCTGGCTCGACAGTGGTGTAGTTGGAGATTCTTGTGCAGCCGACTCCCGTACTGGACTATAGACAAATCTATCTCCTTCTTGGTTAGTTCTGTAGTACTTACCACTGTGCGTTGTACCCTCGATTTGATCAAAGTTCATTCACTCTGTATGGCTGCACAAAATGATCTTTTCGCACAGTAAGATCTTAATTAGTAATGGCAGAGTTTTTAGAAACTTACCTCGGAAACCCTTGAAGAACCTTCATTCCACCTCGGAGTAGGACACCAATTGATCAATTGCAAATTCCGTCACAAATCCTCCTATCACACTGTCCACCCAGTGATCTACCGTGCGAGTGATGGTTTTATCAGTATTTTCTAATTGCTGGATTAGCTCTGGGGTCCACTGCGTGACCCGTTCGTCCTTCCAACACTTCTGGAAATCTACGAGCCTTGCAAACACTCTTGAAGCTCGGTTGCAAATGTCACAAAGAAAATTTCATAGATCTCTATGAAAATGTACTTATTCTTCCACTTCTCTGTGGTCATCTTTTCACTACGATTCTCCCTCATTGTGAATTCCTGAATTTTCTTTTCGAACCACTTGTTAATCTCTTTCTTGTTAGGTCTCCAATGTGTTCTTGGCATTACCCAATCCCTCTCTCAAAATGCTCCTGGTCCCAGAAACGGAACCAATTGTTGGCTTGAGGGGTCCTGACCCAAGTTCGGCGGTTAAGGTTTTCCAACAAACCCCTATACTACTAGCCCTTTCGGTAGTGACCTGCTTGCGCAGGCCAAAGTCTCACCCGAAGCAGTATGGGAGGGTGTTGGAACCAGGTTTTCTCACACTGAGAGAGAGTAGGTAACTCAAGCAGACCTGTGTTTCCAAACTATCGAGTTCTCACTAAAAATATCTATTTGTAGGCTTATTGACAATATACAGTGTAAGAAAGCTTATTATTTTGCACGGATCTAGTAACTACCTCCACATCCACGTGCGTAATACCAATTATCAACATAGAACACTATAATTGCAGTAATTAACAGATCATAGATACATATACCAGAAACATAGATACTTTCATAGTTCACATCAATTAAATAGATACTTTCGGAACTTAATCATATAGCTCAGGTCACATCAATCATAACCGAAAAGATCCAGATAGCATCAGATGTCCAACAGTACTTCGCATATATATTAATTTCAAAATCCACTTACAATCCCACAATACAACTTGCACACATAACCAATAGGGTCCACACACAACAAGACTGAGGATCTCCATGCACACAGCCAGCAGGAGTCCTTACCCAAACAACCCGACAACAGATCTAACAATTCGTGCTTAGCATCAATCTCGATTCTTTTCTACCTTAAGACTAAAAAAGGCTCATCTATTTATATCGATTTAACCTACACATCCAATGGTCCACAAACCATGGTTTGTGGAATCTTGGTCTACCCTTGACCCATTACAATGCATTCAGGGTTTTAAACCACCCCAAAACCCCTGCGTTAGACTAAATAATACCAAAAATATACAAAAATGGACAAAATTCACAACTTTAGGAGACCTTGTTCCAACAGTTTCAGTGTTTGGGGAAAACATAGGGCTCCTTAGCTTCATCCCACATATTTCTAGAGTTGATACATATCATCCTATTATCATGATCTTCCTTTACATTATTCCGATCAAAGGTGTCCCACCACTTGCACCTAAAAATAACACATTGGAAAGAAGATAAATCCACTTCAATGATCTCCTGTATCTTTCTGACATAACCTAATGTCCCTTGTAATAGGTTTTTATCATGGTGGCTAACTTGATTAGATTGATCAAAATTGACTTCCACTCCATAGTATTGTGTCATGTGTCCATCATCGACATTTTCTGTGTGAAAATGGTGTCCATATGCCCACATATATGGGAAAAAATTCAACTATAAAAAAGTTAAAAAATCATAGTGTCATGTGTCTTATAATAACCCAACTGTTAAAATATGAAATATAGATGTTCCATTTCAAAGGGGCATTATTAAGTTTAAAATGTACATAAATAGATTATTACTGAGTGGGTGCACCCAATGCCTACGTTTAGCGCATCCTCTTCAGCACACGAGTAACGTCTGATTGCATTGTATTTCTCTCTGACTTGGTCAACAACCCAATTGTTGGGGCATATAATTGGCATATTTTCTTTTAAATGATCGGGATAAGGCACACTTCGACCATTCAACTATCTGAATTATTTCCTGTCACTATTCCATTTCAACCTCTTTTGTTCGTACAATGCGACCCACGGTTGTGTCACTTCAGAATTTTAAAGAACGAATTTATTGATTTCTTCAATTTATGCATTCGCCGATGAAATAAAACCAATATATATTACATATGAGATCAAAATATACATTATATCGAAGTTCAACACGAGTATTTTCTTTGTGTAAATTTTAAAAATTATAAGTTGCTTACTCTTTATCAAGCACCCTTTTCCATTTGTTTGGAGAAGATCCCCTTCTCTTTTGTCTTTATCCCTTTCATCATCCCAAATTACTGCACCTGGTCTGTTTTCAATTTGCTTGATGTACTCACTGGCATAATAGAAATACTCATACGATATGTACCCCTCTGTCATAGACCCCTCAGGTTTTTCCCTTTTTTGAACAAAACCTTTCAATTTCTTCATGTACCTCTCTAAGAAGAACATCCAACGACAAGAAACCACCCCAACTAATTCAACCTCATATACTAGGTGGATTATAAGATGAACCTGCAAATCCATGAAACTCGTCGACAATTCCTTCTCAAACATACAAACAATCTCAACTATCTCTTGATGCCACCGTGGAATGCTAGCCACGTGAATCTCCTTTGACGTGATCCAACATACAAATGCAGATAATTTAGCTATGGCACGCCCTAGGTCTTTGGGGAAGTCATGTTTCACACACCCACTCATGAACAAAGGACAATGACACTGCAAAGTTATAAAAACATGTAATAATATACAAAATTAGTTATGTTTTATGATCCCTGCATGGGATCAAATTTATTAATATAAAAAATAATAAAATTGTGCTTTTGACATTATACGTACTCTTAGAAGATTCAAATGGTCATGTGATTTCAACCCTGAAAAATGGTCATCCATGGTGAAGCAGCGCTATAGTGAAGACCCATATGAAGATGGCACCCTCACACCCATTATAACTTCCTTTTCCAAAGAAATATCATCTTTTTTAAAAATCCATGGGACATCACCTTATTTGAAATACCAATTAGAGGGGCCAACTGTCTTTGATCATGTACTTTCTAATCATCTTGGCCAGTGTTTATTTTTATTTTTTGAAGTAATAACATCATTCCTAATAGCCAATGTGTCACTTTGTTTCAATGATATGTGCCTCCATAAAGAAGATGAAACATATATATATATATATATATATATATATATATATATATATATATATATATATATATATATATATATATATATATATGCATGGGATATAATAAGTGGGTAATCTTAAGATGCTCCCAATATGGGAGGTTATAAAATATATATTTCCTTTTCATCCCAATGGGTAATTTCTCAACATCGGTGTCGAAGAATTTTGGATCATCGAACATAGGCTCCCCATTTGGATCTAACATTTCTATGAACTCCTTCTCCTTATCTCTCTCATATGATCTAAGTCATTCAACTGGTGTCGTTATTGGAGGCCTTTGGGTTCTCTCTCGTTTATTATTGAAAGTAGATGTTTCTCTTCTTTAAGGGTGTTCTTATGGGAGTAATACCCTAGAGCAGTCATACACTATATTTCGTAGGTCGTTAGATCATCTAGCTTTCAGATAAGGTCCATAACATTTACATCCATAATACCCTTTTGTTACAAGACCTGTGAAATTGTTTTATACAATATGCATGGCACGTTAAATAATATCATGAAGATCAGAACAATGACAACAAATTAAATAAGTAATATGCGAAAGTATATTGTTACGTATATAAACAAATCAATAAACATGTAATTTATGAAAGCAAACTCATAAGCCTCGATAATCATTTGTCGTGTAAGCATATATGCCATACAACGTAAAACTCCTCTCTATTGTGATGGGTCTTGATACATCTTACACATTTATACCATCCCATAATTCATTCAATTCATCCACCAGTGGTTGTAATCCATATTCTTCACTTGTCTTATACCAGGGAATATGAGAGCCAACATAAGATATTCATTCTTCACGGACAACCATGGGGGGATATTGTTATTGATCACTACTCCCATAATTCCTTCAATTCATCCACCAGTGGTTGTAATCCATATTCTTCACTTGTATTATACCAGGGACTATGACAACCAACATAAGATATTCATTCTTCACGGACAACCATGGGGGGATATTGTTATTGATCACTACTACTGGCTAAACATAATAGTTGGTGTTCTGGAGGGAATATGGGTTGATGCCATCCATGGCTATGTTGAGTTGTGACTTCATACTTCATCCTTGAATTTTGTGGGCCATGTAACCTCTATATGCTTCATGGTTATTGAATCTTTTGGGATTTACATAAATCCCAACTCACTTCTGTGTGATGCATGCCATCTCTGCAACATAGCTAATTCTTTGGAACGAAAGAGCCTTTGAATCCTTGGGATTATAGGCATGTGCCTCAATATATTAAAAGGAGGACCACGTGATTTACCCTTATTTTTTATTTATCATACCTATCATACCCACATTTCAGACATATCTCTTTGTCTGCATATTCTCCTGTATATATATAATACAATCATTTGGACATGCATGATATGATATGTACTCAACACCCAACATTTTCAATAGTTTATTTACCTCTTCGCATCTACCAAGCAAGACATTATCACTCGGAAGAACATATCTTTTAATAACTTGTAGTTGGTCATGGACAATATTAAATGTAAATTAATGTCAATAATTATTAACATTCATAAAATGGACAATTTTTAATGTTCATTGTATGATTATATTTCTCAAAATATAATGGACTTGATGGTCAATTACCTCAAAATTTCTGAGAAACATGCATTCGACAAGCCAAAATTTGCTTTCAAGTTGTGCAGTAGCATCGTTGTCCCCAACTGGGTAGACTTTGACTGACTTCCAGGTCCAAAGAGAGGGGTGGTGGAAGAAAATTTAAGGCTTTCGAAAAAGCTATCAGCGATATGAGCATCATCCCCTAACTAATTATCGTTCTAGAATTCATCTAACAACATTGTCTCCATTGCAGTCGTATCCCTTAAGTAATCATCCATACCAACCTCTATTTGATTGCCTCCATTGCCAGCTTGTGAAGAACTACTATTGTTGTAGTCATTCCTAATTGGTGAATCTGAACGTAGTGGGAATTGAATAGGTGGTTAATTCAACCATTCTTGGTATTGTTCCTCTTCAAGTTTTTCTCTTAATTCAGCCTTCTCTCAATTTGAAATTTTCATGGGGTGCAATGAAAGATGGTAAGTAGGTCGCTCATCATCACTAGAATCCTAATAATTTTAAAAAAAATATTTGAACATGATTAGTACAAAATCGATGATATCAATTAGTAAACACGTCGACAATGCATGATTAATTGGTTTGAAGTTGAAATAATTACATTAATATACCAAACAATTATTATTACCATCATTGTCTCAAGATTGTTGCTAGAAGATGCAATGTTACAATTGGCAGGGGGAAGCGGTTGTCCATTTTCATCTACTAAATGCGCCTTGTGATATGCTGCTCCTGATAAGAGCTTCCGATGTTTTGGAACCGTTTGAATATTTTTTGCATCTGAAATCGATTTTGAATCTGCATGAACCTGAAAATTTGTATACATTAATTTTAGAAGAGAGGAATAACCTGTTTCTGAGTTTTTTTAATAACCCAACGTTTCGGACTTCCTAAGTGAGTCCATCAGGGGTAGACGCCAAATGTACTTTGAAATGTTAAGAGGAATAGGGCAAATGAGTAGACGAATAAATAGTGAATAACAAGAAGTTTATAAAGGTCGGTTTGATGAATGATAATTTAATTTCATCTAATATTAATTTAATTTATTTGGACTAGAATTTATTTATGGAATTATGTCTTTATTTAAAATAATTTAAATAAGTAATCATTTATGTCTTTCTTTAAAATAATTTAAATAATTAATTGATCTACTAATTTATTTGTTTAATTTAATGTAATTAATTATTAAGAAAACGTTGGGTTATGATGATGGACTCACTTAGGAAGTCTGAAACGTTGGGTTATTAAAAAAACTCAGAAACAGGTTATTCCTTTCTTCTAAAATCTATTTCACCTGTATGGATTCTCTCTTTAAATACATTAATTTTATTTAGCTGATTTACATGGATTAAAAAAAAAATTCAAATAGATAATTGAAATATAAATAAAATATGAAGTAATTACATTTCGAGATGGATAGGGAGAACTCCGCGATGGACATTGTGAAATATTATGGAATGAGTTGGATTTTGAAGAATTTTCCATTTGATATAATTATGAGATTTTCTCCCTACATTTGAAAAAAATCAACAATAAATTTTGGTGTTTAATATACCTAAAAATAATTTCAGTGCCTTAAAAATGGACTTATTGTTATCGGTGCTAATGTATTGTTAACCGCACCGGTGTGTTTTAGTTATTGCGCATTGGTGCGGTTTTATTAACTCACGCACCAGTGTTGTTAGTTAACAAATGAACCAAAAATACGGAAATAAACAAAAGCGCAACTTTATTTTTTTGAAGTGAAAAAAAAAGACGGTAAATTAAAAAATGGGCAGCAAATTATTTTTGGAAATCTATTTTCATAAAAAAGTTTTTTAAATAGTAAAAGCTATTCATTATTTCATTATTTTTGCAAAAATTTTGAGGGAGGGATTTGCATGAGAGACATACTTGGAGCAAGACAGCATGAGAGCACTGTGGAGT
Organism: Pinus albicaulis; assembly: GCA_034641835.2. Classification (NCBI taxonomy): domain Eukaryota; kingdom Viridiplantae; phylum Streptophyta; class Pinopsida; order Pinales; family Pinaceae; genus Pinus; species Pinus albicaulis. Next base: position 540,886,915 of record CM076572.1, read on the forward strand.
AGCAAAATACTTCCGAACAACAACACTATTCAGAGAATCAAAATTTGAAACATCTAGTGATTTGCACAAAAACCTTGTAGTATAGTAAAATTGTTAAATTTTACTGTAATAGTTGTTTTTTTTACAGTTTCTATTGGATTTAATACATGCATAGTAAAAAATTTAAATTTCACTGTGCATTTTCAGTAAAAAAAAAAAAAGAAAAAAAAAATTTCCATTCTTGCGTTAAACCCTTGCTTCTTCTTATTTATGTGACTTCACAATTAGGGATTTTCATTTTAGATTTATAAGGTTTTCATTACTATATATATAGGCATATGACATCTAACCTGCATGACCACTTGCAAAATCGGATCCCAATCCATGTCAGCCCTTGCACGATTTTTTAAAAAACATATTTTTATTAATCAGTGCACCCTGTTTAAAATAACGCACTGACGCACTATTGTAGTATAGTGCACCGGCCGCGTACTGACAAAAAACACTACTAGATAAATTTTTTTTTTTATTAATTTATGTTTGTGTTAATCGGTGCACCTGTCAATATATAACACATTGGGTCTCCTTGTTGACAAAGAGCACCGTACAGTGTTTCTACTGTATTGGTGGTGCGTTGATAAGAACCTACCGCGCTGCGTTCGGTGCGTACTTTGGGAAAGGCACACCGTTTTCTTGATTTTTTGTATGAATTAAAAAGTATGTGATTTATTTATAAAATATATTAATGAATGGTATGGTACAGGTTTCATATTGATAAAGAAATGACTAACAAGAGTTCAAGTAACAAAAATACTAATAACACATCGAGAAAAGAAAAAAAGGCAAGTTCTTTGTCAACTCTTTACAAAAATTAATATTTTTGAACTATATGTAAGTTTAATTAATATGGATTGTTTACTGTGTATAATGTAAAGCCACAAAATGACGAATCTTGATAAGATTATTACTGATCCAAGACCAGAGGAGCGCAAAAGATTGATGGAAAAATTTCATATGGATGAACCAGATGAATGAAAAAATACTATCGACCCAATATGAGTTTCTTTTTTGATTTTTCATTAATAATATACTTAAAAATATTAGATAACATGTTTCAAACAATCTATTAATTCACATATGTTTAATTTTATACAAGGACCAACAGTGAAGAAAATGAATGTTGTTCTAAGAAAAAAAACAAAATAGAACATGCAAATGAAAATGAATTTCTCCTTAGCTCATTTGGAGTGGTGCTAGAGGTTAATGAAAGGGGGGGAATTTTTTACATAACTTTGAGGGATCTAGTGGAACAAATGTATAGAAGTTCTTTACACTTACAATAAAAAAAAATCAATCCAATGATTCCAAGACCAAATAAAACACAAGATGAATTTCCAGAGAATTGGTCAATGAGACATGTCAAATTTTTAATAGAAAAAACGTACAAAAAAAAAGGAATGAAAAAGTAATATTCCTTTAAATGTTTTCTTAGAAGTATATGTATATATTACTAGAAAGCAATAATTTATAAATATCATTTTGGTTATATTTAATTTTCATATATCAATATACAAATTAAATAGTTTATTTTCATGTTACATTTTCAGGAAGATTATGAAAATCTCAAAGGATGAACAAGTTGACATTAGAAATATGCCAGTAAGAATGTCCAAAAAGGTATACAAGGAGATGGTCAAAGAAATGGATATAATTTCATCGCACGAGGAGCCATCTCAACAAAAAAGTGCTTCAAATATAATATGTAATCATTGAATTTTTCGATTAGGTACAATAAATAAACAATTTAGTATTAAATATTAATTTTCAAGTATTTTCTTGTAGGAAAGAAAAGAAAATGGAACCCATTCAGCATATAAAACAAGAAGACAAGGGAGAAAAGGGTTGATATCTATGTTTGTGAGTAATTGTTACTTCCTTATAACAACTTAAATAGATTTCATTTTTGTATATTTTAAGTTTTTTTACAACAATCATCATTGAATGTCTTCAAACAGGTGCTAACATACAAAGAAGAACCATTAGAAGAATTGATTGACATTGGGTTAAATATGGGTTGTCATCATATGTTGGCATATCAGAAATTAATTGTGGAATTTGTAAGCATCTATCTTGTTTTACTTAGCTCCGTCTATAATTAATAGAACAAAAAAATATTTTATATTAAATATATGATTTGTTATGGGGTATAAAACTTGCAGGAAACAAAGTATGGAACTACGCCAACAAATGAATTGTTGAGAGATGGCATGAAATTTGGTTTTGAAAGAATGTGTATAGTTCATGAGTCAATTCTTGCTATGGTACATTTCTTTTCAATTTACATTGATGTATATTATTTAATATTGAAATTTTCATTATTCTCACCAATGTATATACACTCATTACACTTTATTTTTATGTTTGTAAATGGAACCTGAAGAAGAAGAAAACAATCAACACAATGAACAAAACATTCCTCCAAATAACCCAAGTCATGGAAGTAACTTGAGTAGTGAAAAAAGTTCCAACGAAGAATGATGATCAATATGTTTGGATATCAAAGCAAGGCGTTGTATTTTTTGAAATATTTGTCTGTGAAATCAAACATTTTGTTTAATGTAATGGACATAGTGTCCCAATTCAAAGATAGAAGGATACCAAAAATTGTCCCATTTTGTATGACAAAGAGTGTCTTATATATATATATATATATATATATATATATATATATATATAAAATAAAATATGTTTTAATTTATTCTATTATGTTCTCCATTGTCACTGTGAAATGTTACACCACTGATTAAATATATGGATGATTAAATATTATAACAAAGAGATACAAAATCTAATGATATGATATAACAAATTAATCCAAACATCATGTTCAAATGCCCTAATAAAAATTCAATTTATATGATTATAGTTATAAGATATGTGTCAAATTTTGATGAATAATGAATTTTTAAAAATCACAATAACTGCACTGTCATAGGTCGATGTTTCTAAAAAATATAAAATGAACATTGATGCATGTTAGTTACTATGCACCGGTACCTTTGTATGATATTGCACATTGGTGCGTTTATACGACCTATGGGCACCACAAAAATACCAATACCAATTATAACTCCTGGTGCATTTTATCGATGACTACCAGCCGAGCTATTTGATAGGCGTTGCATGCACCGGCACAATTTTCCTTTAACGCACCGATGTGTTTTTACGACTTAAAGACCCAATGTGTTTTAGCACCTTGACGACTCGGTGCAATTTTACACCTTAATGGCCTGGTGCATGCACCTTACATTGGTTGGGTGCGTCTTGTTGGGTGACATGCACCGAGACGTTGCTAAACACCCCTGGGCATCCGATTTTTTTTTTCCATCCTAGTGCTTGGTATGTTTACAGTACCGGTGCATACATGGTAAAATGCATCGGTGTGGTCACACCTAATGTGCACACTGATGAAAAAAACATCTGTAAAAAACTCTAGTTTCCCAGTTTTTTTTAGTTGTGTTTAAATTCCGTTAGAAGCTCTGCCAAAAACTCTGTTGCCAAAAATGATGTTGTAGAAAATGTTTTTTTGACAATTTTGGCCAATTTTATAATACTAAAAACCTCCTTTACAACCTCCGCTAGAGGGTCTTTTCCTTGTAGTGAAATGAGGTGACTCTTCACCTCCCAGGTGACTTTTGACCTCCCACGTGACTCTTGAGCTTCTATAATGACTTTTAGAATTCTTACATGACCTTTGAGCTTCTATATGGCTTTGGAATTCAATAGTGGATTTTCATATTCCATGTGGGACCCTTGGTCTGCCACATATTTAAATTTTTTCATTTAGGGAAATTACAAAATTACATTCTAGAAATTATGTGGCAATATAATATGACATATGTGACTCTTGAGATGACTCATGTTAATGATGACATGGAACTTAATGATGATGTGGCATTGTCAAGTTGCTCATTTTGCTACTTTCCTTGCATCTTCATGATGGATCTTGCATGTGATTGGTATTCATCCTCAAAGGGGTTGATTGATATGAAGTATTCATGCGATCCTAATATTTAATATTTTGTCGAAATCTAGTGTTTCTTCATCTTTTTTCTCGATGAATTATTCATGATTCCAGCTTTGCAAGTGTCTTTCAGCATAGTCTCATTCTCTTCCTCTCCAAGAATCATCCTGACATGTTAAGATACAGTACCTAAAAATGAAATCCACTCATGACAAGATGACATCAGTGCAAAAATATCTTAGTCTAACTTACTTCATGAAAATGACTAACTGAGTTGGAACTCGATGTTGGACTGAGAGACAAGCTCAGGGATTGCGCAGCATGTAGTTCCAGAGGTTAGGAGGGAGGAATGAGGATTGAGACTAAGGAATGCATAGTTCATGGAAGCTTGGGAAAGATGAATTCATATTTTAGGGAGTCAAGGAGGAAGTCTTGAGGCTTTAATTTTACCACTACACATTTATATAGAGAGAGGGGCCAATGTATTGCGTAGTTTCATAGTTTAAGGAGGCATGTTGGAAGCTTGAGACTAGACACTACACAATGTGTAAAAGAAGGTTGACTAGGAGGCTGAACTACACTGTTATGGAGTTAAAGGGGCTATGGTTGAGCACTAAGACTACATATTTCTAAGAGTTAAGGGTTGAGCTTGAGGGTTGATACTATAGAGTGCATAATGCGCAGTTCTAGAGGGTTGAGTAAAGTCAAGCTGCTCGGGAAAGAAATTTCCAGGATTTGACTACGTGTGGGATCATTAAGGTCAAAGTGAACAAGGAAAAAACTTGAACATGATCACACACTCAGAAAAATCGATGAAACAAAATTTCTCACTCAAAACACATGAACAACATGATTCCCTCAATACGACAAGATTACAACAACTTCCTCCAAGTGTGACACTTAAGGTACACTTTGCGACGATAGTGACGACACTTGTATGAAAGTGCATAAAAATTTGAGAATGAGTGTAAAACGTGTATAAATGATAAATAGGACTTATTGGAACCAAATTTACCCCTTTAAATTAACCATAAATATGCTTATGCCTTATGTGACACTTTCCATGCCAAAATACGACATTTGTGAGAGTCAGAGAAAAGTGAAAATGTCACTTGCCAAGGCGAATGACATTAAAAGAGATACACGCTAGAGAAAATATAACATGAAAAAGACACTTATTAAAGTGAACACAAGAAAAAGTGACAGGTGACAGGTGTAAACATGAAAGTGACACTTGCAAAAAAAAAGGTGTGCAAAAGCGACATTTTGAAAAACTCACCGAAATAGAAGTACAATCGCCACCAAAAGAGAGATACTACTAATTGGAAGTGTGCATTGAATGTAAAAAGAGTTTTAACATTGCACAAGAACTATCTTGATGGAATGTGTTATGTATGTTCAAGCTTGTGTAAAAGAATGCGCTCATGAGATATTACGAACTGACCATGTGTGAGCAAGTGACTTTGATACTTAGAAACTGAGAAGAAGACAAAAATTTAGCATAGAAATAATCAATCATGAAGCAAATATGGAATGACAGATTGTTAGATCCTTAGTAGGTCCTAAATTCACGCGTAGGAAAAATTTTGTAGGGTGTTGATCACAACATAAGTAGATGTTGAATCTGATTTGGATTATAAGAGAGAGCACGCGAGTAGTCAATATGAACCATGGATTATTGGGAAGATGGGACCTAATATGGATAATACTAAGGTAAAAATATAAAGTAAGTTGAAACTAACTGGTACAAGATATGTGGCATGTGTAAACCATCTCATCAGGCTGATTTGAAGGAGGATATTTAACATGGGTGGAACAAATATAGTGATTCAGATCTGTGAGCCATAACGACTAAGACAATGTCACAATCATACATAAGAAGGGAGCAGGAAGCGTGAAGTGATATAAAATACTACCCAAGGGATGAATACGGAACAAAGGAATTGTTGAGAGGAATTTCTAGAGTAGTAGAGAATTAGAGGAGACAAGTATAGTTCATGTTTGAAGCGATAGTATTAGTGCAAGGGTGGTGCAAAGAGGGAGGAATATGATGAAGCTCGCAGAGGGAGTTGAAGGAGGAATAAAAAATATTAAGGAAATGACAAGAGAAGGAGCCCCAAGTATTGGTGATGGTAAGGTGACGTGGCTATGGAAGAGGAGACTGCATTGAAAGAGACTAAGATGGCAAAATGAGAAAAGAAGATTGCATCTAGAGGAGGTGGTTAGTTTACATCAGGAGGCCTAGGGAAGGGAGGGAATCCTCTCCTCATAAGGATGGTTTTTGTGTTATGCTACAATCTCACCAGTTAACTAGCCCAACACTTATTTTGGGAAGGCTTTTCAAATATATTCAACAAACCAGTGTCAATAAAATATCCATTATGGGGGTTGTAGCAGTTGGATAGTCGCTTGTACCCCTACATGATGTTATGGCGTGGGGAAATCAAGGTAAAAACCCCTATTTTTGCGAGTGGATGGAATTGAAAACACCTCGAGGGTGCATGGAGGTTTCTTGAAAAAATATTAACCGCCCTATCATAGCGACCCTAGTGGTACTGTGGAGAAGGCCAGAGGATCGAACTCTAGCCATCGCTCACTAGAGGAAGGAGAAGTTATAGCAGCAATAAAGGGACAAGATCAAGGATAGAAATAGAACTCGTCCCTAAAGAAATAGTGGTGGCAAGAATTATTTTTCAGAGCATCTTGTTGTAGAAGGGGGGGGGGGGAGGGGAGGACGTGGCACTCCCCTCCTAGTTTGTTTTAAGAGTTCCAGAGCAACCAAGATCCCTGACCATCCCTAAAAATTTTTTCCTAGAGGCTTGAATACAACTTCAATAAGGACATAGGTTACCAAATGGGGATAGAAGGAAGGTTGAGTGGCTCGAGGACAAACCACATTTTTTTTATGGGGGCCTATTGGATCCCAATTTTTTTTTTGAAATTTTGTTAAGTGTGGGATCATAAATAGAATCTACAGAGTCATCGGTCACTGAAGGAAAATATTATTTTCCTATCTTTTACATGTATTTGTTTGTTAGTTAGTATTCATAGGCATGTATGGTTAATTCTATAGTTGATATGCAACCCCGTTGTAACATTCATTGATATACATATATATTGTTCGTTCCACACTATGGATGTTTGTTTTGTTGTACATGTTATGCAGAGTTGAATGGCTAGTGATCTCAATTGTGTGATTATTATGTTGTAGCGCATGGAACCTTTTTCTTATAGAGTAATATAATATGATGGAAAATTGGAATGATCCTTATGATTTTAATTATTATATAAATGCATGTTTATTTTTATGGAATATCATGATATTATCGATTTAATGCTTAGTTATGGCTCTGAGTTATTATGAATGTTTGGAATAGTTTAATTGTTTGGAAGTTTATTAATGACTGTAGATAGTATTACATTTTGTTAACAAACAATGTATTGTATTACAAATATTTTCACTAATGGCTTAAAGTATAAGTCCTTCTTACTCCATGTATGTTTTCATTGGTGACTTGCGTATGGCTTGGTGAACCGAGGGGCTTAAAAATCCTAAGAAGTGTGCAGTTCTAGGAATGGTGAAGTGTCTATCTAGTGGGAGTACAATGCCATAGGTCGTAGATAGTCTGGTAGAACTGCAAAAACCTAGTTACGACAGTCACCCATTATCATCTTGGGTGAGACTTCACCCACCCCGTGGGTGTTTCTCAAAGGGTCGATGTTTAGCGGGTTTTTTTTGACCACTGCGGAGATAATATTGGGTCTATCAAAATCCCACAATCCAACAAAAAGGGAATGAAATTGCACTGAAAAAATATCATGTAGCTAAAAACATGAATTTGAATTACTCATAAACTCTTGTATGTATGATTTCTTGAAATTAATACACCTAAATAACCATCGTTGAGAGGGAACCAATCAACACTAGGTTGGGGTTCCATAGTGCATGCACACTAAAGAATAGAAAATCACTTTCCATGATTAGCTAGTAGCCTTAAAATAAGGCGAGAAACTCTAAAAAATAGTGAGAGTCTAAAATAGGGTTAAAAAAATATAAATGGAGTAAAAAATAAGTTAGAATTGAAGTGTAGAGTCCCTCATGCAACTTCTAACTCATAAATAGCAAACAACCTCCAAAAATAAGATCCAAAGTCAAAGGATAAGGTTAATAAGTGAATGGGTCAAAGGAAAATAGCTTGAGTGGTAGCTAGTGGGTTTAATTCCCCCTCCACCTGGGTTTTGTTATCCAAAGGCATGTTAGCCTGGGTGGTAAAAATTTGAACATGTTGAAAATCATGATGAGTAATTCCTATAAGCCCAAGTGGGAAAGAAAATTTGAATATCTTGATATTAAGGTGAATAGTGGTAGTTGTTGTGCTCAACTTTGGGTATTTCCCAGAAAAGTCATCTGAAGTTACCATTGCAAAAAAAAAAAGGTAATAAGGTTGCAAATAAGGTAATCTCCCTAAATAAGAGAGGGAATCCACAATAGTAATTAGGGACCTCGTGGATAAGGTAATGTGCAATAATGGAGAGGAAATCACCATGTCACTACCTAGATAATGCCCAATTACTACTACACATCATCCATTTAGTGCCCAATCACTACTACACATCATCCTAGGTGGCATACACTATTAAAAATACTTACTAAAAATAGAAAAAAAATTAAAAATAGAAGATGATATCGAATGGTAGGGAATATCTAGTAGATGAAGAAAAATGGTCACATGTGGATTGAATGATGGACCAAAATTTTGGACTTCAATTTTTGGGATTTGTGTAGAGGAGCACCGCACAAAATGGTATAGCGCGGGAAGGTCAACCAAGATTCAACGCATGGAAATACAGAGAATAAGGAAAGTCATTAGGGTTATTTTATGAATAGTTTGTGAACAACGGAAACTTACTCAAAGAAAATTAATGTGTATAATTAGTAATTAAATAATATACAATTTGAATCAATCATATTGGCCAAGAAATGAAACCTAGCCATGCATTTTTGAGAATCAAGGTAATTTTGGTCTGCTTCACAAAAATGCATGCCCAACCTTCATTTCAAGGCCAAATTGAATTATTCAACTTGCAGAGTATTTTTTTACTCATAATTAATATTAATAGAATTGAATATTTTAAAATTTTCCAGTATATATTTCTGTTATTCAAGAATAATCCAAATTTCATGGGTTTCATAGGGTAAAAGGTAGTGTTTTTTCTCCTCAAATAAATGCACACTAGGACCTGTAATTAATTGGAAGTGATATAGTGATTATTCTGTCATATGGTTTCGTGAAATTTCACCTCATTCTTGTGGTGTAACAATTCCTGAATGGCCCTTAGTCTTGTGGTGTAACAACGCCCTAATGGAACTCAATTCTTGTGTATTACATCGACCTCTTTGGGCCTTCTTATCTGTGATATGAGAAATATTATGACAAAGATATGATGAAGATATGCTAAGCCCTATGATAGAGATATCATGATAGGCCTATGACAAAGATACCATGACATACCTATGATTGTTTTACTACATTTTTAATGCTAATGTTCTCTCTACGTAATTCCTTATGATGATATGGGGTGAATGAAATGTGAAAATGTTGAAAATATTTTAAGATGCAAATATCTACAACAGATACTTCTAGCCCTAAGAAAATTAAAATTGTTAGCACTCTAATGGTTAATGGTTAGTGATGAATATTCTTGAGTAAATGTTAAAAAAGGAAACAAACCATATGGTTTTCAAATCCGGTTCATAAAATTAAACATCTATGTGGGGACAGGAAAAACTATTGATCACCTATGGATGGTAATGAACCTGTTTTCCAGGTTGAAAATCTGGGTAGGTTTGTAATTTTAGTTTTTATTCTTTATTTGTATTTTAAAGTGATTTTTGAGTTGATTGGTCCTGTAAAATACTCAAAAAGGCTTTGTCCTTCCAATCCTCTTGTTATTTTCTTTTTCTTGTGTGTTGGTAGTCTCAATTCTGGCAATACTTAGAGTCTTCGATTTTGGAAATTCCTAGATACAATCATGCCATGGCTAACTATCCTCCTCCTAGAGGGTGTTATAGTGACAAGGTGCATATGATAAGGATGGAGATGAGACACCTATCCAGTCAATTGGAAGGCCTATATAAGGCCATGGTCTACATTAGTACTCAAATGGAATCCCAAATGAATAAGAATGAAGAGTTGGAAGGGTAAAGAATTCAAGGACCCTAGTGATTTAATGAAAATTATGGTGGGAAACATTACACCAATATATTACCCTAGGAGGGTTCCATTTATCCTATAATGTTCCAACCAATTTCACAATTAGTATGTACAACATTTTTCATTGGTTAAATATGGCAAACAAGGGTATGCTTCCTTGACTCTATGTTGCAAGAAATGCAAACTGACATATAAACACAATGATATCCAACTAAATTATTTAAATTCAACTATTGGTACCTCGTTCTTAATCCAAATAACAAAATTGTTCCACTTTTTGTTTTGTAACATGTCCTTTTTGAAGTGTGTTGGATGACAACCATATTTGTCCTCGTGTCAAACCATGGCACATGGACTAGTTAAACAAATTAAAATGCAATAATTTACTTTTATCTAAGATATATATATATATATATATATATATATATCATTTCACATACTAAATATACTTACAAAAGTACAAATCAAGGCTTGTAGAGATTTTTCGCCATTGTGATGCGTGGCACTTCATTTTGCAAGCCTAGCCTTGGAGACCTTGTCCTAAAACATATACTAATTGAATTTAAATATGCACAAATAAAATATAAAAATAAATTAAGAAATTTGATATAATCTTATGGGAAAATTCAAATACCTAAGTAATCTCCTCATTGGACTTCCTTCGATCATCCTGTTATCTCTTAGAGAAACCATGGAGAGGGGTCTCTCCCTAAAACATAACTACCCTAGGTCACTACAATAGTTGGTTTACTTTAATCTCTATGGCCATATTTGTATGAAACATGACGAAATTTAGCTAGGTTGTATATAAAACACACCATTAGGCATGGAGTGCAGTTTTATCAAATGATGCTTTAGATCTAATGAGAAGGACATAAAAATCAAGGTCGTAATAACTCCAAAAATTTGAGAGATTTGAAAGAAGAAAACTAAAATGAAAACAAAATTATAGTTGAATGAAGCAACAAGTAGAAATACGAGAATGGAGCATGAATAAATTACAATCTCAAAGACTAAAGCATCCTGACATGAAGAAGATTTTATAACAAATATATAACAGACAGGGAACTACAAAACATGAATTTTATGAAAATTCTCACCAAAACTATAATATATTTAAGATCTGCTCAAATACATGAGAATGCTAATGTTTACAATAAAAACCAACCCTTTTCCATTCTTCATAAATTGTATTTATAGACATTACATCAATTGATCACAGGATTATAGTTCCAAACTTAATTACAATAATCCAAAAATATCAAAAATATTCTAAGTTCATGCATGTGGAAAATATATTTAATTACAATAAGTGTTATTTTCTAGAAAAAAATATCCGCTGGGAAATATGATAGCATATAGGCTAAAAAATATATCTTCAGAATATCTTCCTCGAAAATATAAACAGGTCCCTAACTGATAGAATTGAATCCTTGCTGGAAAACAGGTCCCTCTGCAAGATAGTTTCAATCCTTCACCAATTTTTTTTTTCTCTTAGTGCTCCTATCCTCTTGGGATTCCTGGTGAAATTAGTTGATATTACCGTTGTCAACTTCTTTAGTTTCAAGTGTTGAATATTTCACTGACAGTCTGACTGACAGCATTTCCTTTCTTCCTGTTTTTTCAAAATTTGCTGACAGTGGGAATGTCAGCATTTCTCTTACCAAAATTCATTGTTAATGGAGATGTTAGTGCTCCCCTTCAAAATCGCTGACAACGGGGATGTCAGCTCTTTTTTCTTAAAATCATTGATAGTGGCGATGTTAGCTCTACAAAAAATGCTGACATGAGGGATGTGAGCTACTCCTTGCTATGTTGTAGGTAAAACCTTTTCAAGCACACAGTCAATGTTAAAACCAAAATCGTTGTTTCTTAAGTGTATACCAAAAATTTTCAAAATGACCTCAGGCCATCTAGATGAGGGTGTTGGTTTCTTTAAGAAGCACATCCAACTTCTCCAACCTTTGTTTCTTGCTTTGCCTTGTCTCCATAGGACTTTTCCCTTAGTTTATTTTTCTCTTTTCTTTTTAGATCGTGAGGTATTCTTTCTGTTGATGATGAGGTCCTTCAATGGCACACTATCTAAATCAATTACCTCCTTGGACGAATCTGGGTTGCTTCTTAGTTTAATTTTAGGCCTTAACTTATTTTTTTGCCTTGTGTGAGGTTGGCTACACCCTTGAGGGGTTTCAGGAAATGGTTCTTTAGTTTGGGTTTCAATTTCGATTTCTGGCATAGTTGTGTCTGCAGGGGAGGATTCAACAGGTGAACTCATGACCTATGGAGAACATATGGCAGAAGGTAAGCTCATAGGGAATGTAGGGGATAGTTTGTTAAGCCCGAAAATTTTTCTTTGGTAGAGCTTGCGGATTTTAGGGCCAGAGGATGTAGGAGGGACCTTTGTGTATTTTTGGCTAGGAGTTGGCTCAATAGGGGTTGTTTTCTAAGTCTTTTGCCCCTGTTTTACATTTTTATTCCTTCATCTTAAGGGCTTAGGGGATTGAGGTTGAAAACCTCCCAAGAATAGGAAGTGGCTCCAGGTTATCCCTGCTTTGTCCAATTGGTTTTCAATTAGCGACTTAATGAGGGTGTTGTGGTAGAAAAAATGGGGGGAAGGGTCGGTTCTTGCTCTGAAATGAGCTGCCATATGCCTGAGACTCTCAAACAAGTAGAAACAAGTGTTCATCATAACTTGACTAGCCAAATGTGCAATAAAGTTCGACCTGGTTAAACCTTCTTTTGCAGGTGAAGTACGATTATGTTATCTTCAAAATCCAGTTCCATTTGTCTTGTAGCCATATCCTCTGAACCCCCCCATCTCTCCAGTTTCGATTCTTGAATTCATCCTTCAGAAAGAAGGGAACATCAACTCCTGTCAACACATGGCTTCTAAAATTTCGTTCCTCGTCTACTCGCAAGGTTGTGGCCTTTGATATTAGCTTCTATGTGATAGAGAAGGAAATTCCACTGACCTCCAACCGATTCCCATCGAAATTATGATAAAATGAATGAGTCGCAACATCATGGTAGTTAGTGCAGCAGTGGAAGAACTCATGCCAGCTAGCATTCTGAAATTGATGCTAGATATCGAGATACAATTCCAACAAATTTGGTGCTTTAAGCTTAGCCCGTTTACCCTTGTTGCCTTTCCCCATCACAAAATCTAATCGAAAATGAAAACCCTAGGATTTGATCATGGATATTTGCGGGAGAAGCTAGATGAAATATTACTAGACGTTACCCTTTCACAACAAAATAACCCAACTTACAAATGAAATGACAAAATTTACAAATTAAAATATGTTTAATCAGTGGAGCGGGGAGATCATTACATATCTGTGTGAGATCATTCACAATTTGAGGAAATCATTATAATTTGGGGAAATCATGTTTTACCCCATGACTAATCGATAAACAATGTACCAATGACTGCGGAAAAAAAAAAATGATTTAACATTTCACTTACTCGTGGCACGCTTGCAAACCTTATCATTTTTGATGACGTGGTCATCGTAATTCCAAATTTTAATGTTTCATTTTTGGAACTGACTGTCGTCCTGTCAATTACATAAGAAATTTTGATAAGCTCATTGTTAGCAAATTTCTTCATAAAACATTATCGGAACACTAAAGTGTTGTGTAATATTCCCAAATTTTCACATCATATTTGGAATATTAGAGTTCTTGATTTTCTTAATAAATTAAGTAAATAAAAGGGTGGAGGGACCCACTAACCTCAAAGATGACTAAAATCCACTTTTAATGTGTGTATGTGGATATTCTAGATCTAGATCTAAAATCATGGAGTAGTGGAGTAGCTCCATTAATGGAGATCGTGTCTCATTTATGAGATAGAATATGGAGGATGAAATAGTCAAATAAGATCATGGATATTAAATATAAAATCATGAGGATATTTGATTAGTTCAACTGAGATCATAGTGCATTCAAAGAAGATCATGAAGCAATTATGATAAGATAGTGGAGGAAGTGGTGCATTTAATTCACATGTGATGGAGAGGGTGATCACCCCATGGGAACATGATGGAGGACATAAAGCTACAGCGCAGTCAAACATGGAGACTATGTCTACATGTACAACACAGTTTTGGAGTGGGCCTAGGCTATGGAAGGCTCATGCATATAATGAAGGTGAAGGCACAATGGAAAGCATGATTTGGATTATTCATTTCTTGATCTGTTTAGATCTAGATTTTTCTTAGGAAATTTATATGTAGACTTGGGCTGTTTAGTAGAATTTGCAGTGCTGTTTAGCACAGGGTGTTGCCGAGCAGGAATCCCACCTCTTTATTTGAGTAGCTCTAGAAAGAGGATTGTTCGTCATTCCTTATCAGACATTGGTGCCATCTTCAGGAGGTTGTTTCTAGCATTCAGCTAGGAAACCAATGGAGGATTTATCCTACCACTTTGTTCTTCATATCTAGCCTTTCAAGAGTAGAAGATCTACATCTGGAATTTAGGCCATTGGGTTTTACCTCCATGCAGTAGCAATCCCTTCAAGGATTGCACAGTTCAGTCCTGTAGATCTATCGAAGGAAGAAATTTTCTAGTATTTCAGCTGGAAATCCTATGAGGTATCATCTCCTCACATTGGATCTATTGTTTCCATGACTCAGGAGTTGATTTGAAATATCCAGTAGTAGGCTATTGAGCCTCCCTCTCTAATAACGTATTTTTCTAAAGATGTTGTTCATCCAACAACTATTTTCAGTGGAGGAGATTGGAGGAGCTAGACCTTGAGCTGTTAGCCCAAGGATCTAGAGAAAGAGTTATCCCTTCTTGCATAGATATGATTGTGCATCATTGCAGCCATCATATCACTAGGTCTAGCTTCAAATATGCATTCCCAGTAACATATATGTGAAGCCCTAAGAGGGCGGTTTTCTTAGACTTACAGATCTAAGAAACCCTTTATGGGTTATCTTGGGAATCCATCATTGAGCCCAGATCTACAATTTTAGCATCATCGGAGATCCCATTCTACCTAGAGCCGACTTTCTATTTTTCAGGTAGTTGTAGTCCCAACAATTGCAGCAAGGACAATGCAGTTTACCTTCCAGCAGAGCAACAGTTACGCATTCCCTCTTGGAAAACCATTGTAGGGTCATTCTAGGCCACCCTTGTGGCTTGAGTGTCTCATATTTTGAGCACTATTGTACTTGATTTTTCACCTCCAATATAATAAAATGGCTCAACTATTTCTATGCATTCTACTGTGTATATAGATTTATTGTTTGCTTTGCTGCAGTTCTTATATTGTGTTTCAGTATTACTGCATTCTCCCTTTTGGGATATTACAGTGGTATCAGAGCATGATCTTTGGCTCAGCTTGTAGACACTTCATCTTTTGCATCAAAAGAAGAAGCAGATAGATGAGATCTATCATGAAGGAGGATAATTTTACCACTTCTCTCTTTATATCCATGCAAGATCTCTCCAAGGAGTTCTATCAAATGAAGAAGGAAAGGAAAAGGAAGGATCCAAGAAAAAGATTTGAAGAGGAAGGTCCAATCACTTCCTATCAGCAGAAAAGAAGACCGAAGAATCATAGATCTACTATGCCCACTTTATTTGGAGAAGGTGAGAGGTATAGAAATGAAGAAAGAAAAGAACCTGAGACTCATGAGACTCTCAGCTTGTATCTTGAAGAGTACAAGGAACAGTCTAAAGCTTTCAAAGAAAGTCTAACTCTCCAAGAATTCTTTGAACTCAAGGAAGAAAGAAGATCTTATAATAGCAATAGAAGGAAAAGGCACAACATATTTTATTTGCCTACATTTGATGGATCTTCCTCAAGCATTGTTAAGGCTTGGAGGAAAGATTTAGATGCATCTTTCAAGCTACATTTTATAGCTGAAGGAGAGGCTATTCAAATTGCAACACTTCATCTTGTAGGTGAAGCCAATGATTGGTGGTTTGGTCACATGGAGCATGCAAAGGTGACTAAATATCCAGATTTCTTTCACAAGTTGAGGAAGAAGTTTGATATGATAAAACCAGAGATGTATCACAAAGAGAAATTTCCTAAGGAAACAAAGGAGGATGTCAATATTGTCACTCTAGACAAGAATTCACTACATTCACCACCAGCTGTAGAAGTACTTGCATCCGAAGAAGAGACACTTACAACTTTTCAAGATATTCTTGAGCTCTTGACACATAGAGTCCCATGCATGATTCAGGAGATGCATGAGGAAGAGGAGGAAGATTCCAGCGCTGGTACACTTCGAGAAGTGCAACCATCACTCTTACCAGTAGTTGGTGACACTATTGTCCCGATTGGAGGAACTCTTGTGTCCTGGTAAGAGGTTTCCACACATCATTTGATCCAGGGTATGCATGAACTTTCATCACATATTGTTTGAGTAGGTCTTATTGAAACTTATAAGGACATGCCATCAGGGCCCATGCATAACCAAGGGTTAGAAAAAAATGCTGATTTGAAGCAGCAAACTATCATAGCACAGAGGGCCTTTGATCTAATCAAGGAGGAGGTTAAGAACTATCCCAGTTCATCATTTTTGAGCTAAATTCAGCCCTTTGAGTTGAAGTGTAGAGTTTCAGAAAATGGGATGGACATGATCCTATGTACAATAACTGGTTATGAGATCAGTATTGTACCTTGCTTTGAGACAACACATGCATTACCATGCAGATCTATAGTGTTGTCACCTAATATCTGTGAAATGGAAGAGACCCCATCATTCTTGGAGCATTTTGAAGGTAGCTTCACTCATGAAGAAATGGAAGTAAAGATGACAAATGGTAGACATCTTGAGATGAGGAATATTTCCTCCTTTCTGGATGATCCTTTCTCAATGAGCATCTCATAGCTCAAAGAGAAACTTCTACCTGCAGTAGATCCAAAACGTCTTTGGTTTTGGAGGGCCTTTGGTGAAAAGAGAATCTCATTGGAGGTGCACTTCAACATTTCATGAAGTGCAAAGTTCTTCATCAGTTTGGGGAGGATGGTATTCTACAAAGGGAGGATACCATGATTATGTAGTACATCATTCATCATCCACATTGGGATGAGTGGGTGAGGATGATAAGCAAGGGGTTTCATGACCACTTACAGATATATGACATGGGACAACAAGCTTGGTTATGTTGGTTGCTCTTGGGGAAGTTTTGTCACTACCCAAAGGCTCCTATTTATTTGATCCATGCCTTGAAAAACACTTATGAAATGAAGAAGGAGGCATGGCTGCCCTGGCTGCTCTTGGGTGAGTATGGTTACCACCCAATAGCTCATATTTTTCTATTCATGCCTTCTGTATCAATGATAGAATGCATCAAAAGAAGGCATGTTCATTTTGGTTTCCCTTGAGAGATTTTGGACACCATATGACATCTCCTATGTCTATGTGTTTTGTATTGGGTAAAACTTGGCATGATGCTCTCATGATGTGTATTGATGGTGTTTTTTTGTATTGGGATGATGTGACATTCCACATGTTTATCAGTATTTTTTAACTCCATGATGCACATGAGGAGGAGAGAAAGCAACAAGATATCTTGTTGCTTTGGTTTCTTTTGGGGGAGTTTGGCTTATCCATCTTACATGGAGGAGATGGAGGATGGAAGCAAAGGGCCTTACTCCGATGGCTACTATTGGGAGAATATGGTTTGGCATATTTGTCTACCCATATGACTCTTCTTCTTTTGCATAATGTTGTAATGATGCTTAGATCCAACAAGGCCAACAGGGCTAAAGATGAGAGCATGTCAATTCTCAATCAAATTCATAAAGCATGGGATGAAGAGATGTATTGTGAGATGGAGCTTTTCCTTTGTGGAAAGAGCCACTTTATTTTATGTATCTCATGTCTTAATGATGATGTTGGACATCATATGGTTGTCACTTGGTACTTCATGGAGGAAGGAGGACATCTAACCATATAGTTGGAGGT